>CM052800.1:91500435-91525851 GCA_028533885.1 Nasua narica | reverse complement strand
CTTTGGAGACATGTCCTGAAAGAAGTTGCTGTGGCTGATGTCGAAGAGGTTATTGCCTACGATCTTCTCCAGGGTTTTTTTTTTTAAAGATTTATTTATTTATTTGATATAGAGAGAGAGATCACAAGTAGGCAGAGAGGCAGGCAGAGAGAGAGGAGGAAGCAGGCTCCCTGCTGAGCAGAGAGCCCGACGCGGGGCTCGACCCCAGAACCCTGAGATCATGACCCAAGCCGAAGGCAGAGGCTTTAACCCACTGAGCCACCCAGGCGCCTCTTCTCTAGGGTTTTGATAGATTCCTGCCTCACATTGAGGTTTTTTATCTATTTCGAGTTTATCTTCGTGCATGGTGTAAGAGAATGGTCAAGTTTCATTCTTCTACATATAGCTGTTCCAATTTTCCCAGCACCATTTATTGAAGAGACTGTCTTTTTTCCACTGGATATTTTTGCCTGTTTTGTCAAAGATTATTTGACCATAGAGTTGCGGGTCCATATCAGCTCAGGTCTTTTTTTTTTTTTAAAGATTTTATTTATTTATTTGACAGAGAGAGAGATCACAAGTAGGCAGAGAAGCAGGCAGAGAGAGAGGGGGAAGCAGGCCCCCTGCTGAGCAGAGAGCCCGATGCGGGGCCCGATCCCAGGACGCTGAGATCACGACCTGAGCCAAAGGCAGAGGCCTTAACCCCCTGAGCCACCCAAGCGCCCTTATATCAGCTCAGGTCTTAACTTCAGGGTCATGAGTTGCAGTTTTAGCATTAAGAAAAAAAAAAATCCTGCTTCAGACTGTATTGTTCCAGAAACAGGCCATTATATGGATTAAGAGCATAGATTCTGTACTAGACTACATAAGTCAGAACTAACAGTCCTAACATTATAGCTGTGTGACCACAGAGAAGTTACCTAACCTCTCTGTGCTCTATTCACTCATCTGTAAAACAAGAACAGTAATAGTACCTACGTCACAGAGCTGAATAGTGAGAATTGATGAATTCATAAATGTAAAGCATTTAGAATAGCACCCAGCATGTAGTAAATAATATACTGTATAAATATTTGTTAATGGCAACCAATGCTTTAGCATCATGCCCATGTACTACTGGCATTCACCTCTACACAAGAAGAATGCTCATTTTAAACATCTCTAACATCATACTGAGGACTGCTTTTTGACTGCAGAAACATCCCAGCTTATAATAAAGACAAGCCAGAAATGCCAGAGTTAATGTCAATGATGGCTAGAAAAGTGTTGGATGAACACCTTCAGCTTCCTTGCTCTTAGTTAGGGAGTATTTCATTTGGTCTCCGAGAGTTCACCAATAGTAGTGAGCTCCAGATGCCCAGAGCAGTAACTACTAGGATAATGCCCTTTATTGACTTCAGTGCCTTTCCTTTCTTACTTCTCCATCCCCTACCAGTGTATCCTATGATCACTTCCAAAGAAACTAACTATACTTGAATCCTTACCCAGGTTTTGTTTCCGAGGAAACCCAAACTAAGGCACTACTTTTTGTTGTTGTTGTTGATACCGGTCTTATTAAATCTGAGGACAGTTTTCTTTTACATGAAAAAAGATTCTGTATTTTAAAGAGATCATGAAATCATACAGTTTAAAGGACACAGTATTAAATACTTAGTATTTTTTTAAAGTTTGCTTTAATTTAGGGCATATATATGCTGGGTTTTGGAACTGGGTTCTGACAGAAAGAGAAACATTTCCTTCATCTGAACAGGAAAAGGTAAAGAAAGACCCAGATATGGAGGGATTTGGTGACAGAAAGATGAGAGAATCTGATGGCTTCTATGTATTCTTGAAAAAGTCAAATCCATATTTACCTAAAACCTCTTCTATTTCATTCCATTTTTTCTTTGTTTTTTTTTTGTTTTTTTTTCTTTGTTTTTTTTTTTTAATTTATTTATTACTCCCAGTTTTTTGGCTCTAACCCAATTACTTACAGTTCCTGTTCCTCTTCTATTTTTCTTTGTCTTTAATTTGTGTTTCTAACAGCTGTCAGAAGAATGGCCCTAGGGTGGTAGGTGAAAGGAAATATGGATGAGAAGGCCTTCATTACCACAGCTTACCCCACAGCCCCCAACTTCACTCTATCTCACCAGTAATTATTTGATTACCTCAGAAAAAGGGAGTGGGGGGAACTGGAAGATCTGTGCACCTGCCCACAGCTTCTCAAGAAAACCTCACTGCACTGGTTTACATTCTTCCAGGGCAGCAAGACTCCTCTAAAAGAGGTATCACCCCATAATTTGACACAGGACTTCAAAAAGAAGGTTTTCCTATATCATGTTTAAACAGGAATAAGTTTATATAGTATTATGTATGATGTGAGAAGACCTAGTTATGAAGAGCCAGAGCTTTCTCTGGAACTGTCATGGGAAAGTATATATTTGACTTTGATTTTTTGGAGCAACATACTTAAGACTGTTGTATGATAATGGAGAGCTGCTTTACTGCTTGTTCATTCAATAAATATTTATTGAGCTTAAAAATTCTACAATACAGTAGGCGCCTAGGTGGCTCAGTTGGTGAAGCATCTGTCTCTGTCTCAGGTCATGATCCCAAGGTCCTGGGATCTAGTCTCCAATCAGATTTCCTGCTCAGTGGGGAGTCTGCTTCTCCCTCTACCCTGCTCCTGCTCATGATCTCTCTCTCTCTTACACTCTCTCTCTCAAATAAATAAAAATAAAATCTTTGAGGATGCCTGGTTGGCTCAGTCAGTTAAGTATCTGCCTTCAGCTCAGGTCGTGATCCCAGGGTCCTGGAATCGAGACCCACATTGGGCTCCCTGCTCAAAGGAGAGTCTGCTTCTCCCTCCTACTGCCCCGACACCACCCCCAGCTTGTGCCCTCTCTCTCTTACTCACTCTCTCTCAAATAAATAAAATCTTGAAAAAAAAAATTCTACAATATAGCTAAGGAGTTCTGAGTATTAAGTTTAAGATTTGGAATATTTACAATAATCTTCAGTAGGATCTCTGGCAATATAGAAAATGCTAAAGAAAGGCTGTTTGAATGACTACCTGTATCTTAGCAGTTATCATATCATATTGTAATTATCACTTTAGAAGTCTGTCCCGCCAACTAGACAGCTGTTCTTAAGGATGAGTTTGCCCTACTCATTTAAGTGCCATATCCAACCAAGTTCCTGTACATAGTTGTTTCAGAAATGAATGAAATAATTAGATCATTATAAAAAGTACATAGAAGCACCTGGGTGGCTCAGTAGTTAGGAGTCTGCCCTCAGCTCAGGTTCCCAGGCCCAGGGTCCTGGGATCAAGCCTGGGTTGGGCTCCCTGCTCAATGGGGAGCCTGTTTCTCTCTTCCTCTCCCACTTCCCCTGCTTGTGTTCCCTCTCTAACTGTCTCTCTGTCAAATGAATAAATAAAATCTTTAAAAAATAATAAAAAGATTAAAAGTACATAATTATGCACTATTACCAAAAATAAGTGAGTATTCCCAATGTACCCAGGGCCAAAGAGATTCCTAATTGATCTTTTCACTCTCAAGAAAATCTGGTTTTCATTTGCTTGAGTTTAAAAAGAGAGATATTCAACTTTTTAATAACTCAATGTCAAATATAAAAAGTTTAATCATTCTGAAATCTCTCATACAACAATGAAGGCACAATTCTTTGGCTAAAAGGTGTTCACATATCTTTAGACCATTATGTTAAAGTTCTTTGGATTTAACTACAGTTCCTTTTCTATAAAAGAAATTTCATGGGTTTTAAGAGTTGGAAAACCAACTTTATAGTTCACCCTTGAACTTCATCAACATTGATATTCTGTTCATCATCAGGTAAAATTAAACACCTATTAGAACATAGCAGCACTCTGTATACTAGAAATTCTGTGAAGTATGCACTTTACACATATTTCTGCATTACTTGCCCTTGGGCCAAATTCTACTAATCTACATCAACTGTCAAAGAAAATATACGTACATTTTTCAGCTACTGTTTGGTTTTTGCTCATATGTAACAAATTATCTCGAGATACCTTTGCAAAGTTGCCAATTTCAAAGACATTTATGTCCTCCTTACAATTAAGAAGCCAAGTCATTGACCCAAATATCTCAGTAAATACCAACACAAATGAACTATCTGAAGAGACTGCTCATCTCCACTATGGCATAATGACATCCCAAAACAAAAGTAAAACATAAATCAGATCACAACATTTTTATCCAAAATGAAGTTTCAAGAACGATTAGAACATCTGAGCTATTCATATAGAACAGTGACCACTCACCAATCTAAAGGTAAATGGCCTGAAACAAATGACTTTGGATGTACCTTCAAACCCCATGATGCTACACAAATAGAGAACACAAACACAGAGAAGTACCTACTGCAATTAAACATCTCACATAAATATGTAAATTTTACATTACAAGATAGTAATGGAATGTAGTAAAAAGACTGTTATTATCCATTAAACATATAGTGATTTGGAAAGCCCTCTCTGCCTAAAAAGTTTTACCCATCAGGATACAAGGCCTAAAATTCTACCATCTACTCCTTTAAATGGAGTATTAACCAATATTCTCTCTTAAATGCAAAGTAAAGTATCTCAATAAAAGCTACCATTAATTATTACCATGTGTTATTAGTGTAAATTAATTCACTGGATGACTTTTCTCATTAACAAAAAGGATCCAGGGGCATCTCGAAAGGCCCTAGATTCCTGAAGATGGAGGAAATTTTAAAAAGGAGATGGTGGGCAACGAAAGCAAACTTAATTTCCTTAACAATTTTGGCCAGGGCTGTAGCTTTGTACACGTCAAGCGAAAATATATAATGCCCTATTCTGTTCATTTAAACAAACAAGATAGATAATTATCCTCTTAAGTCAAACCACATATATAATCCTCTCTACGTTAAAAAGAGTCACTACAGGTCCCTTTCAGTCCCAGAATTCTATGTGCAACAAACACAATTCATTATTAACTAACTCTAAAATCCAACAGAATTAAGTGGTAAAATAACATTCTATCAGAAATAACAGAAGTCATCTGGTACCTTGGAACTAGAGTAGGCTTTAAAGCCAGATTTAAAATGGAAAGCTCGCTCTATCCCTTTAACTCCTTTCTTAGCCATGATATAGCTTGAGCAAGTTACTGCATCTCAGAGCCTGTCTCCACATGGCCATCTCTTCCTTGAAGAGTTGGTGAAGGCACTAAAAACACAAAGCAAACATAAAGCTCACAGTACAGTGCTTGACAAGAAACACATTACAACAATGGCAGCTAACCTGTTATTAATGGTCTTTAAAAAAAATTGAGCTCAACAAAAAAGGTGAAAACCAAAAAAAAACAAACAAACAATAAAATGCATACCAGTAAAACATGACTAAAATGCATCTGATTCCTTACAATATAAAAGAAAAATATATGTAACTAAATAACAGAATTTTAGAATTAGTTGGCATAAATAACAATCAAGAAAGTATTGTCAATGTGAATAACATAGTTCTATAAATACCAGTGAGCATGATTCTTAGAAGCAGATCAAATACCAAAATACAATAGTCAACAGGCAACTATTGCTAAAGAAATATTCAGATATGGTGAGTGACAATTCAAACACTACAAATCTGCAAACTAAACAAATGTACTTTTTAACATCTTAATCTATGCTACAAAAATGGTTCTTTATACTATGTATGGAAGTATTTTCAACATCTATGAAATCATATCATTCAACAAAAATGTTGCACTTTAGGAAACCTGACTTCTATAATCAGAAATTTATACTGGTTTACCTAAATACTTATTAAAAGCAAAAGCAAAACAAAACAAATCTCTTAAAAATCTCCAGAAAACATATCTACTAATAGGGTAAAAAGAACTAACTTCAACCTCTCCAAATCTAGAAGAAACCAGGATTTTTAAATATAACCCACTTTTAATGGTCCACCAGAACTAATTACTACCTTCCACATATTCCTTGAGATGGTCAGTAATACAAAGATTCCAATAGAGCAACTTATGCATGGAAGATTTAATCCTCCCACTTCTACATCCCATACACTGGTTGTGAGGTTTTGTCTTTGTTTTTTGGGGGGTATTTTTTTTTTTAAGATTTTATTTATTTATTTGACAGAGAGAGGGAGAGAGAGAGAGAGAGAATCACAAGCAGGCAGAGAGGAAGGCAGAGGGAGAGGAGGAAACAGGCTCCCTGCCAAGCAGAGAGCCCGATGTGGGGCTCGATCCCAGGACCCCGAGACCATGACCTGAGCCAAAGGCAGAGGCTTCAACTCACTGAGGCACCCAGGTGCCCCTTGTCTTTGTTTTTTGTAATGACTAGTGAACACACTCTGCAAGTTTTCTTTAATTCTTTTAATCAAGAATTCAACATATCACTTTCATTTTGATTAAAAATACACCAGAAGGTATAACGCTAAAAAGCACCAGCAAAGTAAAATTCTATAAGATTTTTGTAATAAAACTATTTCCATTTTCCTATCTGCCCCTTAAGCTTCTGCCTTCTACCTTATTCATGTCAGTCAGAAAACCCTCCCAAATACATATTAAAACTGCTTGACCAACAAAATAAGGGTCTTTGGATGTGGGGAGAAGGAGATAGAAACTGGTCACCTATGTTTACCAACACTCTCATATCAAGTACAAAGAAAATGTTTTTTAATAGCGTGTTGCTGCCTAAAGAGCCCACAAGATCCATTTAGTAGCCAATTTCTGTGAGCTGAGATTTGCTGCAACTGAAACTGAACTTTCATGTAAATGAAACAACAACAAAAAAGGCTGCTTCAGGGACTTTTATGAGGATATGACTATACAGTACTAGTGGTGATATCAGACAGCATTCTAAATGGATATGAATAGGAAAAAATGGGTACAGATCGAAATACACTTTACATACACATAAAAAGTGACAAAGTACAATAAGATCAGTAATCTAAAGTTTAAAATTTAAATATTTTGGTCAGTGTTCTATTCTTTGAAATGTTCATTCTATGGTATTAAGAATAATAAAAATATAGCTGCCATAACAATGACTTTAACATTTATTCAATGCTTGCTGTATGCTAGGCACTGTTCTAAACACTTTTTGTGTATTTACTCATCTAATTGTCACAAATAACTACTCATTCACAATTCCCCATTTTACAGATGAGAAAACTATGGCATTGAGAAGCTTAAGTACAAATACAGTTAAGACATGACCTCAGTACTTATCTCTTCGTTCTCAGTTTCTTTATATGAAAAATGAGTTCCTTCCTCCCAGCTCTGCATTTACAAGCTAATATGAATGCTACCAAAATTCATATTTTGTTATAAAAAACTCATATTTTGCCCACTATGGAATTTTTTTCCTAAAAGGATCCTCCATTAAATCAAAAGTCAATAAGCACTTTTTAAAAAATAAACCTAAGAGGTAACACATCAAGTTATGGAGCCTGATTAGTAGCAAAGAAGGGCAAATTATAAAGTAAGCCAAATCTGACTTAACCACCTCCCCACCTTTCTAGAACTTCTCTCTCACCTGGTGATAAAGGCTATATTTTTGTATTTTGAAAGAGCTTATTTGACCCTAAAGAATTTGACAACTGATAAAAAGATGTATGATAGTTTTATAATGTTCAAAAATGCTTTAATATTCCTCCCTTCGAGGTTGAACTTAATTAATTCCCCTTTCAAGTGTGGGCTGGACTCAGTGATACAGTTCTAAAAGAATATGACAGAAGTAGTGTTGTGTAACTAAGTCAAAAATGGCATCACAGCTTCCTCCTGGCTCTCTCTTAGATCATCTGCTCCAGGGGAAACCAGCTGCATTGTTAGGACACTTAAAAAGCCCTGGAAAGGTTCACATGCTGAGGATTTGGGGTCTCCAGCCAACAGCCATGAGAGCGGGCCCTCGTGGAAGCAAATTTTTCAGCCACAGTTGAAATGACTGAAGTCCCAGCCAAGATTCTGGCTGCAATCTCCCGAGAGACAATAAGACTGGAGGGAAACTGTTTATGCATTCCCAAATCCAGATCCACAGAAACTGAGATACTAAATATTTTAGACCACTAAATTCAGGTATAATTTGTTACTCAGCAATAGATAACTAATACAAAGTATTAGAAAAGTAATTTTGCAAGGTATCTGCAAGTTATCTCTACCCTAATGGTTCATATCTGTCATGTTAAGCTAAACTACTACACTCTATTCTCCTCCAACTTATCAAAAGATGAGGAGTAATAACACACCAAGATTACCAATCCTATGAGTGAATCATTTCCTCTCTCTACTATAAGTGGAAGTCTCCTGCATGGATGGACTCCCTGAAGCAACCTCTCTCCCGCCTCCTACAAAGGAGGATCTGTATCCATAATCATCACCACCACCTTACCTTCTGCTTCAGTCGAAGTCAATCTAGAGTACCCTTGACCTGCATCCTCATATTCCATTCCTGCCAGCTTAGTCAGTAATTATTATTCTCCCTCATTCCTCTGTCTTCAAATTTTATTTCTGATGGTTTTTTATCCTCAGCAAATAAAGATTATAAACCATATCACTCATACTTTCAGAAAACAAACTCTCTCTCTAACTCCTATCTCTGGCTATCCTCTCTCTATTCCACTTAAAACCAAACTTTCTGAAAGAGTAAATGACATTAGCTATTTCAATTTTCTTATCTCTTATCCAGTGTGAACTGACTCCACATACATAATTGCTCTTACTCAGTTCAACAACTTCTTGACATGTTGAATGGATACTTTTCTTGTCCTCATTTTATTTGATGGCTCAAAGATGCTTAATATTCACTCCTTTTCTCCAAATTCAGTCCTTCCACTGACTTCTGTGATTCCCCTGCTTCTTTACCTACTCATTCATCTCCTTTGAGGTGTGTTTTCCTTACAACTGACTTACTAGTGTTCCTCATCCTCATTTCTCTTCTTTTACTCTACATTTTTTTCCCTGAGTGATCTCATCCAGTCCCATTGCTCTTAACCAACACCTATAATCTGAGACTCCAAATTTTATATCTCCAGCTGGGTGTTCTTAACTAAGATCCAAATATACAACATCCTAATGACATTTCTTGGAAGTCACAGATGTCTCATAACAACAGCCCCAAACTGATCTTCTCCAACCATGTTCCCCAATCTATTGTTCTTCAAATACTGCCATAGTAAATGGCCCCAGAAGACACTCAGTTTCCCAAGCCAGACATCATATAATTCAGTTCATTTATCCTTCAAATATTTATTAAACATTAATTATATCTTGAACATAACAGTGACCAGAAACTTTCCTGACTCTATTTTCCCTCAAGCCCATGAAATTCTACCGAGTAGAGTACATCTCCTTTGTATCTATCTGATCCATCTCCATCTATAATTCCCATCTGCATCACTGTCCTTCTGGTTCTCATTTGCCACCTGGATTATTACAATAGCCTCTAAATGATCACCACTCTGCCAAGTTCATCACTCTCCAATTCGTCACTAAAGTGTTGCCTGACCATGTCACTTCTATTTGTTATTTATAAATTGCCTGAAATTTTCTCAAATTAAAGAGATAATTTTCTTAACCTCTCATGAAAATTTTTAAATTCTATCACTATCATTAACATGAAAAAAGTATGCTAAAATGAGGTCTGTAAGAATCCTAGTTAAAATAGTAGCACTGGTGTGGTACCTTCATTTATTAACTAAAATTATGAAAGACAAAAACACAAACATTTACCATATGGGTAGTGCTGTTTTCCTAGTCTTTTACATAAACCGAAAACATCTTTGCATATAAAACTCAAGAAAATATAGAGTATTTCACAAAAATATTACCTTCTAGAAAAAACTCTCTAATCTAGACTCTTCAGGGCCATGATGACCACTACTCTAATACTAAAAACCTGAGATAATGCCTGAAATAAAGTATATGGTACTCAATAAATATTGATGTAATGAATTAAGTTTTTCTTCTTCATGTTTAACCATATCTTCTACTATGCTCCATAGAACTCATACTAAAAAATATACTTGAGTTCAATCATACCTAGTATTCTTTGAAAAAGAAACCAAAGTCAACTAATTTTCTTCATTTCTTTTTAAAACCCTTTATAACGTTCGCAAATTAATGAGCAAGCAAAAGAGAGGAAAAGGTGTTGACACTTGATCAAGAATCAAGCCAAAGTTCCCTTTGGCTTTCTCCTGCCAATACACAAGCTAAACACATGACTTAATTGTCAGTCAAATATCAACAATTCAAAAGTCAGGTAAGATGAATGGCAAGTCATCCCCCAAACCCCCAATCCTTGACCATTTAAGTATATTAAAACACAACTGAAACAGAAAGTCAGATTTCCTCTATCTCAGCTTTAACTGGAAATTAGATTTTTTTAAAAACTTAGCCAAAATATTTACCCAATTTTTTTTCAGTCTGCAATGTTGTTTTTCTTCCTCCTTATCTTCAGAAGGTCCACCTGCAGCGTTTCATCTTAACAAACCTGAAAAGAACAACATTTAACCAATATACAAGACAGTCTGGCTTTACTAGTATTTTCACCATTTCAGATAAATTATTTGATTACGTGTGTGCAAATGCACACATGTGGAAAGTTTTTAATGTTGCTCCAAAATTGCATTTCCTACTTTAAAGTTTCCAAACAAGAAATAATTTTAAATCTAGAATAAGATCACAGTTTCTAAACTACACCATTCTAAAGGTTTCCAAACCATTACACCCATAGAAACAGCATGATTTGGGTAGTCAGAGGGTTGTCGAGGTCAAATCCTACCTTTAAAACATACTCAAGGGGCACCTGGGTGGCTGAGTCAGTTAACCATCTGACTCGTGGTTTTGGCTGAGGTCGTGATCTCGGGCGCATGAGATCAGCCCCACCACTGGGCTCCACACTCAGAGTCTGCTTGAGATTTTCTCTCTTCAGCCCACCCCTTGGGTGCGCTCTCTAAATAAATAAATAAAATATTAAAACACACACACACACACACACTCAAAGTGTGGCCTTAAAAAAGTTGTTCTCTCAAACTGTTGGGTCTTTGCTGGCAAGAATGATGCCTCAGTTCCCTTCCTATTCCAAGCAACTGCACACTTTTCATCAAATGAAGACCACGTTGCAAACTCTTAAGATACTTGGGAGATGATAAGCATACTGATTAAGGGACTGTAAACTGGAGTCAGATTACCTGGTTTAAATCATAACTCTTAACTTTGGACAGGTTGATTTTTAGGGCTGTGCGTTTATCTATGAAATAATAACAGACTTTATATGACAGGATTGTTATGATGATTAAAGGAGATAACATGCATATGAAATATGTACCACTCAACAATTATGTAAGATAAATATTCTGGTTAATTAATCTATTTTTATATTTAATGTTTATGGTTAACTTAGAATAAATTAGCTTCAATGCCATGCAAACAGTGAAAGCAGCAACATGAAACCAGTTGAAATTTAACTTATACGACTGGACAGTTAAAAAAAAAAACATGATTTCCTTTTGGAAGAAATTTACAAGAACTCTTTCCATTTAACAAGCGTCCCCAGCTTTCTACTGTCAAAACAAAGGCCAATGGGGATGGGAGTTAGGTGTGAGAGAGTGGGTGGGAGACGGTACTCTGCGGAAGGAAAATCAACTTCCTTCACCTTCCTTTGACCAAAGATAATGTTTCCACTGAAATGTACTCTTCTATAGTGTAGACTTGGCAAGCACCAATTCAGAATACAAAACACTCCACGCCTGAATCGGAAAGGGGAGTTCTAAGGCTCCACCGCCCTTGGTAGTGCAACCCTCTGTTAAGCAGTTCGGGTCTGCAGCATCCCAGAGCTGCTGTAAAGGCCAAAGCCGGAGCCGGCAGATGCACCGACCTTCCCGCCTGCCGAGTCCACACACCAGTTAGTGGGCGCCGCCCACCCGCCTTATCGCCATCCACAGAGGCCACTCCTGTGTCCGCGCCCTGACACAATCTGACTACGATGGCCCTTCCAGGCCTTCCCATTGACCTCCGGCACCAAGTCTACAGGTCCCGGGGCTGTGGAAGAAACTAAGAAATGTGTCGATACCGCAACATATAGCAGTGATGAAGCTAAACCTCCAGACTCCCAACAGGATGAGTTCCAGAGATGACGGAAAACTGCTGCTCACCCCAACCCTGCCCAGTCCGACCCATCCCCTCACCTGGGCGAGCGCCGGGGCGGCCTGGAACCGCTCTGGCCTCTCTCCGACCGACGCCAAAGGCCTCGGGCAGCGGCAGCAGCGCCGAGCCGGACCTGGCCCGCGAAGCTCTGCCCGTGCCCACAACCCTTTAACCCCGCCACCTCGACCAGTTGCCACAGGTCCGGCTAGGGGCCCCTAGCCACTGACACAGAGGGGCGGAGAAGGATGGGAGGGGTCCCAGCCGCGGCCAGGCGTCACTGCGACTGCGTCAACTGGTAGCGTCGCACGTCACGGCGCCGGCACGCCACCCAAGCCCCACCCAAGAACCTGCGGCGTCCCACCCCTTTCCTCTCCACCCCTTCCTCTGCACTCCTCCCTCCTTCCCTCCCCGGGCTGGGGGTGGAGTCTGGACCCTGAGGCGGAGGTCAGGGGCGGGCTTGAAAAGTCACCTGCTACTCAAGCAAAGGGAATGTGTATGAACAGCCTTCCTGAGGCCAGGAGACAGAGAAGCACAGAAAAGAAGAGAACGCGAACAAAAAGGAGAATCAGACTGGTGCTATGAAGTGAAATGAACCCGCTAGGAGTAGAGAGTAATACTTTTATGAGCTTATCAATACCGCGAGCTCGATTGTATGAAATGAAACTATATTGAATCAATTGAGTCTGTTATTGTATTAATGAAAAGTGGTTTGATGCTCACCATTTTTAAAGAGAAAAACTCTTCATACTATTTAGCGAGTGAACCAAGGCAAACGACTTTCTGGAGTTCGAGAATTATCTCAGATACATTGTGCATTTTTTATGTACGAATTGTAATAGAAAGAGGAAAGTGGAAAACAGTCTTAGCTCTATGGAAGATTTGCGATTGCTTGGGACAGATGTGGACAACTAGAAATGCACACAGTGATATGCAAGCAAAACAAACGGAGTGTTGAGCACAGGCCAGGCACTGTTCCAAGCACTTTATATTTATTGATTCATTTAATCCTCCCCAAACCCTGGGTATAGGTACTCTTACTAGCCCTTCTATTCCCATTTCACAAATTAAAAACTAAGGTACAGAAAGGTTAAATAACTTGCCAAACTGCACCTTAAATACTAAGGAACAGACAGGTTAAATAACTTAGAAGGCTAGGGTTTGAACCTAAGCAAGGTGGCTCCAAAGTTCATGCTCTTTAGCATTGCTGTATACTTTATCCTCCCTCAAGTCCTCTAAATGTCTAAAACTCTAGTTCTGACTTCCTTCCTGAGGTGAAGTACCATATCTCCTAACGTATTCAAGTGGGAGTTTTACTCTTACTCTAAAAGAAACAGATGTGAAACCAAATATAAAATAAAGCCAGAAAAGATTAAACATATGACATACCATATTAACCTTTATTGCATATAAGGAAATAGAGGCCCTGGCAGAAGTGAGTTATGAAAGGACTGGATAAAAGCCAAAAAGAGAAAAACATGCACCTATTTTAGTTACTTCCACCTTCTACCAGGACACTCCTACCACCCTTACTTGAATTACCTCTTTAGAATTTATTTCTCCACTTCTGCAAAGAAATTAATTTCAACAGTCTTTCAAAATCTGGAAGAATCCCAGTCGTTCTCAATCTTTGTTCCCTAGTAAGGCACCAGGACACCCACATGAATTCAAGTTTGCCACAGCCAAACTACCAACTTTGCCCAAGAGAGAAACTGTCCCAGTACAAATTCTCTAGGAATCTAGAAATTACCTAGATGTGGTTCAGAATCCTCAGATAGAAAACTGAACTGAACTAAATTGCCCTGGAGCTAAGAGAAGGAGGGAAGAGAGAAAAGGAAGAGATTAAACGGAGTAGATCTCTATGGCATAATTTCAAGCACAATGAAGCAATTATTTAAGGATAACAGGGATTACTTTCAAAATCACCCACAAGGGTAGCCACCAATTTAACCAAATTCATATTTGATATTTTCACCATGTACACTAGAGTAAAATGAAATGTGCTTCAAAAACTAAATATGTACCAAGAAAATTTTTCTCAGAATTAAGAGTTTATTTTACTCTACAAGTAATACAAGTATTATGTTATGTTATTCACCATGTAGTACGTCATTAATTTTTGATGTAGTGTTCCAAGATTCATTCATCGCATATAATCTATACCTTCAGTGCCATCCCAATCAAAATACCATCGGCATTTTTCAAAGTACTGGAACAATCCTAAAATGTGTATGGAACCAGAAAAGACTCCAAATCGCCAAGGAAATGTTGAAAAAGAAAAACAAAACTGGGGGCATCACATTGCCTGATTTCAAGCTATATTAAAAAGCTGTGACCACCAAGACAGCATGGTACTGGTACAGAAACAGACACATTGACCAATGGAATATTGTAGAGAGCCTCGATATGGACCCTCAAGTCTATGGTCAAATGATCTTTGACAAAGCAGGAAAAAATATCCAGTGGAAAAAGGACAGTCTCTTGAATAAATGGTGCTGGGAAAATTGGACAGCTATATACAGAAGAATGAAAGTTGACCACTCACTTACATCATACACAAAGATAAATTCAAAATGGATGAAATATAGCAATGTGTCAGGAATCCATCAAAATCCCAGAGGAGAACATAGGCAGTAACCTTTTTAACATCGGCCACAGCAACTTCTTTCAAGACACGTTTCCAAAGGAAAAGGAAAAAAAGTGAAAATGAACTTTTGGGACTTCATCAAGATAAAAAGCTTCTGCACTGCAAAGGAAACAGTCCACAAAACAAACAGGCAACCCACAGAATGGGAGAAGATATTTACAAATGACACTACAGACAAAGGGCTGATAACCAAGATCTATAAAGAACTTCTCAAACTCAACACCCAAAAACCAAATAATCAAGTCAAAAAATGGGCAGAAGACATGAACAGACATTTCTCCAAAGAAGACATACAAATGGCTAACAGACACATGAAAAAATGTTCATCATCATACTAAGAAAATTTTTAAAAATTAAATATATAAGTGCCGGGCACTTGGCTAATGCCTTAAGGGTACTATTTCATTTAACTTGCACAAGCCCATCATGTAAATATCAGTCGTGGCTGAGGAAGTTTATAAAAGTTAAATAACTTGCCCAAGATCACACAGGCTAGAAAATCGAATGAGAACCTGAACTCAAGTGAGTCTAACTCCAACACCTATTATCTTTCACTACTCCACCCTAGATCCAAGTTTAAAAAAATTCTCAAATTGTAGAACTACAACACATAAAAATGTAAACCACAAATACTTTACAGATAATTTTTAAAAAAGTTAAAACAGCATACTATCTGTATTTTAATGCATAAAGGAATTTATTGCCACCAAATTCAAGATGTTAAAGGTTTTTGAATGCTTAATTCAGGTTTTTATTTCTTTACCATCTAATAATTTCTTAAAACTGCAATGTCTTGATATATAAACTTGAATGTGCCTCAAGTTGTCATACACTTTTTATAACACCAGGATACCAAGTCTGAAGTCATTTCTCACACTAAATCATCATCATCATCAATAATATTCTTAATTCCATAAAAAAAACAAAAAAACCCAATAGATTCCTGTATTATTTCACAATATACCTGCCAACTGAAATTATTTTTCTTTTCACTCACCACTAGCCAACACAGGCCACAATTCAACCTTCTGTCATGCCCCTAGTTTCCCAGGAGCCACCAATGCTAAAACAAACCAACGAGAGTTAGTAAAATGTATTTTAGGAAAACCACAATTATCCACTTTAAAGCTGATAAAAAGTGAAGAGCTGAACATGCGTTTGGAAAGAGGAAATTTGTACATTTTTGGATATACTAAAAGAACCCAGTTTTCTAGTAATGATTTGAACTTTAAAAAAACATGTAATGCCTCACAAATCAACAAGTAAAACCACCACCCCATGAGCAAAAGATATGAACAGACAGCTCACCTAAAAAGAAATACAAGTGAGCTAAAACCGTAGAAAAGATGTTCTTCATTCTCATAAAAAGATAAAGGCGAGTTAAAGCTGCAATTGAGGTACCATGACTTTTCTTTTCAAGTGACAAAGCTCAAAAACATTTGATAACTCAATATTAGAAAAGGCTTGGGGAAACAGAAACCCCCCATACCTTGCTGGAGGGCATACAAATTGATTTAGCTTCAAAGAAGAGCAATACTGTAATATCTTAAAACTGTCAGTACTCGTATGTTTTGACCCAGCAATTCCACTTCCAGAAATGAATCATACGGATATCTTCACACACAACCAAAATGTACAGCTATCCATTGCTAATGGTTCATAAAAATAAAAGGTTGTTAGCAACCTAACAATGTTCAATTTAAAAGATTAGTTTAAAAATTATGGAACATCCATAAAGCTGCAAAAAATTGTGGTAGCTATAAAAGAATTGATAGATGATTTACAATGTATACTATAAAAAAGGTGAAGAGCAAAAAATATACATGTACCTGTGAAAACTAATAATAGGCTCAAACCTACACATGTGACTTTATAAACACACTGCTCAAAAGACTAAATTAGACAAAATGGCACATAGCCTAAAATAGCATTTGTATGCATATAGAGAGAGTATTATTTTTAGGCATAGGTTGTATACGAAAAAATGATGAAGAAAAACTGGTATATTGGGGTGCCTGGGTGGCTGTTTGTTAAGTGCCTTCGGCTCAGGTCATGTCCTGGATGTCCTTGGACCCTGGATGTCCTGGGATTATGTCTCACATCGGATTCCTTGCTCAGCTGGGAGGCAGCTTCTCCCTCTCCCTCTGCTGCTCTTTCTCTCTCAAATAAATAAATAAAATCTTAAAAAAAAAAAAGAAAGAAAGAAAAACTTGTATAGACTGCCATTGGAAAGGGGAATTAAGTGGATATCCTAGCCCAGGATGATTTTGTAGAAAAATTTCTTTTTTACTGTATTTTTTAATAATATCTGAATTTTGTAATTTTGTATAAAATCTGAATTTTATAATATCTGAATTATGTAATATAATTTTGGCTCAGGTCATGATCTCAGGGTCCTGGGATTGGGTCCGCATCCGGTTCCCTGGTCAGTGGGGAGTCTGCTTCTCCCTCTCTTTTTGCCCCCTCCCTCTGCTCCTTCCCCCCACCCCTTAGTTTGTGGCATCTCTCTTTCTCCCAAATAAATAAAATCTTAAAAAAAAAAACTCTTGCTGCCTTCATTTTATATTTTACTACCTTATTCATTAATTCTTATTCTTTTTTTTAAAGTATAAAATTAAAAAAAATTTTGGTGTTATATTTTTATTAATTTTTTTAATTTTCTTAATCAGGGTTTTTTTATTATTAACATATAATGTATTATTTGCCCCAGGGTACATGTCTGTGAATCATTAGGCTTACACATTTCACAGCATTTACCATAGCACATACCCTCCCTACCCTGTCCATATAACCCTACCCCTCTTACCTCCCAGCCACCCTTAGTTAGTTTTGTGAGTTTCAGAGTCTCTTATGGTTTGTCTTCTTCCCCATATAAATTTTTATAAATTATCATTTGATCTTGTGTGTGTTCCAGAAAAGGCTAAAGGGTGGAGACTTTTTTTCCCTCATCCTTCAGTATTGGTCAAAACCTCTCTTGGCGTATGTGCTAGCATAAGTGACAATCTTATCTCTAATAAACCCTCTTTATTGCCTTTGTAGCTATAGTCTTCTTGCAATTCATTAATCATTTATCACTATATCTCAGTTTGTCAGGTCAATGTGAAAAAACTATTTCGAAGTCTTCTTTATTTTGATTTTTCATGTGTCTCTTTTTCTTCTTTACTTAGGTCAAGAAATATTTAATGACTATATGCCAAAGCCCTGGATATGCATGCATAATCAAGGTAGACATGGTCCCTACCCTTGAGGAGCTTAAAGTCAGTGGTAAAGATAGATGATAAATCAAAAGCTAAATTCTAATCTATCACTGCAGTCTAATAATTCCTGGTTATATTTTTCTTCCTCTAACCCGTATTAAGCTCAAATCCTTTTAATTGTACATGATAGAAAACTGATGTAAGTTGGCCTAAGAAGGAAATGAATTGGCCCTTGTAAGCTTTAGACACCAGAATTAGATTGACTTCAGTTCAGGCATGAAATTCCAAGCCATATATATCTCCAGGACCAGTTTGGCTATATCTCTCAGAGAAGCCATTCACTATGTTAGCTTCAATCTCATGTTTCCCAAGGTAGCAAGACAATGGCAGAGATCCTGGTCCTATACCCTTCCCATTTTTTGATCCAGCAAGAAAGAGGAAGAGGCTTTTCTACAGAAATCTTAGCCAAAGTCTCCTTGTGCCTCATTCACTGTTCTTGGGTCCCATGCTTACCTCCAAAGGCAATGGGGATTGTGTTAGTGTTGACTGGCCTTGGTCATACACTCCACCCTAGAATCGGAGCTACTACCAACTTCAAGCTACCATTACTTGATCAATAAAGATGTATCACAAAACACAATGAGAAGACAGCCAACTATGAATGAGGAAGCAGCCCCTCAACAGACACTGAATCTGCCAGTCTAGATCTTGATCTTGTCAGCCTCCAGAACTGTGAGAAATAAATGTTTGTTGTATAAGCCACCCCGAACCCACACAAAAAGACTTTTCACAATGTTCACAATGTTTTCCAGTTTTTCTGTTTCTAAATACCTTTTTGCCCTACTACTAGATTGTGAATTTCCTCAGGAATGTCTTCCATAGTTTTACATTCAGGCCTAGCATTGTGTCTGGCATAAGGTAAACATTCAACAAATGGTTATTAAATAAATGAAGGGAAGAATAATTAGTTTAAGATAACAGAAATCTAGGTAAAAGCAGGCATGCTAAAGAGTGTTTAAAAATCAGTAAATAACGGGGTGCCCGGGTGTTTCAGTGGGTTAAAGACTCTGCCTTGCGCTCAGATCACAGTCTCAGGGTCCTGGGATCGAGTCCCGAATCGGGCTCTCTGCTCAGCAGGGAGCCTGCTTCCCCTCTCTCTCTGCCTGCCTCTCTGCCTACCTGTGATCTCTCTCTCTCTCTCTGTCAAATAAATAAATAAATAAATAAATAAATAAATAAATAAATATATCTTTTTAAAAAATCAGTATATATCACACCCTTAATTTGAATGTGAAATTCCACACACATTATATCAGAATTTCTATTTACTGAACAATACTTTAAAAATAAAGGTACCATTACCTCGTGTTCCAGATTGTTGATATTTCTCAGTTTGAAATATGATGCAAAGATCCAACAGCCATTATGTTTGAAGGACCATACATTTTCTACTAACACTACATAATCAAATTTGCTGAGTGACAACATCATAGTTGTTATAGTTAATACATACTGAGCACTTAGCATTTTCCAATATATCTTTCCTAAGCATCTTATACATATTAATTCATTTGTTTCTCACACACACACAAAATATATGACCACCTAAAATCAGATTAAAAAAAAGCAGATGTCCTTCAAACAAACATGGGCCTAGGAGCCAGAGTTTCCTTTTAATGTAAATTAATTTGTTTGGTCCAAATTAAATCTTTCTTAATCTAAAAAGGTATAATATAAAAAGCAATGCAAAACTAACACCTAAATATGCCTTGGTATTTAACTGTTGGAAACTGATTGAGTCAAGAAGTTTTCATATGTAACCTTAAGTAGAAAATGTTGTAGTGATACAAATTTATTAAGAAATCCAAAGTGCTGAAATTGCATCAAAATGTATGAAAATAAAGATGGAAATGAAAATATCCATCTTTGCAGAGACATGAGAATCTATTGGTAAAAAAAAATAAAACTCAAAGCCAGAGGGGTGCCTGGGTGATCCAGTCTATTAAGAGTAAGCATTCGACTCTTGGTTTCGGCTCAAGTCCTGATCTCAGGGTCAGCTCAGCATAGAGTCTGCTTGAGATTCTCTCTCCTTCTCCCTCTGCCCTCCCACTCATACTCTCTCTCTCAAATAAATAAATCGTAAAACAAACTTCAAAGCCAAAGAGAAACACTATTTTCAAAGCAAGCTAGAATAATTATCACTTTCATTTCCTTGAAATGTTTTTTCTTGCCTCTCAGTGTCATTTCCTTCTTGTCTGAACAAAGCAACTTTCTGATACAGTTTCAAAAAGTAGCTACCTGTATCTGCTTAAAAAGAAGTGGACTAAAAAAAAAAAAAAGAAGAAGAAGTGGAACTGACAATTATCTGCCTGAAAAAATTATCTTACAGAAGTATGGTATATTCTACTTTCATGCTAATGAACTTTTGCACGTATTTAAATCAATAGCTCAATTAAAAACAATGCTATAGATTGGAGAAAAGAGTTCTCAAGTATGAATTACTGTATTTCCTGAGTATCTTCTTATAGACAAGGAAACCAAGGCTGTACATTTCCTTCCTTCCCACCATTAACATATGACAACAATAAAATGTGGTCATCAGAAATATTGAATTCTACAATTACTTTTTTTGGCATCTTCAGTTGGACACATAACATTCTGTATATTTTAAGTGTACAACTTATCGATACATATATATATTGCAACACGATTACCCCTGTAGCTTTAGCTCACATCTCTATCATGTCATATATTTATTATTTCTTTTTTGTAGTGAAAACATTTAAGATCTGGTCTCATAGCTTTTTGGAAGTACATGATACCATATCATTGACTATAATCCCTATCTACATTAGATCTTGAGAACTTATTTAACTATCAGTTGCAAAACAATTATTGAAACATTCTCCCCAACTACAATATACAAATTAACTGTAATTTTTGGAATTGGATGTACATTCATTCACTTATTGAATTAATATTTATTAAGCACTTAACTGTATTTTTGTTTAACAATTAGAGCACTATTGTAAGGGCTGGTTATACAATGCTACATAAATCATTTGCCTTCAGGGAAATTAATCCAGGAAGTGGAGACAGACCACATCCAAGTAAACAAATTAGTTTCAGATAGTGTATACAAGATGTGAGTACAAAGAAGGAAATCAAATAAGGGAATGTGGTAGAAAATGACTGGGTTTAACTTTAAATAAGGCGATCAGAGAGAAGAACTAAGCAAACAAAAACTTATAGGTTATTGCATTAATATCAATTTCCTGGTTTTAATAGTATAATATGGTCATATAAGATGTTGTTAATGGGGAAGTTGGGTAAGAGGTACACAGAACTCTGTACTATTTTTGCAACTTCTTGCTAGTCATATTATTTCAATATAAAAATTTAAAACTAATAAATAACTAACACATTGTGCTAATATCTACAAAGGAAAGAAAGAGGGGACAGTGAGAGTATTAGAGACTTTAGGAAGGGTGATCATGAAAGCACTTAGGAGGTGATTTTGAGCAGAGATCAGAACGATGAGAATAGTCTATTGAGAAGGAAAGGAGTAGCATTTCTAGCAGAATTCCTATAGCCCGCAAAGAGGCACCAAGGCAAGAAAAGGTTGGCATGCAAAAGGAACTGATACTGAAGATACTTTTGGGGAGAGGCACAGTAAAAAAGGGAGAGACTGGGAAAGGAGAATAAGGTTGATGGAGTAGGAGAAGCACTTGGGTGTTTTGTCCTAGCTGGATTTCATTCTTTCACTTTTAAGCCTCAAATCTACCATAAATTGGTTGTTTCTAAGCTAAAACAAATACTTTGGCTATCACTATACTGTTTATTCTACTACCTAAATTATTCACTTAGGATCATGTATACCAGTGCTCCACATACTTTAACATACGTACAAAGTACCTGGGAATCTTTTTAAAATACAGAGTCTAATTCAAGGTATGAGGTGGGATCTGAGAGTCTGCATTTTCTTGCCTTTTTTTTTAAGATTTTATTTATTTATTTATTTATTTATTCATTCATTCATTCATTTATTTATTTGACAGAGAGAGAGAGAGAGAGATCACAAGTAGGCAGAGAGACAGGTGGGGGAGGGGGGAAGCAGGCTCCCGCTAACCAGAGAGCTCCATGTGGGGCTCGATCCCAGGACCCTGAGATCATGACCTGAGCTGAAGGCAGTGACTTTAACCCACTAATCCACCCAGGTGCCCTGAGAGTCTGCATTTTCAACAAAATGCCAGATGATATTGCTGCTATTGTTTCATGCAACAGACTTGGGTATCCAGGTTGTAGTCTGTGATAAGGAGTTTGGAATATATGCTAAATTCAATGGGAAGCCATTGAAGGACTTTAAAAGAGAAATAATCCGATTTGCTTTATACTATACTTCAAGTTCCATAAGACTCATTATATTGTTGTCTCAGACTCTTTTCTCTCTTCCAGCAGTTATTTGGTATGAAGGCTATTTCAAAGTTCCAAGTCAACTTGCATATTTCGGATTTCTTCTATGTATTTTCTTTGGGGGTCAAATCCAGTTAGTGAACTAGGTCAGGTCAGCTAGGTCCATCCAGCTCAGTGACCTTCGAAGGCTCTTGCTCATGTGCTCCTAGAAGATTTTGTAAGCAATATAACCCTACTCACATTAATATCTTAGATTTTTCATAATAAATTTAGAGCATTGTAAAGGATGTAATTTCCTATACTATCACAAATATTTTTAAAATAAACTTTAATAACACTCTTTTAAATGTATTTAATGGGACCTAAATACTATAGTTATTTATAACCACTATCAGTCACTTAAAAATAATAATGGGCAAATTTTTTAATAGTTGCAAATTATGATTTTTCTTCCTGAATATGCAACTTCATCATATTTCCACTGCAGAATGTTACCTAGTATAATATACGTTTAATGTTTAAAAGGCTTTTGTGGAGTGCCTCTTTCTTATCTGCAACAAATTATGTAAATAAATATAAATTTAATTTCTAAAATTTTATGTAACCATAAAGTTTTAATAGTTAACTTTCTCCCTTCTTGAATTTCCCCCATTGAATTATAACTGCAATTATTAATGAAAACCAATTAACCAAAATATTTATTTTATAAAATGTGATAACAATTATTGCATAATAAGTAAAATGTACTAGAAATGTATCTCCTATTATGAAAAAATGTGGTCTTTTTTCACCAATTAGTTAATGTATCTGGTTGAATCTTATTGATTGCTTGAAGAAGGCCTGACTATTCTTATTTGTTCATGTGTATTGACAAAGACTTTGAGAAACTTTGTTCAAATAAACAAGGATAGAGGGATGAAAGGACTTTTATTACATCAATACCGCTTAATTCTTTGAGTTCCTTTAGAGTTACATGGCAAAAATTACATTATGATCATTGTCAAAAATTATTTCTTTGATTAGGTCCTTATAATGCTAAGAATTAGAAACCAATCAGAAACCTCTTGAGTTACCAAATTATTTATTACCTAATTATTAGTTATTTGTTGTTAAAGGAAATTTACCAAAACTTCTTAAATGATATTAACTATATATTTTTTTAACTTCAATGTTTTAATATCATGAAATACAAGTACAAAACATTGTACGAGTGTGTGTTGTACTACGTGGAGATGGAATAATACATTTGTGTTTTTATCAGACTCTGTATCACCCAATGCTAGCCACTGTACCAACAGCTTTCCACAGGGATTTTTCTATTCTTCCTGTAAGGTTTTTATCATGAATAAAAAAGCTCACAAATCTTTTGCACCGCAGATTTGTATTTGTTGTTAATATTATTGTTCAGCTGCTTTGAAGAACTATTACAAAATACAAAATTGCCTTAGCCAAGAGTTTTGAGTGGCTAAAGAATGTTGTTATTTCATGTTGGACAAGATCTCCCTTATGTCGTCATTGCAAAGACACTGTGCACTTCTGTGGGGTAAGAAAAAGTGTTGTCTCAATGGCCCTCTTACTGTTTAGGAAGGCAAATTACCATTTATTGAAAAGTACAGAATATTTTAATAGTTATTGGCTAAGCAGTCATTCATGCTTCAATTCATGCTCCAATTATGTAAGACAAATAACAGCAACAGAGAGGCGTAAGTCCCTACATATACTAGAGAAAGCAAGTTTGTAAATATTTAAACTAACTGTTTTTCCTACCTCTACTCTGGTTTAGCCACATCAAATGAGAGTAATGTCAGCCAATAAAGAAAAGCGTCTAGAATTCAGCATCCATAGCATACCTCAGCCATTTTAGCTAACACTTTTTAAATGACAAACCAAAAAAGATGATGAAAGTAGTATTTACTTTGTTGGAAATTTAAAAAAAAATTAAAATCTGTTAATTTTATAAAATATTTGAAACTAATTTTGTTTTTTTATTTTTTATTTTTGAAATTAATTTTGTTTTTATAATAAAATGATGTTTATCTTTTTTTAAGTCTTAATTACCATTCTTGCTGTTAAAAAAATCAGTTAAAGTGATGTCAACCTTTAGGGATAAACTTTGGGGTATCTAAAATAACATGTTTGGAAAACCAAACCACATTTTTAATTGCCAGCATTATGCTTTGTTCTTGTAGAATCATCTTTGTTTCTTCTTTTTATATCCCAATTATAAACCTTGGCCATATTGACTTCTGTAGTAGTAAATTGATCTCAAAGAAAAGTCAAGGTCTTCCTCAAGAGAATCAAGATTCTTCCTGGTAGTCAATAAATTCTTTCCCAACAACACCTGGGCTTCATTGACAACATATTCAAGAGTTACATTAGCCCCCAACCACAGACACATTTTATGAGTAGGAGGAACTAAAGATTTGCAATAAAAGTTATCCACCATTAAGAGTCTGGTCTCCAGTGAACTGGTGGATTCTTTTTTCTTCTGCATGTATTTTAGAATTTCTAAAGTCTGCTTAATTTCAGGAATCTGGCCTTTCAGTCTCCTTTTGTTTTGAGCAAAGTTTTGTTCCATAAACTTATACTTCTGGTACTATTCATCCGGCTTCTTTAGTACTGTATCTGCAGTCTCATTCTCAGGCTGTTTCATGAAAGAATCTACATTTTCCACAAACATGACCTCAGGAATCCCTAGACGGAGCTGCTGCTGGTTCCCTGGGGCCACTTCTTCTGAGCCACAGCCATCTTTAGCAGCCGCCATCTTGGGGAAGCATTAACTATATATATTTTTTTCACTAGAAGCCACCTGTTACAGTCACAAAGGGAAAATAAAAATATTCCTAATTTCATTATCTTTTTCATACAATACGTTTGATAAAATGTTTTTATCCTACGACCCTGCAATTGCACTACTCGGTATTCACCCCAAAGAAGCAGATGCAGTACAAAGAAGGGCCACATGTACCCCAATGTTCATAGCCGCAATGGCCACAATAGCCAAACTGTGGAAAGAACCAAAATGCCCTTCAACAGATGA
>CM052800.1:91366713-91499935 GCA_028533885.1 Nasua narica | reverse complement strand
GGAGCACTGGGTGTGGTGCATGAACAATCAATCTTGTAACACTGAAAAATTAAAATAAACAAATTTGGGGAGGAAAAAAAAAATATATATATATATATGTTACAAATGAAAAAAAAATGTTTTGTCATGTCATGTGATTTAAATATGTTTTGTCAAAATCTTAGAGCTGCAGGTTAAACTTGCTTATAGAAAATGTCCACTTGAACCTAATTACAAGGTTATGTTTCACTGTTAGCTCAGTTAGCCAAATCAGTCTTACATTTAAAATCAAATGAATTTGTTCATATTAATTTTGAAGGATAATACCACTGAAAAATAAACTGTAAAGTAGTAGACATTAAGATTAAGATTAAAGTCATACAGTCTAGTAAAATTTTTTTCATTTTCATAATAAGCTATAAGCCAAGGAATAAGTTTTATGCTAGCTTTCATTATTAAACTTACAATAATATAATGCAATGTTTAACCCAAATTATAAGTTATTTATAAAGCATGGAGCAAAATTAGAAAAGAGAGAGAAAAACATGACATATATTTTAAACTGGGTTCCCCAGAAAGCAGAACCAAAGGCAGAGGCTTAAGAGCAAATGCTGGGTCTGGAAACAAAGGAGAAGAAAAGTAGAGATGGAAATGAAGATGTTACAAAAGTTGGCTGGCCCTAATCAGTTGCTGTAAGAAATGTGCCTTGACTCTGAGGTTTACAGCAGCATTACCAACAATAGCCAAAATATGGAAAGAGCCCAAATGTCCGTTGACTGATGAATGGATAAAGATGTGATATGTATATATAATATATGTAATGGAATATTACTCAGCCATAAAAAATAATGAAATCTTGCCATATTCAATGATGTGGATGGAACTAGAGAGTATTATGCTAGGTGAAAGAAGTCAGTCAGAGAAACACAAATACCATATGATTTCATGGATATGTGGAATTTAGGAAACAAAACAAATGAACATGGGGCAAAAGAAGAGAGGAAAGCCAAGAAACAGACTCTTAACTATAACCAGTGATGGTTACCAGAGGGCAAGTGGGTTGGAGGATGGATGAAATAAATGATGGGGATTAAGACGAGCACTTTTAATGAGCATGGGTGTTGTATGTAAGTGTTGAATCATTAAATTCTATACCTGAAACTAATATGACACTATATGTTAGCTAACTGGAATTTAAATAAAAACTTGAAAAAAAAAAAAAAAGATGGAATGCTCCTAGGGACCATCCATCTGGAGGAGAAATGGAGAATAATTTTTCTTTCCTGCCAGGCAGTGAGAACTAAGATTTTATTGTTACTCTTCCAGATTCCAGTTTGCCACACCAGGTCTCCACTAGTTTAAAAAAAGAAAGAAAAAAAGTGCCTAGAGCAGGATTTCAGAATGATGAAATAAGGAGCTGAGTAGACCCTTTCCCTAGCCAAACAATGATTTAACTGGTGAAAATTATACAAGTCAATCATTCAAATTCTGGAAATTGTACTAAAGACACAGAGCAAATAAGTAAACATTCTTTCAAGAAAATAAGGTAAATCTTACGTAAGAACAGTGAGCAGCTGAGACATCTGAACCATGATCTACTCCTTTACATACTCCCTCAGTTTCACATTATGGAAGCTCTACCTCTTGGTTGGAATTTGCAACCAAGAATGAGATTCTTCTCCCCCAAGCTCCCAGTCTGGAGCTATGATGACCACAAGAAGGGTAGGCAGGTGGTGTTTCCTCTTCTTCTGGCCCATGTTACAGGAGCTCTATTACTGAAGGAATAGAATAACTCTACTTCCGCTGCGTTAGTAGACAGGGTCTCTCTTCTTAGATACAGCTTCCCCACAAGACTGAAACCCTACCCCAGGTATGGCAGGCTGAAAATATTAAGGTTCCAATTCACCTCATCCCCACCTAGCTGGAAAGGAGGAGGTTCCAGGCTAGGAGAAGCAAGGTAAGAAGACCAGGGTCTGCCCTGACCCCAGTGAGTAGCCATTGGTAGTAGGTGAAGGATGAGCAGTTTCCTGCCAGAGATCTTCAGTGACACATGGGTTCTATCCAGGAGGAAAAGCAGCCACAAGGACAAAGGGCTCCACAGCTCCCTTTATTGGGAACATAGAGTGGAGGACTCTATGCTTAAGGATGTTATTGAAAATAACTAAGATCTGGTGGAGAACAATTAAAGGAAGGCTGCTTGTTCTCATACAAAATTGCATAGCAGCCAGGAGTTTAATGGAAAGAACTAGGGAAAGAGGCAGTAAAGAAAGCCTTCTTGAGATCAGAGGCATCTCTGGGGTCAGAAAAATGTATACATATGCTAGGCTGCACCTATTGAGAAGCAGTCAAAGGAAGACATGGCACAGACTTGAAATCATTCTCCAAGTTGCACACAGCTTATCAACACAGAGCTGATACAGATGGAATTATCAGGTATGAAATTTTAAGTAACTATGATTAACATCTCAAGGGGTCTAATGGAAACAGTAGACAACATTAAAGAAAATATGGGTAATATAAAGAGAAGACTCAGAAGTCTAAGAAAGAATCAAAAGGAAACTCCAGAAATCCAAAATTCAAAAATGAAGAATGCCTTTCATGCTTCATCAATAAAGTACAGGTAACCAGGGAAAGAATCATTGAGCTTAAAGATATGTAAATACAAACTTCCCAAACTGAAATGCAAAGAGAAAAAAGAATAAAATTAAGCACATAGAACAAAACATCCAAGAACTGTGGAACAATTATGCCAGCATCATTTATAATAGCTAAAATATGTAAGCAACCCAAGTGTTGATCAACAGATGAGTGGATACAGAAGATGTGAAATACGGGATATATATATATATATATATATATATATATATATATATATATATATATTATGGCTGATATATATATCAGCCATAAAAAAGAATCAAATCTTGTCATTGCAACAATATGGATGGAACTAGAGGGTATTATGCTAAGTGAAATAAATCTGACAGAGAAAGACAAATACCATATGATTTCATTCATATATGGAATCTAAAAAACAAAAGGAACAAACAAACAAAAAAAACAGAAGAAAGACTCATTTTTGGTGAGTAAATATGCAAACTAAAATTAAAATTATAAATCTCCTAAATTTGACTTAAGTTTTCTATCATTTTTTTTTTTTTTTTAGGAAAGTTGAACTGAAGTATGTGTAAGCCAGGAGATCCCAGAGCTCTCCACACAGAGATGGTTCTACACAGGATAACTGAAGCTGAAGTGGATGTAAGGTAGGGGGACTCAGGTCTTTTCATTCAGAAGGTGCCCTAGCAGGGTTCCTGAAGCTGAAGTGGGTGCAAGCTAAGGGATCCCAGGGCTCTATGCACTGAAGGCTTCTTGGCAGTACAGATGAAATGAAGTGAGTATAAACTACAATGCTCCAGGGCTCTCCCCACAGCTGGAATTGAAGCAGGTGTGGGCTGGGAGGTCTATGGCTCTCTACGCAGGGGCACCTTGGCAAGACAAGACTGCAATGGTTTAATAACTTTGTACTGTAACAAGAATGAATCTGTGTCAATAGATGAGTCTTAACTGAATTAAAATATAGAATGCTTATTAAAATGTTGGTAATTTAAATTTAGACATGTAAAATTTTAAATGCTCCTTCATTAGCCTAGACCATAAAAATAGACTAAATAAATCTCAACCAACAAAGTTGATTTTAAAAATCAAACACAATGGTTCAAAATCTTTGATCTAAAATTTTTGGCAGCAAAAGTGGTTCTAAGAGGGAAGTTTATAGCAATACAGGCCTACCTCAAGTAGAAATAAAAATCTCAAATATATAGCCTAAACTTACACCTAAAGAGCTAGAAAAAGAAGAACAGATAAAATCCAAATCCAGGGGCACCTGGGTGGCTCAGTGGGTTAAAGCCTCTGCCTTTGGCTCAGGTCATGATCTCAGGGTCCTGGGATCGAGCCCTGCATCAGGCTCTCTGCTTAGTGGAGAGCCTGATTCCCCCTCTCTCTCTCTGCCTGCCTCTCTGCCTACTTGTGATCTCTCTCTCTCTCTGTGTCAAATAAATTTAAAAAAAATTAAAAAAATAAAATAAAATCCAAATCCAGCAAAAGGACAGAAATAATAAAGATTAGAGCAGAAATAAATTAAATGAAAACTAGGGGGGAAAAACCCCAATAGAACAGACCAATGAAACTAGGAACTGGCTCTCTGAAGAAAAAAATCAACAAAATCAACAAAATTGATAAACCTCTGTCATTTCTTTTTATAAGAATCCAAATTCTGACTAACCAGAAAGGTGAGCAACAGCAAGAGATGCCCAACCTCTTCACTTAAATGGCATAGGAAAAATATATTTCAGTTAATATATATATACTCAATGTAATTATTCTGGAACTAAAATTTTTCTCTGTTCCAATCAAGTTTAAATATTGGACATCCTGCCATTGAATTATTGTTCTAAAATTGCTAAAATTTCTCAGCAATAAGAACAATTCTCAATAGCAATTTTTATGGCACCTCCTTAATAAGGTCACAAATCAAAGTGTCAGCATTTTCATTAGGACAAAGTACTGTAATTTATTTACCTATTACTTTATACCAAGGATATAGTTCTCCAATATACACTTTTGTTAAACGCTAATCATATTTTCTTTTCCATAAACTCCCACTTCAATAACATGTAACTGAATTATTCCCCATTCATATGGCAATTATAATCAGCTCACTGCTACTTTTTTCTCCAAGCTATAATGGTAATTCTTATTAAAAAAAACCAATTATAACATGATTCATCTCAGTTTATATAAACTAATTGTGTCCCTAGCAGCGGACACAAATGTTACTTGATACTGAAATCAGGTTGTGTGCTCTCAGGTCCAGAAATGCCTTGAAAGTCCCTCTCTTTTGAGTGGAGAAAGGAATCAGACTTGAGGAGAATTTGAATAAAAGAAGTTTTAAAAGTATGTAAATATGGAGGTTATACAAGATTCCATATCATTTGGTTTCACTTATGTCTGGAGCATAAGGAAAAACATGGAGGACATTGGGAGAAGGAAAGGAAGGGTAAATTGGGGAAAATCAGAGGGAGAGATGAAACATGAGAGACTGTGGACTCTGAGAAACTGAGGGTTTTGGAGGGGAGAGGGTTGGGAGTTGGTTGAGCCTGGTGGTGGGTAGGAGGGCACATATTGCATGGAGCACTGGGTGTGGCGCATGAACAATGAATCTTGGAACACTGAAAAGATAAAATTAAATTAAAAAAAAGATTCCATATCATTTTGTCTCTTTGAAGGGCATGTTTTTAATATTCAGAAAAAGAAAGCCAGAGGGTGACCCTGAACAGTGTAGACATGAAGAACAGAATTGGGTATGGGATTTCCCATGGAATAGGCATATACCCTGGGTGTTTTTTTTTTTTTTTAAGATTTTATTTATTTATTTGTTTGTTTGTTTGTTTGTTTGTTTGTTTATTGGAGAGAGAGAGAGAAGGAGGAGAGAGGGGAAAGCATGCAAATGGGAGGGGGGAGGAGCTGAGGGAGGAGAACAGCAGGCTCCATACTCAGCTCAGAGACCTGTGCAGGGCTCCATCCCACAACCCTGAGATCATGACCTGAGCAGAAACCAAGAGTCAGATGCTCAACCAACTGAGTCACCTAGGCCACCACACACAGTGGTTTTAAAGTGTTTTACAATCAGGAACCTACTCTAAAAATTAGGTTCCTTTCAAAAGCAGTGATGTTGATTTTATTTTTTTACACTGTGTAAAACTATTCTATACCTTCAGTAACCAATTTCAGCTAGAACTACAACAGAAAGTAGGACACCATTAATAAAACCAGCAAGAACAAGGAATTAAGTAAAGAATGTATGAACCTTTATGAATAAAAAATTTAAGGATATAAATAATCTGAATAAGCAGAGGGATAGCTATGCTTATAATGTTTCAGTTTAGCTTAGTATGAATTATAGTGAAGAGATAAATATTCAATGCAATCCCTCTCAATACATTCAATTCAAATACAAGTAACTGGACAAACTCATAAATTTTATATTGATGACTAGAAGCCTAAATACCTAAATCAATTTAAATAAACAAGAAGAAAGCACAGGGGCTTTAGTCTTACTACCTATCAAGACTAAATCAAAGCTTCACTAGTAAAAACAGTATGAGCCAGACCAAGAACAAATAAGCCAGTGAAACAGAACAGATTTTGTGTGTGTGTGTGTGTGTGTGTGTGTGTGTGTAAATTGAAATGTGAAATTCACACCCCAAAACAATGGAAAAGTAAAAGCACTTATTATCAGGGGTATTAGAATAATTGGTTTAGTAGATAAAGAAATATATATCTATATTCCTACCTTATCCATATAAATAATAGACTATAAGTAAACAATAGCACTAATGTAAGAAAATATAGAATATATTTGTGATATATGGTTGCAGACAAACTTCCTAAATAGGATCCTAAAGGCAAACAATAAGATGAAAAATAGATGTTGATTACATCAAAATTAAAAATTAACAATTGCTGTTCAGGGTAAGACACCACAGGTAATATTAGTAGACAGATGACTAAGAAAAGTATTTGCAGTATTTGAAACTGATGAATCATTAATACCAAAAACAAAACAAAGGTATGTAAACACAAAGTGAAAGTATAACTGACATGGGGACATAGGGGCACCTGGGTGGCTCAGTCAGTCGGTTAAGTGTCTGCCTTCCGGTCGAGTCATGATCCCAGGGTCCTAGGATTGAGCCCCACGTCAGGCTCTCTGCTCAGCGGAGAGCCTGCTTCCCCCCCTCTCTCTCTGCCTGCCTCTCTGGCTACTTGTGATCTCTCTCTCTCTGTCAAATAAATTTTAAAAAATCTTTTAAAAAATGGGGATATAATTGAAAAATGGGCATAGGACATGAATAAGCACTCACAGAAGATGAAGCCCAATACATACTAAAAGATTCCCAAATTCACTAGCAACCAGAGAAGTGGAAATTTTAACAATGTCATGTTAATCTATCATGTTATTTAAATTACAAAAATGAACAAATCCAAGGTTTGGTGAGTAATGGTACACTGCTGGTGGGAGTTCCATTCTGGAAACTACATGAGCATGCTCAAAATAGTTAGATTTAGATCACTTAGATCACTAAGACCCACTGATCCCATCCTGATATATCTCAGAGAAATCTTTTTATAGTCCTTGATGGGCTGTTTTGGAAGATATGGTGGCATTATCAGGGATCAGGGGGAGCTGGAGGCTAGAGGAATGGATGTATAAAATATGATGTATACCTCATACTAATACACACCAAATAGAAGTTATATTTATGTATAGCAACTTGATAGATATCAAAAAGAAGAAAAAGTTAAGGAAAGAATGGGATTTATAGCAAATGCATAACACTGCATCTAGTACCACATATTTTACAACAATAAATACATCGTTAGGAACATTTATCCTTGTATTTGTTTTTAACTAGAATGGGAACATAAGGTAAGAGAAGAATATGAGTAAGGATATGGACAGATACAGGTAATGCACTAAGAGGTGAGGAAGGAGACTAACTCAACTCTGTCCTCTCAGCACCTGAAAAGGGAAGAAAATTCAATAAATACTACAAATGCACAAGTAGACACAAGGGATAGTTCATTCTTATGTATAAGAGTTACACTGCTCATCTAATAAAAATACTTTCGGGCTGTTCTGTGAGCTCCAGCAGGCCTATAACAACCACCAAGCAAGAAGACGATTTTGTTTTAAAAATGCAACTTGGGGGGCGCCTGGGTGGCTCAGTGGGTTAAAGCCTCTGCCTTCGGCTCAGGTCATGATCTCAGGGTCCTGGGATTGAGCCCTGCATCGGGCTCTCTGCTCAGCAGGGAGCCTGTTTTCCCCTTTCTCTCTGCCTGCCTCTCTGCCTACTTGTGATCTCTCTCTCTGTCAAATGAATAAATAAAATCTTTTAATAATAAATAAATAAAAATAAAAAATAAAAATGCAACTTGGTTTCCTAGTATTGTTTTTGTAAATACTATGCTAGGTGATTCTTCTCACACTGAGTTACATTGTTTTCAAGAGAATCACCAGGTTTTTTGCTCAAGATCTCTGAAAAACAAACCGCTTTAGTACCATCTTTGTTGGAGGGAATTTAAATCCAGTTCTCGACCTAGTTGAGGGTATTGTGTATGGGTTACATGAACTAGATAAGGATTGCTCAGAATGACCTCCAAGGCTCCTTCTAACTCTAACCATCTTACAGTTGTGCTCTTCCTCTTGTGAGCTTTGGACTGTACTGTATTGATTTATGCTCCAGTGAGAAAAATAATAAACTAAAAGAAACAGCTCAATTGGATGCTTTTTCTGAATATAATTGAAATGTATTTAAATCAGACATTCTTTAGACAGCAGGGAAAGATTTTGCTAAAACAGTAATTAATATACATGAGTGTGAGACAAAAGTGATGAATTTTTCAATCCTGAGAACAACTAGAGACCTTATTTTCAAAATCTCTTCCTGCCCAATTGCGGCATATTCTTGTTAAAGAAAAAAAAAAAAACAACTTTTATCTCTCCCGTTTTATTTTTAATACCTTCACTAGCATGGCAAATTATGATTCCATTTAGAGCCATGCTTCTCAAGAACGAGGTGAATTGAGAGAAGCAGAAACAGTAAAGCAAAAGGAGAAGAGGAAGAGCATATGATGTTACAACCCTGCAACCCAGCACAGGAAAGACCTGTGGATCTCTTTTCTCATTTCAGTGAGGAGAATCCCAGCATCCTTTGTCATCCAACCTCTAAATAGAAATGTTAGGAAAAATATCTCAAGACAGGGTCCCAGCTCAAATTTGAGAGGAAACTCATGAAGGACAGGAACATTGAGCTATTGGTATTTGCTACATGTGTCCCAAAGACCTGACTGATCTTTTTTCTCTGCAATGGTGTGGAAAGCTCTTCTGTACAACACCAAAAGAATATGGTTGGACTTAACAGAGCCAGTGTGTAAAGACGTAAGAATATTTCTCCCAAGAAAAGCACAGAAAACAAATGAGATAATTGCTGGGGTGAGTTTTTCATTTTCCTAAAAAGGGTATGTCTCCTCAGTATGCAACACCAATAGTGGAATCCATGGCTGTCCCCAGAATAGGCAAACACAGAGGCTTACGTTGTTGGCTGCACAATGGTTTGCTGAGAAAGAGACATGAGATAATGAGAAAGTGTTGATGCAACAGGAAGAAAGTAATATAGATGCTAAAAGTTTCATACTTTCTTTCCTGTCTGGAGAAAGCTTTACATGTTTCCAAAACTGAATTCTATAGTTATAAGGGCTTAAGGAAGTGCTGGCTTTTCAATAATTTATCTACAATATCCAATTCAGGCACTGCGCATATCTCAGTGATGAAGTTTTAGAATATAAGTGAGGTTCAGTGGGGTGGAGTCCAGAGCTTATGACCAAGAAAGAATTCTTGAGACATCTTTGGTGCAAAATGGTGGTTTATTAAAGCCCGGGGACAGGACCCGTGGGCAGAAAGAGCTGCTGCCCGGGGCTTGTGAGGAGTGGTCCATTATATACTTGCAAGTTGGGAGGGAGTCAGGGATAGCGTAAGTCTCTAAGGAATTTTGGAAGCAAGGTTTCCAGGACCTTGAGGGGCTAGCTGTTGTTGGGAAAAGGTTATTTATTACCGTCTAATAAAATCTTAGAAATGAGACCCTTCAGATGTATACCGGTGGGCCATATACTTGGGGATGATTGCCAGCACATATCTTGGAAGCTTTAGAGATAAAGGAACTTCCAAAGGAATTTTTTTTTTAAAGATTTTATTTATTCATTTAACAGAGAGAGAACACAAGCAGGCAGAGAGGCAGGCAGAGGCAGAGAGAGGAGCAGGCTCCCTGCAGAGCAAGGAGCCCGATGCAGGACTCGATCCCAAGACGCTGGGATCATGACCTGAGCCAAAGGCAGCCGCTCAACCAACTGAGCCACCCAGGCGTCCCTCCAAAGGAATTTTTATATGTTAAAGTAGACTTACAGGATCCTGGTTAGGGGGCAGGGGGCGCGGTCAGGCTAGGATTGCCTTTTTTTTTTTTTTTAAGATTTTATTTATTTGCCAGAGAGAGAAAGAGTACAAACAAGCAGGCAGAGTGGCAGGCAGAGGCAGAGAGAGAAGGAGGCTTCCTGATGAGTGAGGAGCCCTAGGATTGCCTTCTGCCCTTCACAAAGTAGTAAGGTGGAGGCAGTTGAGTTCCCAGAGGAATGTCACTCTGCCTGTTTCAAGGACTTGTCAGTGGGCTCTAGGTAGTAAGGAAATTTAATAACTTTTCTTATGCCTTTGTTTCCCACATCATCGGCTTATCTTTGGGGCTCATGAGAGAAAGATCTTGCTACAACTTTACAAAAGAAGGATAATCCCAGATCTGGTGGCATTATGGTTGGGACTGTGACTTAGAGAAAAGCCAAGAGGCAAACTGAAGTCCCTAGGTGACCTCGGATTCAGGGCTCTTTCCCAGGGATGTGCAGCAGGTTTATATGTTTGGAAGTGTCTGTGTATCATTTCCCTGCAATCACATAAGCCGGTAGCAGAGCAGAAAATACTGATAGCAATGAGGACATAAAACTTCTTCACTCTGTCTTTTCCTTCCCTCTGCTCTCCATTACTCCCACTCTTCTGCCCTAAACGTCACATTCTACCTGAGAAGATGGTTTAAGTTTTAGCAAGAGTACAGATAAATTCATTTCTGTACAACACTTTCCTTCTAGCTGTGGAAAGTTCTATTGTACCACATCTGCAGCTTCTCCCAGTCTATCTCTTTATCTTTCCAGCATTCACTGGGATAGTCATAAGCTTTTCCTCCACATCAATCATATGTTTTGCAGCCTTGTCTATACAATGCACTGCTGTTCCTAATTTATTTTTTGTCTTTTAAAACCAGTTTATTTTGTGTACCAGTAACACAAAATCGGTTTTGCAGTGTGTTTGAATATAGCACATTACTTTTGAAAACTTTGTGCCCCCCCAAAGGTCTATTTTGAAAAAAAAAAAATTCAAAATTATAGAAAAGTTGTATAGTAAAATTAGTACTCCTTTATTCTGCAACCTGATTTACCCACCATTAACATTTTGCTCCTTTAATCTCACAGGACACTTCATTCCTAAGTACTTCATAAGTTCTATGAATAAGTACATTCTGCTACATAATCACAATACCATTATTATACCTAAGGGGCATAACACTAACATAATATTTTTATCTAATATGCCATCCAATACTCAATTTTCTCCAATTGTCCCCAATATGTGCCTTCTACTTGTTTTTTGTTTTGTTTTTGCTTTTGTTTTTGATCCAATGTCCCAATCAAAGGTCCCATATTGCATTTGGTTATCATAACTCTTCAAACATCTTTAATGTAGAAGAACTCCCTGACCTTTTAGTTTGCTTTCAATGATTGACATTTTGGAAAGCTTGTTTTATTGTGGTTTGTCCCATAATCTGGGTTTATCTGACTATTTCCTTGTGAGTTTTTTGTTTTTGCTTTTTTAGGTTCTATTTTTTTATTTGACAGAGAAAGAGTGAGAACACAAGCTGGGAGACAGAGGGAGAAGGAGAAGCAGGCTCTGCTGAGCAGCAAGCGGGATGTGGGGCTCCGTCCCAGGACTCTGGGATCATGACCTGAGCCAAAGGCAGACGCTTAACAGACTGAGCCACCCAGAAGTCCCTCTTTGTATTTAAAGCCAGGTTAGACATGCTGGCAAGAGCACAGCCTAGGTAATGTTATGTCTTTCTAAGTATATCACAACTAGAGGCAAAAAAATATATCATTTATTGCATTTGTTGACGAGGCCAAGTTTCATCTCTTGGTTATAATGGTGTCCACCACATTTCTCCATTATATAACTATATCTTTTTTTTCTCTCTTTGTAATGAATAATTAACTTGTGGTGTGATATTTGAAAACTCGGTGAATATCCTGTTCTCTAATAACTTTTTACCTATAGGTTTTAGCATTCATGAATGATCTCCACCTATGTGTCAATTGGTAGCAAATGGTGATTTTCTTATCATTTCTACTGCATCTATTAGCTTGTATTCTCTTGTAGATAAGGGATTTCCCTTCTCTCTCCTCCCTTCTACTTCTTTTAAGAAGAACACTATGGATTTATAACTATCTTTTTATTCGATGTGTCATAATTCATTAACATCATTATTTAATTTGATGCCCAGAGAGTCCCAAGTTTTTGGTGGGAACTCCTTTAAGTGGGATCCTGTGATCTTTTGAGCATTTTCTTGCTTTGTTAGTAATGAAAATATATTCTAGGCTTGCCTTGTACTTTTTCTGTCCCAGATCTGGAATCCATTTCTCCAAGGAGCCCTGCTTTCTTTTAATGGAGTTTGGTATTTTAAAAACCAAGATCTAGGAACTAGATGTACTTATTGCTACTATAGTATTACTGCTTCTGGGTCACTTCAGTGGCTAGCGATAGGAAATAAACATATCATACTGACACTCGTGTCTATTGTGCCCTAAGTACTACTTAGGTGGGCACTGACAAAGACTGGTTGATATTAAGTGGCCAAATCATTTGATCTACTTGGTTGTCCCCCATACTGTATGCTCTCTGATGGGCATTAGGATGTGATATAAAAATCCTCACCTCTTGTGTGCACCTCCATATGTCCATCCATATGTCTCTATCCCAGACCTCCTTGTCACTGATCTTGGCCAAGCCATTGCCCATGAGACCTTTGCCCATTTAGATAAGCTTTTCCTCATCACTGTCAAGATCACTCCTGAATGAGGCTGCAGTGCAGCCTACTTGCTCGTCACCTTGCACTCACAATATAGAGCTGACTCATCTACAAACCAAGGTCAGACTTTTTCCTCCTCCTTCACCTAAGAGAGGGCATGAATGCAACAGTAGTGTGTATCATGAGAGTCTGGGTTACCTGCATGTGCAGCTTGCTTTGTGCCCTCTGGCCCTCATCGAGCCCAAACCTGGATGTACCACTTATGTCTCATGAGAGATTATTGCCGGCTATTCAATCTTATAAGTTTGAGAGTTCTCATGAGAGGCAATTCTAGATGCATGGAGGCTGGGTTTCCCTGTGGTTAGGCATTCCATCTTGACAGGGCCCACATAGCATGTCAGGTATATAATTTTCTGCTATCGTGGCATAGCCTTGCTCCAGAACCTCAGGGGTCTTGCTCTGATTTCCTTGCTAGGGCTGGCTACAAACTCCACATAGCATCCTTTCCTATTATTATTATACTCACACCATAGGTTCTGTGGATCATGTGGTCCCAGTGGCAGAACTGCTTGCATAGCAGCTTGGACCTATTGCAGAGCCCTTTTTGGCTCAGGGCTCCATTCAAATCTCACAGCCATTCATCACCCAGTATATGAGCCAGAGACTGTTGCCTCTAGAGACTGAAGCTTACCAGCTAACAGACTTCCTTTTTCATAGTAGGGAGTATAAGAGGCAGTAATTTGTCTTTTCCTTTCGAGGGGTTGTCCCAACACAACCCTGACTACTGAAACTTTAAATATTTTGCAGATGTGGCATGTCCCCGAAACTCTACAGGGTTTATCTTCCGCCCTCTGCAACACACATGTGTCTAACTAAGGCCTCCAACACCACAGCCAGTTCTTGTTTATATGGCTTTATCAACAGAAGGTCATCAATGTAATGAATTAGTATAATATTCTGTGGACTGTCTTGATGGTCCAGAAGGCTTCAGTCTACATTATGACAGAGGATAAGAAAGCTAACAGAGATCTGGGACAAAACTGCTCCATGCCATTCTTTTTCCTAAGTGGGATAGATAGGAATTTATTTACTAACTCAGTGATGGCATACCACATATATAAGGCCATATTAATCTTTTCTAGCAAAAATAGTGGATCTGGCATGGTGGCTGTGATCAGGGGTACTAGTTGTTTGAGTTACGGTTATTCTTCAGGATTCATCCAGTTTCTTCAGGGGCCAGACTAGTGAATTAAATGGCTGGAGCCTATCACCGTTGTATCCTTTAGAGTCTTAAGAGCAGCACTAATTTCTGCTGTCCTGGGGAGGCATTACTGTATTGTATACCCATTATCTTGGTAGTGGGTGTTGGGGAGGTAGTTTAGAGGCTTCCATTTGGGCTTGTCTGCTGTTACTTTACTGACCAAGAAGCCAATGAAGGTTATACCAACCACCAAGATATCAATCTCAATTCAGAGACAGGAGAAATAAACAATGGGTATGAACATGGACTTGGAGAACCCAACGTAAGCCTGGTCTTGACTCACCTAGACACTGGATCCATCAGTACTTAACGTCTAGATATTTCCTTTACTTTGGGGCATAATTACCCATATAAATGGCCATAAGTCTCTTTGGGGAAGGACTAGGAAAATCACCACCCATGTTTACTTATTGTGGTGTTTAAGAGTTCTTCCTTCCAGGGATCTTGCCACTTCTTAAATCAAAGAATTCTTCATCTGAAAGTTGACACAGGTTCAGAGCTGGGTAAGGGATCACACCACTCACCCCTCAGGCATCTATCCTTCATTGCATCTGCTGATATAAGCTAAATAGTTCCCATGTTGGCTGCCAATCCACTTTACCCCTGGGGGAGTTGTATATCACTAATAATCTCTGTAATGTTGTGTGGTTCTGACTCCCTTGGCTTCTCCTCTGACCTTGGGGGTCATTACAATAATTACTATCTCCTGGCTTCTGGCACTTACACACCACCCCAAACCTTCTATTATTTTGGGACTCTATCATCCACATTTCTATCAGTAAGCCAAGTTCTGTAACAGACTCTCCTCCATCAGCTCTGACCCCATTAGAAATTTTTATTGATGCTGGTGTCACTCTCACCAGTTTGTTCTCATAGCCTTAGTAAATGATATATCTTCTGGGCCTCCCTGTGGAACATAATCATCTGTGGAGTCTTGTCATCGTAGTAGTATATTCATTCAAGCACACTCCCTTTCCTGAGCTTTTTAATCCTTTGCCCTGCTGTCTACCACAGCAACATCGGCATTCCAGTTTTGCTCAGTGTGGACCATGATGTGGGCATCATGTGGGCAGGCCATTTCCATGCCTCAAGGAGTCATTCTAGGAAGAAGGTCACACCATCTTCTGGAGTCTAGGCAAGGCTATTAAATATTGTAACTTGGTAGAGTCAATAAACTCTTCCTTTGGTCAGCACCTTCAGAATCCCATCAATGCATATTCCCTCAGCTCCCAATACCTGTTAGCACGATCTTGAGGTTGCTCTAGGATATGGTTTCTTTCCTCCCTTATTAGGCCCAGCTCATTCCTAGCTGTGTATTTTGGTTTTGGTTTTTTGTTTTGCTTGTTTGTTTATTTGTTTTTCCAGAACCTTGGTTGTTATTTTGTGATTTAACCCAAATCATAGGCCTAAAGGGTAGAAGGGAAAAGTAGGGGCAAATCTTTTTGATTTGTTGCCTTGTAGGAAAGAGGCCTCTATGATTATCATCCGGGCTGGTTGAAGTACTCACTTTTAATAGGGAGGAGTGGGACACTGCCACAGGCTCAGAAGGTTCAGGGGAATCTAGGGAGTCAAAATCTTCAGAAGCATCCGCCCAGCATCTCCAATCCCTGAGTCAGTTGCCCAGTCTTTCCCCACCAGAGTGCTGACCTTAGCATAACCGTCCTGATATTATTGCATGTTAACTTGATCCTCAACTTCTTCTGCTCTCCTGATAAAGGGGATGAGCTTATTCGTATATAAACAGAGAGAGAGGCCTTTGGACTTCCAGAAAACATTTTTTTTTTTTTTAAGATTTCTTCATTTATCCCAGCAAGAGAATGAGAGGGGGAAGGGGGGCAGAGAGAGAGAATCTCTAGCAGGCTCCACGCTCAGCTCAGGGCCCCACATGGGGCTTGATCCCACCACCTATGAGATCATGATATGAGCCGAAACCAAGAGTCTGACGCCTAACCCACTGAGCCCTGAGGTCACCCCAAGAAGCCTTTTGTATTGTTTACTAACTGGCCCTCAGCTGTTCACTGTCTTTCTGCAAGGCATCAGTGGAGTTTGGCAATACTGTTAGTTCCTGTACACTTCTCAGACAGGAGATACAGAGCACCAATTAGTGCATTTCCCTCCACTGGTATACCCTTCCAACTCACCACCAGTGAACAACTGGACCACCACCTTGTGCCAGGGGCCGCTGTGCTCCACCTGCCACTAGCGAAGGGGTCCTTATTACCAGCCAGGCGATGAGTAATCCAGCTCTTGGCTGCAACCAGGGCAGGCAGGGTTCTTCAGAAACACGCCGAGCTGGAGTTTGGGGTGCAAGGTGTTTATTAGAGATCAATATCTGTGAAGAGAACAGAAACAGGATTTAGAGAAAGGGAGAAGACAAAGTGTGATACAGGCCAAACAAAGCCTCAGCCAACCTGGTGGGAGCTCTGGAATATTATCCAGCATTGGGCCTTTCTACCCCTGCTCCACTCAGTAACAGGATGTGGTTGCCCCAGGAAGGGTGTGACTTTGCTGGAGGCGGTTCTGCAGCTGAGGCAAGCCCTCAAGGAGCTGACAGTGGCAGACCGGCTGCTGGTTGCACTTCTCAGAGCAGGGCAGCCCTTAATGGAGGATCAGGGTAGCAGATTTCAGTATCTACCCCGTTGTTGTAAATTTATGTTTGGAATCATTGAAAATATTTACATAGCATAAATGTCAAAGTTATATGAAAAGTTATGCAAAAGGAAGTCTCATTCCTATCTCAATCTCTTTCACTCCATAGGAAAACATTTTTCTAGTTCCTGCTATTTTTTGCCTACATTTTTTTTTTGCAAAAACAAGCAAATATGTGCATGCTCGCATGTGCACACACACACAAACACCCTCTTATTTCCTCTTCCTTCTTACTTAGAAATTAGCAGTCTATTTATATTATCTTCCCCTTGCTTTTCATTTAACAAAATATCCCATAAATAATTCCATATCTGTACAAAGAAATCTTCCTTTAAAAAAAAAAGCTGCTCAGAACTCTACTGTGTGTATGTACTAGAGTTTACTAACTGATCTCCTTTGGATAAGCCTTTAGGTTGCTTCCAATATTTTGCTATTACAAATAATGCTACAAAGGAGAATTTTTTGTGTTTTTCATATTTATGAAGGTACATCTTTTGGGCAAATTCCTTTAACTGGGCTGCTTGATTAAGCACCAGAGATATTTAGAGTGTTTGTTTTCACATAATCTTACCATAAAGTATTGTCAGTTCTTGGAATATTTTGTTTTTTTTTTTTCTATTGTAATTTTGAAGTAGTGATGGGCAAACATTTATTTTGAGCTATCTATAGCAACTGTAATATAATATAAATGTATCTGTGATTTCTCTTTTTTTTTTTAAGGATTTTATTTATTTGAGAGAGTGAGAGGGAGAGAGCATGAGCACTGGGGAGGCAGAGAGGGAGAGGGAGAAGTAGACTGCCCATGAAGCAGGGAGCCCGATGCAGGACTTGATCCCTGGACCCTGGGATCATGACCTGAACCAAAGGCAGATGCTTAACCAACTGAGCTACCCAGGCACTCATATCTGTGATTTCTATTGGAAACAAATTCCTATGTACAGCTGATGCTTTCTTGCTTGTTGCCCATATTAATAACTAAAGAAATTAATGTTTCAGTTAGAGATACTGAAATAAAATCTATTTTTCCCACCCATGTTATGAATCGCAGATTAAGAATCCCAGGAATCCCAGTTTGTAGAAGCAATCATTATTATAAACTTATGCTTCAGATTTTGGGGTCCTTCACCATCATTATCTTAAAAAAATAATCTATGAAGTACCCAATAATATCTAGTGCTTTGCATGATTGTTTTATGTAACAGTTACATAGACTCATTCCCTGATTTCCTGGAATTTAGAACCTAAGAAAGTTGGATATGGACATAGAACAGAATAAGATCATTAAACCAATGCATGAATCAGTAAGTCATTCATCCAAAGACAAGTGCCTCTTAAGAGGATGGAGTAAGTACATGTTAGGGTCATATGGGAGAGGTTCTCATTCAGATTGGGTAGGGCACAGGAAGCAGTTGGGGATGAGAGGAAGGCAGTTGAGCTTCTCTAAGAGCAGAGCAATGTCCTTTCTCTGTCAAAATGAACCACTGTTTTGGCAGATAGGACTAAATAGAATGTAGTAACATATTCATCCACTGTCCTTTTCTTAACACACCAGGGTATCTAAGATTCTCTTGGATTTGCACAGTCTTGCCATTTGAGAAGAGAATGGGACCCCCAGCGTGCTGTCATCTAGCTACAATTTCCATACATGGAGTACCCTCCCTCAAAATAATATCAGAACTCCAAGAACTCTCTCTAGATTTCCCTTCACATCTCTTCTCTGCACAAGATACCTCTCCTGTTTCCTAGAAGCCACAGTGATTCATAGCAAGTATAACCTTCTCAGACTAGTTCCTCAGCTTTCTTTTTCTTGCTTTTAAAAACTCATTTTATTTGAATGTTAATAACTTAATTTTTTAAAAGATTTTATTTATTGGAGAGAGAGAGAGCATGAGCAGGGAGAGGGTTAGAGGGAGAGGGAGAAGCAGACTCTCCGCTGAGCAAGGAGTGAGATGTGGGGCTCAATCCCAGAACCCTGAGATCGTGACCCGAGCCAAAGCCAGATGCTTAACCAACTGTGCAGCCCAGGTGCTCCAATAATTTAATTCTGTTTAAAAGATTTATACATACATGACTTTAAAAGTCAAGTTGCTTTACAAGGCCAAAAATGGAAAACAGCAGCATTACTCTCCTTATCCTTGATTCCTTCTCCTCAAGGTACTTGATTTTATGTCTTAGCTATAGTATCTGGTTGTTTATATTCATATTCCTAAATAACATGCATATTTAGGTACTATATGAGTTTTTAGTTTTAGATACTATCTATGGGCTTCTGATTATGGAGATGAGGATTAGTTCCCTTATATCTCTGCCCCCACTACCATCTTTCTAATACAGTTACATCATTTTTTTTTTAAGATTTTGTTTATTTTTTTGACAGAGAGACAGCAAGAGAGGGAACACAAGCAGGGGAAGCGGGAGAGGGAGAAGCAGGCTCCCCACTGAGCAAAGAGCCTGAAGTGGGGCTCGATTGGAGGACCCTGGGATCATAACCTGAGCTGAAGGCAGACGCTTAATGACAGCCACCCAGGCGCCCCTAGTGACATCATTTAAAAATGCATTTTATTATGGAGAATTTTGAACATATCCACAAAATGGATATTATATAATGAACCCTGATGTACCCATTACCCACCACCAACAACCATTAACTTATGGCTAGTCCAGACTCGTCCACTCACCACCTACTTCCCCCATCATCTCATACTATTTTGAAACAAATCCCAGAATCTAATTTTATCACTATTTCTTATTAGATCAGTATTCAGTGTTGACATTATTTTAACCATGATATTTGCAATTGAACTATATAGTAGACTGTGATTACCTTTGTTTTATAACTTTATAAATTTTTTAATATCTTTTTTAAAGATTTTATTTATTTATTTATTTGAGAGAGCAAGAGAGAGGGGAGAATGAGGGGGGAGGGGGAGGGAGAGAGGAAGAAGCAGACTCCACACTGAGTGAGGAGCCTATGTGGGGCTTGATCCCAGGACTCTGGGATCATGACCTGAGCTGAAGGCAGATGCTTAACTGACTGAGTCACCCAGGCGCCTTATGTAATTTTATATGTTACCTGGTTAATAATTAACTTAATTTCCACTTGCTTTTTTATGTGTCTATCACCAGTTTATCCCCCCAAATCTCCATACATATTTCCATATGTATAAACATTTCCCACTCTTTGGAGTCCTCACTCCTGGAACCCTCCATCCTCCTACTCTATCCTCCAGGAGCTGATGGCTGTCTAGGTCTGCTGCATGGTTGTGTCCTGGGATCTTCTTTTACCCTCATCCTGGGAATTCCTCCCACTGTTATCCTATACTAGATACATTGTATTCTATTCCCATTGTTTTCTATTTCCTTTCTACAAGCCTGATTTGTTTTGTTTTTGTGGTGTAGTACATGCCATAGAGGCTTCCTGAAAAGGGTATAACAAGTGAATACTTTTTGAGATCTCACATATCTGAAAATTGCCGTTTTAATTTCATAATTACTTTTTTTTTATTGGCGAGTGTCTCTCAATTTAAAATTTCTCCTCTCTCTCCTTAATGTCGATAAGATTTCTAAATACAGCATTCCCTAATGGTATATTCCATGAGATTCTATGTTATGTTCACATTGTTCATTTAAATGAATGTTTCCAATATTAAAAAAATTAAATTATTTGAACTAAATCATGTATTCCCTCCTGGAATTCTGATCATGAGCATATATTCTAATACACTTAAATTTCATTTTCCCTACCCCATGTTAGCTCACTGATTCTCTCACCCCTTCATCCTAATGTCCTGTTTGAGTGAAGTGACCCTATTCCTCTGTAGCACCCACCCACGGCCTCTATAGTTTTGCTGTTTCGGTTGACCAGCTTCCTAAAATCATTGTTATTTAGGAAGAATCCAATGGCAGGTGAGAAACAGCCTAATTTCTTTTTATAAAAACTGATGGAGGGGTAGATATTTCTAACTTCATTGTCCTAGCAATCAGAGCCTGGAGAGCTGACCTGAAAGTGTCTAATTGGATGCTTCTGCCTAGAACGCTGGATCTTAAAGAATTGACCTGAAGGTACAGGGTCACTAAAAGAGTTCCGGGTGACTGTTCTGGAGTCTAGAAGCCGGCGTCTGGTGGAAAGTGCTGAGAGGCAGCCGTGCCAGAGGTGAAGTCCCAAGCAACCATGATTGAAGCTGATCTTGGCCTTGTCTTACCATGTTTAGGACGAGTCTGATCCTGTTACTCGGCTTTCTCATGATACTATTAGCATCTCTTATCTGTTTCAATAATTCATTTTTACTGTTTAAGTTAACTGGAGTTGATTTCTGATGCAATGAAAAATCTTAAGTACAGTCTTTAATTTCAGAGTTCTCTCAGTCTCCACAGACATATTGTGGTTCAAAAGCCTAGGAAGAATAATTGAGTGCAAGAAGATATTCTGACAGCACAATTCTTGACAAGATTTTTATCACACTGATGTAGAAATAATGTAACAAAATTCTCCTAAGAAACAAGTGATATCTGGGGCATTCTGCAGTCCATCCAGGTGTAAACTAAACTGGAGTCAGAGTAGAAAGAGAATCTTTATTATGTTAGTGTACAGCAGCTCCCACTTCTGGAGAAAAAGGAAAATGAAGTCATAAAATTAATGTGGATTTTTTTTCCCCTTATCATGGTGGTAGTTTGTTAAAATAAAAACTGGATTGAAATGATTTTTATATATTGCAAACATGAGAGATTGTATCAGATACAGTTGGTTGGGCTATTTATCTCTATATATAACCCCTTCACCTTCTTTGATTGATATATTTTGGGTGTTGTGGCTGATTAACACTTATCCTACAATAATGTTTACCTACTTCTTCCAAATGGATAGAATTCATCAGTGCCCTTGGTCACCCAGAATAAAGACTGCATTTCCCAGGCTCTCCTGTGTGGCCATGTGACTAAGTCTTGGCCAACTGGATATAAACAAAGAGTTACTTAGAAACTTCCAAGGATGTTCCTTACAGGACAGCTGGCATGCTGTTCACCCCACCTTCTTTATTTCTTTTTTCATTCTGCAGCCTGGAATGTAGATGGGCCAGGAGGACAAGGATCATACCCTGAAAATAGCATACTGGTCAGCCAAAAGGAACAAAGCTACTGCTCTGGTGGATTGATCTGCATAAGTGAACCCAACTATTCTAATCCCTGAGTCCATTAGCCTTGTGCGTGACTTTGCAGCTATGCTCATCAAGAAGTGGAGTGTATTACCTAAAGGAGTTAGAAAAAGAACAAACAAAATGTAAAACCAGCAGAAGAAAGGAAATAATAAAGATTAAAACAGAAATTGATGATATATAAACAAAATAAAACAAAACAAAAACAAGAAAAACAACAGACCACATCAATGACACAGATTCTGGTTCTTTGAAAAGATCAACAAAATTGGGGGCACCTGGTGGCTCAGTCAGTTAAGCATCTGACTGTTGATCTCAGTTCAGGTCTTGATCTCAGGGTAGTGAGTGTAAGTCCCATGTTAAAAAAAAAAAAGAAAAGATCGACAAAATTGATAAACCTCTAGCCAGACTTATAAAAGAGAGAGAGAGAAGACTCAAATAAACAAAATCACCAATGAACGAGAATAATCAACACCACAAAAATATAAACAATTTTTAGAAAATATTATGAAAACTATATGCCAACAAGTTAGACAACCTAGAAGAAATGGATAAATTCCTAGAAATATATAACTTCCCAAAACTGAAGCAGGAAGAAATAGGAAATTTGAACAAGGCAATTATCAGCAAGGACATTGAATTGGTAATTTAAAAACTTCCAACAAACAAAAGTCCAGAATCAGATGGCTTCCAAGGCAAATTCTACCAAACATTTAAAGAAGAGTTAATACCTATTCTACTGAACTATTCCAAAAAATAGAAGGAAAACTTCCAAATTCTTTTATGAGGCCAGCATTACCCTGATACCAAAACCAGGTTAAGGCACCACTAAAAAAAAGAAAGCTATAGGCCAATATCTCTGATGAACATAGATGTAAAAATCTTCAACAAAATATTAGCAAACAGAATCCAATAATATATTTAAAAAATCATTCACCACAATCAATGGGACTTATTCCCACGATGCAAGGGTGGTTGAATATTTGTAGGTAAATCAACATGATACATCATAACACATCAATAAGAGAAAGGATAAAAACCATATGATCATCTTAATAGATGCAAAGCATTTGACAAAGTATAATTCATGATAAAAACCCTCAACAAAGTAGGCTTAAAGGGAACATACCAACATAATAAAGCCATATATGAAAAACCCAGTGACCATCATACTTAATGAGGAAAAACTGAGAGCTTTTTCCCCTAAGATGTGGTGACCCCTAAGGTCAGGAAGAAGACAAGGATGTCCACCCTCACCACTTTTATTCAATGGAGTACTGGAAGTCCTCGCTGCAGCAATCAGACAAGAAAGAAATAATAAGCATCCAAATTGGTAAGAAAGAAGTAAAACTTTCACTATTTTGCAGGTGACTTGATATATAGAAAACCTGAAAGACTCCACCAAAAAACTACTAGAACTGATGAATGAATTCAGTGAAGTCACAGGATACAAAATCAATGTGCAGAAATCTGCTGCATTTCTACAAACTAATAAAGCATCAGAAAGAGAAATTAAGAAAATAATCTGTTTTGCAATTGTACAAAACAGAGTAAGACACCTAGGAATAAATCTAACCAAAGAGGTGAAAGATTTATACTCTGAAAACCATAAAACACTGATGAAAGAAATTGAAGATGACACAAATAAATGCAAAGAATTCCATGTTCACGGATTAGAAAAACAAAGATTTTTAAAAGGTCTATTTTCCTAAAGCAACCTACAGATTAATGCAATCCTTATCAAAATACCAATAGCATTTTTCACAAAACTAGAACAAAAAAATCCCCAAATTTATATGGAACCACAAAAGACCTCGAATAACCAAAGAAATCTTGAAAAAGAAAAACCTGGAGGCACCACAAGTCCAGATTTTGTGTTATATTACAAAACTGTAGTAATTAAAACAGTATGGTACTGGCACAAAAATAGACACATAGAACAACAGAGCAGAAATAGGAAACCCAGAAATGAACCCACATTTATATGGTACGTTATTCTTTGACAAAGCAGGAAAGAATTTCTAATAGGAAAAAAGACAGTCTCTTCAACAAATGGTGTTGGGAAAACTGGACAGTGACATGCAAAAAATGGAATTGGTCCATTTTCTTTCATCAAACACAAAAATAAATTTGAAATGTATTAAAGACCTAAATGTGAGACCTAAACCATAAAAATCCTAGAAGAGAGCATAGGCAGTAATTTATCTAGCATTGGCCATAGCAACATTTTTCTAGATCTGTCTCTAGAGGCAAGGGAAATAAAAGCAAAAATAAGCTATTGGGACTACAGCAAAATAAAAAGCTTCTGCACAGTGAAGGAAACAATCAACAAAACTAAAAGGCAACCAGTGGAATGGGAGAAGATAATTACAAATGACATATCCAATAAAGGGTTAGTATCCAAAATATGTAAAGAACTTATAAAACTCAACACCCACCAAACAAATAATCCAATTAAAAATGGGCAGAAGGGCGTGCCTGGGTAGCTCAGTCATTAAGTGTCTGCCTTCTGCTCAGGTCATGAACCCAGGGTCCTGGGATGGAGCCCCAAATCGGGCTCTCTGCTCAACGGAGAGCCTGCTTCTCCGTCTCCCTCTGCCTGCTGCTCTCCCTGCTTGTGCTCTCTCTATCTCTGTGTGTAAAATAAGTAAATAAAATATATTTTAAAAAAAGAAAACTACAATGATAGTACCTCACACATGTCAGAATGGCTAAAATCAATAACATAAGAAACAACAAGTGTTGGTGAGGATGTAGAGAAAGGGGAACCCTGTTACATGGTTGGTAGGAATCCAAATTTGTGCAGTCAGTGGGAAAAACAGTATGGAGGTTCCTCAAAAAGTTAGAAGTAGAATTACCATATGATCCAATAATTGTACTACTGGGTATTTACCCAAAGAATGCAAAAACATGAATTCAAAGGGATATGTGCACCCCTATGTTTATAGCAACATTATCTACTATAGCCAAATTATAGAAACATCCCAAGTGTCCATTGATAGATGTATGGATAAAGATTATATATATATACATACACACACACACACACACACGTATATATACATAATAGAATATTACTCAGCCATTAAAAAAGAATGAAATCTTGCCATTTTCAGTGACATGGATAGAGCTAGAGAGTATATATAATTCTAAATGAAATAAGCCAGCCAGAGAAAGACAAATACCTTATGATTTACTCATGAGGTATTTAAGAAACAAACAAAAGACCAAGGGAAAAAAGAGAGAGGTAAACCAAGAAACAGACTCTTAACTAGAGAACAAACAAATGGTTACCAGAAGGGAGGTGGGTGGGGGGATGGGTAAAATAGGCGATGGGGATTAGGAGTGCACTTGTTGTGATGAGCACTGGGTGATGTATAGAATTGTTGAATCACTATATTGTGCACCTGAAACTAATCTAACACTGTATGTTAACTATACTGGAATTTGAAACAAAATGAAATAAAGTTTAAAAAAAGAAGTGGAGTATATTTTCACACACCTTGTATCTGGGCTGGCCTTCTGACTAGCTCTCCTCAACAGAATGCAGCAGAAGTGACCACATGCCAGTTTCATGCCTAGATCTCAAACACCGCTGCATGCTTCTACTTTCTCCCTTGGATCCCTGCTTCCACCATGAGCCCAAACTCAGGCTAGCCTGCTGGAGGAGGAGAGACCATGCATGTAGACGTGAGCTGAGGGGTTCCAGCCAACAGCCTTCCCAACTCCAGAAGCAGAGGGACCTAGCCATCGCACAGCCACATGTAAACAGGTGAAGGAGCCCAGGTGAGATCAGCCTAAAGTGCTGTTTGCAGGTGCTTAAACTAAGGAAATGGTTATTTTAAACCATTACATTCTGGGGAGCTTATGCCTTCATAGGAAGATACACATCTTTCTGCTTGCTCTTGCCTGTGCATGGGAACAAGCTTGGACTAGTTTACTTCAGGTTGAGAGACAATGTGGAACAGGTCTGAGGCACCCTAATTGGCACAGCTGGGACCCCAGACATATGAGGAAAGCCATCCACCAACAATAAATCCTACCTGTGGCTGCATACCCACTAATAGCAGCTCCCAACAGCAGCTGAGACCAGAAAACAAATCGGTTGACCCTCAGAGTCATTGCTAAATAATTTTTGTTTTAAGGCACGGGGTGGGAACAGATATTTTGTACAGAGTATAGGATTGCTAACCTCTCCGTTTTTAGGCCAGTGATGTCCTTTCTTATTTAAGCCTCGGTTATTTGGGATCTCTCTTACAATCAAACCTATTCTTAACTGCTATAGTTGTCCATCTTTCCAGCATGAGCCCAAGTCTTAAATTATGATTAGTCTAAATTAATCACTGGGTTATATTTATCTTTCCAGTGATTGGTTTAATAGTAGTCATACTATTGTCGTACTATTGGTTTAATAGTAGTCATTCCTGAAGAAAGGACTGAAGGAGGCTCCTAAGAAATGTTTCCTCCTCTTAGAAAGAGATCCATGAGAAGAGATGGCCACATTATCCATCAGACTTTGACATATCTACTCATGATTCTTGAGACATGGTGCCCATCTTACAACCTTGAGGGGAGCTGGCTTCTAAGCAAAAGCTGATATTCTGAGGCTAGTATAATGGAAAGCCTTTGGGTCTTTGATAATGTGATTGAGCCACTTTTAAAAAGTATTTATTTATAAATATTTATTTTAGAGAAAGAGAGAGAGCATGAGCAGGGGAGGTGCGGAGGGAGAGGGAGAGAGAGAATCTCGAGCAGATTCCTTGCTGAGCGCAGAACCAGCCGCGGGGCTCAATCTCACGACCCTGAGATCATGACGCTGAGATCATGACCTGAGTCAAAACCAAAAGTCAGATACTCTCCCAACTGAGCCACCCAAGAGCCCCATGATCAAGCTACTTGATAACTTCCCATAACTCTGGACTCTTTGTTATATAAGATAATACATATCTCTAAGGCTTGAGCAGGTTGAAATGAATTTTCCATTAATTCCAGCTGAAAGCATCCTAAGCGATACAAAAATTTCTGCCTATTTAACACTATACCAGCTGGAGAAGGTCTTTAAATCACTGAACAATATGTGCAGTCATTGCCCTCTAGGACTTTACAATCTAGACATCATGATTATAAAACAGATTGAGTGTAATAAATTGCTCATTAGTTACTCAATTGGGAGAAGTTATTCCTTCAATATTAAAAGGGAGTTCTGGATCACTGTTGGATTTGTTAAATATGACTTTATTTTTTATTTTTTTATTTTTGTTAAATATGACTTTAAAAAAAAAATTTCCCCCCAGAGGAATATGATCCTTATGTAAAATAATCTCTTTCGAGCATATATAATATTAAATACTACTTATAGGCTTATACTTTTAATTTTCATTCTTTGTTCAATTCAGAGTAATCTTGCCTTGGTAGGTCTACACTTTAGAAGTAATATAGTGATGATGTAATATGATTTATTAATCACCCATAGACATACCAAGTCACATATTACTCTGAGCTTAAAACACTAGTCTAGAAATAAATGCCTTATTTTAGGTTGGGTTCTGAATCAGGATTACTCACCTTCCTCATCCAGTTTTATGTACTTAAGTGATTTGGGGATGGACTTGGTAACCTTGGTGGAGTACTTCATGGGGACTGATAGAAGCAGGAGGACTTCTGGTTACACTGAGAGGGACTTGTGAGCACCAGGAGATGGGGCTAGTTGTGGCAAAACTTACTTCAGGTTTCAAACTTTAAACTTTTTCCACAGGTTCACTATTTCAACCCCAGAGGTTCTTCTGTGGCAGTTAAACGCTCTGTTCAGGAGGCATTTGCCTCCTCTGTGGTTTTTAAAAGTTGTTTCTCAAAGACATACTTTTTCTTCCAGTTTTTTTTTTTTTTTAATAGCCGTTCACATGCTGTGTCCATTGTGTACATCACAACAGGAACTGTTTCTTCAATTCCTCACAGTATGAAGTATTTTTATGTTGTTAGTTCCCTGCTGTGATTTGTTTCTAATTCTCAGGAATATCCATTTTCAAGCCCATCTTTTGAAGCTCTTGTTGCATTCCAGCAAAAATGGAGTGAGACATGGGGGCAAGTGAGGACTCAGACCTGTGCACGTCACCCAGGAACAACTCTGTCAACCAGTGTAGGCAGTTTTCGTCCAGGACAGATTCATAGAATCAAGGAAGGTCAGTGTGAGAGGTCAAATGACTTCAGGATGAAGATGGATTCCAGGGGGGAGGAGGGTGAAAGCAGTAAGTGACGCTACTATTAAATATGGAGATAGGGGCGTCTGGGTGGCTCAGTGGGGTAAGCCTCTGCCTTTGGCTCAGGTCATGATCTCAGGGTCCTGGGATCGAGCCCTGCATCAGTCAGCGGGGAGTCTGCTTCCCCCTCTCTCTCTGCCTCCCTCTCTGCCTACTTGTGATCTCTCTCTCTGTGTCAAAAAATAAATAAATAAATAAAATCTTTTAAAAAATATGGAGATTGGCTCTAACGCTCTGATTTTGTCTGCCTGTCAGATGGTCACATGTCAGGTCTTGTACAGGATGAATCCTGAGGAAAGGGTAGGATGATTGATTAGGAGGGTGTTGTTAACTTTGTGTTCACACACTTGCTTTCAGCATGTGCAAAGTTTGGTTTGTGTGTGTACAAATGAAATGGCTTTATAGATCATCTATATCATCTAGCTTTAACTTGTCTTTATAAAATAGACAGGTGTCCTCAAAAATATTCCCACAAAAAAATCTCAGATCAGAGGTAGAAATACACAAGCGCAATTAAATGAAAGGAAAATGGCAGAGATAAGTCTTTTATTCATAGCACAAGCTTTCTTGGGCCACTTTAAGAGGTCAAATAATTACATCTAATCATACCTGACTACCATTTACTTAAAATTTTTTTTATCCATCTGACAAAGAAAAGGTGATGTTTGAAAAAACTGAATGGGAAAACAACTCTTTTCAAGTGAGAATTTTGAAAACAGATGAAGAAATGTTTTCATTGTTATACTATCTTTATAACTAAAAATGGTATAACTATGTCTCCTCCTTAAAAATCATATAATCGCCCACTTAAAAAACTTGAAAACAGAACCTTCTAAGTGAAGATTAAATGTTTTCCAAATGAAGAGTTTTTTTGTTTTGTTTTGTTTTAAAGATTTTATTTATTTATTTGACAGTGAGAGAGAGATCATAAGTAGGCAGAGAGGCAGGCAGAGAGAGAGAGGGGGAAGCAGGCTCCCTGCTGAGCAGAGAGCCCGACGCGGGGCTCGATCCCAGGACCCCGAGACCACGACCCGAGCCGAAGGCAGAGGCTTTAACCCACTGAGCCACCCAGGCGCCCCCAAATGAAGAGTTTTTAAATGAGTTTCGTATCTACTTGTTAAAAACATAAAAATCAGAAACCTGGGAAATGATCAGAGGAAGGATTGTTAAAACTGAACTTCTCTGGGGCTGGCTCAGTTCATGGAGCATGGAACTCTTGATCTTGGGGTCGTGAGTTCAAGCCCCATTTTGGGCATAGAACATACTGAAACACACACACATACACACACACACCCCAAAAAATTGAGTTTCTTTGAACCTAACCCCCAGACAGCGTGTGGACAAGCTATAGGGTACTAGTCTTACTGTTTCTACTTATTTATTACTCGAAAGCTTTTGAGAACATAAACATTGCACAAGAGAACTGAGCTCAGAGCAGTTAAGTTTAAATGTTTGACAATGAGTTAGAAAAATAATTGAATTTATTCTAAAATGACATAACCCTTTAGCTAAAAATGAAAGTCTCTTGGCTCTGCCCTCTTGCTCATACCTTGAAGGATGATAACACATAATCAGAACTGAGATTGTTCTCCCGACCCAGGAGATTGCTGCCCGTCCCTGAACTCTTTCTGTCTTTATGTCTTTTACATACATTAAGGACTGTTAGTATTAAAATGGAAAGTGCTCTCTTTTTTCACATCTTGCCTTTATTAATGGTCTCATTTAGGCAACCTTGTAATTCTGAAAACTTGGGAATTAGCCAAGTCTAATTTTTATTTCCATCTGTGTTGATTCCACCCCAGGGGAAGTTATCTTCATTGGAATAGTCTAAGGAAGAGCCACTTATTTAAATACTTATTCACAGAATTTTGTTTTAGATTTTCAATTAGCAACCATGATGGTTAATTTTATGTCAGCTTGAATGTGCTGTGGGATGCCTAGATATTTGGTTAAACATTATTTCTATGTGTCTGTGGGGGTGTTTCTGAATGAGATTCACATTTGAATCAGTAGACTCGGTAAAACAGATTGCCCTCTCCAATGTGGACATCTGTAGAAGGCCTGAACAGAATAAAACGCTGGATAAGAAAGAATTCTTTCTTTCTCCCTGACTTTGAGCTAGAACATCCATCTTCTTTTGCTTTTGGACTTGGATTAGAACTTATACCATAAGCTCTGTTTGGTCTCCAGTTCGTTGATGTAGAACTTTGATTTCTCAGTCTCCATAATCATGTGAGTCAATTTCTTACAATAAATCCATTTTATCTGTCTCTCTCTTCCTCTCTCTCTCCCTCCCTACCTACCCATCTACCTATCTCCTACTGATCCTCTGGAAAACCCAGACTAATATAACAACTTTCAAAGTAGAGACATCTATTAAATATTATCTTTAATAGAAGCAACAGGATATTTGGAGGTAAGAAAGTTACATACTAGAGGTGATAAACTAATGAAAACGAACTGATGATTTTCTTTAGCTGGGATAGCCAGGAGAAAAAAGTTCTGACTTTTGGTTTTCTGGTCTGTCCTCCAGAATGACCTTTGATGTCCCATATAAAATTTCAGTGAACCTGCCTTCACTCATTCAACAAATACTCATAGCATGCCTACTATGTTCCGGGCAATGTTCTAGGCAATATCTGGGTCAGAATTCTTTAGGAGCACATGAGAAATTTATTTTGACACCAATCCTAGGCTGAGCAGGGGCTATACAGAACAAAGGGGTTGGATAGATATTGGCTATGACCGATATCCTAGATTATCCCCATCCACCCACACTGGTTTCTCTACATAGCACTTGCTAATTGTTAACTTTCTGCCAAGATTCCTATAATTATGCTATTTAAGGTTATTAAAAATTCAATTTATCCATTCTCAGCTGGTCCTGAATGTTCTAGCTAATCTTTTTTTATTCACCTATCAGAAAACAGCTTCTCTCATTAATAGAGAGCCCAAAGCCATCCAAAGTTTGATCAGGGAAGCGTTAAAAATGAGATCTTTGTTTCTTCTCCCAAGTGTTTATATCCCCAATGGTTTCTCCCCCTTTTTTTTTTAAGATTTTATTTATTTATTAGAAAGAGAGAGAGAGAGAGTGCACTAGCAGGGGGAGCAGCAGGCAGAGGGAGAGGGAGAAGCAGGCTCACTGAGCAGGGAGCCCGATGCGGGGCTTGATCCCAGGACCCTGGAACCATGACCTGAGCTGAAAGCAGATGCTTAATGACTGAGCCACCCAGACATCCCTGGTTTCTTCCTTAATACCACCCTTATTCCTGTTAAATCAACACAACTGTTCAGGCAGTTTTTTTGGTATGGTTTATTTCCTTCCTGACTTGTCACCTCCCTATTCAAATTTGGTGATGCAAGGTCCTCAGAGCGGCTCTAAGGAGCTCGACCTAACTTTTATCTCGGTTCTCCTCCTCTCACTTCGGATCTGGCAGTTCAAACCTTCCACAGCCTCCTGAATCCATCCACTCAGGTTCAGTTTCCAGCCCTTTATCACAACAGATTGACAGGTCCTCTCAGGCTAAGATTTTTATCTTGGCCCATCTTTGGAGCTTTTGCTGGGAACTCTTTCAGGTGATTCTTTTTCCCTCAGAGAATTGATCTTGAAAAATATATATTCATTGTGTGCTCACTGTGGCAGCCATGAGTATGTCGACTTCAAATCCCCTGTTGCAGAGAAAAATTGAGCTGCTTCTCTCTGGATTGACCCCAAGGCTCACTCCCTGCTTTCAGGCTGCTCCCAGCCAGCGACTGACCATGGCATACTAAAGCCAGCCCATTTTTACAAGGTGGGAAACTCCTTTAACAAGGGACTTTGCTTGAGGATTTCCCATTGGCTTGGAAAAATCTTCTGAGAATTGCACTGAAGTTTGAGACTCTTCCTAGCTAATCCTTTCTTCTCTTCCTTCACAGAGATCTGACCTGCACGATCTGAAGGCTCTCCCCGCTTCTGCCACCCCCTCCCTTCTACCCTTCACAGGCATTTCCTCCAAATAAGCTTCTTGCATATCTAATCCTGACTCAACATCTGCTTTCTGAAAAGCCTAACATACTCACAACATACCAATCCATTTGTTTATTCTGATCTGTAAAGGACTTGAGGTGTTAACATGTTCAATCATCATTAACATGGGATATGTGCAATTAGATTCTCCTATATGCAATAATGTTGCTACATTATCCTTGGACACATTTCATTCCTTATGGCCATTGTCCAAAATCATTTCCACTCCTCAAAAATCTCTGAAGCCTTCTCTTTCCTTCACTCTGACTACACTGAGAAAATCAGGCTATTTAGCTTGAACATCAGCCTCCTCCTCACTTCAAGACTTCTCTAGAATTACATCCACCATTCTCATCTATATTCCAGGTAGAGTAAGACTTTCTGCTTTCCAGAGGTGACCTCTTACATTCTTGATCTTGCCCTCTTTAATGTATCTTAGAGTAAAGCAATGGTCAGGTCCTCCATCCTAAGAAAATCCTCTTGCTCCTGCTTCATCCAAAGTATTTGCTATCTTCCTAACACTCCCAGATGTTCTAAGTGCAGACTATATTGGGGGCGCTTGGGTGGCTCAGTCGTTAAGCATCTGCCTTTGGCTCAGGTCATGATTCAAGGGTCCTGGGATCAAACCCCACATCAGGCTTCCTGCTCAGCGGGAAGCCTGCTTCTCCTTCTCCCTCTCCCATTCCCCTTGCTTGTGTTCTCTCTCTCTTGCTGTGTCTCTCTCTGTCAAATAAATAAAATCTAAAAAAAAAGTGCAGACTATATTTACTGTTCTCCTTTTCTTACCTCATCTCACTCCCCCTATAAATTGATTCCTATCCACACTGATCTCTTTAGATTGTTCTGTTAAAGATGACACTCACTTCCTTATTGTCAAGTTTATGGCCTCATCTCATCCTTCATTTTATTCAATCTCAGAATTTGACTCCATTTACTACTGATCCTTTTTTGAAATGTCTTTTATCTAGGTTTTGATGATAGATCAAAAAGCCATCTTTGATATTCTTACTTTCTGTAGGGTCTTTCCCTTAGTCAACCACTGCCATTTTAATTATAGGCATTCCCTAAAACTGGCTACCCCTATTTTGGCTTTATACTCCTGCTAAATGAGCTCATTTACTTGTAAAGCCTCAGTCTTTGACATCCCCAGTCTATTCCTTTACTGTTGTTTCTTTTCTGAATTCTATGTCTCCATTTTTTTCTTAAGGAAAAAAAAAAATGCTTTACTGAGTGAAAATAGACAACAAATTCCAGAGTGGATGGTTTCCACTAGCAATAGGAACACAGACCACTCAGTCACCACGCATTCTCCTACCTCAGAGAAGTGCCTCAGTTAACACCTGGTCTGAATGCTGCTAGGCAAAAGGGCAGGAGGAAGGAGTGTCTGGAAATTCCATTCTCTCACTCTCTCTTTCCTTCCTGGCCTGTTCTAGTAGAATCTAATTGTTCCAGGATGCAGAACTCCTGGTTGGGGACAAAGAAATGGTGGAAAAGTTTCTAAATGGATATTTCCTTGGAAACCAGCTCAGAGAGTCTAAACCTAAATTTGTCTTCATTTGCAACCTCATCTCTGCTTCTGCCTGAAGTACCACTATCTTCTTAGTTACCCAGACCCAAATCTCTGTTCCTTTAATTTTACACCCAGTCTCAATCCTAGTGATTCTGCCTCCTCAGGGACATTAACACCCAGTCTGTCCTTCCCATACCCCAAACTCTCATTTCTCATCTTTTCTCTACCTCCTATCTCTTATTTCTAAAGCACTCTTTTTTTTTTTTTAAGATTTTCATTTATTTATTTGACAGAGAGAGAGAGAGAGAGATCACAAGTAGGCAGAGAGGCAAGCAGAGAGAGAGGGGGAAGCAGGCTCCCTGCTGAACAGAAAGCCCAATGTGGAGCTGGATCCCAGGACCCTGAGATCATGACCCGAGCCAAAGGCAGAGGCTTTAACCCACTAGGCCACCCAGGCACCCCTCTAAAACACTTTTTATAGTGCTGCCAGAATCATAAACACAGTTCAGGTGACCTCACTGCTCACCTCAGAAATTTGAATTGGGGCTCCCACTAGTCCAAACCGGAAAATTTATGTGTCAAAATAAACAATGATGTGAATGACTTATAATTCACTAAATAAGAGTTCATGTTTATTCTAATATAGATAGATAAATGTGCAAGGAAGAAAAAGCTCTTCCATACAGTAATAAATGTATAAGGAGTAATGAAATTAAAAACTCACTATTTGGCAACTTTCATAGCAATAACTATTTCAGGTGAGAAATTACTGGTGAAAGTTTGATGAGAAAGAGGATATTACATGATCTTCAGATAAGATATTTATTAAAAAAGGGAAAATATGGAAAATTGGAAATTTGATATTGGAAAAAACCCAGTAGATACTACCTTACTAAGAGTTCAAGGTTAACATTACCCACAATTAAATAAGTAGACATCATGTATCTCCTGATACAATACACTGAGAAAGGGCCAAACATCACTCTGTGATATTCCTGCCCATAAAAACACAGTGTGAATCTAATCATGAGGAAATATCAGTATCTACAAACTGATGTTCTTCAAAATAAATGGCATGGACTCTTCCAAAGTGTCAGGGTCATTAGACTGGAGATTCCAGATTAAGGAGACTAAAGAGAGAAAAAACAAACAAACAATAATTTGTGCTCCTCGAGTGATTCTTAAATCATATTTATTTTTCTTTTTCTATAAAAGATATTTGTAAGACAACTAGTAAGATTTGAATGAGCTCCATAAATCAAAGTTGATTTCCTGGCTTAACTGTATCAAAGTTAATTTCCTGATTTTGATGACTGTGCTGTGGTTATGTGGAGAATGGCTTTGATTTTAGGAAATAAACACTGTAGTATTTATTGATAAAGGAGCATCATGTCTACAACTTATTCTCAAGTGGTGCAAAAAACACAATTATATCTATTCATTTATCTATATCTATTTGTACAAAAAAATGATAAAGCACATGTAAAATGTTAACTTTTGCAGAATCTGGGTGAAGAATATAGGGAAATTTGTTTTTGTAGTATTTTTACAACTTTTCTTTAAATCTTAAATCATTTCAAATGAAAACTTAAAACTTTCAGGGGCAGGATAGATTACAAAATGCTTTGTGTTAGTATTAGGAAGGCTCCATGACCTGGTGCAAATTTTAACAAAGGCAAGTTAAACAATCTCTGCCATACCCATTCTCTCTACTCTTAAGTAGTTACTGCCTTGGAAGAGGTTTCTCTGATAGCTTAGTAGAGAATCAGTCCTAATATATTTCCAATAGGCGTAATAATGATGGTCATGACGATGATGAAATAAACCACCTTACAGCTATACCATAAAGGCTTGCTTATTGTAGTATAAATGTGTGTTTTACGTTTTCTCTTGACAAATTTATTTATTTATTTATTTATTTAAGATTTTATTTATTTATTTATTGGGAAAGAGAGCGTGAGAAAGAGCATGAGAAGGGAGAAGGTCAGAGTGAGAAGCGGACTCCCCATGGAGCTGGGAGCCCGATGTGGGACTCGATCCTGGGACTCCGGGATCATGACCTGAGCCGAAGGCAGTTGCTCAACCAACTGAGCCACCCAGGCGCCCGACAAATTTATTAATAACTATAATATACATAAGAAATCACAGCCTAATGGCTAACTTGTCTTAGTACTCAATGTAATATTTGGGAAAGAAATTACATACCCTATTTACAACTGTTGAAGGAGTTCTATTCTTGGCTCTCAGCACTAATACAAGGAAGGGAGAATGGACCTTATGCCAAAATTTAGGCTGTTTCAAAAATTAAATGGGTTTTGGAACACGATTATATGTTTATATTTGGATATGGATGTGATTAATTTTTAGAATTCATATGAAAAGAGAAAATAATGAATACCATGGGCCAACCCAGTAATATTTGGGAAAGTGCCCAAGTTGGCCATCTTGCTCCTGATTAAATCTTCTGGGCAACTTATCTCCAGCTGAGAACAGAGGACTCTCTTCCAGGTTATTGTAAGTTTGCCTAGAATTAACAAACCTATTTTGAAACAGAAGAGATTAGCATATAAGTTTCTAAAGCTTTCTCTGTATAGATGGTAATTAGAGCAGATACTGTCAGTAAATATTCAAAAAAAATTTTAAGGAGAAACCACCTATAATGTATAATAGGAGGTGGTGTTTTTCTCCAGCTGATGTTGTTTTGATTTTCCTTAGTCACAAGAGCACCAAGGGGTATAAAACTCTTGGTAAGTATTATGACTGGGCTCAGGCTAAGAATAAGTCTCCTCGTGGTGCTGTTGGAAGAGATGAGTATCCTGCAGGTGACACACTTCAGCTTTGAGGAGAGCTTGAGACGGCGAAGTGGAAGCTGTCTGATTAGTGGTGAGAAGGAGGTGCTCATGTCAGCTGTACTCGAGAGGCTGCATCTGTGGATTTTGCACTTATCATGCTTCCATAATTGAAGCTTTTTACAACTGAATTGAAGCTAAGAAGCCTGGAAGTCCCCAAAAGATTTAAAACACAAAAATATATACTTGTGTGTGTCTAAAAAGTAAAGAGATACCTAATCAGTGAGCCTGGTTTGTTTGGTTTTGGTTTTTTGAGATGGTGAAAGGATCTGGATTCAAGATGCAAAAACTTAGCATTGGCCCAACAAGCACTATAATTTTGGGCAAGTCATTTAACCTTTTAGAGAAGAGATCAACAAATGTTTCTGTAAAGAGCCAGTTGGTAAATGTTTTCAGCTTTGTAGGATACACTTTCTGATGCAACTACGCAACTGTGCTGTCGTGCTGTCAAAGCAGCCACAGGACGATATTTAATAACATTTAATAAATAAGCACGGTTGTCTTAAAAAAAAACTTTGGTAATGAACGCTGAAATTTGAATTTCACAAAATTTTCACAGGTCATATAACATTTCACATGAAATAGTCTTCCCTCATCCACTTTTTTAGAGGTCAAATGGGCTTTATTAAGCAGGCAGTATCCCATTTAGCAAGTAGAGGGGAGCTCCCACAAACTTTCAAATTCTCAAGTAGAATCACCTATTAGAGGAGGAGGAGAGCTAATACCAAGTACTAATTATATACCAGGTTAAGTTCTTTAAAGTGCTAGTCCATTTAACCCTCAAAATAATCCTATGAAATAGATACTGTTTTTCAGATGACAAAACTGAAGCATGGAGGAGTTAAATAATTTTGTCAAGGTCTTTATCTGAGAAATGGGAGAACGAGGATCCAAACCAGGTTTACGCCTACCGAAGTTTCCCGGTTTAACCTGGATGCTCTACTCTGATGTCCATATCACTGAATTGGACTCAGGTAAGTAAAGGCATGGAGCCAGTCCAACTGCCATCAATGGGCAGATCATAGCATGTGCTTGATGGTGTGTCCACACACATCAAGAGAGTGTTTGGGCCAGTATGGCACCAACTTCTAGGCTTTGGTGTTCAATGAACACATTATACGGACTTCTCTAGGGTATAGGTCTATATATAGATACATGCTTGCCTTTTATAAAAACTTGTGTGAAAGAAAAGGAGGGAAATTTCATCATCCAATTAGCTGGGTGCGAGTCACAATATCTCTGGGTCTCAGTGTGGACATTTACGGAACAAAGACATAATAAAAATGCTTTCTGCGTACACACATATGTATGTATATACATGTGTATATACATATGCATGCATATATATACACATATAAAACACACATAATACACACATACATACACATGTATATATGTATTTATGTATATATATGTATGCACATACATATATATCATAAACCTTGACTTTAAGAAATCTAGTTAAGTGGTAAAACCAATATATAAATATCTATAATATAAAGCAGTATACCAAAAGTGCTATATGAATTCAGAGAAATAAAAGGAAATTAACCCATGTTTATTTACCAACTACTCTATGCCAGATGTTTTCACATAAGCAATTATCTCATTTAATATTATAATAACCCCATTAGGTAGGCGTTTTCCCCATTAGATATATGACAAAACTGGGACTAAAGACAATTAAGCTTAATGGAACAGAAACTCAAGTCCTTCTTGATCGACATTCTAATACCACATTATTTCTAGCTGAACTCTTATGGTATGTTTCATGGTGAAGATTGCACTTCAACTGGCTTTGGAAAGAAGGAAAGGAGGCTAGGGGTTTATAAGGAACAGAATGAAAAAAAGAAGAGATAGACATTTCCAAAGTAAAACAAAAGCAGGACAGAGGTAGAAAACCAAATAGTGTGACCACAAAAAATAGCGGACACATTAGCTAAAGTGTAAAAAGCATATAAGCCAATAGAGGAAGGAGTATGAAGGGCCTCAAATGCCAAATCAAGAAGTTTATAGCTGACACAAGACATATTTTATAGTGATAGCTAAACGTATACCCTCTCCTGAAGGAATCTGCAGATGAATAGCCCTTGTTAGGTGTACAACAGATAGAGTTGTCACTTATCACTTGTCCTTACTAGAACCCAGTTGTAAGAGAGAGAGTGCTATACTAATAAGTCAGTAGGGTCATGAGTTGTAAACTGGGGCCGTCCCTGGCAAACCAGGAGGCAGGGTTTCCTCAAGAATGAGACTACATGACCTAACCCCTGGCTATACCTGACTCCCATCTCAAGTATAAGCAGGTCTGGGGTCTCTGTTTGAGGTTGAGGGAGAAAATCATATGAAAATCGTATATATGAAATAAAAATCCATATATATATGGAATACATATATATAAAAGCTAACCAACTGAGCCACCTATGCATCCCAAGTCTCTCTCTCTCTCTCTCTCTCTCTATATATATATATATATATATATATATTCCAACAAATTAAGAAGAGATAACAATGGAGATCAAGTTCTACTGCGGAGGTCCAGTAATTCTCAAAGTACAAGTCTCCCTAGTAAAACTGGATTAGGGAATCCCTTGGCTCTGAAGCTAAAATTGAGCTTTTCTCTTGATTAAAGATGATTAACTCCTTCAGAAGGATAGGTCTGATTAACTCAGATGCAGGCAAAAAACTGGAACGAAAAAGTGTAGGTCTAGCTAGTTGCATTGGTTTGCTTGTGACAAGGTTCAGGACATAGTACCCTGAAATATGGCACCTTGGCATATTGAATATTTTTTAAGCTGAAGGAATTTGAGAAACAATACATATAGGAAGGACTTTCAGACCTTCCCCCAAAGTGGGTCATAAAAACTTTTCGCAAGAGGTACCCTCCTACACCCAGAGAAAAGGGGCATCTTTATCTTTGAAGACACAGAGGGACACAGAGAAGAATCTAAACAAACAGGGCTTGTTGTTTCCCCTGGTTTATTACACTTAGTTCAAACCCTTGTCCTATCATATCTTTCTACACCTTTTTGCTTTTAATCACACCCAGCACAAAAATACTGAGATTTAGCCACTTCTTTGGGTCTTCATTTTTTTTAATCTTTATTTTTTTAATATTTCATTTATTTATTTGAGAGAGAGACAGAGAGAGCACAAGCCAGGGTGCAGGGGTGTAGAGAGAGAGGAAGAAGCAGACTCCCCACTGAGTGGGGTGCCTGACATGGGGCTTGATCTCAGGACCCTGAGATCATCACCTGAGCCAAAGTCAGACACTTAACCAACTGAGCATCCCAGGTCTTCATTTTCTTATGAAGACTCCTGTGTTGAATAAAACTTATATTAATTGTGTATGTTTTTCTCTTGTGAATGTGTCTTTTGTTACAGAAGTCCCACCCAAGAACTTAGAAAGGCAGAGGAAAAAGGTATTTTCCTCCCCTATGCCTACTTCATAGAGATATAAGGTGATCCTGGTTTCTTAAGTGCAGCTGAGAGAGGAGGGGAAGAGAGGCAAGAAGGAAGGGGAGGTCAAAGGGAGGAGAAGAGGAAAGAAGAGACAAAAGAGGGGAGGGGTAGAGAAAAGAGAGTGGATAGGAAGAGGAGGAAGAGGGAAGGGAGAGAAAGAATCAAGGTGCAGAGTGTTTGGGGAGGAAACATCTTATTCTACTGATATTCAGGCAGAATTGGTCCTGGCATGGTACAGGTTCAAGCTATGAATAAGCAAAAGAAACCAGATAAAGGGGGGGACACTGTGGCTGATGCATGAAGATAAACAGGGAACCAGGAGGGAGAGAAAAATAGGAGAGCAGCTCAATTTGAGAGTTGCCTTAACTCACTTCTAAGGGTCTTAGCTCATGGACTCTTTTCCAGATTCCTATATGTACATTCCTTTCAGCCTTTATTACAAAAAGAGTGGTACATTATTTATCAGAGGAACAACTGAAGCTTTTAGAACATTATTTAGTATAGGAACAATTGAAGCTTCAAAGCAGAGGAGTGGCACAAGTAGTTGTTTGTGGGATTAATCTAAACCCAACTGAATGAGTTGAATATCAGAGGGGCTGGAAGTTTAGACACAATTTAAAAGTTAGGTTGGGTGTGAAGACTCAAACTTGAACTAGGTCTTTACCTATTACGATTTAAAGAGGAAATTATTTGATATGCTAAAAAGAAATTTGGTTTCACCCATGATGGGATTTGGGATACCATAGAAAGAAAGGTGTCAACAATTGGTTAGTGATTTGAACACAGATAACTACAGAATATTGGAATCAGAAACACTAAAAATCAATTCATTGTGAGGAGGTAGTGCAGGAATTCAGTTTGATATAACCATTATGAGTTTGAAATGCCTGTGGAATGTCTATCCATCTTTGGCATTTGGTCTGTAGAGAAAAATGGAGTATGAAGCTTTGGTATTTACTAAGGTGGTACTTGACTGTGGGGCAAAGACTACAAACTAGCAGCTTGCTCCAGTAATCTTAACTCAAAGGACAGTGGATTTCTTTTGGGTGAAAAATTAAATTAAATTAAAAATTTTAAAAATTTAAAAAGTGTTTTTGAATTTTGAATTTTAATGTTTTTTGTAGGGCATGACCTCTATAGTAGGTCCCAGGCCACAAAACTTCCGATTATCTTAAACCTGGTTCTATTAAAACACTGGTTTCTGAAAACAAGGGAAGAAGTATAATCAAGTGTATTGGTTAAGAGAGTGAGCTCTGGCCCCAGATTATATGCCCTGGAATCTCTACCTAGTCATCAGGAACAGTATGACCTCCCACAAGTTATTTAACCTTTTTTTAAAGTAGGCTCCATGCCCAATGTGGGGCTTGAACTCATGACTCTGAGATCAAGAGTTGCATGCTCTACTGACTGAGCCAGCCAGGTGCTCCATTATTTAACTTCTAAGGGAAGGTACTAGGAACACTCCCTGGCTCATAGTAAGTGCTCAATGAGATATTAGCTATTCTCACTTTTAAGAGTTTGTTCCTCAAATCGAGGAAGGGAATCTTAGATTTTTTTTTCTTGTTTACTATATTCCCTATGTACCATTTATCACCATGACTTATTCATTCCATAACTGAAAGCCTGTATCTCCCACTCTCTTTCACCCATTTGGTCCAATCCTCACCTCTCCCCTCTGGCAAGCATCAGTTTGTTCTCTGTATTTATGGGCCTATTTTTGCTTTTTGTTTATTTTTTAGATTCTAGATATAAGTGAAATCATGTGGTATTTATCTTTCTCTATCTTACCTATCTCACTTAGCATTATATCCTCTAGGTCTATCCATGTTGTTGCAAATGGCAAGATCTCATTTTTTTTTTCACATTTTATTTTATTTTCATTATGATAAATGTACTATTTAATCCCCATCCCCTATTTTTCCCATCCCTTGACCTACCCCCTCTCTGGTAGCCATCAGTTTGTTTTCTATAGTTAAGAGTCTGTTTCTTGTTCTCTCTCTCTGTTTCCTTTGCTTGTTTTGTTTGCTCTCTTTCATGGTTTCTTGGCCTTCTTTAGTGATACACTTGGATCCCTTTCTCTTTATTTTTTGCATACCTATTATGTATTTGTGGTTACCATTAGATTTGTATATAACATCTGCATATAACAGCACACATTAAGTTGATGATTTAAGTTTAAGCCATTCTTTACTCCTTTCCTTCCCATTTTTTAGGTATATTCTTTAATTTATGAATCCCTTGAATGATTTTTACAGAAATATTTTTACTGCTTTTATGTGTTTTTCCTTTTCATACTCTCACTTTTGGTCTTCCTTTCTACTCAAAGAATTCCCTTTAATATTTCTTGTAGGGTTGGTTTAGTGGTCATGAACTCCTTCAGGTTTTGTTTGTCTGAGAAAGTCCTTATCTCTCCTTCTATTCTGAATGATAACGTTGCTGGGTAGAATATTCTTGGCTGCAGATTTTTCCCTTTCAGCACTTTGAATATGTCATACACTCTCTTCTGGCCTGCAAAGTTTCTGCTGAAAAATCCACTGATAGCCTTATGAGTTTTCCCCTGTATGTAACTGTCATCTTTTGCTGCTTTTAAAGTTTTTTCTTTATCAGTAACTTTTGCCATTTTAATTACAATGCATCTTGGTGTGGATTTCCTTGGGTTGAATTTTTTGTGAGATCTCTGTATCCTGGATCTGGATATCTGTTTCCTGCCCTGGATTAGGGAAGTTTCAGCTATTACTTCTTCAAATAAATTTTCTGCCCCCTTATTTCTTTCTTCTTCTTCTGAGAACCCTATAATGTGAATGTTATTATGCTTGATGGGAGGGTCTTGTTCTTTTTATAGCTAGATAATATTCCATCACACACACACACACACACACCACTTCTTTATCCATTCATCTGGTGATGGACACTTGGGTTGCTTCCATATCCTGACTTTTATAATTAATACAATAAACATAGTGGCGTATATATCTTTTCAAATCAGTGTTTTTTTTCCTTTGGGTAAAAACTCAATAGTGGAATTATTGGATCATATGGTATTTCTATTTTTAATTTGAAGAAACTCCATACTGTTTTCCACAGTTGCTGCACCAATTTACTTTCCTACCAACAGTGCACAAGTGTTCCTTTTTCTCCACATCCTCACCAACACTTATTATTTGTCTTTTTGACAAGGTATTTCTTAAATAGAAGCTGACAAACAGACAGAGGCCCATTAGAAATGGCAAGGAGGGGATGCCTGGGTGGCTCAGTCAGTTAAGCATCTGCCTTCAGGTCAGGTCATGATCTCAGGGTCCTGGGATCAAGTCTCGCATCATTCTCCTTGCTCAGGAGGGAGTCTACTTCTCCTTGTGCCTGCTGCTCTCCCTGCTTGTAGTCTCATGCTCCCTCTCTCTCTTTCTCTCTTTGGCAAATAAATAAATAAAATCTGAGAGAAAGAAAGAAAGAAAGAAAGAAAGAAAGAAAGGAAGAAAGGGCAAGGAGGAGGGCTAGTACCCATGCAGAATGGAGAAGTGGGTGGGCAAACACACAGGGTTATCAGAGATCATATGGTGGTAGGACATTGAAAAGCTCATACTGAATGGCCCATGTCTGGGAGGAAAAATATTTTATTTTACCCTCTTTGGTTTATATTGGGAGCCTGTAAATTAAACTGACAAAAGTTTAATGGAAGATAAAATTTAATCACCTAGGTATGGAAGTTCACAGAAAAATGTTTATCAAGGAGATGGTTAGAATTTGGCAGTTGTAGGTCTTCCTGAAAGAGGAAAGAGAAGGGAGAATAGAAACCAAATTATGTTTAGGAAAGATGAATGGACCATTAGAAGAATAGATAGGAGACAGTAATAGTTTTAAGATAATGTGTATTTAGGTGTGGTGTATGACACCTCTCTGGTTTAAAGAGTTAATCTTCCCCTTAGTCTGGGAAACTCCTAGGAAGGGGATTTAGGACAATTGAGTTTTCTTGGGAGGCTCTGCTTTTAGGCAAATAAGGGGATTCAGAAAAAAAGCCTATTTCAAGTACGTTCTGCACAAAATAATTTTTATGTCACAAAGACATATTCTAGACCACTTACCTGCATTTTATAAAGAAAAGATTTTAAAAAGAACCCTGGATAATGATAAAAAGAGAAAACTGAGGGATTTAGCATTTTTAACAGTTAATATGAACAGTTAACTAGTTGCTAGAGATGTCTAAATTCTATTCTAGAGCCATTACAACATTACTAGTGGCTAAATGAACATCTCACACCATGATTTTGCTTTTATTCTATGTAAATTTCTATGGATGAAAAAGTCATGCCATGGTAGGCAGCAGACACCTAATCAAGAAGACAGGGAGACAGAAGAAGAGTTATTAATTCGAGAGAAAGGGAAATGGACCCCAGAGAGTAAAACTATCTCAGTCACAAGCTAGAAAGCTATTAATAAGTAAAACCAAACTCAGAAAGCAGTAGGTCATCAGGAACAAGGAAACTGCAGCGAAGGAGCTAGGAAAGCTTTGTCAAGAGAAGGAAAAAATTTGAGAGTTCTCATTTCAAGACATTTCAAATATTCTTCTTAACCCCTCCTTATTACCACTAGTTTTTTTTATTTCAAAGTTTGTGGCCTCCAGGCAAAAAAGGCAAAAAACTGTCTCATTTGAATTTTCATTATCCTTCATAGATTCTGCCTCGCAGCTAGTTAACTTCTCAGCTGGTTCCCAAACTTTTGGTTATGGGAGTCTTTATATATATAATCCAACTAGATGTCTTCCGCTTCTGCTGTGCCTTGTAAGAGTTCTATATTTGACTGTTTTGGTTGTTGATTTCCTTACCCATCTCATGCCTTCCATGCTCTCCCATGCTATCTTGTGACATATCTCAAATATGGAGCTCTTCTGTTTCCTTTCTCCTCCCCCTTATATCTTCCTGTTGGCCCACTACACAGCAGAGCTGCTTACTCCTCTCTTTCTCTTTGTCAATTCCCTATTTTCACAGTGGCAGTTGTCCAAAAAGTCTTTACAGCCTGCCACTGTATTTATAATTTGACTGCAAGTAAGCTAAACAAAGAAGTAACTCTACAAAAGCTGAGGCCACAGATGTAAAAGCAAGGGCAGCTCTGAGTGTATAAGAAATTGAATCCAAATTTTTGATTTGGTTTGAAGGCATCCAGTAAATTATACTTAAAATATCAAATGTATGCCCTGCCAAGATGCTGACAGAGGTGGAAGGTTGAGTGCAATATTTCTGCCACCATCAACATCACTGAACATTCAAGAGGTCCATTAAGCTTAGTCCTTTTTCCCCAACTCTGTTGACCTTGGACAAGAGGCTGTTTCTCCAGAGCTGCAAGCTTCCCAATCCAGTGATGAGAAGAGGACTCTTGAGAAAAGTAACCAAACACATTCACAACATCAATGATCTCAGCATGAGTCTTTTCCCTTGGGTGTAACTTTCCAAGCAGTTCACATTTTTCTCATGGTTTTAGGAAACAGATTCAATCATGTTTATTTCCTGGGTAATATTCCAGCATCTTGGGAAATGGGAAGGAGGAAACCTAGGACTTTGCTCAATGTGGCTATAACTTTCAGAATAGGAAAAAAAAGAATAAGTTATTTCTAAGATGGTATACCACTTTGGTATAGTCAAGTGATCTTAAACTGGCCTAAAAAGTATTATTTTTATATTATATATTATCAGGCATATTCTGTGAATAGATTCTGTTTAAGAAATATTTTATGTGAAAGTCTAAGAATCCTTATTCTGTTGGGGAAAAATTAACAATAATAAATATCTGAAAACCAGTTCTGTGCTTTCTTCTCTCATTATTTCTAATTATCTATTAAGATCAACCTCTGATACAACATTGATTTCACACGTTGGGGAAAAATAAAATCAAACAGATTAATTAACTCATGCTTTATGGAATTAGTCAGTGCATTTCAGACAGCCAATCCTAAATCATTCAAACAAAAGACTACTTTGAAAAACTCATGACACAGGAGTCAATATAGAGAATTTGAATAATTATATGAACAGAAGATTAAGTGGAAAATGAGTTAATGAGAGGAGAGAAAGAATGCAAGGACAAGGCATGCAGATCATTTGAGCCAGTTCTTCATGCTGTTATGACTCAGTCTGTGGCAAAAAATTCAATTTCTTTTGGTTGGTTGATATTTTTTAATCCTTATTATTTCTTAGAAATGTCAATGTATTTTGGGTATAAGACTCTGAAGGAATATATATTCTTTCTACTTCATCTCATTAGTATGAGAAAGATATGTGTTAAAGTAATATTTAAGTTTTTCCAAAATAACAACTTGATCTTCTTTGTATGATAGGAAAAGTATGGATGGAGGAATGCAAATCAGTCGTGTCCTGGGCCAGAGGAGGCTGCCGTATTTTCTCACTTCCCAGTTGGGTTGTACAAAAAAATGGAATAAATGAAGACAAGTTGCAAGAAGCCAGCATACTCATTCCTGTATGTATATTCATTCATTTTTTTTCAGTAAGAACAGTAACTGTGACATTGGGACATTTGCAGATGCAAAATCCCTTGACCGGAAGCTAGAGAGCAGTACTCCATCTGCAGAAAACTATCCCATCCCTGGCACATGATGTAGTTACATAATCCCATCCTGCTGAGCTTCACTTTTGTTGTAGTTGAACCCCAAGCTTGAGGAATTACAAATCAAACTCAGAAGGTGTTTTCTAATAATGGAAAATATAGGTCTTTTAAATGTAATAAAATAAAGCAGATTACTCCAAATCCTCATTCTTTTTTTTTTTAAATTTTTCCCCCAAATCCTCATTCTTTATAACCAAACCACACATGGATCTCAAGTTTTGAGCCTTTTTAATGCTTGAAGTGATGAAATAGTCCTATACATGTAGTACATATTCCTACCTCCTCATTGATGGAATTAGGGCATTTCCAAGATGGACTTGGTTTTCTCTTTAAATGATCTGATCTAATCTCCTCATTTACAAATTAAGAAGAGAGGGTTCAGACTTCAACTGACAAACCAGCTCTAGCGTTTCTTAGAATTCTCTCTTGAAATAGAAGATGCATGATGAGAGAGACTGAGAGGAGAACCTGCCTCAGGAAACCTCCTCTCTCCTCCTAGCCTTCCCACTCCTGCTCCTCCTCAGCAGTGTGAGTTTCCCAAGTAAGTCTTAGAAAATGGGGACTCTGACTTATACGTATCTCCCAGAAACCAACTGTATTACTTTCCTATTGTTGCTATAACCAACTCCCATAAAGTTACTGGCTTAAAACTACACAAGTTTATTACCTTATAGTTCAGGAGGTCAGAAGTCTGAAGCGCATCTCACTGGGCTAAAATCCAGGTGTTCATAAGACTGCTCCTTCTGGAACCTCTAGAGGAGGATCCATATCCCTGCCTTTTCTAGCCTCTAGAGGTTACTTGCTTTCGTTGGCTTGTGGCTCTTTTCTGTCTTCAAAGCCAGCAGCCTCAATCCAAGTCCTCATGCTGCTCTGTCACTGGTTGTTGCTCTCCACTTCCTCTCCCTACCCCTATCTCCCCCTTTTTTTTTTAAAGATTTTATTTATTTATTTTGACAGAGAGAGAGAGAGAGAGAGAGAGATCACAAGTAGGCAGAGAGAGAGGTGGAAGCAGGCTCCCTGCTGAGCAGAGAGCCCGATGCGGGGCTCGATCCCAGGACCCTGAGATCATGACCTGAGCCGAAGGCAGAGGCTTTAACCCGCTGAGCCACCCAGGCGCCCCTCCTATCTCCCCCTTTTAAGGACCTTTGTGATTACATCAGGATCACTTGGATAATCTATGGTACTTTCCCTATTTTAAAGTCCGTTTATTAGTAACCTTCATTCCTCTTTTTTTTTTCTTTCTTTTTTTTTTAAGATTTTATTTATTTGTTTGACAGAGAGAGACATAGCAAGAGAGGGAACACAAGCAGGGGGAGTGGGAAAGGGAAAAGCAGGCTTTCTGCTGAGCAGGGAGCCCAATCTATCCCAGATTGGGCTCATGGCCTGAGTCGAAGGCAGATGTTTAAAGACTGAGCCACCCAGGTACCCCTTCATTCCCCCTTTCATGCAACCTAACATATTCATAGGTTCTGGGGATTTGGAATATGCACGTCCTTATGGGGCATTCTGCCTTCTACACCTATGAATGTTAATTTCGTGTTCAGAAAAATTTTTATTACTACAAAATTGGAATTTTCATTTTGGAAAGTTTTTACTTTGTCTGGATCTTCTAGGCTCAAGTGACACGCTTCCTGGAAATTTTTACTGCTAAATGAAAGGGAAGATACTGAAATGAATACCAGTTCTTGATTCTATCTGAAACAGGATAATGATAGTAGTTTCTTTTTAGCAGATCTTGGAGATTTAGGTATCCCTGTGAGGAAATAGGATGCTAGTCGTGCCCTTAGATAAGTGACAGAACTGCAACACAAACATTTCCAAGTTATGCTAAACAAATCTCTGCAAAGGAATTCAACACGTATTTCTATACACTCCAGTGTATATGTGTGTGTGTTGAAATAATGAGTTATCTATGATGTGCCATTTGTACTAAATTCAAAAGCAATGTTAAAAAGTTTAGAATTGAGGGGCACCTGGGTGGCTCAGTGGGTTAAAGCCTCTGCCTTTGGCTCGGGTCATGATCCCAGGGTCCTGGGATCGAGCCCCACATCGGGCTCTTGGCTCAGCAGGTAGCCTGCCTCTCTCTCTCTCTGCCTGCCTCTCTGCCTACTTGTGATCTCTCTCTCTCTCTCTCTCTGTCAAATAAATAAATAAAAGATCTTAAAAAAAAAAAGTTTAGAATTGAAAAAAAAAAAGTTTAGAATTGAGGCTCCCTGCATTTTTTTCCTTCTCAGCATCCATGTCTGAGGTAAAATGATGAGGGATTCTTCACCAAGATAAGTGTGACCGAAGCATCAAGGACTGATGTCTTAATACAGCAGCCTCTTCAGACTAGCCCATTAGTACTAATGTCTTGGCAGGGAGCTTTGGGTCAGTGCATTTAAACTCCAGGAGCCTTAAGAACTTTCTGGGACGAAAGAGAAAGTATGTAGGAGTGGAGACCATAAGAGAAACTAAAAAGACGAGAAAAACATTTGGGTCAATTCAGGTCAAATCTGAAGACTTGGAGCTTTGTGAATTATTTCATTCCCGGGTGATTATTGGTAGACTTGTATTCTGTACATTTTAAAATGTGTTACCTTTTATAGAGTTGGAAATATAGTTTAAAAATTGTTTTAAATGAACTTTGCTCCTTTTGCTCAGATCTGAAACAGGCAAGGAATGGGGAGTTTTGTTACTGAGGAGAAGTTCGGTTCAAAGACATCCACCAGCCCTGCTCTTAGACTGCCTTGCTCTCCAATTGCGACAGAGCCCCTTGGCCCCTCCCTGGAGGATTGCCTGTGGTCTGCCCTGGGTGGGAAAGCGAGCAGGGACAAAGGAGGACAGGAAGAAAAGGGCGAATAGGGGCCCCAGCACTTCAGCCTCAAGTCAGCCCTGTGGTAGCTAAGCAGTCCAGTGCTGAAGTGGGCCCTGCTTGGCCGCAGCAGGCCTGCCATGTTCTTAGTCTAAGTCTCCATCCACGTTCTCTGCTAACAATGTTCTAGCCTTCTTGTCCTGGATCTGAGACTTTGTCTCGCTTAACCTCCTGTTCACTTTTGTTCTAAACAAACCCTTGCCCACCCCATCCCTCACCCTGCAGGGCCCTAGGGGCCTAGGCCTAAAACTCTGTCGTAGGACCAGAATAATTTGCCCTTTCCCAGAGCTGCCCTCCACCACCGCTCCTGTCAGGACTTCCCTATCACCTCTGTGACATTTTAAAACAACATACAGACAAGCACAGAGAATACTCTTAACACAATGGTTCTCAAACTTTAGTGTGCACCAGGATCACCTGAGAACTTACTGAAACATGTATTGTTGAGTTCCGTTTCCAGAGTTTCTGATTCAGTAGGTCTTGCGTGGAGCCTGAGAATTTGCATTTCTAACAAGTTTCCAAGCAACATGATGCTGCTGGTCTAGGGACCCTACTTTGAGAACCACTGGTTTATTGTATACAAAGGCATCCCCCACCCAGATTTAACAAATATTCTCATTTTGCTGTGTTTGCATTGGATCTCCCTCTCTCTTTTTTTAATATGAAATGAAATGTTCCAGATTCAGTTGATGACTTCCCTCTCTCTCTTCCCCGTTTCTTCTTTTTCCTGATGATAACTAGACCCGCCAGGACTGTATTCTCTGGGTACATTGCCCTGGCACTTGGCTGAATTTCCTGCCATTTGAAGTTGGATCTGCTTCCCTTTTTGCAGCTTGACTCATGAATTTCCATCTTGCAGTATCTCTCATTCTATCCCATCTGCTACTCTTAGAGTTTTTCTGTCCCCACTGGGTCACAGGATATAGCAGAATGGACATGAAACTTTCATTAAGAGAAATTGAATTAGGTTTTTACTGTGAGGAAGACAGCGCTTACTAGGCAGAAGGTGTTCACTCTATTAATTAAGTTTTAGGCGGGGAAAACAAAGATCAGGAATGGGGCACCTGTGGGACTCTCCCTAAGTAGACAAAATAGATGGAACCCAGGCATAGTAATTTAGAAGTCTGAAAGCCTTGATACTTAACAGCAGATTCACCCCAGGTTGTGGTGAAAACTTCTACAACAATACTTCTAAGCAATACTTTGCACTGAGGACACCGAACAGCAATCTTATTAATTAAGGGTTCTAGAATCGACATGAGTTGATTCATGTATCATTTGGCACTGGCACAGTTAATGCACACTCCTTACACATAAGTGCAAAGAACACCCTTCCCGGATCCTCTTCTCATCATCTGTCCTCTACCCATTTTCTCTTAATATCTTTGCTGAACTTTCTGGTGAGCGTTGGCGCCCCTCCTCTGGCTTTCCCTTTACGTGGGCAATCTAGTTGGCATGGTCCCTGTCACCTGCTGGGGCTGGGTGAGAATTTCTCTCCACCATGTCTTCTCCTCTTCTTTATTAAAATAGATTTTAACCTAGTTCTCATCAAACCTCCATCCAGCTTAGCTCTGTCTGGTCTGAGGGGTCATTCAGGTTGGCTTACTTACCAGCGAAGTTCCCCACCTTTCCAATGCCTCTCCAGATTACTGGGAAATAATGCTGTCCATCATATATTCTGAATGGACATCTAAGTGCCAGGAATTTAAATGAGGGAAAAGTTAATTTTAATCTAACATTAAATTATTTTAATTAGTGTAAAATCTAATACAAGCAGTATGTTTATTTATTCATTCATAGACTAGCATAATGTTTATGGTCTGGTATTTATACTGTGGCAATCAAACAGTTCTATATTACTTTGTCAGGTAACAACAAAAAAAAGCATCAAAGCTGAAGATTAAACATCAAAAACTCAAAATTAATGAGTTAATTAATTAATTAACATTAAATTAATTAACATTAAACTAAACATACACACACACACCATCTCTCTTTTAAGGATAAAGAAATCCTCATAAGAATAACTGTCACAGAGAAGGTTCAAGTCAGTTATTTGAAATTGAACCTTTCAGGATCTTCCCTTATTCCATTACTAATGCTATCATTATTTTCTCATGATAAAACATTGCATTTTGTCATTTATAAGAGGTTGAACCTCTGGGAAGAAAGTATAGAACTTCATACTTAAGTGGGGATTTAAGGCTTCTTCAAAATGATGAAAATATTTTAGACTAATTTGAAGAAAGAAATGCTGGAAATTCAGTTTTTTAAACAACTGTCATACGTGAGAGTTTTTCTCCTCTTTTCTTTCTCTTTTTTAAATCTGGGGTCTGAGCCATGTAGAGAGTTAGGAATTCAGAACTCAGTGACAAAAAGGAATGCCAATATATGTTTACAATGACTCTGTTTTTCTCTGCATTGAATCAGGTTATTAATATCAGTGTTTTTTCCAATGAGAGGAGCTTACCAAGTGACCATTCATCCTGAGTGAGTTATCATAAATAAAACATAGACATAAATGACTGCTGTAAACACAGACACCTATAAAACATCCAATACTGGGAAAATGCGAAATGCTCAAGTAGTTAGACTAGCAATCTTTTGATGTAGGTATCTCAAGCCATAGGCTAATGGAATTTAATTTAATATACTTTACTGCCATGCAGAGTTAGGCATATATTGCTACAATCAATAAACTGCGAAGTGTTGCCTGAGGGATAGGTTTGAAATTCTGTGTCTTCATATTATATTACATTCACTAATGAGATACAGCTTTGTTGCCATCACAACTGAGATCATCTCTTTCTTTTTTACTCCCCAGAGTGAAATAAGAGCATTTTCTCAAATTTTAATCAAACATTTCTCACAGTTTGAGAAATATATTTATGTTTTAAATCCTTGTTTATAAAATAGGAAATCTCTAGGGGCACCTGGGTGGCTCAGTCGGTTAAGCGTCTGTCTTCGGCTCAGGTCATGATCTCAGGGTCCTGGGATAGAGCCCCTGCATCTGGTTCCCTGTTCAGCAGGGAGTTCGCTTCTCCCTCTCCCTCTGCCACTCCCCTGGCTTGTGGTCTCTTGCTCGCTCACTCTGTCTCTCAAATAAATAAATAAATAAAATCTTTAAAATCTTTAAAAAAATAGGAAATCTCTAATTCAGTTCATCATCTGGCACTAAGTCATTTCTCTTAAGTGTTCCACAGGTTTCAGATTGCTCTCTCCTCCTTCCTCTACTCACCCCTCCTATCCTCCTCAATTACTAATTTCAGCTAATTTGTTAAGACATGCGATCCTCATTTGTTTAGTATTTTGTGTTTTTTTGCTTTAAAGATTTTATTTATTTATTTGAGAGAGAGAGAGAATATGAGTGGGAGGAAGGGCAAAGAGAGAGGGAAAGGGAGAAACAGACTCTCCCCTGAGTGTAGAGTCTGACTTGGGACTCGATCCCATGACCCTAAGATCATGACCTGAGTCAAAGTTAAATGTTGGTATATTGTACAATACAAAATTGGTATATTGTAAATGTACCATTTGATAACCTGAAAGAATGTGTATTCGTGCTTCTGATTTTTTTTTTCATTTTGTTGGTTTTCTATACTCTACCAAAACGTGCTTTATCAAAGCCAGTATCTGGAGTTAACCAGCACATATCACATGGTAAAACCTGTCCTTGGGTAATCAATAAGAAGAATGAACATACATACTAAATTGGAAACTGGTGTATGTATAGAGATAGATCACTGCTGCTTAGAAAGGCATTACTAACTCTTGAAAGTAGCTGGGAGAAAGGGAAACTGGGATGGAGTAATATTCCAGGAGAGGTATACCATGAATGAAGGCTCTTGACATTATGTCTGTGGGAAGAATGATGGGCAGCCAGAATGACTGGACCTTTAGGCATGCGGAAAAGAGGAGTGGGCATCATCTTCCCAGACACTTTGGGGCCAGATCACAGAGGTCTGAGCAGGTGAGACCAGGGTTGGTAGCAATGAAAAACCATGGGAGTTTGGCAAAAGCCAGTGACACAAAGTGGTGCTTAAGAAAATTAATCTCGTGGCAGATTGTTTCAGGACCTCATTCTGAGATTTAATAATAGGCAAGAGATTCTGTTAGAATTAGCCTATTCTTCTTTTTCCTCACATCCGGTCCTTATTGGAGGTGATGAGCAGTTGGTTAATACCTTCTGAAAATAACCCCTTCCCCAGCTTGAAGAGCAAGTCTCATTTAAAATTATAGAATATGAACTGAGGCATAAAGGTGCCTTGACACAATTTAGCCAACCCCTCCGGAGAGGAAGTGGGCACTTGTCCATCAAATCAGTGGTGGCCCCAGAAATCCTGGTGCCTAAACATTTGTTCCTTCTCTTACTTTGTGACTTTAGTGGCTCAAACTACCTCCTTTCAGAGCCTCTCACAGGTCCATTTTCTCTCCTGTTTTCCTGATTCAATGGCTTTGGCTTTTAGCTGGAGGCCCCTTGAATTCTCCAAGCTGGAGTGTCACTCTTCTCCAAGATTCCTCTGCCATGCTTTCTTCTGGAAAATCTTTCTTCTGAGTTAAACCATACCTAGTCCCAATGACTTCCCTGAATAAGCCCAATTAAATCTGATTTTTCCTGTACTTCGTGTCCTCTTAGCTCTTCGTAATGAAAACATTTTCATTTTTCTGGCTTTTTGAGGGAATGATCTGTTCTACACCAGGAACAATTTTGAAGATTTAAACTCATTTCTTTAACTGCCAATGGTTAGTCACCTAAACTTTTTTTTTCCAAATTGTTTTTCAAAGATAAATTTTCTATACTGATATATCACCTATTTGTTCTGCCCTCTATCACCAAGTCTACTGAATATAAGTTAACTTGTTCTTGATGCCAAGGCACTGTCATTAAAAAGCATTAATCTTTCTGTCTAACCTACTCCTCCCATAGTCTTTCCCATTTCATTTATTGGCAATCCTGTACTTAGAGCTGCTCAACAAAAAGTGAGTCATCCTTCACTCCTCCGAGTCTCTCACATACCACATCCATCCTAATAGTAAATTCTGTTGGCCCTACCTCCAACATATATCCAGAATCTGAAGTCTTCTTACGGACTCTGTCTATCCAGGTCCAAGCCTCCATCATCTCTTACCTAGATGTTGCAATAACCTCCTTGCTTCTACTCTAGACCCCTCCTACCCACAGTCAGCTCTCAACATGGCTGGCAAAATGATTTGGTCAAAAGGAGTGAGTTCATGTTCGGATGGTAGCTATACTTACTGTGGTGATCACTTCATAATGTATATAAATGTTGATTCATTATGTTGTGCACCTGAAACTAACCTAATATTGTATGTCAACTACTTTAATTAAAAAAAAAAAAAAGGAGGGGCACTGGGGTGGCTCAGTTGGTTAAGCGACTGACTTTGCCTCAGGTCATGATCTCGGAGTCTTGGGATCGAGTCCCGCATCGGGCTCCCAGCTCCATGGTGAGTCTGCTTCTCCCTCTGACCCTCTCCACTCTCGTGTTCTCTCTCTCTCTCTCTCTATCTCACTCAAATAAACAAATAAAATCTTTAAAAAAAACAAAAAGGAACACAGGGAGTTGGTTAGTTCATGTCACCCCTTGCTTAAAGCCCTGCAATGCCTTCCTCATTCTCAAGAATAAAAGCTGAAGTCCTGACAGTATTCTGAACTGTGGCTACATAAGATGGTTCTAGAGAAGGGCACACATTTTTTAACTTGTGTTTTCTTTTATCCAGAAACTTTTTTTTACCTATTTATGATTTAAGGCTGTGTTCCAGAGTTAAGATCATTAGATAAGTAATGGCTTGATAAGACATGACTATGTATTATTTGCACTTGCTGTATTGCTTTGTAGAAATGCTTGTCATTTTGTTTTTCACTTTCTCCCTCTGCAGCTGGACTATTCTTCATGGAACCCTTTACCTCCCCCCATATTGCTCTTCACACAGTGAATGCTGGCTTACTGCCTCTCCTTCAAACAGACCTCACACTTCGCAAAAGTAAAAATGAACAACAGAATCAATGATTCAGTGGACTGTAAGATGCCTGTCATGATCAGTTTCATCCATTTGAAAAGCTGTTTACCCTTTTAATTTTCCATTCATGCTAAGTCACCCAGATGAAAACTTGAGAACTGTTTCCTTTTCATTGACATCACAGCTTATCTCCTCATTTCCAGCACCAGGAACTTGATTAGCAAGTGGCCACACTGCACAAACGTGGAAGGATCGCTCCTGTGCAGACTGGATGATTCCCCAATACTTAAACACCACAGACCAATCTCCAGCCTGCTAACCATATCATGGCAAAGTTTTACAAATGTAAAGTCCATACACGCTATTAGTTTAGTGTATTCTTCCAGCAAAAGAGGGCTAACTTGTGTAAAAACAACAACAACAAAAAACCCTCCAAAAAACCAAACACGTGTGTGTGTGTGTGTGTGTGTGACAGAGAGAGAGAGAGAGAGAGAGAGAGAGAGAGAGATTCAGAGAGAGAGACGAGGGGGAGTGAGAGAAGAGAGCCCTATTGTACAATGGAAAAGCCTAACACTGGAAGTGAGAAATACTAGTTTTTAATCTTGACTCTGATATTTACTTGCTGTATCATCTATAGCATATCCCAGTCTCTTTGCTCTCCTTTCCTCAACTATAAAAATCAATGAAGTGGACCAAGTCAGTGATAAGAAGTATATGTATACTTCTCACATTCATGTCTGTAATAGGTATACATTTTGTGCTAAACAAAGATTTGTCATTTTAATCATTGTTTACCTAACACTCTACAAGTCGCTACCAAGCAATTGAAGATGGAATATGAGATGGAAACTATTTGCCTTTAATAATCTTTAAGACCCCTAACTCTATTATTCTCTATTGTCAAAGGAATGATAGTTTCCCATGTTAGTTACCAAGGCTTATTTAAGATAAATTACTTCAAAATTTATTGCCTACCAAATGTATAATAATATTAATAATAAATCCACCTTGTTGAGTATTCATTATATGTCCATTCATAGATTTTTAGTGCATCCATAAATATCTGTTACATACATTTGGTCATCAGAACAACCTTTTAATCTGGGCATTTTTATCTTACATAGGAAGTCAAAACTTAGAGACGTTCAGTAACCTGCTCATGATTACATTTCTAAATTATTTTTAAATTTGTCATTTCTTATAAGATTGGCAACTTGACGACACCACTGTATTGGCAAGGCACTAGGAAAAAAGAAACTTTTTTTCACTGCTGGTAGGAACACGAAATGTTATAATTCCTAGGAAGAAAAATTTGGCAACATCTTACAAAACTATGCAGGCATTTGTTTCAGGCCCAGAAATTTCACTCCTTGGAATGTATCCCTAATATACCTCCACAAATTGAAAAATACATGTGCACGAGTTTATTCATTGTGGCATTACTTGTAGTAGCAAAACATTGTGACAACCTAAGTGTCATCCATAAAAGACTGGTTCAATAGACAACAGAGAGATAGTAGCTATAAAAGGAATGACAAAAATCTCTATAAAGTGATGTGGAATCAATTCCAGGATATAATGTTAAGTGAAAAAAGCAAAAGACAAAAAAAAAAATGTGTAAAGCATGCTACCTTTTGTGCAAAAAGGTGAGCTAAGAATATACACGACTATCTGTCAATATCTATCTATCTATCTATCTATCTATCTATCTATCTATCTATCTCTTATCAACAATATACCTAACTATGGTGGGAACAAAGTAGAAGGAATCTGGGGAGACTTAGCTGAGTATACCTTTTTATATAGTTTTGACTTGTGAAACATGTCAAAGTTCTTTATTGTCAAAAAATACAACTAAATAAGGAAGTGTGAAAAATCAAGCACAAAATGAAATACAAATAGAAACAAATGATTTTAGTAGTATGAGAAATTAATACCATATCCATAGAGAAAGAATTAATTCAAGTAACTTTTAAGCACAATCTCTAGGTTGTATACCTTTGTAGGATATACGAAGACACTGCAAATAATTTTATAATTTTACTTACTAGGTTTGTTATTGGTAGTAGTATTAGTGCTATAATTGGTGCTATATATATTTTATATATAGTTTATATAAAATAAACTATTTTGTGCATATGTTGGTAGAACTAATGAGTAAATATTTTGACATTGTTGGAAACATCAGTTGATTTTCACTGAGGGAGCAGGGTAGCCAAAAAGGGATAAAGAAAAAGAAACATACAGTTTGGATTTCAATTATACAAATTAGTATGAACTTAGGATTTTAAGATGTGTTATATATAGTTATATACATAGATGCACTTATTAAAATATATGTACATATATACACACATGTATATATGTATACATGTATACATACACACATGTATATATACACACACGTATATGTATATATATGCATTCTTTTTCAGTGAACAGGCTTAGAAGAAAATAACATCCCTATTGTAATTGTATCCAGAACCTAGAACTTATAAAACTATTTCCCATTAAAAGAACCACGATTCCTTGGAGAAATGGATGATTCCAGGTGTGAGGCAAGAAAAGTATAAGTACAAGGTGAGTCTGGGACACCTTGTGCCCAGAAAGTAACAAAGTGCTCAGAGATTAATGGGGCCATGTCAAAAGAACCCAGGAACCAGAAAGAAGTGCCACCCGCTGACCAAATTTGTGACAGTTTCAGCATGAAAAAGAAAAATGATAGTTATAACACACCAAATTAAAAAAAGAAATCACAAATTTACATGATATGGTAAGAGAGAGGGGGAGATAGGGAAAGAGAGAGCTTTTCTTTACAGCAGAATTACAGGTAATAAAGATAGAAGGAATTATAAGATTGGAAAATCACCTTATTATAACACAATATAATAGCTGATTCAGGCATGAATTATTAATAAATAGTTAAGCCTTGAGGTACAGATTTATTGTGGCACAGAATGTTTACATGATCTCAAATGTTTTTGAGTGTGTCTGTGTGTATGTGTAGAATGACGTTGGCAGTGAATCTAGATGAGGTGTATATGAGGGGGGTTTTTGTTTCATTCTCTTAACTTTTTTGTGGGTTTTAAAAATTTCAAAATAGGGACGCCTGGGTGGCTCAGTTGGTTAAGCAGCTGCCTTTGGCTCAGGTCATGATCCCAGGGTCCTGGGATCGAGTCCCGCATCGGGCTCCTTGCTCGGCGGGGAGCCTGCTTCTCCCTCTGCCTCTGCCTGCCACTCTGACTGCTTGTGCTCTCTCTCTCTCTCTCTCTCTCTCTGACAAATGAATTAATAAAATCTTTAAAAATTTTTTCAAAATAAAACATACATATTTAAAAAATCATACTGTTAATAAGTAGTCAAATGTCGGTTTGAATTCAAGTCCTACTGTAGTGAAAAGACTTGTTCTATCCTTTCAAAGCCTCCCAGTATCTATTTGCAGAACTAGTTCATATACAAATAAGATACTTTTTTTCAAGTTAGTGATTATTGGAACTTCTAAATATGAGCCCTAGGAAACTCAAGCCTTTAAAATAAGATGGTTAGGAAATAAACATTTTTTTCCACCTAAGGATACATTTCCTAATTTTATATTTAATAGGTACTTTTAAAAGGAGCACTAACTGCTCTTTGGGGCCCTGTTACTTGGGTATGTACTGAGAATGCATCTGCTGCAATTCTTTCTTATTAATGCCTCTGGAAAACACCCATTGGTCTACTTATTCTAGCTAAACACGCATAGATTTGTCTACTGGTTGATGGATAGGAATAAAATAAAATTTGATTATATCCATATCCATATTTAAAAACTTGTATCGATATGTAAGAGTGCTGAAAAAGAAGTATCTTAGATTCACCATGTAAATGGAATTTATAAATGAAATTTGAGTAAGACAGGAAAAATTTGCACTGAAAAGTCTTCAGTCTTTTTTTTAAAAACATTTTATTTATTCATTTGACAGGGAGAGAGAGAGATCACAAGCAGGCAGAGAGGCAGGCAGAGAGAGGGGGAAGAAGGCTCCCGCCTGAGCCAAGAGCCCGATGCCGATGCCGAAGGCAGAGGCTTTAACCCACTGAGCCACCCAGGCACCCCTGAAAAGTCTTCAGTCTTATAGCTAGCCACAGCTTTGGATAGACACAGTACAAAATAAAACCTGCAATCAGACTTAGGTCTACCAGATAGAATGGATGCCCAGTTGAATTGGACTTTCTGATAATGAATACTTTTTAATATAAGTGTGTCCCAGATATTACAGAAGACATACTTACACCAAAAAAAAAAAATTATTGTGTATCTGAAATACAAATCCAATCGGGAATTCACTATATATATTTCACATACATATGTGCGTGCATTAGATGGGTTAATACATGTAAATTGCTTAGAGTAGCCTACACATAGTAAGTACTATGTATGTCTTAGGGATTATTTCTTTTATTTTTAAAGATTTTATTTATTTATTTGAGAAAGAGAGAGTGAGAAAGAGCATGAAAGGGGAGAAGGTCGAAGGGGGAAGCAGACTCCCAACAGAGCTGGGAGCCCAAAGCGGGACTCGATTCCCAGACTCCAGGATCATGACCTGAGCCGAAGGCAGTTGCTTAACCAAGTGAGCCACTCAGGTGCCCTTAGGGATTATTTCGATTCATAGGTGAGAATGAGCTCTAATTGTGAATGTTTGAGCATGTGTGTCTGCTTACCCCTGTCAGGTTTAGTGGTAGGGTCATGTTAGCTTCATAAAGTGAATTCAAAGCTTGTATTAATATTAAGAATGTATCTTTTCTATAGAGTTTAAATATATTAGTCAAACATCTTAATTATATTATTTAATATTCTGTATTTTAAAAAATTTTGGTTTACTTGATCCATCAAATTCTAAAAGAAGTGTCAGTCTCCTAGTATAATTGAAATTTGTGTGAATTCTCTTTGGCTTCATTTTAAAAACTTTTTGGTTTATGTTTCACTTCCATGTTAACTGAATAAAAGCTAATAAATGCTACTGCAGTTTCCTTTTAGATTTCATACCTTTGTCCCATTTAATGCATTTTCCTTTGAACTCTACATGTTGAATTTTAATATTGCCATTCTGCTCTCTTTTCTGTTTACATTTATTAATATTCTTTGTCAATCAATTGACAATGTTTTGGGGTCTTTTGGTTATAAGCATATACCTTGCAAACAGTACATACAGGATGTCTTTTTTATTCAAGCTAATGATCTTTGTTAATCAAGAAATTAGCCATTGGGGCATCTGGGTGGCTCAGTCGGTTAAGCTTCAGTCTTCGGCTCAGGTCATGATTCCAGGGTCCTGGGATGGAGCCCTGCATTGGGCTTCCCGCTCAGTGGGGAGTCTACTTCTCCCTCTCCCTTGGCCTCTCCCCCAGCTTGTGCCCTCACTCACTCTCTCTCTCAAATAAATAAATAAAATCTTTAAAAAAATAAATTAGACATTTTACAGTTATTATGTAATTAACATGTTTCATCTGATTTCTGTCATCTTCTTTGATGACTTTTTATGCATTTTCTTTTTTCACTCCTTTCTGAATTTATAGTAATGACTGAATTTTTTTCTTGGCCTTTTTTTACCTTTCCATTAATTTAGAAATTCTGCATCTTTTCTTTTTTTTTAATTCTGCATCTTATTTTTTATTCTAACAGTGGTTATTTAAGATCATTGCTTGGCCAAAATATCACCAAAATGGCAATTCTCTCAACTGAAAATGAGAGAAGCAAAGGAGTGGGGTTTGAAATGTTATTGATAAATTTGCTTCCCTTAAACCTAGGAAAATGTAACAATCCTATTTTTGATGTGAATAAAATATTTAATGGAGGTAGGGGGAAAGCGACATGAGTAAAGGTGGTCAAAAGGTACAGACATTTAGTTATAAAGTAAATAAATCACGGGGATATAAGATACAGCAAGTGATTATACATAATAATACTCTATTGCATACTTGAAAATTGCTAAAAGAGTGGATCTTAAAAGTTCTCATCACAAGAAAAAATTGTAACTGTGGTGAAGGATGTTAACTAGACTTATTGTGGTGATAATTTCACAATATATACAATTATTAAATCATCACATATACCTGAAATTAATATATACCAATTTTATCTCAAAAAGATATATAAGTTAATAATAATGGGAAGTTATTTGTTTTGTTTTGTTTTGTATTTTGTATTGGGATGAGATTATGAGACTGACTTTTCAAATAGAACAGCAAGGGTCATTTCTCAGGGTATATCCAAAAAGAGATTCTTGCTTTGGGAATATGGTTTTTATGGTCTCTGCTCTTCAGACTCTGTGACTACATGCACCGCATGAAAAATGATACTTATAATGTACATGAAAAAGAATGTGGGTGATCTCTATGGGTATGGAAAAGTACACAAAATAGAATAAGTGGGAAAAAGGAATTTATGGAAATATATAATGGAAGCCCAAGTTTTAAAAATATAATATATATATTTATAGGTTAGAACATTTCTGGAAGGGTATACAGGAACTCACAATATTTTAAAATTCAAAATTTTCAGTAATTTTTCAACTACTTCTGGGGAAAAAATAACTATTTTTAAAAAACACATAATAACATTTATATTGGGGTACATAATTCTCCTTTTGCTTCAGGCTCCATTATGGCTTGTTACTGCTCTGGTCTTAAAAAATGGTTTGATATTCTGGGGCATCTGGGTGGCTCAGTCAGTTATGCTGCTGAGTCTCGATTTCAGTACAGGTCATGATCTCAGAGTCTTGAGATCAAGCCCCAGGCAGGCTCCTACTGAGCATGGAACAGGCTTAAGATTCTCTCTCTCTACCTCTCCCTCACCACCCCCTACTTGTGCACATGCCTGTTCTCTCTCTAAAAAAATAAATAAAACAAATAAAAATAAATTTAAAAGTTTTGATATTCTAAAACCATCATGACTTTTTTTTGTATTCATACTGATTTCTTAAAATATTGCATTCAAATATTATTTATTTTGATTACTGAGTTTCTTGGTGTCCCCCTAAATCCTGGGCCTGAGATGAGTGCCTTACCTGCTTCGCCCTAATCCAGGCCCAGTTTCAGTTGATTTACTGAAACTTATTTTGAATTTAGCTCAATTTTTAATTAATTTACTGTTGGGTTTTAGCAGCTAAATGTTATCAAGTTACGGGTGTTTCCTACTTTTTTTACTCAGGGCTCTATCCCAGGACCCTGGGATCATGACCCGAGCCAAAGGCAGATACTCAACTGACTGAGCCAACCAGGTACCTCTGTTTGCTACTTTTATGAGTTTATTTCATAAATGGACATTGGATTTAATCAAAAGCTTTTTTGGCTTTTCTAATCTCTTCTGAAATGAGTTACATTGGTTCAAATCTTGTCTTACACTGAACCTTACTAGCATTCCTGAGAAAACTCTATTTTCCTATTTTCAAGAGACACTATCCCATTTTTTGTACATTATGTGATTTAGTTTATTAATATTTCTACATATTTTTATATTTATACCCATATAGGATATTTGCTTCTTATTTCTGTGAGGGTTTTGTTTTTTTTTTAAATCAGGGCTTTACTTCATGAAATGAGTTATGGGGACTACCATGTTTTCCCATGCTCTAAAACAGTTGTATAAGAAGAGAACTATCTAGTCCTTAGAGGCCTGGTAGGGATGACCTACAAAATTGCCTGGGTCTGGAGCCATCATTGGGAGGGCAGGGGGAAGTAAACTATCATTTTGATCTATCACTCACATTCATCTTACTTTTTGCATGTATTTATGTCTTGAATTGAAAGCTTAGTTCATTATATTTTGAGCTTCTAGTTTTGTTTGTTCTGAATCATTTGAATTTTTCATTTTGATTTCCTTTTTTCAGCTAATTCTTATTTAGAAATGTCATACGTGAATTTACTGAATATATTTTGTTACTGATTTCTAATTTTATTGCATTGTGGCCAGTAAATGTAGTCTGTGTAGTATAAGCCTTGGGATTTGCTGTATTTCCTTTGTCAGTACACAAGCAATTTGGGGGGAAAGCTTCAAGAGGATTTGAAAAGAATGTGTATTCTTTCTTTATTGGGTACAGTGTTTTCTCATACATATCTATTGGAGTAATTTTGGTAATTGGTTCATCCAAATCTCTACATTCTTACATATATTTCGTTTACTTTATCTGTGCTTACTTGAGAAAGATGTCTGAGAGTCTCATGGTGGAATTATGGATTTGTTGCTTTGTCAACTTTTACTTAACATATTTTGAATCCATGTTGTTAGAGAAGCATAAAAATTCACGACTATTTTCTTATTGGTTAATTTTTGTCATGGAAAATTAAGATTCTGGATTGTATTTTGAAGCTAATATATATTAAGTGCAGAGTAATATGCATGTTAGAAAGAAAAAATAAGAATATATACTAGAATTTGCTTAAAAAAATATTAGAAGAGTACACCAGAAACTCAGGATTTACTTACTGACTACACATTTTGGCCAAATTCTGAATGGCTGAATGTTAAATATTATAGGTGGCTAGCCTCAAGGCTGAAGCCAAATATCACTATCACAAAATGACCTTTGGGAATATAAGTATATGAAAATGCATTTGAATTTTTGTTATAATTAAAATTTTATTATTAAAATTTATTAGTTGCATTTTACAAGTCTGACCTTATAGTGCAGAGATAGTAATTCTTTTTCAGTACTGTCATAATATGGGAAATTATCCTAGACATTTTTAATAGCAGACATTTTTAATAATTTATAAATATTCTTAGTTATAGCTTATATAGTGTATATATAGCAATATATAATATAATATATAATATATAGTAATATATAATATATAGTAATATATAGTTAATAGTTTAGAATAGTTTCATTCTTCCAATTGAAACTAGTGTAGGAACAAGAGATTTTTTGGACAGATCTGGCAATATAAGGTTTGCTAATAGTGCTGGCATTATAATATTAATTTTGCTTTCTTCCTTAATAGCAACTAAAATAAAGATATCCTCTCTTCAACTCCTGGACTTGGAAATTTGGTCAGTGATAACGGTGCACCCTCAATGAAACAGTCCCATGCGGTCCATATATAGACTTGAGATTATTGCTTACATTTTTTTTATTCTTAATATATTCACTTGAGAAAAAATAGTCATTAAATGTTGAATCTAGAAATGTATCATCAGAACAACGAAGTTAGCTTTCAAGATCATAAAATTGCCTCTGAGTTTTCATCTCATCTCTTTTACTTGATCCGCATCAGTTTCAGAAACTTCCTGGGGTAGAATGGTAAATGGCATTGAGAAAGGTATTTGGTTACTCTTGCTCCACAATACTGAGGCCCAAGAAAAAGCCAAAAGGCAAAAGTTGACTAAATACTGAGGCCCAAGCTAAACCCTGGTACCTCCTCATATAGAACTAATAAAAATGAAACTTTTTATTACCTATCAAATGTTGTTTTTTTCTAGTAAATGTTTTTAAATTAAGAAAATATTTAGGGGTGCCTAGGTAGCTCAGTGGGTGGGGCCTCTGCCTCCGGCTCGGGTCCTAGTCTCAGGGTCCTGGGGTCGAGTCCCACATCGGGCTCTCTGCTCAGCAGGGAGCCTGAGTCCCCCTCTCTCTCTGCCTGCCTCTCTGCCTACTTGTGATCTCTCTCTCTCTCCCTCTCTCTGTCAAATAAATAAATAAAATCTTTAAAAAAAGAAAATATTTTAAAAAGTTAATCTGAGTAACTTATTTACTTGTAAAAATAGGCTTTTGCTTGTTTTTTTTTTTTTAAAGGGACTTATTACTTTACCTGTAAAAAAAAAAAAAAAAAAAAAAGCATTGGCTTTAATCTATATTCTCAATCCTAAAATATCTACAGTCTTTATTATGATGATTGAGTTAGCCCTAGGAGAAACAATGACACACCAGTAGTAGGCTATTTATCACAAGATTAGTAACTAAAAATTTATTCCCAAACCAGAGTTTACAGTATTAGTATTACAGTATTAAGTGAGTAAGTATGGTTTTCTATGACAAGCATTCTAACAAATCTGTTCCTATAGCAAACTACACTGGTTCTCATGGTCTCTAGGTCATGACTCAACTGTCTCTGGGAGGGTTAAAACAAACTGTTCAATATTATCAGAAAGTTCCCTGATCCTTGCTGTAAATAGACTGAAACAGAAACACAGTTTTGTGTTGGCAAGATATACGATAAGCATAAATGTGACAGGAAAGGATCCTCACCTTACCTTGACTAATGTTTGTTTTAATGCCCTTAAGGCTAATGTTTTGAAATTATTTTCAATTTTTACACTTGTTCTTATTACAGGAGGTAACGGCTAGTTCAGCAATTTGCATTCATTTTCATAGCATCTCCTTTACTTTCAAAGTTCTTCACTAAATTGCCATTTAATCAAGAATGAAATAAAAATAAACGGTAATTACCTTTTCTACTTCCACAGCTTGTGATACCTATTTTATATCTTTATTTTCAAACTTCCTGAGTTATTTTTATCTTGCTTATAAACAGCCTGTAGTTGGATTTATTTCATATCGTCTTAGAGACTCTTTCTTTTAATAAATTAGTTACATTCATATTGTGATTGGTTGATTACGTTGAAAATCATTTTGCCAATTTTTTCTGTGCTTTCTACTTACCACAATTTCTAGCTGGTTCTTTCCCACCCTCTCCACCTTCTTGCCTCTTATTGCATTAATTTAGTTTCCTCTGATCCAACTTTTTTTCCACGTGTTTGAAATTGTCAAAATGATCTGAAACTATACGATACTCATAGAGATCACATATCTTTAAAGCCTGATTATTAATAGAAAAGAATAGATGCCTTGTGTATCAGAATAAATATAACTGAATAATGAATTAATGAGAATTAATTCATAATGAATTAATGATCAAGAAAAAAAATGCCCCCAGAATGCAGCAAAAGGCTAAAAAGATAGTAAATCTGAACAAAAAGAGAAAGTTAAGATCTCTCTTGGTACAGTTATATGCCAGTACATGGAAGGGCATTTTGTATATTATAGTCAAGATATTGAAAGTCAAGTCATCCAAATATTCCAACTTTTGGCCCAGTTGGCATTCCAGGACAGAAGAGGGAGGCAACAGTCAAAGAATCAACAGGAGAAAATTTCCGGTTCTTCTGCGAAAAGAATCCATCAAGTTCCAAGTAGAATATTTTTTAATTCCAAAAATAACGCAAAACACTACCACCACCAAAAGCAAAATCGTTATATCTAGACATGCTACATTGAAATTTTAGTGCATCAACAGATAAAAGAAAATCCTAACGACTTTGAGAGGATGTCTTAAAGAGGGAGTAGACTGGTATCAGATTTCCCATCAGCAACATTAAATGAAATATAAGAAAGAAACATTTTGTGAGACTATTAGTCTTGATACAAAAACCAGATAAAACAGTATGAAAAAGACAAATAAAGACCAATCACGTTTATGAACACAGATGCAAAAATCTGCAAGCAAAATACTCCCCCAAATCAAATTAAAATAATATATCATGGACAAGTTGAATTTATCCCAGGAATGCAGGAATTATTTGGCATTCAAAAAAAATCAAATGTAATTCACCAGAGTAGTAAAGGAAAGCTTTCCTTAATTAGTTTAACAGATAAGAAACACATTTAACAAATTAAAAATAATTAATGTTTGAAATTGTTATCAACATACCAATAAAAGGGTACTTTTTTTAAGATTTTATTTACTCATTTGTCAGAGAAAGAGAGAGACAGAGTGCGCACAAGCAGGGGGAGCAGCAGGCAGAGGGAGAAGCAGACTCCCTGCTGAGTGTGGAGTCAGACATGAGACTCCATCCCAGGACCCTGAGATCATGACCTCAGCCTAAGGCAGATGCTTAACCAAATGAGCCACCCAGGTGTCCCTAAAAGGGAACTTCTTTAATCAGAAAAAATTATAAAATAAAACCTCTCAGATATATTAAACTAAATTATGAAATATTAGGCATAACCCTTCTAAAATAAGAAAAAAGACAAACACGACCACTCTTACTGCTGCTTCTCAACATCATATTTTCTGTTAGAAGGAGAAAAAAAAAGAGATATTAGGAAGGAGTAAGAATGGGGAAAAATTTACACAGAATATACAATAATAAATAATTTGTAAAAACACATAATTTACAATAGCAACAAAAAAAAATAAGGTACCTAAAAATAAATGTAAGAATAGATGGGATGCCTGGGTGGCTCAGTTGATCAAGCATCTGCCTTCAGCTCAGGTCATGATCTGAAGGTCCTGGGATTGAGTCCTCCATCAGACTCCCTGCTCAGTGGGGAGTCTGCTTCTCCCTCTGCCCCTCTCCCCCTGCTTGTGCTTGCTCTCTCTCTCTTACTTTGTCAAATAGATAAAATCTTAAAAAAAAAAAAAAGCATAGATGTGCAATTTCTTTTATAGAGAAAACTTTTTAACTTTATTGAAATATATTAGGGAAGAATTTGGAAAGGAAACATAATATTGTAAAATCGTTGAGTGATTCTAGTTGAATCCATAAATACAATGATATTTCATTCAAGACCCCAGTAAGTTGTTTTTTGTTGTTGTTGTTGTTGTTTTGGTTTGGTTTGGTTTCTGAGGAACTCGATAATCTTAAAGGGAAACCACAAGGGCCTAAAAAATAGCCAAGAAACTCCTGAATAAGAACAGAAAGGGGATACCTGGTACCCAAATACATTATGAATCAATAATAACGGATTGTGTGAGTAGGTGCAGAAAGAACCCTTTGACCATTGAATCAGCAGAAAAAAAACAGAAATAGAGTCACACTGACACAGAAACTTGATAATGTGATAGAGGCAGCATTGCATGCCATTGAGAAAAGGAAGGCCTATTCAATAAATGCTGAGACAATGAGTAATCCATATGGAAAAAGTGAAATAGAATTTTCTGTATTACACCATACAGAATCAACATAAGATCAAAAATACAAAAGAGAATTTTTAGAAAAAAACATAGCAAGATATCATTATGCTCTTTAGAGTGGATTTTTTAAAAATAAAACCAAGAAAAGTATTAACTATAAAAAGTGAGATTGATAAATTTGACTACGGTAACATTAAAAACTTGTCTTTGTCAAAAAAAAATCATGAAGTTTTTTAGAACCCCTAAATGGTATTTGTAACACATATAACCAACAAGGGACTGATATCCAAAGACCTGTTTACAAATCAGTATGAAAAAACTAAGCAAGTAGAAGAATGGGGAAAAGATATGAACAGGCATTTCAAAAGAAGAAAAAATATGAAAACTACTTGAATATATGAAAAGATGTTTAATTTCTTGAGTAATGAAGAAAAATGCAAATTCATAGCAAAAGAAATACATTTTATATCCCATACACTAGGGAAAAAAATAGAGTCTGGTAACACCAAGGTTGGAGAAAATGTGGAATAATGAGAACTTTTATACACTGCTGTAGGAGTTTGAATTGGCACAATCCCTGAGGAAGAAATTAGCATTATCTAAGGTTGCAGATATGCATAGGTTATGAGCCAAGAATGCCAGGAGCAGGTATTTACCTTAGAGGGAATCTCTTGCACATAAGCACTAGTAGATATATACAAAATTTCATAGCACCACTGTTACTTATAGCAAGAAGAAGAAGAAGAAGAAGAAGAAGGGGAGGAGGAGGAAGAAGAAGGAGGAGAAAAAGAAGGAGAAGAAGAAGGGAAGGCGGGGGGAGGGACAACCAAACCCTAAGGTCCATCAATAGAAAAAAATATAAATAAAGTAAGGCATATCCACAGAACAGGATATATTGTAGAGGGAAAAAAGTAATAAACTGCAACTCTTTGCAGAAACATAACTATAAAAAAAAAACAGTAAGTCACAGAAAACTACTTATGATACAGCCTTATTTTTATAAAGTCATAAACTAGCAAAATTAAATAATGTGTTGCTTAGAGATGTGTCCATCTATGGTAAAACCTAGGGGGAAAATGAAAGGGAATGGGAGTGAATGAGATGGGGGACCAGGAAGAGCAACACATGCAAATCTTCCTCAGTCTTAGGTTGCCTGCTGGTTTAGGAGTGTTTGTTTTGTTATTAATTTCTTACTATGTTCTTCACACTTTTCATCATTTTACTACAATTTCTATATAAAATACATACGTACAAAAGAAAATATACATGAATATGTATGATATGGCACATAAATAAAAATACTTTTTAATGGTTCTTAGGGCAAATGACATTGAACAAGGACTTCTATATCCAAAACAGTCATGTAAGTGAAGATGAAATAATGACTTTTCCAGACGTGAAAAGACTCAGAAAATGTATCATTCACAGAATCTCCTTGGGAGAATTGCCGGAACGTGCTCTCCAGGAAGAAGAAAAGTGAAATGAGAAGAAAGAATAATTGCGATACGATAAGCCATGTGAACAAAGACATTAGTAAAAGGCCATTATCCAGTGTAAATAAGAGTGATGATCTGGAAAAAAATTTCAGATGGGATCAATACAATAGATGGAAGAAAGGAGTAAGGGAGCAAAGTAAAGTATGTTAATCCTGAGCTTGGGTTTTTTGGGGGGATGGGTGAGAGGATGTCAATGTCAATGTTAATTCCATGTGTGTTGAAAACTTAAGGTGGAAAATACAATGACTAGAATAGGACCTACAAATTTTTAAGTCACTGGAGGAAAAAAAAAAAAACAAGGAAACTCAATCTAATAAAAGTCAGGAATGGGAAACTCACGCTGGCTTACCGTAACCTTTTTCTAAGAGCTACAAACCATCTGGATGGATGTGTCCAGAATTTTGCTGCTGAATAAAAATAATAACACTAATATAATGTTATTGATGAAAATAATAGTTATTTACTAAATAATAGTTATTTAATAGTAAATAGTTATTTCCTAATAGTTATTAGTAAATAACTAATAATAGTTATTTACTGAGTATATATTGTTGTAAGACATTGTTGTAAATACGAGTATGTATTCTTCTTTTTTGTTTCTTAAATTCCACATAAGAGTGAAATCATATGGTATTTGTCTTTCTCTATTTCGCTTAGCATAATACACTATAGTTCCATCCACGTTGTTGCAAAAGGCAAGATGTCATTTTCATGGCTGAGTAATACACACACACACACACACACACAAACACACATGTCTTCTTATTTTTCATCTTCTGATGGACATATGGACATCTTGGCTCTTTCCATATTTTGGCTACTGTGGACATTGTTGCTATAAACACTGGGGTGCAGGTGCCCCTTCCAACCACTGTGATTGTATCTTTTGGATAAATATTGAGTAGTGCAATTGCTGGGTTATAGGGTAGCTCTATTTTCAACTTTTTGAAGAACCTCCATACTGTTTTCCAGAATGGCTACATGAGTTTGCATTCCCACCAACAGTAAGAGAGTTCCCTTTTCTCTGCATCCTCACCAAAATCTGTTGTTTCCCGAGTTGTTCATTTTAGCCATTCTGACTAGAGTGAGGTGGCATCTCATTGTGGTTTTGATTTGTATTTCCCTGATGCCAAATGATGTCGAGTATTTTTTTTTATGTGTCTGTTGGCCATTTGTATGTCTTCTTTGGAGAAATGTCTGTTTGTGTCTTCTGCCCATTTCTTGATGAAGGCTCTCTTTCTTATGCCTCATCTCACCCATTAACAAATCATGTTGACATATTCTTTAAAAACATGCCCCAAAGCCAACTACTTTCATCACTTGGTGCCATTCTGGTCCCAACAACCCCCGTCTTGCAAAGATTGTTTCGATAGTTTCCTCCTGCATTCTTTCCTCGTTCCCTTTGGTTAGTTCACCACAAAATAGAGTGAGTGATCTCTGTAAAAAATAAATCAGATTAGGGACGTCTGAATGGCTCAGTCAGTTGAGTGTCTGCCTTTCACTCAGGTTATGATCCCAAGGTCCTGGGATCAAGTCCTGCTTCGGGCTTCTTGCTCAGCAGAGACCCTGCTTCTCCCTCTGTTTGCTGCTCCCCCTGCTTGTGCTCTCTCTCTCTGGCAAATAAATAAGTAAAATCTTTTAAAAAAAAAGGGAGGGGTCCTGGGTGGCTCAGATGGTTAAGCATCTGCCTTCAGCTCAGGTCATGATCCCAGGGGGAGCCTGCTTTTCCCTCTCCCTCTACTATTCCCCCTGCTTGTGCTCTCTTACTCTCTCTGTCAAATAGATAGATAGATAGATAGATAGATAGATAGATAGATAGATAGATTGATAGATGATAGATAGATAGATAGATATAATCTTCAAAAAAATTTTTAAAATCTTTAAAAAAAAAAAGTCAGATTATATCACCTGTCTCCTCAATACCTTCCAGAGCTTCCTTTCTCACTTGGAATCAAACTCCACTTCCCTAACATGGCCTTACAAGGTGGTATAGGATCCCCCTGTTAGCTGCCCCTTGGCTCTTGCACTCTCTATAAGCCACCAGGCCTTTTTGCAGGACCTTAGACATACCAAGCATGAAATGCAGAGCCTTTGTACTGGCTATTTCCTCTGCCTGACACTCTCACCCCCCAGCCATCTGCATGCCTCCTGGCTTCCAAGCCTTTGCTCAGATATCTCCTTGTCAGTGAGTAGCCTATCAAAAATAGCACAACCTTCCCCTGACCCTATCATACTCTATTCCCTTCATTTTTCTTTGTTATGCTTACCAGCTCCTGACATATTTTGATTTTGCTTATTTTTTTTATTACCTAGAATGCAATTATAATGTCAGTGCTATAATGGCGATGACTATCAATTTTATTCCTGCTCTATCCCCTTGAGTGCCTGGCACACAGTAAGCACTCAACAAATATTTATTAGATGGAGGAATTCTTTAATGAGGGCATTCTAAATTATATGCCTTTTACATTTTATTCTATACTAAAAAAGACTCATGGTAGATGTAGCAATTTGTTAAAATGCATCAAAATTTCAATTAATATCGGTGTAACTCACTTTATATATGTCATTCCTCAATAAATCAAATTTAAAAAATTAAAGTAATGATGGTCCTAAGGAAATAATTTAATTTTGATTTTTTTTGTTTTTTTTTTTAGTCTGTAATTAGGTCCTATATTTCTATTATTTTAATGGCTTACTACTCTACACTAATTTTATTTCATGCCATTTTGGCAAATTGTTAAAAGGGAACACTAAAGCTTTTTATATTCATATGCAGACAAATAAGATACTATCATTTGTTTACCTCAAGAGTCTCTCATGGTGTCTCACACAGAGCTCAGTGGACTTAAATCAAATGATAAAAGACAAAAGGAAGGAGATGAATAAATGTCACCAACACATGCCTACTTCCCCATCTCAACTGCGCCTTTCATATTATTAATTGTTTTTTAAAAGATTTTATTTATTTATTTGACATAGAGAACACATAAGCAGGGAGGAGCAGCAGAGAGAGGGAGAAGCAGGCTTCCGGCTGAACAGGAAGCCTGATAAGGGGTTTGATCCCAGGACCCTGGGATCATGACCTGAGCTGGCAGATGCTTAACAAACTGAGCTGCCCAGGCGCCCCCATATTATTAATTAGAAACTTACAGCCTGTGAGCCTGGTGTGAAGGCTGCACACAGATAATCTGCACACAGATTACCCCTGTCACAACTACCCCCAAAAGCAATGAAGAATCACATCCCCAAAGAACTCCTTCCTGAAACCAAGGAGTCCCTCCAAAAGACACATTAGATACAGGTCTTGCTTTAACCCAGGGCACTTGAGGAGGCAAGTTTCCAGCCATTTTGTCCCAGAGTCCATTTGCCAAGAGGTCAGAATAAGCAAGGAGCGGATGTAAAATCATTAAGAGTTTCTTAATGATTACAAAATGGATATTTACATATGGTGTTTAATTTTTCATTTCATTAGACAAAAAGCAAAAGTGTCTGGTTTGAAGATGCTGTCTGTGGTCAGGGTTCATCCAGTCCCAGGAAGGCCCTGGGGCTGCCTACCACCTGTGGTAATACTGTTTTGTTTATTCTTGGCTTATTAAATGTGGTCCTGAATATGCAGTTAATTGTAAATTGCTGGATTGGAGTAGTTTGATGGTGACAGCGTGAGCTATGAGAAATATAAGAGGCAGCCACTGAGAACTCAGGGTCCGAGATAAAATGGGTCAGACTCTGATTTCACACTGAGCGCCTGAGACCACTGAGAGTAGCCTCTTGCCTTGGACTCTGGTCCTCTGATCCTCTGTGCAGACATTGGCTGGGATCACAGTCTATTATTGCAATAAGGCTAGAGAGCTTTAAAAAAAATTCTGCTGTACCTTTTTCTGGGGTTGAAACCATTTTTAGAAAGATTTTGCTTCTGAGTTGTGAATATATTTAGAATCACATGAAGGCCTTGCACAGATCCTCTAGTTGCATTAAAAAAAGTCACTGGTGGCAGCCCATGGGAAAAGATGGCATTGATAATTCATATTCGCATAAAGCAGCATTTTGAAATGGTTTTGTCTTTTTTTTCCTTCTGTGCTTTGTTTTAAATATTTATATTTTTATACATTGATTTCTACTTTTTTATTTGAGGAGAGGAGGGAATATTTCATTTTGTTTTGATGTTTTGCTTTTTTGAAAGATACCTTACACTAGTTCCTTAAGAATGCAGTTCTTTATGATAACATATTATGGTATTATTAGGAAAGCAGAGGGGCAGTAAAGAAGAGTTATAGAAATGCTTATTTATTGCACGGTTCTTTTTATGCAGTTCAGCTTATGCAGCTCATTTTTCAAAGTCATGTAATAGAAGCATTTGCTTCACAAAAAGTTTCCCGTGGGCACTGTATATGTATGGATGATATGTTTGAGACAGTTTTATGACATTAGCTGAATTTTGCCCCTGTGATATATCTTCTCCTTTTCATGAAGATTAAATCTGCATTGCTAAGTGTGTGACTATGTGTACGTTCCAGAAGGATTATAAGGAGAGAGAGAAGTACCATAGAATAGGATATAACACTAGCCTATATATATATATATATTTTTTTTTTTTTTTCCTTCTAGGTGAGAGTCCCAGGATGGCAGCAGTAAGACCCAGACAGGGAATGAATATATGAGCTTCTAGGTAGATGTCCTATGGACAGCTTTACAAAAATTTCCAAAACTCACACGGCAAACAGCAATAGGAATATTTCTGTATCCTCAGACTGACCTAGCTTCTGGTAGTGCTGAAAATATTGCTATACTTTTTTCTGGGGGTACAAAAAAATAAAGAAATGCAGACATGAAGAAAGCATTTCAGGGGTGACCTGTATGTTCTAGACTATGCCTTCTTCCATGTCTTAGCATTGCGAAGGTCCCCAAACTGAGACCACCTCTTCCCCCAACTCCCCCAACCACCCTCCCCTCCTGCCACTATGAATGTTGAGGGGTAGGGAACAATGAATTGACAAGGTTAAGGAGTTGTTATCCAAGTGGAATTAGGAGTTAAAATAGAAAGTTAGTTTAATAACCTAAACTGAATATAGTTAAAATTCTGACAATTGAATTTGTGGCCTGAGGTTTATACTTACTGTGTATGTACTTTGATTTTTTCAATAAATATATCCTTGAGATAATTTCTTTTTAAGTGAGCTCTATTTTAAATGCACATAAAGTTTAGATTGTACATTCCATGAAGGCAGGAAACGTTTTTTTCATTCAACACTCTTCCTAGCACAAGAATAGTGTCTGATATATTACGGTGTTCAGTAGTTGTTAACTTAATGAATGGACTCGTCTGAAGAGACAGTTTCATTAAAATGAATACAGTTTACAAAGAAAACAATCACTCTCAGATTTATTTAATTCTCTGCATTGGATTTTCTTAATGAGATTCATGCTTAAATATAGAGGTTTCATTTTTTTAGTATAACAATGAGTAGTTTATGGCAATACAACAAACTGGGGGCTGATTACACGCATGTCTTCCCAGCTCTGTATTCAGTAGGATCATGGTGGTAGCTAGAAATCTGCTATGGTGGGAGTATTTACCACAGCAATCAGCAAATGCTAGAAATTAGGGTTTCTCAAAAAAAAGTTTGGTTTTTGTTTTTCCTCAGAGAGCTAGCTGTTAAACATTCAGTAGCACACCACTGGACCTACATCCATTTTTGTCTCAATTTCATACATAATTCTACTTCTGTAAAAATGATCCTGAAACTTCAAGTGAAGAAGTTAATGATCAATAGTGACAAAATAGTAGTGCCAGGTTACATCCTCTTTTTTTTTTTTTTTTTTTTGCTTCAGGATCACTTTGAACTCATAAAGTTTATAAAGTTTCAAGGAAGTTAGGGAGATTACACTGATTAATATGCTCACAAATAGTGTTAGAAAGCTTATACCTGATCCCATTCACCTTCACCACCTCCTCTCTCACTTACATTTAGTGCTGACTGCCAACAAGGTCTGACACTCCTGGCAGCGAGACCTTTAGCAGCCTCTTGATTTGGCAGTTTCTATTCATCCATCATGCTCTGGGGACATTTACTAACAAGGCCCAAATGTAGTGTCAGTAACATCACCTCCTTTGGAGAGATGATGAAAGAGCTGCATCAGAGTCTTTGTGCTTCGATACCTGAGAATAGAGGAGGTAGATACTGTGGGACTTATGAAGCTTTTAAATATGACTGATTGAGTGGAATAACGGAGTAGAATAGTTCCCAAGAAAATCCGTACCTGAAAAGAGAACAGCAGACCCAACACATAGAACACTTGGTGAATAGAAATGTCACTAGGGTGCCTAAAAGTTAAAAACACCCCTTCACTGGCTCTTATAGGAATTACAAGATATCTTTAGCCATATGTAACTCTTTTATGATCTCAATCACTTTTAAAAAATTTTTTTAAAGATTTTATTTATTATTTGAGAGAGAGAATGAGAGCGATCGAAAGGGAAAGACAGAGAGAGAGAGTGCATGAGAGCGTGGAGGGTCAGAGGGAGAAGGAGACTCCCTACTGAGCAGGGAGCCCGATGTGGGACTTCATTCTGGGACTCCAGGATCATGACCTAAGCCAAGGCAGTTGCCCAACCGACTGAGCCACCCAGGTGCCGGATTGCTGTTAATTAATAAACAGCAAAACTAGGGCTTTATCCTTAGCTTATGTGGTTTCATACAATTTTAGCTACTTTTGAAAGAACATGTAGATCTGCCAAGTCAGGGACAGTATTCGGGACTGAATTAGCCTTCGGAACAGACGGAACTGCTGACCAGTGCCCAGTGGTGCCGTGTGACCTGGTAATCGAACTAAAAACATACATGCCTTCAAGCAACTCTCTTACTCCTCAGGGATTTGACTGTCAAGAAAGTAGTAACTTTGTGTTTAACTCAGTTGGAAAAGAAAACAGCTAGTACATTCTCTACAGTTTGGCCCAGAGAAAATGGAATTCCATCTGAATGCCATCTGTCATTTTGTGGAAAAACAGATAAAGATGCAGGTGGAGTGCCTCAAGGCAGTCTGAAAATTGGTGAGGACACTCCAAGTAGTTAAGCAATCTGTCTTCTTGTCTCAGAGGATTTAGTCATATGTTCCTTCCAGTAATTACTCCTATATAGTATTCTTATGTGCCAGGCATGGCTCTATGCACTTAACAGATATTAACTAAATCAATCTTCAAACCATCCTATGAGTTAAGTACTTTGAGTGTCCTCATTTTACTGATGAGGAAACTGAAGTTTAGAGAGGTAAAGTAACTTTCTCAGGGTCATCCAGTTGTTAAACGGGGAGGGGGCTTGTAGAAGTGGAACCCACATAGTTTGGCTCCATAGTCTGTCTCTCCCCCACTATGACTAGCTCTCAGAGCCAAGCAGTCATAATTACAGGTCAGCATTAATAATAACTGCACTTCTTAAGAGTTGGAATGGACATTAGAATTAATCTAGTCCATATAAACCTTGTGTATATAATTCTTGATTTGTGGTTAAATAGCCTCTGTTTATTCTGTTCTAGTAATGGAATTTCTATGCCATGAAGTAATCAATCAATTAATTAATTAATCAGGAAGTTTTAAGTTGGAAAATTCTTTAAGACAAAAAGTCTTCTATCTCCCTAAATCTTTCTAGTGTCCAGAATTTTGCTCTCTGAAGCAAAACCAAATAGGCTGCTCCCCTTCCCAGTACCAGCCTGGAAGGATCTACTAAGGGAGAACAGTAGTCACATCTCCCGATGGTCCCCTATGTCATAAGGTAAATATCCCCAGTATCCTTACAATTCTTCTTTATACATATTAAGAACTTTTGCCCTTTTAGTCTCCCTCTTAAAATGAGAATCCTTGAACAGAATGTGACACTGACCAGGAGGACCGTGATCTCCATTCAACTGGGTACTACTTCTCTATTTACACAAACTAATCATGGATTTTAATCAGTTTTATCGTATTTTTTGACCACATTAAAATTTAAGTCAGCTAATACCTCCAGGCATTTTTCATACTTATTGCCATGAAGCTGATTTCTTTGTGGTCAGATTTTTATTTTTTGGTCCCAAATGCAAGATGTTAAAATTTATCCTACAAGTTTTGGTTTGGCATTAAGCTTTGTCAAAACTTTTTTGAATTTTAGAATTTCGTGGAATTTCTTACCACTGCAGAATTAAGATTTTTTTAAGATTTTATTTATTTATTTGACACAGAGAAAGAGATCACAAGTAGGCAGAGAGAGAGAGGCAGGCAGAGGGGAAAAGCAGGCTCCCTGCTGAGCAGAGAGCTCAATGCGAGGCTCGATCCCAGGACCCTGAGATCATGACCTGAGCTGAAGGCAGAGGCTTTAACCCACTTAGCCACCCAGGCACCCCAATTAAGATTTTAAAGTTTATTTATGAGCCTTATGGTCAGATAGGGGCAACAAAGGTGAAGTGTCTCCAGCGGCAGGGTTAACCCAGTAGAGGTATTTTCTTTTGTACTGGTGCATGCTGGGACTGTGGGGAAGAGTCTAAATTGTAACTGCAAATTCAAGAGTATTCATTACTTCCAAGAGCCCTAATGGAAACAAGGACAATAATGTTTTGGAGAATAGAAAGGTACTGCTTTCCTTCCAAACATGTCTATTGTAGGGGCCAAGCGCAGGCTGCCCCAAAATGGACCACTTTGGCAAGCCCATTATTCTGAGCTCAAGGCAATCAAGACCCTATGGGCTCAAGAGAAACTCTTGCCCCTCTCTTAACTACAGAGAAACATCTAAATTGGAGGTGTTCCCAAGGGCTATTAGCATAGATAAATTTTATCTGAGTGACCCATCTGTACTGCAGGGCAAACATCTAATCACCAAATATCTGCTCTTATCACCCTGTAAGGTGCAATCCTTTCCTCTGAACTCCCAGACCCCATCCCCTTCCTTAGTTCAGGATGACATATATACCTTATTTTGCCTGATTGTCTTTGGGATTTTCATGTCTGTGTAGGCTCCCTGTACGTACGCTATTCAATCTTGTTTTCTCCTGTTAACTCATCTCATGTCAATTTGATTCTTAGTCCAGCTAGCAGGACCCGTGAAGGGGACAGGAATTCTTGCTTCCAGACACTGGTTGTTAAACAACTTGCCATTTATCATATTTCCTACTTCTTCCTTAGATTAGACTCATTTCCAAATTTAGAGAGGCTTATTTTTGTGTCTTCTGTTTTAGAACTTTTCAATTAAAACTACAAAGACCCCTCTGAGACCATCTTTTCATCTTCAGGGGTTTCTGACAGAAGGAAATGATTGATCTCTGTATTTCTATTAGTAGTGTGAAGTTATAGTAATTGAATGGCATTTCCTGGGACAGGTTTTCTTTTTCCTTTTGAGGAACCTGCCTTATCTTGAAGCAGACAGAAAAGGATCTGCTCGGCTCTATCAGAGTCCGTTCTCACTAATGCACAACAAAACATGCACACGGACTGAGAGGACACCGATGCTGACGATGAAGGATAGTTGGAAGAAAGGCAGGCAGGGACAAGGGCCCCACCGTAAGAGGAAACAACCCTTAAAAGAATTAACCACCACCCCGGAAGGAGCCTTGCATCCTTTTCCATGTGAGAGATAGATGACAAAAACCTGACCGGATGACAGGCACGGGGAGGGTTAATCAGATTAAATGGCCCACCAACAAGCCCATAAAAGCCCCTAGACTTAGAAACTCCCGTGGCAACCCTCTCAGGTCACCTCCTTCTTTGGGAGCTTTGTACTCTATCATTCAATAAACTTTTCTATTGCTCAATAAACTGCGCTTTGCTGCCCACCACTCTGTCCGGTCTACCTCCTCATTATTCACAAAGCGGCCTGATAGAGAACCTCGGGCACGAACACAGAAGAAATCCTGTCACACTGAGACTCCAGGAGATCTGTTCTCCCAAATCGGTTTCTCTCCACGCTGCCACCTTCTGAATTTGCCTTGGTAGCACCCAAAGAACCCACTGATGCTCACGCCTTAAGAGTAATGAAAGGGAAAGTGGTCTCTTTTTCATCTTAAATGTGCTGTGGCTTTAATCTTTTACATATATTAAAATTCACCAAATAGCAGAGTTAAATCAGTAATATTGCTATCTCAACAGCAACTCAATAATTAATTTTCTACTGCTGAGAGTAAATGCTAAAGAATCAATTCTTTACTCTTTTTTTTTTTTTAAAGATTTTATTTATTTATTAGGAAAGAGAGTGAGAGAGAGCATGAGAGGGGAGAGGGTCAGAGTGAGAAGCGGACTCCCCATGGAGCTGGGAGCCCGATGTGGGACTCAATCCCGGGACCCCGGGATCATGACCTGAGCCGAAGGTGGTTGCTTAACCAACTGAGCCACCCAGGCGCCCCTAAAGAATCAATTCTAATTTACATTCAACTTTTCCAATACCAGGCAAATCTGAAAATGCCAAAACTTAAGAATAACGTAGCAACTGAAGGAGCAGAATCATAGAATCACATAATATGGAATCATATAATAGCATATAATATGGACATGAGACCATCTGGTACAACGTCCTCATCAACACACAAAATTGAGGCCAGAAAAGGTGAAGTGACTTGCATAAGGTCACAAAAGATGGTCGTGTTCATCTTTCAAAAATCAATGGAAGTAAAATTTCAATGTTTCTGGACCAAGGTTTCTCGGCCTTGGCAATATTGACATTTGAAACCTGATAATTCTCTGTTGTGGGTGTTCCCCTGTGAATTATAAAATGTTTAGCAGCAAAGGTTAACAGAATATGTCACTCTCAAATATGCCTCTTTGGCATAAGGATTAGTTTGAGCCGATTATTTTGAGAAACAACGGATCCAGAAGAAACTCTGAAAACAGAGTAGAAGTTACTCTTTTGTTAAGAAAACTTATCCATTGTGAAGAAATCTCCATTTCTGAGGGTGTCTCCCTCTCTGTAACAGAGGAGATCTTTGACTAAATCACGTGAAACTCACTAATGGAGAAGGCACAGACTTAAATCTAGATAACAACCTTCCTCTTGTTTACTGTGCTTTTCATTTCTCTATAGCCGGCCTCCCCAGGCCCCTCTCTTATTTTTGCATTCAAGCCTGAAACAAAGCCACCTCATGACTTACTCATCTTTCATTTTAATAAAGTTTTTCTTTTGTTAATTTGTCTGTTGTTATAGAAGCCCCAGAGAGGGCTTAGAAAGATAAAAGGAAAATGGTTTTTCCTCCTCTAGAGCAGCATCCCTGGCTATACCCACTAGATGCCAGTAGCCTCATGTCAAAGCTGTGACAATAAAAAATGTCTCCAGATACACAGAGGGGGACGCAAAATTGCCTCCAATAAGAACCACTGGATTTCACATTGTCTAAAAAGGAAAGTTCTGGGCCTTACTCCAAGATAACTTAAGAGGCTAAGGACAGTGTCAATTATGTAAATTTTATAAGGTTCACAGAATTCTTTGCTATTGGAAACTTGTTCATGCTAGCTTTTACCCAACTGAAGTCTACAGTGATGGACATGAAACAGTTACGTACTACTACCCCCGTACTACATTTTACTAGGGCATAAAGTGTTGTTCTGGTGCTTGCCAAGGAAGTAAATTCATTCTCAGCTTGGATTCCCCACAAGGAAGTGAAGCTTCTGGCTAAACAGGATTTTGAAGTCCATCTCTATATAGCCGTCCTTTCAGGGCACAGAGTATGCTGGTTGCAGTAGAAGGAATCCAGCTGACACACTGTCAGGGGGTAGTCTCAGATTAGAGAGCCAGATATAAATTCCTGCACATGACTTAGCCACTATTGAAGTAGGAAATAAGCATTTCACAGAGCACTTTGGAGGAAACTGAAGACTTCTGTTGACATTAGAACTCAAAGACTTCACTTTGAGAAGAGCACAAGCAGAGATTGAGAGCAGTGGCCTGAAGTAAGTAGCAAATATCACACTGCGGATACTGTGGAACGTCTGAAGAAGAAAATACCAGATAAGAAGAGAGACTTTATACTTTTAGCTTTGGTGACTTGGAATGGCCCCATTCTACTGGCTTGGTAAGGAGGAGCCCCCAACTGCTAGCAGAACCCCTGTGGCAGACTTTTCTGGTGCTCATGTCACATCCCTTTGGCTCACTTCTGATGTTAAGTGACAGCTTCAGTGGACAGCTCACTCTCCCTGTCACATTCTGACCTGGGACTTTGTAGGAAATTGTCCTCTGCCCTCATGCAAGCATAAGCCCCAGAGTGTTGGAGCACTAGACTCTAGAGGCAACCCTCAAAGAATAGGAAGCACAGGCGATCAATCAATATTCCAGCCTCCTGTCTCCACGTGTAAAATTCCTGAAGACATTCTGTGGACTTCCCAGTGGAATCAAGGCTCTAACTGTTTGCAGCAGTGAGCTCTACAACGTTCTATTTATATTGGGTTTTCCTTTTACTCTTCTTGCTCCTCACTCCTTTTTCCTGGCATCACCTTCCAAATAAAACACCCGAACCAGAGTTCTTATTTCAGTTCTGCTTCCCAAGAAACCCAAACTACAGAGTCCACTGTATAGTATTCATATTCATTGCAAGTATTTGAATCCAAATGAACTATATGGAAGGTATCTCATTCTCATCCCTGAGTCTGGGTTCATTCATTTGTAATAGTTATTTTGTTATTCTACATATGCCTAAATTAAAGAACCCAGATATTGGGTTCTGATATTGTTATGAATTATTTACACAGTACCTAGTCAACACTGTGACTAACAACTTTTATTTCTGTCTGGGTGTGCTACACATTCAAAAATAATCTCTTGATATTAAATTAGCTTTAAGGATAAACTAAGTCCATTCCTAAATCCTTTAGCCCAGAGAAGTTGAGAATTTTTGTACTTTATATGAAGGTATATTGTTGGGAATGGCCTCCCAGATTATAACCGTTAATCATTCTGGAAAAACTGATGTCCACCTAGTGAGGAAAGGGACTTCCATGCTATCCCTTGAGAATAAAAATATATGTGAAAATAAGGCTGTCTTTAAAGCGCTGCCTAACAAACTTAAGTATTTTCCCCTAATAATTATATTTATATCATTTGAGCGTTGTACTAAAAACTTACACTATTCTAGACAAAAATCCTTTGTGTTGGGAGAAGGTGGGTATAAAATTGTTGAGGAAAAAGATGAGAATAGTTGCAGCTCAAGAACTCTTCCCTCTTAAGAAAGACTTTGAACTTTCAGGGGGATGGATAATGGAGAGAAAATGGACAAATGTCAAGCTCAATGCTCATTAGCACAGTGTCTGACTAGGGAAGTTATAGAATAGCCTTCCATGGAGCCCTTGGATTTAAATCTCCAAGAGTCTATGGCTTTGCCTTCTATGTCTCTCAGTAACTAGTCCAATGCATTATATCTAGTGAGAGCTAGCAAGCCTAATGTCTAACCTTATCCAGACCTGTGTGCCAGCCACTGTTCTAAGAACGTTGATCTACTAATTCTTCTAATAAGAGGTACTTGATAAATATTTAAGGGTACTGAATAAACACATATAAGGTCTACCTACAATGTTTAGGTAAAATCTGAAGCATGATAAAAAAAATCAGTTCAATGAATTTTTGAAGCCTGTGAAACTCTATAAATAAATTTGCCAAACAACAAATGCTAGATCGCATTCTTAATTTCCTCTATGGAAAGCTGAAGGGACTCTATTTTAGAAAGGCTCCAACTCTGCTATTTTTCTGTTAGGCCCCATTTACTCGCCATATTTTGCCTCTGAATAAGCCAAAGAAGCTATGTTCCCACTTCAATGGGGTAGCAAGAAAGTTATTAATTCTCTGACTTTTGTCCTAGGCCCCAGACACCTGATAACACCTAAGGAGAACCAGATCCCAAATATGTTCCAGGATATATGAACTTCAGCTGATGCTGGCATCAAGTACTCCTACCTCTGGTAATTTATAGAATGACACCTATTGTTCACCTGCCACTCACCTTTGATTGGACCCTACCCTGGATTCCTGGAGGAACACATACCCTAGACCCTTTCCTAATATAAACCCACAGCCCCAAGCAAAAACAAAACTCATTCTCCTTTCCTCTTGAGTCCCCCAAACACCCCATCTGCTAATCTCTACCTATCATTTACACTATCCAGTAAACTCAGTTTTCATTTTCTTTGGCTCACATTTGATTTCTATCCTGTGTGAAGCCAACGACCCTCTTGGCTGGTCCTATGGGACCTTCCCCTGGGCTCTCGGACTCAACCAGCCTGCATCATTATCATTGTACTTTTTTATTGATAATATGTTTTGACTCCAAAACAGATGAACATAGGGGAAAGGAAGGAAAAATGCAATAAGATGAAAATTGAGAGGGAGGCAAACTATAAGAGATGCTCGACTCTAGGAAACAAACTGAGGGTTGCTGGAGGTGGGAAAAAGGTATATTTGGGTGATAGGCATTAAGGAGGACATTGATATAATGAGCACTGGGTGTTATATGCAAATGATGAATCACTGAATTCTACCCCTGAAACTAATAATACCCTATATGTTAACTAAACTGAATTTAAATAAAGAATAAAAAAAATGTTTTGACTCTCATTCCTACCCTCTCTGTACTCTCTGGAAGGTGCCAAATTTCCTGGGCAGGCAGTGATCTAATCTTCAAGCTGTTTCAATTGCATTAAACCCGAATAAGATTACAACTATCACCAGTAGATTGGGCTTCCCTGCTTTCTAAGTTCAGACTAGTCATGATGTCTGTGGTTAGAAGAGAGAAGATGGATATGAAACCATATCCTTTATTATCTACACTGGTTTCAACCCGTTAGTGCAATAACAGGGAAGTGCTTTCCCAGCTTCTCCTGAGAGGGCATCTGCAATTCAATTATCTTGTATACAGCTCAGATTCCTTCTCTATTGACCTCATACTTTACTTCCTCTAACTCCCTACCAGCTCCTCCCGAATTCTTTCTCCAAAGCAGACTATATATGCCTCTACCTCTATAACTATTTATAAATTTATATGCATTTTTTCCCCCTCACTGTAATGTCATTACTGTGGGCAGGGTGACCGGAAATGATGCATACTCAGTTAAGATTCATTGGACCCTTTTCTCCTTTGGCCAGAATTCAGCTGAGTACTTGGGTCACCTCACTTCTGGGGTCACGAGAATATAAACTTTCTGCAGTTTCTCCTTCAACATCTGTTCTTTCCACATCATATTGGTGACCTGTGACTATTCCTTTCAACTCATTAATTTGGCACATTCTTTTTCCACAAATTGATTGTTTTCTTCTTCAAATACAGTATAATAGAGTCTCTTTTCAAATTTCTCCTCTGAGAAATCCTACCCTCTCAATGGTAATCTTAGGAACTCTCTGTTTAAAGGAGTTCACCATTTGTTCATCATTAAAAACAAACGAATAAACAAACAAAAACAAAACATAACTTACTCTGCTACTATGACGTGCATACTGACTCTTGATTAAAAAGGAAAATCTGTGTGCACTTTCCAAAGGATATTTAGATCTCCTGATTTTTTATTGTGATGGAAGCAAATGAAATGGATGGTGACCAGCTGTTTCTTATGGAGACTGTGAGGCTAGAAAGATAAGAAATTAAACTGAAGCTTGGAGTGGTTTAGGTTCAATGTCAGGAAAAATTTCCTGTGAATAAAGGATGCAAAAAAATTGGAATGGATTTCTAAAGAAGATAGATAACTCAACATTTTCTGGATGCCTCCCAAAATGGAATAAATTTGCCCTTGGATAGTTAAAATAATATCCTTTTATTCTGATATAATGCATCAAGATTATTTCTACGACTGAGATTCTTTCACCCAGTTTTGGAGAAAATGGAACATATAGAGGAGTAGACATTGTTGCTAAAATGACAAAATAGCATTTTAAAATAAAAATTATTACCAGATCATTTCAAACTAATTTAAAATATGATTTGAGGGCGCCTGGGTGGCTCAGTTGGTTGAGCAACTGCCTTCGGCTCAGGTCATGATCCCGGAGTCACCGGATCGAGTCCCATATCGGACTCCCGGCTCTGCGGGAAGTCTGCTTCTCCCTCTGACTTTCTCCCCTCTCATTCTCAGTCTCTCGCTCTCTAATAAATAAATAAAAATCTTTAAAATATGATTTGATTCTGGTTAAATGCAATTTAACAAATACTTTTAGCTATTTACTGATAAGATAAAGATAACTGAGATAAACTCATTCTTAAGGAGCTTCCTGAAACATGCTTTTGTTAGAGCTTTCAAGGAATACAATAGTAGAAGAGATTGATTCTTACTGCCATAAGATTTGGGAAGTCTTCACAGAGAAATTGACTTTTGAGCTGGTCTTTGAAGGATGGACAATACTTTGTGGGGAGAGTTAGAGCAGAGAGCTGCTTTTCTTTTAAGGGATCAGAATAAAGTTCTGGAATTCATAAATGTTTGAACTGGGTGGAGAATAGAAGCATGGGGCAAGGGAAGAATCTCAGAGCTGATTAAAAAAAAAAAAAGGTCCAAGCAAGACTGTGACACTCCAATTCTTTGTTGTAGAGGCATCAAAGTCGAGAGAGTGAATGATACAGTAAGAACCATAATAAAGCGGCAGCTGTGGAAGTGCAGTGGCTACATTGGAATGCTATATTCAGAACTAATTTATCTTGGAAAATTCATTTGAGATGAAATATGAAAGAGATTCCAACAAAGAGTGTCACTGAACCCCTCACACTGTAGTGAACTTCTTTTTTTCCCCTCAAATATATTTATTTTATTTTTTCAGTGTTACAAGATTGATTGTTCATGCACCACACCCAGTGCTCCATGCAATATGTGCCCTTCTCAATACCCACCACCAGGCTCGCCCAACCCCCCACCCCTCCCCTCCAAACCCCTTGGTTTGTTGCTCAGAGTCCACAGTCTCTCCTGGTTTGTAGTGAACTTCTTGGGAGTGAATCCCCCAGGCCCAGCTAAGCTGCCTAGTTGTTTTTTGGGGCAAAGACAAGCTCTTTCCATCAAGCCCCACCCAAATTGCAATATCGTGAACAAAAAATGATTGTTGTTTGTTAAGGACTCTGACTCTTGTGGTGGTTTTTTTATACAGCAACAGATAACCAAACACAAACATATCCTTTTAAATATGAAAATTACATAGGGTTATGGACTTTAAATTTGGAGCATGAAAATGATATTCTCATGATTATTATCATCTCACAAGGAAAAACTAACACCAAAACTTTAACATACACACACACACACATACTGAGAAGATAACTGTAGACTAGAGGCTAGTTCTTTAAATTTAGTAACTTTAATTTCATAAAAAATTCACACTATTCCCTTATTTTTCTTGTTTTTTCCCCTGTATTTACCGAAATATCATTAAGAATTCATACTTGGAAATCACTGCTCTACCATCTCCTAGGACAGTTCGAAAATAAGATATCCTTATTTTTAAAATTCAAGTAACTTTTCTTTAGAAAAATTAATCTTGACCAAACTAACAGCAAGTCCTTCCTTTTCTGAATTATAGTCTGTATCATTAATGAATATCACAAATAGATAAAAGATCTCACTACCCAAAACCACAATTTGAATATTCTTGTTGGTGTCATCTGCATAATTTGGTTACCTATATAGTTAGGGGATACAAAATGATTGACACCATTCATGGATCAAAGCTGGGGTATTTCTGTGGGTGGGAAATGTTCTCACTTGCATAACAAGGTCTTGGGCCTGCCTTGATGAAATCTTCCACACCAGTGATAGGCATGCTTCAGTGATGTGGAGGACAAAGCATCTTTTAGATCCCTCTCCCTACTAGGATAGGGCCTATTGGGTGACACATCTAATTTCTCACTGCCCAACTCTGACTGGCAAGAGGCACATATGTATGTGCTGTGGGTCTGAGGCACCATCCAGTCACTGGGCATCACTGTTAAGTTCTCAGTGGAACACACAGTCAGCTGAGTGCATCATTAAAAGCTCCTTTCTATATCTTCCAGTGGAATTAGTTGGGCCTCTACATAAAACTTACTGATTATTCAAGTTATTTTCATGATCAACTAACAGAGTGATATGGGTCGATTATTATGTTTTAACATGCAAGCCCTTTTTCTTCTCACATTTGTTTCTAAACATGTCATAATTTTTGAAATAGAAAAATTTTCCCCCCTTTGGCAGTGGAAAATATTTTGCTCATCTCTGGCTTCTTGTAGTAATTTTATAGAAAGTAAAACAAGGCAAAAACGTTTTCAGTTAAATGCTAAGGGATATTTTGGTAAAGCCAATCTAAGAATGCCTGAAATATGATGAAGTAACTTTCTTTCTTTGGCTCATTTTAAGTATAATTGTAGGCTATAAATGTAACCTTAAAATTTGCAAAGATATCCACAACTACATTTATATTAAAATTGGACTGTGATATATAAGAGGAAGTACATTTCCTGGTTTGAATAGACCAGCTCTAAAGGACTTATTTGGGACAATTGAGGGAAGTTGAATATTATCTGAAAATTAAATGTTATTAAGGAATAACTATTACTTTTGTAAAGTGTGATCAAGAAATTGTGGATTTTAGGAAATACTCAGATTTTTCAGGGATGTATATTGAAGTATTTAAGGGTAAAATGTCATGATGTCCATAATTTGTTTTAAAATAGTCTAAATTTATGAAGTAATATGTCAAAATGGATACAATTATTTTTTTTAGAGATGATTAAGTACTTGTTATACTAACCTCTCTACTTGTCTATATGTTTTTCATAATAAATATGAAGAAAAAGGATACATGTATCATATGCTTGCATTTTCCTTTCAGGGAGTGTGATGGAAAGAATTCAATAAACCTTAAGTTGTACTTTAAAAAATAGATGCTAATCCTGAAAGAAACGTCTACTTTAGAGTGTATATACTTCCTATCAGAAAGGTTCTCTCTTTAATTCAGATTCAGAATTCAATAGGTAAGAAGATCTATCTTCATAACTACTGTTCATAGACACATTTTCAGCAATCAGAATAATTTTGATATTGTTACAATCTGGACCCCGACAAGCAGAAGATTCAAATTTTATTTTACTTAATTTGATGAGTTTCAAATGTGTGCACTTTGATTAAGCAGGCGATTTAGAGAGCAGATAATGGGGCTGACCAGCCTTCTGAATGAGGAAAAGTACAGCATAATTGAAGTCAGCTAACAGGATTTCCAGCAGGGAATGATTGCCCTGAGAGTGTGATCTGATTTTCTTTGATGTTTGTATTACAGTAATAGCATTAACAGCTTCCCAAACAACACTTAATGAGATTTTAGACTTGCTATACAAGAGGGCTCCTCTGTCATCAAACTTGGCTCTTTTCTATACAGTTTCTCTCAGGTAAACCAGCTCAACATGCGGGAAAATCAGGACAATATAGGACACATATCAGCTTCATATTTCAGACAAAATATCCCTGCTTTTAAAAATAATTCTATGTCCTATCCTTGGCCTAAACCCATGTGGATTTTGAAGTAAGGAAGTATCTAAAATAGTCAAACGTGTAAAAGTAAAGAATAGAATGATGGTTGCCAGGTGCTGACAGGAAGGGGAAAATGGGGAGTTGCTAATCAAAGGGCATAAGTTTCAGTTGTGCAAGATAAATAAGTTCCCGAGATCCGTTGCATAGCATAGTGTCTATAGTTTACAACGTTGCATTGTACACTTACACTGTCAAGGATAGATCTCATATTAAGTGTTCTTATCACAATAAAAAGAAAAAAAAAGAAAGTGGGTAGAACAACATCAACTGGGCATGAGTATAGGATAATGATTGCCTAAGTCTTGCTAATGGTTGTTGGTGGTGATGGTAGCTTAATGTACAAGGAATAGTGCATTTCACATTTCCGGAAAATTGCTTATATCACTTTAAAGGTGATTTAGAAATATAACAAATGTTAAGTGCCATTTAAGGAATCTAGGATTCTAATTACTACTTGTAATTTTATTAACAGTGAGTCAGTAAAGAAATATTGAACTACGTCTTTAAAAAGCTTTTCAATGAATAATTAACACTCACACAGGGAGAGAGTCGTCATCCTGACCTCACTGTCATGTAAATTTGGAACCTGAAAATTCATCTCTCCCTGGAAATGTCTGAAAAATGAAAGAACAGGTTCTTGCTTTCCATAACTCATGCCTGACTACTAATCCATATGCCTGAACTGTATGTAAGTATCAAGGTTAAAATCCATGTCTAAGATCTAAGATTTTCCAGGTTTGATGGAAAGGGTTTTGTTCTGTGTGTAAAATTGGAAGAAAGGTCTTGGTTCTTAGTTCAGAACTAAAAATGTGGGTAGCGGGGCGGAGGAGAGTGGTAATCTATGGCTGATGGGTGGGTCAGGTACATGTATTAATGATTCCATAAACTAAACTGAAACTAAAAACTAATTATAAGAAATTAGTAAAAGTAGGCAATTATTGACAACTTTTGGTAAAAATGAGAAAGGCATTTGACCAGTTATGACTCCTACCTAGTTAGAATCCATTTTAATATGGTCCCAAGTTACAGGGTTTCAAGAGACACTAGGTAGACGAAGATTCTGTATTCTGATATTGGTGATTATCTACAATTTTGATTAAAGGCACTTGAAACAGGTCACTAAATAAAACTCAAGTAAATGTTGTTGCTCTATTGTGGCTGTTTGATTTTGAAGTTCAGCTAGTAGAATGATGTAGTCTAGATTTCAAAATGTGTAATATATTTCCATTTACTACAACTGATCTTTTTAAGACCCTGATTCCAAACTCAATCACAGGAAAGCAGTTAATTTGGAGGTTCTGAAAATCATTGTTGTTTTCCTTCTGTTGAGATCAATTACCTTGTTGTTTATAAAATTCAAGTTCCACAAAGATTTACTAGCTAAATCAGAAAGTGTGACTATAAGATGGATGATGGCTTATTTGGGCTACAGCTAGAAAGCAGAAAGATTATAAAATCACTTCAGAATTGTTTAATGTAATTTCACTCATTTGAAGGCCAACATTTACTGAGCTCTTACTACAAGCAAACGATGTGCTTGGTTGGCCTTCTGCTGTGTACAGATACAACAGCCATGAAGGCAGTCCTGGCCTCCAGGTGACCTTAAGAGATCTGTCCATTAACGACTTGCAAATATTCAAAAGTATATAATAATTTAATATTTTTGCTAAGTCAGTAATGGATTATATCTTTTACAGAAGTTTATCTTATCTATCTACGAATTGACTAATAGATTTTTAACATGGGTTATATCATAAGAAAATAAAAGTGACCCACAAAAATAAATGCTCCTGGGCACTGGAAAGAACAGAAAAGTTGGGACTTAAATTTGGCTCTAGTTTTCTGGCAGCTAAGATGAAAAGGGAAACGTAGATCATTTCTTGTTATGTTTGTTGTGTTTTCTAAAAAGAAGGTGGCATTTTGTTCCTCTGCAATGGCAACATTTTTCCCGGAAGTAAATCCTAACTCAGCAAAGACAGGTTCCACTTTCCCAACATAGTTGATAGTATTTTGACAAGAGTTTCCAGTCAACCACATCAGACACAGCAGAAGTGGTGATTTTTATTCTGTAAGAATAAATAGCAGGGTCATTTACATGTTCAAAGGATGTGCCCTCAGGATGCCTCGGTGGCTCAGTGGTTTAAGCCTCTGCCTTCGGCTCCAGTCATGATCCCAGGGTCCTGGGATGGAGCCCTTCATCGGCCTCCCTGATCAGCAGGGAGCCTGCCTCTTCCTCTGCCTGTTCTGCCTGCAGTTTTCTGTGCTTCTGCTCTCTCTCTGACAAATAAATAAATAAAACCTTAAAAAAAAAAAGATGTGTCCAAAAAATATAAGAAAAACATATTTTTGTTTATCGGCTTAAAATATCTTAGTTTTCATTATTCCAGTAGTGTACAAATCCAAAAAGTAAAGTATTCCATTCTTCTGAGAATAATAGCGGTAAAACATAAAGACTCACGAGGAAATGTTTTATGACTATTAACTCTAATGTATGCAAAAGGTTATCCAGGTTTGGTGTCATTAAAAGCTTTTATCAGATGATTTCCTAATAGGACATAATGGTTCTGTTGAGGCAGTTAAATAATGCCTTTGATATTTCCTTTTTATTCTAATGCATGTTACGTATTTTTAAGAACACATTTCAATTGCTATCAAGTAAACTTAAATTATATTGGCAAAGACAAACATCAGTGGATTATGCTAGTAGAAACAGATGTTTTATTAACAATCTAAGTTCCAAAAATGATGAACAGTGTAATAGTCACATGATTTTGTGAATTCTAGTCTATGGCTGTTTTCATAAATTTTCAATTTTCTGGAGACCTATAGAACAATTGGGACAGCCAAATGATTTGTTTGGCTTTGGTGAAAAAGTGTTAATGTGAAACTTGCATAGGTATAAAAAGGTTTGGAAATTGAAACTCTTCACTAATTAATTTGAATGTAAACAATAAGACTGCACAGACCTATTTTTTTTTTTTAATAAGAAGGCTGGATTCTTTTTTTTTTTTTTAAGATTTTATTTATTTGACAGGGAGACCTCAAGAGAGGGAACACGAGCTTGGGGAGTGGGAGAGGGAGAAGCAGGCTTCCTGCTGAGCAGAGAGCCCAATTTGGGGCTAGATCCTAGAAGCCTGGGATCATGACCTGAGCCCAAGGGAGAGATTTAACGACTGAGCCACCCAGGCGCCCCTGTGCACAGACCTATTGAATGAGATTCTGGTCTATTGTAATGTAGGAATAATGGTTAGTCATCCTTCATAATTCAGTATTCATTCATTTAGCAAATATTTATTGAGTCCTACTCTAAGACCAGCACTGTGTAACGTGTGGGGACATAATAATGAGCAAAACAGTCTTAAACTTGTGGTGCTTGAAGTCTATTGGGAAGGCAGACAGTAGTGAAGGTATTTCACAAATACATAATTACAAATTGCAAGGCATGCTATAGAGGCATTTCTTTTTTTTCCCCTTTTTATTTTTTCCCCAAATATTTTTATTTTATTTTTTCATTCTTACAAGATTGTTTATACACCACACCCCGTGCTCCATGCAATAGGTGCCCTCCTTAATACCCACCACGAGGGGGCGCCTGGGTGGCTCAGTGGGTTAAGCCTCTGCCTTCAGCTCAGGTCATGATCTCAGGGTCCTGGGATCGAGCCCCACATCGGGCTCTCTGCTCAGTGATGAGCCTGCTTCCCCCTGCCTCTCTGCCTACTTGATCTCTCTTTCCCACGTGATCTCTCTCTCACTCTCTCTCAAAAAAAAAAAAAAAAATACCCACCATGAGGCTCGCCCAACCTCCCACTCCTTCCCCTCCAAAAACCCTCAGTTTGTTGCTCAGAGTCCACAGTCTCTCATGCCTCATCTCCCCCTCCGATTCCGCCCATTCACCCTTCCTTTCCTTCTCACAATGTCCTCCATGTTTTTCCTTACACTCCACACATGAGAACATAAGATAACTGATTCTCTCCGCTTGACTTATTTCACTCTGCATAATCTCTTCTAGTCCCGTCCATGTTGATACAAAAGTTGGGTATTCATCTTTTCTGATGGAGGCATAATATTCCATTGTATATATGGACCATACCTTCTTTATCCATTCATCTGTTGAAGGGCATCTTGGTTCTTTCCACAGTTTGGCAATTGTGGCCATTGCTGATATGAACATTGGGGTACATGTGGCCCTTCTTTGTACTGCATCTGCTTCTTTGGGGTAAATACCCAGTAGTGCATTTCTATTGCATAGAAGATGCAATGAGAGTGTATCATAGGTAAACCAGATGTAATACAGTGGTTAGGAAAGGCTTTCTAGAGGAAGTGGCGTTTGAGTTTCTTCTATTTGAAGGATGAATAGGTGCTAAATAATCATGAAGAGAGCGGGAGGAACATTCCAGGCAGAAAGAGAAGCACATTCAAAGCCCTGAGGTAGGAGTTATAGAGGACCTGAAAAAAGAAAGAAAGGGCCTGCCTGTGGGCTTGGATCACAAAAAGTGTGGGGAAAATGGCATAAGATGGGATCATAGAGGCAGGCAGGGCCAGATGTCAGGATTTGGGTGTTTATTGGTAAAAATAATGGGAAGTATTTTAAATAGAAAGGTGACATGATTAGATTTGCAGGTTTTTTAAAATTACTTTTTAAAAAAAAATCTCTAAGTATAATTTACATACGATAAAATGTTTCCACTTTAACTATACAGTTCAATGAACTTTGATAAATGGGTGCTTATAATCACCATAAAAATTAAGATATAAATATTTCTTTTGTCCCAGAAAGTTCTTTCATGCCCCTTTCCAGTCTCCGTGACACCTCCCTAGCCCTAGAGAGCCACTGATCTGTTTTCTGTCACCATATATTTTACTTTTGCCTCTCCTTCTATTTAATGTAATTTTACAACATGGACTCTTTTATGCCTGGCTTTCTTTGTGCAGCATGTTTTTGAGATTCACCCTTATTGTTGCATGTATCTGTAATGCTTTTTCTTGCCAAGCAGTATTCCATTCTTTGGATATACCTCAATTTGTTTATCCATTATCTGCTGATGGACATTTGTGTTGATTCCACTTTTGAGCTCTCATGAATAAAGCTTCCATAAATATAAAAATCTTTTTTGTGGACCTATGTTTCCCAGGATAAACTTAAGGGCAGGTGTCAAGTAGATGTTTAATTTTGTAAGAAGCCACCCAATGCTTCCCCAAAGTGGTTTTATGTTCCAAAACAAAAATTTTTTTACTTCAAAGTATATTTTACATTCCCATAAACAGTGTATGAGAGTTGCAGTTGCTCCATATCCTCGCTGACATTTAGTATGGTCGGTGATTTTAACTTAAACATTCTAACAGGTATGAACCAATAGCTCATGTTTTAAAATTTTCATTTGAAATAAATCACCCTTACTTCAGGGTGGAAAAGGACTGGAAGAAGCCAAAAGTGGAAGCAGAGAGAGATCAATAATTAGGATGACTAACCCTAACTCATGTTGGCTTGGCCTGGACTATCTCAGTTTAAAATTGAAAATTCCACATTCTGGGACTACTCTAAGTGCCGAGGAAACCTGGATGGTTAGACACTCTATCAATAAAGAAGGAATGATGGTGGTTTGGCTTGAGTGGATGACAGTGACAATGAAGAGAAGTGGAAAGAGTTGAAAGATATTTGGGAGATACAAATCAACAGAACTAAGCAATGGAGTAAATAGATGTGGGGAGAGAAGGAAGAGGACAAGGAGAACTCCTAGGCTCCTGGCTCTACAACTGAGTGAATGGTGGTGCATCCACTGGGATGGAAAATACTGGGGGAGATCCAGATCTAGGGAGGATGACCTTGAGTTCAGTTTTGAACACGTAGAATGTGATGTATCTTTGAGATATCCACTTGGCATTGTCAAATACACATATAGCCTGGAGCCTAGAGGAGAAGTCTGGGCCAGAAATACAAATTCGGAAATTAGGCAAATACTCTTGTAGGTTATTGAGGACATGGATCTCAATGAGATCAGAGGGATCTCATTACAGAACTTTAGTGGAAGTTCCTTAACTGACTTTTTTCTGAGTGCTTTTCCTGTGATTTTTTTAGTATGTAAGTCATACTACTTTAGTATAAGAACAAGAATAGAATTTTATCATGAACATGTCACTTTATATGGCAATTTAAAAATTATTCTTAATTTCTTTAACATCAAAAATGTATCGTCTCAAACCTCCCCCCCTTTTTTTTAAGATTTTATTTCTTTATTTGACAGAGAGTGAGAGCACAAGCTCAGGGACCTGAAGGCAGAGAAAGAAGGAGAAGCAGGCTCCCCACTGAACAGGAATCCCTATGTGGGACTGTCTCCCAGAACCCTAGGTTCATGACCTGAGCTGAAGGCAGACCCTTAAACCACTGAGCCACCCAGGTGCCCCTCAAACTCCTTGTTAAACTAGAGTTTCCAATTTGGCATAATACAGACTCTTAAAATTGGATGGCTTAAAGAATGCTTCTCTACCTACCCTATGCAAAATACATTTATTGCAACATCATTTAAAGATAACATATTTTTGGGGGGGCTGGGTGGCTCAGTGGGTTAAGCCTCTGCCTTCGACTCAGGTCATCATCTCAGGGTCCTGGGATCGAGCCTGGCATCAGGCTCTCTGCTCGGCGGGGATCCTACTTTCCCCTTTCTCTCTGCCTGCCTCTCTTGCCTACTTGTGAACTCTCTCTCTCTCTCTGTCAAATAAATTAATAAAATCTTAAAAAAAATAACATATTTTTAAAATGGATGGTAAATATGCCAGATATCTGAGGAGCCCAAATTTAGGGGCTTTTGTCTTTTGAAAAGAGATTGACTATATTCACATCTGGAAACCACAAAACTCAGATATAATCCCTTGAAAGATGGGAACATCAAGAAGCAGATGTACAAAGATGGAAAGCATGTTCTTTTTTTTTTTTTAAGATTTTATTTACTTATTTGAGAGAGAGAGACAGACAGCAAGCATGAGCAGAGGGAGAAGCAGAGGCAGAGGAAGAAGTCAAGGAGGGGCTCAATCCCAGGACCCTGAGATCACGACTTGAGCTGAAGGCAGACGCTTAACTGACTGAGCCACCCAGGCACCCCTGGAAAGCATGTTCTAATATGAAATTCCAAATACTATCTTAAAGTAGATATGTTATTTTTCATTTAAATGTACATGTAATTTCTAGATTATATGCTATCCGATGCTCAGAGAATGCATCAAAATCTGAATCTTAGTAATGCCAATATCAGTAACGTATCTGATTAAACCTTATCTTAAGAAATACAGTTTTTTTTAATTAAAAAAAAAGGTCCTAGGGACCTAATAAAGAGAACTGAAGAAAATGTGCATGAACAGTAGAAAAGTATTAATGAAAGGCAAGCATTGAAAATGCAGATTATATGTTTAAGAAATGAGAGCTTAATATGTGGAAATGTAGCCACAGACCAGGTCAAAGAGAGCCTGGGGTGGAAGAAGGAGAGATAATTGGGAAAACTTCGGTGGCCTACTTTGTTGAATATCAGAATATCACACTAGCATTCAGGAAAGAAGTCTTGTAATGCCATATGACCTATGAGACCACATCTGGAATATTGCACTTAAATCTATACTTCCGGAAGCTACATTTAAACATTCAGCCCCCAAACTGTTCTTCAAAATATGTCCTCTTATTTTTCTGTCACAGTATTAAACACAGGTGCTGAAAAGTTTAAAAGAAAGAAAAAAGTTCAGAGAAAAACATGGGCAAAGTACAAAGGATTTTAGGTGTAAATAATGTGATGAAATGAAAAGAACTAAACCCATCAGCTGAGAGAAACTTCTTAGGGACTCAGGTACTGGGGGCCTATTAGGGATTCGTATATCTCTCTGAAAGCAAAGAAGAAGGAAAATAAGTAGTGGGTAGAAAACATCAGATATGGTAAGCATAGTAGAATAGAACAGGAAGAAAATATTTTTCTTTTTGAATTTTCATTATTTAAGTTTTGGTAGGAGGAAAACCATCTGACCTGGAAATTCCATGGTCACTGGTAGAAGTTTTATTCCTTGAGATTTTCTGAAGACCTCATGAAGACAAGCTCAGAGTCTAACAAAGGGGAGAAAGACTGTGTATGAAAAAACTCTGAGAATGTGAGAACGTTTTAATGGGGCTCAGCTTGGATTTAGGGGTTTAGAAAGAAAACACAGAATGCCACAGCGTGTGCCAATGACCACAGGTCAGTAAAATGTGTACCAGAAGCATACTGACTGTGTGTCAGTTGCTAAGCTTTTCGTCAATCCTGCTTTCTGAAGAGTGTTTCTGCTGACAGGTTTGTAACCTCATTTGCCCATAGGTAGCCGCCATTGTAGACTTTTCGTTGAGCGCAATTCTCATAGAGCCAGTCTAAGCAAGCTTTATATAATAAGGATCTGAAAGAATAAAGTAAGCCCCACCCTCAATTCCAGAAATCTGGTGTTGCAGGCAAGCATTTGTTGTTCTATTCCTGCAATTTGATGACATGTCTGCAGGGTGCTGAATGCATTATGCAGAGTGCATTGAAGATACAGGGAATGTTTTCTAAAAGCTTTTGTGCCGGAGTTATTTTCTAAGGTGTTATTTAATACTACCATATGCTAATACAGTGATGTGAAATTTATAAAGCCAAGTGGGTACGCCCTCCTCTATACTTTTCCCAGTACCCTGAATGCCAGCTTGCTGTGATTATTACTCTCCTTCCTTTCATTTTATCAGCAATGGACTTCCAACAGAGTGTAAATTTCCGTATGATTTATTCTTTGTTTTCTACGAACACTCAACTCTAATTCAGAGGACCCAATACCATTCTATACATTTGTCCAGCTGGACACTATTTTAGGTTTGCTTCAGAATGTGTGTTTAGGGCAAGGAAAGGGGTTGGACACTTGGATTGTATTCAATACGGAGGCAGCTGCCTTAATAAACACCACCGATACCACTGATTTCATTTCACATTAACAAATGTTTTTTTTTTTTTAATTTTTTTATTAACATATAATGTATTATTTACCCCAGGGTACAAGTCTGTGAATCATCAGGCTTACACCTTTCACAGCATTTGCCATAGCACATACCCTCCCCAGTGTCCATATCCCTAAACAAATGTTTTTATTTAAGTGTTCTTACTTCCCTATGAAATAAGTTTAAATCTTTCCCTCCCCATCTAATTTTGATTAGTGTTAATAATTTTCCCCACCAATACAGGAATTTAAAATTTAACAAATGAATTATAATTCTAAGGAGAAAGAATGGGTTGAGTTCTTTTGCATCCTTTAAGAAGTGTGAAGCGAAATTCCCATTATTCCATGTCCTCCCACGTCAATGTCTGCTGATCCCTGCCACAGTCTGATGAGATCAAAGCGTCTACTCGGCATCCACCCAGTTGTGCTCATTCCTACCTCTGTGCTTTTGTGCACATAATTTCTTTTCCTCTTAGCTTTTTAAAAAGGTTAGTAATTTTTATTATGATATAGTTCCAATATTCAGAAGAAAGCATAAAATAAAATACAGAATAACCATATGTATGCATCTACTAACAGTTAAAAGACATTTGTTGGTCATACCTGCTTTGATCTTACCAGCTTTGTTTTTGTTTTTTTAAAGAAAAAAAAAAATTTGCTCAGAAAAACCTTCCCATTCCTTTCAGTCTAACTGTTTGTTTTTGTTACTCAACAACAAGAACAAAAAACAAATGTTGAGTACATCTAAAAGTTGTGCCCGGGTGTAAAGAAGTAGGGAGAAGAAAGCAAGTGGCCTCAGCTTTCGAGTTCGCCCTACACGGGAGCCTGGGTGGGGCTGTTGCTTAAGCGTCCAACTCAGGTCTGATCTCAGGGTCACGTGATCGAGCCCCACGTGGGGCTCCCTGCTCAGTGCAGCGTCTTCTTGAGTTTCTCTCTCTCTCTCTCTGCTCCTCTCTACTTCTCTCTCACTGAAATAAATAAATCTTAAAAAAAAAAAAAAAAGAGTTCACTATACAAAGACCTTCCCTCCCTTCTCCCATTAATAATAGGAGTCTGACTGGCTGACCTCCCACACTCGTCTCCCACACTAATAGGAGTCTGACTGGCTGACCTCCCTTCTCCAGACATCTGGGACACCTATCTAATCTAAAAACACCATTTAAGGAATTGTGCACATAGACAAATGACTAATGTGTGCTGGAGCTGGCTTGTACTTGACCATGAGAGACCACTGCCGACATCTCTTTCCGGCTCTGCGTTCAGTGAGGGCAGAAATGAGCAAACACTACAAATCAGAGCTTTTGTTTTTAGGAGAGCTCCTTTACCAGCACATCACTGTGTGGACACACATAGAACATACCTGTCTCGTACACTTAAAGTGTTTTTGTAAAGAAGTCTTAACTATAAGTCCAGTAATCTCCTTGAAGATAGAATCACATTTTATAGGACTTTCTTCACCTCCAAAGAGGTGGGCAAATGGTAGGCATTTTATAAGCGCTTCGTGAGCATTTTAAGAGTGTGTTCAGTTCTCATCTTGCCATAGCGATTCATTAATGACACCCACCTTGCCCTGTTTTGTTACAGTGAATTTTAAGATGCTGGTATTTGAAATTACAATGATAGCTAATTGCTTTCCTTCTCCCTGTGAGGTAATTTCATAAACATCAAAATATCAAGTACTTGCTGCCCAGAAAGATGGATTCCAGTAAATGACAGTCCCTCTGGACCTGTGCACTCTGTGGCAAGGCTGTGCTCCAGGACACAAGCCATGTGCTCCGGCTGCGGCTCAGTAGTTGTCTGCACGTTCTGTCTTACCCAGCAGGTCTCTTTCGGAGGCCTGGCTCGATGCTAGCCAGTTATTAAGAATCTTGAGAAAGGGAGGGGAAGGTGTGAGGCATGTGCTTCTGGATGGGCAAAGGGTCCTTGGCAGGGACCGCAGGCTCTATCAGCGTGAAATGAAGTCAGATGCGAGCATTGACGGTCACGTGCAAGTTTCTCAGAGTCCTGACCTTTTCATGTCTTCATTTCTTATCCCTCTAGTGAGAGAGCAAAGCTCATTAGAGGGACTGATGCTCTGCGGTCCTCATATTTGCAGACCTCAATCAGTGCTCCTTACAATTCTTACACAAAGATAGAGATTCTAACAGATCTGGCATATGTCGGCAGAGAGACTACTGTCTGTCCTACCTCAGGGGTCTTTTAAGAGACCAGACATACCTGAAATTTTCTTTTGTGTGGCCTCCTTCTTCAGTAACACCACCCTAGTGTTCAATCACTTTGTCCATTTTTAAACTGGAAAAATGCTATTTCCCTTATTCTAGCAAGATTAAAAGAGTGGATTATAATTATATCCTGTATCCTGAGAATTTAAAGAAAGTTACATACTGGCCTTTTCCCTCAGTCATATTTATGGGGGTAGGTGGGCAAGAGGCAGAGGATGCTTTATGCTTTGTGATAGGACTGTTTATTAAATTTATGTTCCATGAGTAAATGAAACAGCATCCTCTTCCTTTTCCCACTTTGCCAGAATTCCCAACACACAGACTATCTGGCTGACTTTCAAACTGAAGAGGTTCCTTCAAACTCATTGTCCTAATCTCCTCCCCTTTCCAGTGGCCTTTAATAAATCTTTAATCCTAGGGGAGGAAGCAAAGGCAATTGACTGTTGACTGGTTTTCCCATTTTGCTTGTCAAATGCTTTTTTTTTTTTTTTTAATTTTATTTATTTGTCAGAGAGAGAGTGAGAGAGCACACAAGCAGGGGGAGAGGCAGGTTGAGAGAGAGCAGACTCCCTGATGAGGAGGGAGCCTGATGTGGGACTTGATCCCAGGATCCTGGGATCCTGATCTGAGCCAAAGGCACACGCTTAACTGATAGAGCCCCTGAGGCGTCCCTTATCACAAGCTTTTAAAATTCTCACTTGGAAAAGAAAAGGCTTTGCAGAGGTGACTTTTTCCTCAGATTAAGGACAGATAAGGATATTCATCCCTCCTGCCACCACACCTAACTACTTTGACCACAGTCCCTGTGGGCAGCTTCTCCAGCTGGAGGGCCCCGATCACTTTCCAACAGTGGCTTCTGTGATGACAGGACATTAGGCCACATCTGGCTCTCCTGCCACCACATTTCTGTGCTGATTTCCTGACTCTTCATAAATCAGTCCTTAGCAGGCCTTACACATTTCTTATCAGTTACAGAGTGACTGAATTTTATCATCAACTCACTGATCTGCCTGTAACAAGTTTTCTTGGCTGTGCTGGAACAGAGAAAGTAAGCAATATCCATCTTGTTGAACCACTGACTTACACAAGGCCTGAGGAGCCTCTTGGGAAAAAGCCTGACACTTTTCTACAGTTGGAGTCTGGACCTGTCTTACACACGAGGAACAATGGAAACCAGATTAATGAACACTCCCAATAAGGGAGAAAAGAGACTTGCAAGATAAGCTAGACCCATCATCAGGACCCAAACAACATTTATTTCAATACTTAATTCAGTAAGTGTTTATGGGATGCCTACTATATACCAGAGCCTGCACTAAGTGTCAACCTTAATTTTCTGTGCTTTGTCATCTTTGGGTACAGAAAATAAGAAGATGGGCCCTATTTAGGTCTTCTGTGTGTGGTTTAGGCAGTCACACAAAGTCACAGTTCAGACATACAAAATCATAAAGTCACACAAAGACATAAAGTCACAATTTTACAATTATGACTTTAGTAGCCTGAGCACCTTTAGAAAAATTACTAATTTTGATTACTAATGATATTCAAATATTAAATATTAATTAATGATTAATATTAATTAATGCTACCCAAGATACTGGAATAAAATCCTAAATGTGTTAACATATTTCAAAAGAAAAATTATCAATGTAACCTAATAATTTTCATATAAAATGCTATTACTTCAACAAAAATTTGGTATTCCATTTGTTATGATTACCCGACAGTGGTAACTTCCCATCGTTTTGGGGATGCTTGATTAGATGTGTCCAAATCCCTGAGTGCATTAAACAAATTATTGTATTCTATATAATTCCATGTGTTGTCTATAACTGTGCTAGCACTTCCATTTGCCATTATATCCCCAACCAAGGACCCAAACACTCTGGATATGGAATGAAAACATTGATGGCTTTAAAGTTAAGTAGAAACTCATGAACCTTAAGTTTTTGCCCTACCTAAAATTTGACCCATATGACTTCGATTCTCAGGATAAACCCTAAAATGATGTGGCAGTTACTGTGCTGCTGGTAAGATTGCAAAGCTAGGTCATTGGAATTCATCTATGTCGACTTCTGCTTCTGGGGTTTTTATCATGGGAATAGTGGATGGTGGAAAAGAGATATAGGAGAACTGAATAATGCCGGGTTAGCATCCCCAGGTACCCGTGGGCCCGGAGGGCAAAGTTGTAAGAGCAGTGGTGAGCACAGACCACTCAGGCTATATTGCTGATGTTAAATGAAAGAATATAATGGAAGCTATCAAAAAAACAGGCAACAGCTGGACATTCAACTTCCTCTGTGGCTTTGGGAGCAAATCTATATGATGCTTAAAAATTTCTAGGATGGTGAATATGTAAAGAACATAAAGAGCCACACAGATATAAAGAAGACCTGAGAAAACTTTCAGCTATAAGATGAATAAGATCTCAGGATCTAACGTAAAACATGGTGACTATAGTTGATAACACTATATTTATAACTGAAATAAAGTTTCAATTAAGTTCTGGAGCAGAACTTAAACATTCTCACAAAATAAAAAAAAATAAGGAAAGAGAAATATGCAAAGTGATGAATGTATTTATTAACTTAACTAGCTGGGGGAATCCTCTCACAATCTATATGCATACCAAATCACAACGATGAACACTTTAAATACGTATCTTACAATTCTATATGCCAACTATACCTCAGTAAAGCTGAAAAAAATACCTGCATATAGCGAAACTCATTCATTGCTGTAATGTGCACTGTCTTACTAATTTCTGATGAGACAGACGAACTGACGGAAGACAAGAATTTCCCTTTACAAGATTCTGGGTAAAAACATGAGAGTATCTAGTCTTCTTCATAGTCAGAGTTCAATGCATCAAAGTAACTTAGCAGATTCTGGGGCACTGGTGCAAGGATGGAACTTCAAAACTACTCACCAATTCCCACTTCCCTGCATCTGAAAATATGTCCAAGCCTATTTCCTGAAGCTGTGACACATGCTTCCAGGGCTGGCGCTTGTTTTGGTCAAACTTATGCTTAGGTCAACTTCTGCGGCTCTCTGGGACAGTCACATCCTGCTAGAGAAAAGCCTAACTGCCTCTGAACTATTTCTAGACTAAATGGATTGGCTTTCAAATTACTGCCAATAAGTTTCCACTGTTGTTTGCCTACCACATGAGGAACTGCTCTCAACAATACTATATAACAATAACAAATACTGCTACTAATAACTAAGAAAAGTAGGCCATCCTGGAAGCTGGCGTCATCACGTCATGCAAGCCTACAGGATTTGAAAGGCAGCCGCAAGAAGCCACGTGTGGGCAGTGGAGGTCTGAAGACAGCCACCACTGTGACAGAAGTAACCACATTAGAACTATGAAAACTAATCAAGGGAAACATCACTAGAAGGGAATTAGGAGATTCAGCAGAGGGATCTCTCACGCCCTACCACTTGTCGACTGCAGACCCAACAGGAAGAGACAGACGTTGTAGGTGGATATACTACCATTACTACCCCAACAGGTGGAAGGAAAGGTGTTCTACTCCCCTGGCAATAGTCCAGCCAATGAAAAAGAGCAGGAACTGGACCAATGAGAAGCCACTATCCTTCCAACTCCCGGTTTACTCCAATGGAGTAGCAATCTATACTTAATTCCGCTGATTACTGAGTACAGTAGCTCACAACACAGGATGCCAAAGGATGAGGTATCCTGAGATTGAGTTACCCTGTAGCAATGCACAGAAGAAACAATAACAAAAAAAAGGTAATTTACCAAACAGAGCAAAGCTTTTTAAAGCCTTGGGAAAGTCCATAAAGTAACCGGGGATCTTATTTAATGACATTTTATTATTTCCTAATAATAGAACATTTTAAAGATGTTTTGTCAGTTTCTCAGGTAACATATCAACCTTCAACTGTTCTTTCTCTTTTTTTTTTTTCAATAACTGGTGATCAATATTTGAGGTGATGTGGTTTCTTCTGTCACATTCTGGCTCATTTATTTCTCTACCCACACTGATCACATGGTCCATGTAATACTGCCTCTCATACCCTCCTGGCTATTCTCATGCTTTGAAGGGTGTTCACATCAAACTTTTCAACAAATTGTCACCAAGTCTACATATTCCCATTGCTCCTTGTTTAAAACCAATTTTTTAAAACATTTTATATGTGGGAGGATTTTTTTTAAAGATTTTATTTATTTATCGGAGAGAGTGAGCAGAGAGAGAGCATGAGTGGTAAGGAGGAGCAAAGGGAGAGAGAAAGCAGGCTCCCCACTGAGCAAGGAGCCTGATGCGGGGGCTCCATCCCAGCACCCTGGGATCATGATCTGAGCCAAAGGCAGATGCTTAATAATTGAGCCACTGAGGCGCCTTGCGGTAGTATTGTTTTGACTGCTTTTGGGGGTGATGGTTTCTATTTCTGCAAACTTGGAGTATTTTTAAGGTTTTGTTTTTGTTTTGTTTGCCAATTATTCAAATGACATATCAGCATTGATTTTGTATGTTTTATCACCAGTAACTAAAGCTGAACATTTCTATTCAAATATTAAAACCATTTTTGATAAGTCAATAAATTTTTGCAAATTGGTCATTCAGTGAATTGAATCCTGTCTTTCGAAGTATTGCTTTTCTGGTCTTGATCTCCAAAAAGTTGGAGGCACTAAACTATGTCCATGCTTACACTGAACAACTTCTATAGAATATAAATAAACACTGACATTTTTGAAGTATTTTAGCTACAATAGTATCTCGGATGAAAAGCATACACATTAGAACACACCACCTATGATGTAAATGATTAATAAAAGGACAAACCCTTGAAAAATTTAGGCTCCAGAAGTTGAGAAGTGTCTTTATCACAATCCCAAAAAGAGTTTATAAATAACCTACAAGGCTCAGGATTCTGTTTATAGGTGTTATATCATGTCCTTCATCTAGGAACATTGCTGAACACTGCTGGGCCTTTTGTTTGCTTACCTATTCATGATACCTTATAGGAACTTTTGTTTCACTGTCTTCATCATGAGGGTCCCATTTGTTAGGGGTTATAATAATAATTATTGTTTGTATAGTAATATATTGCTTATAAAAATTGTTTATATTACCGTCTCTATTAATTAGGCAATGAACATAGATCAGTGAAACAGAATAAAAACCCAGAAATGGACCCAAAACTATATGGTCAACTAATCTTTGACAAAGCAGGAAAGACTATCCAATGGAAAAAGACAGTCTCTTCAACAAATGGTTTTGGGAAAACTGGACAGCAACATGCAAAAGAATGAAACCGGACCACTTTCTTATACCATAAACAAAAATAAGTTCGAAATGGATGAAAGAACTAAATGTGAGATGTGAAACCATCAAAATCCTACTAGAGGAGAACACAGGCAGCTCCCTTTTTGACATGGGCCATAGCAACTTTTTACCAGACACATCTCTGGAAGAAACAAAAGCAAAAATGAACTCTTGGAATGTTATCAAGATAAAAACTTCTGCATAGTGAAGGAAACAATTAATAGAACTAAAAGGCAACCAATGGAATGAGAGAAGATATTTGCAAATGACATATCTGATAAAGGGTTAGTATCCAAAATCTACAAAGAACTTATCAAATTCAACACCCCAAAGCCAAATAATCCAGTTAAGAAATGGGCAGAAGACATGAAGACATCTTTCCAAAGAAGACATACAGATGACTAACAGGCACATGAAAAAATGCTCAATATCACTGATCATCAGGGAAATACAAATCAAAACCACGATGACATCCCACCCCACACCTCTCAGAATAGCTAAAATTAACAACACGGGACACAACAGATGTTGGTAAGGATGAGGAGAAAGGGGAACCCTATGACATGGTTGGTGGGAATACAAACTGGTGCAGCCCCTCTGGAAAACAGTATGGAGTTTCCTCAGAAACTTTAAAATAGAACTACTCTACAATCCAGCAATTGTGCTACTAAGTATTTACCCAAGGTATACAAAAGTAGTGCTTTAGAGGGATCCATGCATCTTGAAGTTTTATAGCAGCATTATCAACAATAACCATATTATGGAATAACCAAATGTCCAGTGATGAATGGATAAAAAGATTTCATTCTTTTTTATGGCTGAGTAATAGTCCATCACACACACACACACACACACACACACACACACACATTATATATAATAGAATGTTACTCAGCCATAAAAAGGAATGAAATCTTGCCATTTGCAACGATGTGCGTGGAACTAGAGGATATTACGTTAAGCAAAATAAGTCAAAGAAAGACAAATACCATATGACTTCACTCATATGTGGAATTTAAGAAATAAATGATCATAGAGGGAAAAACACAGAGGCAAACCAAAAGACAGATTCTTAACCTCAGAGAAGGGTTAACCATTCTTATTTTCCCCATTAATGTGGGTTGCTAGAGGGTAGGTGGGTGGCAGATGGGCTAAACAGGTGATGGGTATTAAGGAGGGCACTTGTTGTGATGAGCCCTGGGTGTTATATGGAAGTGATGAATCACTAAATTCTACTCCTGAAACTAATATTATGCTATATGTTAACTAACTGGAATTTAAAGAAAACTTGAAAAAGAAGAAAAAAATAAGTCAATGAGCTAGTTCCATTGCAGTAGATTTTTTATAAGGAGGGAGAATTTTGTATAGTAACGTAGAAAAATATTTCAATTCTTCAGCTAAAATTTCAATGTATTGCACACTCACGTGTAGAGATTTCAATTAAGAACCTGTAAATAATCAGCTTAATACTCAGGAAGCCAAGCTCCTTTTTCCCAAAGCTGCTTCAGCATGGACCTATTCCTTTATCACTAATATGATTCAACTCTAATGTAGTTTCTCCTAAGTCAGAAGATAACAATAATTCTTCTTCAAGAAGAATTTATTAAGCTGAGGCTAACACCAGCATTACTAGAATGGCTTTCAATAAACTCAGGAACCAAACTGAGAGCACCAATGAAACTGGACATCTTTGACTTCAGTGGTAAGACAAAAAAAAAAAAAAAAAAAAACCCAAAAAACAATGTTTGGCTACAAAACCAAATAGTAGCAAATATACATATATCAAATTTTTCTCTTAGTAGCCATAAAGTAAAGCTACTGTCTCTGAGATGCCCCAGACCAGTCCTGCCCCAACCAGGCTCTATTCTAATGTCTCCCTGGATATGGTACAAGGAATCATTGACCAATCTTGAGTTATATTCATGTTGGTGACTGGCAGGGATTAATATTCTTTGAATTACAGTAAACTTCTCTGAAGAAAACCATGCACAAAAACCCACTTTGATTACAATATATAACTATGATATAAAATGAAGATGCAAAATCTCTGGACACTGAAAACCAAAATAGCCTCTTAACTGCTTTTCTTAAAATAGGTTATATAAAACCTCTTTTACAAAGAGATAATTGGCTACCATAAATAGTATAATAAAATAAGTCTCTTGTTTCTGCTGTAAAATTAAAATGTGTCCATAACTAAAGAGAAGACTCCAAGTTTTAACCTTTGATTTTTCATGGTGAAGTCATTTTGCAAAAAAAAAAAAAAAATTAATATTTTATATAGTAAAGCTAGCTAAGATTTTACTACCAAATGATAACCTGCATAGACACTGGAAAATGACTTAATTTCTTATATACTTCTTCACTTAGTAAAAAGGGCTATTAGTCACATTTTAGCCCAGATAATTTATAAATGATTGATACAATTAAAACTTAATTCATGACCAAACTGTGGAAATATGCCCACCTCATGTGAAGCAGAGGTTGCAGCATTGACCAGTTGAATCGTAAGTTTGAAAGTTTTATAAATTAAGGATAATAATGCTATCAAAATAGCAAATGCTATCAAAGTACCCTTCCTGTCTTGTGTTTGGAGGTTATCTCCACTTGGTGATTGGAAAACCAGTTAAGAATCCAATTCCGTTCATGCCAGAAGTTTAGCCCTCTTGTCAAAGAAGGAGTGATCAAAGGCACAATGATGGCAGCTGGAAAGATATGAGAAGCAGGTTCTGCTGGGTGGGCACAGCGATGATGCTAGGTAAGGAGAAATAATGAGAGGACACAACCGAGCTGGATCTGATTAGCAATTGGGAGCCTCTCTCATCTCATGAGCAGCAAAGAAAAACTAATCTGTATATGAAGGATAAACTGGAAGAGGAGAAAATGCAGACAAGGAACCCAGCTAAGAGGCTGTTATGAACATGTGTGAGGTGGGTAGGATATTGGTTAATGTGGTGACTTTAGAACTAGTCAGAAAAGCATTAATGGGGAATATACTGAATGAGTTGGCAGCTGATTGAGTGAGGAGGAAAGGGGAGCACAGGACAGAGGGGCAGTAACTAAGATGTGCTCCAATGTTGGGAGTCTAGGGTCCCAGGAGAGTGTGGAGCCCTTGGAGGCCGTGGGGAATTTTGAAAGAGCTGTAGAACTGAAGAGTAGATGAAATGGAAACAGAGTATGTAAATCACTGACTCAAAAAAGACTATATTGTATGGTAAAGAAAAATTGAATCATGTCTAAATATTGAAAGGAAGACACACACAAAAAAACTTAGAGTATTAGAGATTAAAGTATTGGAAAAATTCCCACAATGCATGCAATTCACTGTCAGGAGAATCTGTGTAGTGAAGACACTACTGAACAGGGGGAGATGAAGTCTTCAGAGATATCTAATCCTAAAATGAATGAGTGGGGAGGGAGTGGTGGCAAGACCCCGAAGAAAAGCAGGTGGAAGAGAGAAGGTGACAACACAAGATGCTGCTGGTATGTCAGACTCTTGAGCATGAGCTGAATCTATCATCATACGCTTTTCTGTCCTGAAATCCTGATTCATGGTGTCTCTACCCTCCCTATTCATTCATTTGTTCACTTACTCACTCAAAAACTGATTAGATACTTAATAAGTAGCAGGCACATGCTATGATATGAAGTATCATATGATACGATATGATTTGGTACATAAAGTAGAATCTTTGTCCTTGAAAAGCTCACAGACGCACAAAAAAGTTACTGGGTAGGGTGGGAGATATACATGCTCTTAATTCATGCTATGCATTGTGGTTAAGGGCTCACTTTGAGAACAATAAGGACAGTACAAATAATTCTGACTGGGAAGTGAGCAAGACTTTCCAAAGGATGCTTGTCAAAAAAGTCATACACATGAACCAAATGCTTTCAGCAACAGATATTTACAAGAATGTTCATAATAACATTATTCTTCAGATCCCCTGATTAGAATCTATGCAAGCGTTCATCAACAGCAGAATGGATAGTGTGGTATATTCATATAATGGAGTGAGAATGAACAAATTACAACTACACACAACAACACAGATGACATAACATGTGGACAAAGCCAGACAGACATAGAAGAGTAGAATTCTACTTAGATCAAGTTCAAAAACAGGCAACATGATTCTGTGGTGTTAGAAACCAGAATGATGGTTGCCCTTGGGAGAAGGGAGAGATTGGAAGGAAGCCTGAGGGGAGTTTCTGTGGCATTCTTAACATTGTGTCTTAAACCAGGTGCTGTTTACAATGCATGTTGGCTTTGTAGAAATTCTTCAAGCTATGCACTTATTACTTGTGAATTGTTCTGTATAAATGTTACACTCGATACAAATAGATAGATAGATAGATAGATAGATAGATAGATTAAAAAAATGAATAAAGAAGGATTCAAAGCCCAAGAAGAGAATGTTTGGGACACTGTGGAATGTGAACCACAAAGGATCTGATGAAAGAGTGTGCCAGCTCTCTGGCCACCCCCATCTGGAAGGATGACTATTGTGGGTGGAACTGGGCCCCTCCAAAAAGACAGTGTTGAAGTGCTCATCCCCAGGACCTCCAAATGTGACCTTATTTGGAAATGCGGTCATTACAGATGTAACTGGTTGAGATGTGGTCATCCTGGAATAGGACGGGCCTCTACCAGTATGCCTGGTGTCTTGAAAAGAAGATCATGTGAGGACAGAGACGCAGGGAGAAGGAACACCATGTGAAGACACAAGGCTGGAGAGATGCACTAAAAAGCCAAGAAATGCCAAAGATGACTGGCAAATCACCAGAATCTATGAAGAGGAAATGGAGGATTTCCCTAAAGTTTTTAGAGAGTGCATCGTCCTGTCAATATCTTGATTTTAGATTTCCAGCTTCCAGAACTGTAAGACAATACATTTCTGTTGTTCTAAGCCACTAAATTTTGGCTACTTTGTTATAACAGCTCTAGGAAATGAATACATGGACTTTCAAAGACCTTAATGGATGGCATCAGTAGGCTTCCCTAGCACTAGATTTTGGCCAGTGTGAGGTAGCTGTAGGAGGCCCCACGGATCGGAAGGTGGAAAGTGTGCTGGGGTATGCTGGCAGCTGCTGAATTTCTCTACCGAAAATTATAGCTCTTGGTCCAGGTCCTTTAACTGTTCCATTGTCCTGCCTCTCTGGCCCAGGGGTGGTAATGGACCCTGTTGTTGCTAGCTCCAGGGTACTTCCCCATTCCTGGTATTCTCCCTTTACCCAGACTATACTTTTATAAATAGGGCCCCATTAAACTCCTTTCTATTACCCTGTTTAAGGATTCTGCATGGATCCTGAATTACATAAAGGAGAGAATTAGCATTGCCTAAGGAGGACATATATACATATACATAACAGGGTATAGTTTCAGAGTAAGTCTGTGGGAGTCAGGATGAGAAGCCTTCAGGAAAATTCTCTATGAAGGAACTAAAACCTTAGGTATGGGCAAATAAAAGATTTTTCCGGATCCAGGTATATTGCCTACTGTTCTTTTTCTTTTTTCTTTCTTTTTTTTTTTCAAGATAAGATTTTATTTATTTGTTCGTTGGTGAGGGGGGAGGCACAAGCAGGGGGAGTGGCAGGCAGGGGAAGAAGCAAGCTCCCTGCTGAGCAAGGCACCTGATGCAGGGCTCAATCCCAGGACCCTGGCTGGGATCATGTCCTGAACCAAAGGCAAAAGCATAACCAGATGAACCACCCAGGCATCCTGACTGCCTACTGTTCTTAAGCAAGGTCTGTATACTGCCTCCCAGTGCCAGACTGCATTTCTGCAAGAGGGGAACTTGTACCTTCAGCAAAGCCCCTCCTTAAAACCCTTTGTTTAGAAACCATGTTTGTTGGGTTTTCTTCCCACGAAGTAGAGAAGAGGGGAAATAATCTCTCAATGCAGGCAAAAGAATTTTGTGATTGGCTGTCACCATGGCCCATAATTTCTGTTCTGGGAAAAACCACCCATGGTCTACTGGCATGGGTTTGGCTACAGGCTACAGCCATAAGAAAAAGCCCTTGTAATCTGTCCATATATGAACCATCTAGTTCTAGGGGTCAAAGCCAATCATCAGTTGAAAAGTCCCATCTTCAACTTCAAAAAGTGAGCTTCTAACAGAATGGCCAATAGCCAGATAGAGCTTGACATGGAGTTGATTAAAAAGAAAAAAAAGAAGAGCAGGAAGTCAAATCTTTTAACTTACCTCATTATTATAAAAAAAAATGATGAATGACCTTTGGACCATTGCAAGGTCCAAAGAGGGGGCAGTACCAAGCTTAATACATGCTAAGAAAGAGAGGCAATAACTGTAATTACAGTTACATTTGAACATTTGAATGCTCACCACTCCTCACGTGCCAGACTAAGCATATGACATATCTCTCCAACACTATAGGACAGGTAGTATTATTACCTCATTCTATAGATCAGGAAGCTAAAGCTTAAAGAGATTAAGCAAATTGTCCAAAGTCACACAGCTGGTGAGTGTTAAGTTTAGGAATCACATCTGAGCCACTAATAGACACCAAAACTCCATCACCTTCCCAGGACAAATGGGAAGAGAAAGCCCTTGGGTCTTCTTCTCTCAAAGGCTGAAAAACTTAGGGATGGAGGAAGAAGTGAGTTATATTTAAAAAAAAAGAGGGGGGGGGATTCCACTCCAGATTTTGAACTCTGGCTGTGAGACCTCCATTTTGCAGACGAAGAGCCAAGGTTTGGAGGCTAAGTAGTTTGCTCGAAACCCCACACGTATTAAGTAGCACAACCCAACCCAAATTCTTGCCGTCTTAATATGAATAATATGTTTCAATGAATTAAGGCTAAACCTCCACATTTGGGAAGCTTGTGAGTATTAATCTTGGAAATTAAAATGCTCATCAAAACAGAAAATATCTTTCCTGAAAAAGGACTCCAGTATTAATTGAATTAATAAATGAAATTGAGTGCCTCAGAAGGGTTCTTTTTCCTCGGGGTAATCAGACTTAGTCTCTTACAAAATTGTGTGAAATAGCAATTGGCATATAGAGGAATATTTGGCAAGACAGAACCTATAGAACTAAGAGACAAATTGGATGTACCACGCAGTTAACATACCAATAGCATTGTGGAAAAATGACCAGTCTCAGTTTAGTGGAATTGAACTAGGGTTTGAACACTGTTAGCTACACGTATCTTAAGATTTAGGCTTATAAATTTTATGTTCTGTACTGATGCTGACGTCAACAGTGTCCATCTAAGGTAGCAATAAGAAAATTTAAAAGGTAATGGAGTATTAACAATGTAACTAATTGTTATTCTCTAGTAACAGCTATGCCCCCGCGACCTTAAGATATAGTGTCACCCGAGTGCTTCAAATCATATGAGAGGAGGACTTTAAAAAAGATTTCAGGGCCCCAACCCCAGAGTATCTGACTCAGCCTTTCGTGGGTGAGGTCTAAGAATTTGCATCTCCAACACATTTCCAGCTGATGCTGATCTAGGAAAGACACTTTGATAACCTCTGATTTAACTGTACGGGCAGATCTGTTGCCTTAGATGAGAGTCAACCAGGAAAGCCGTCTTTTCTCCATTCATGTTTCCAGGAACTACCAGCTTCACATGCATCACAAGGTTAGAATCGAAATTTAAAATGAAAAAAAAAAAAATGGCATCTCTATTTCCAACACAAACAGAGAAACCAACAAAATTCTAGAAGATGGACCTAAAATCAGAGCAAAAAAACCACCAATCTAACTTTCCATAAGATTTTAGTGTGCTATCTGGACATGCTGTACTAGGATTTACTTGATGAAGACAGAAGATGTTAACTCTCAAGAAAATCATGTGAGAAGAGCACTACTTTCTTTACTTAGCAGCTAACAATCTGGGGAATTGAATGGCAGTAAATCATTCACCAAAGGCAGCAAACTAAGGAACGGTAAAAGAAAATGAAGCCAGAGAAGAAGGTAAAAAAATCCAACTCTTCCATTTTCCTCTGCATATAATGCGTATCTCACCCTGGTATTGCATACGGAGGGAAGAGAGATTCCAGATGCCCCTGGCTGCCTATCATTGGATCATAAAGTGAGAGAGCAAAACATGGGTTCATTTTACAGAAGAGGAAATTGAGGTTCAGAGAGCTTTAGCAACCGTTACAAGTTCCCCTGGCTGGTGGTGGTAAGTGACCTACTGGAAGGCCTGGGCCTCCCATCCAGCATGCTGTTCAGCACACAAGTTACAACACTTGTAAAGACAAAAGACACCGGTTACAATGGAGAAATCACTAGGCTAGGATTTGGGTCAGGCTGTCCTCTGTGGACCTGTCACATAGTCTGATCTCAGTGTCTTCAAGCCTAAAATGGAAATAACAATTCCTGTCCGTAGGGTTGTTCTGGGAATCAGTGAGAGAATAGATGCACAATCACATTTTTGGAAACCGAAAAGCACTGCATAGACTATGAGACTCCAGTGATAAACGTGATGTGACTGATGAGCCGAATGGCATTTTATAGCTAAACAGAAGCATATGGACAGAAAGGGGCAAGGGTCTTAAAGAAAACATTTATCCAAAATAAAGAGCCAATAACAAGTAACTCCTAAAGACTTCTATTTGACATTTTGGGTGCTGAATGTCATGTGCTTTTGAAAGGATAAGAAGTCAAAACAAAAGGAACAAACACAAAGCAAGAAAATATATAACCAAATCACATCCTATACTCTCCAGGCTATCCTGTATCCTGATATTGACTAAGAGGACCAAGGAGTCATACGTTAAGCCTTTTGTATTAGTCACGTATATAGTCCACAGACCCCTTGGACTAACTAGCTATTCACGCCAAGTTGTCTGTCTTTCTGTCACAGCTGGGGAAGTCCTGGGGCAATAATACCCAGACCTTAACTTTCAAATGGCTTAAAGTTCTTGCAATTGCCAAGAGACTCCCAAACTTCTGATTTGGGATTAGAATATCTGTGAGACTATTTAACAACCCCATGGCCCATCCAGTTAACGGTGATTACAGCTGTGAGCCTCCAGAATCCCAGGCCTGCGGATACTCCCAGCCTGGGTATGAACTACAAAGCACTAGAAGTAATAAGGATGACCTTTGTGGAGAGACCCAAAATAACCAAGGTCAAGTTGAGATGGGATAAGGAAAACTCAGCCTGAATTAGCATCCATAATATACAGCAAGAAAAACAGGGATTACTTGTCTCCACAGTCTATGTTTAGCAGAATGTGCTCCTTCGAAAGCTGGAATGTGTGGCTGATATTTATAGAAAGCACCGTAAGCATGTCCAGGACCTTTCTGTGGTATAAAAAAGCAAACCGTGGTGAGCCACAGAGACGAATATATTGTCGATGTCGATAAATCGAAACCCCAGTGATGAGGATGTGATTATGTGACTCACTGGGGCTATTTCCCCATCTGTCACGTGTTCGATGAGGATCAGGACAGCTGTGAGGAGAAAGATGGAGGAGGGAAGCACTGATGGTAAACAAGAAAACTTTTTTTTTTTAAAGATTTTATTTATTTATTAGAGAGAGAAAGTGAGAGAGAGCATGAGAGGAGAGAAGGTCAGAGGGAGAAGCGGACTCCCCACAGAGCTGGGAGCCCGATGTAGGACTCGATCCTGGAACTCCAGGATCATGATCTGAGCCTAAGACAATTGCTTAACCAACTGAGCCACCCAGGCGCCCCAACAAGAAAACTTTTTAAAGTTAAAATAAGCGTCTTACTTTTCTGGTGTCCCCATTTGACAAGAGAAGGGATATGATAAGGTTGTCATCAATCCTAACACTGTTGGGTTAGGTGGATGAAAAACAACTATAAGGAAGACATAAGCCATGAAAAGAAATAAGAGCATATACTTTAAGACATTTGCTATCACTTCTCCTTTGGCTTTATCAAGAAATTTGCTACTTTTCTTATTCTATAATCTGTCCATTTAGTTCAGTAAGCACTGATTGGGCTTTTACGTGGCTAACTTTTACAGAGAAAGCATTACTTCGGTCATTTTTTCCCATTTTGTGCTTCAGAAGAACGCCTCTCTCTTTCAGAGTTTTAGGTCCCAGGCAGGTTTGCTTGGCTTTTGGTGGGGCCGGTACTGGTCTAAGGGCACTTTGGAGGGGGTGTATGCAGCCTCAAGGGCGCATGGCTAAGACTGAGAAGTGAAGGCTGGATTTTGGCTCCCACTTGTGCCCAAGCAAGGTGTCGTTGGACAGTGCACAACCTGCACACCTGTATTTGGCAGCCTAGCTTCATGTAATTAATGTATTTTTATTAAGTGAATTAAATTAAATATGTGAATTAAATATGTGTGGACTCACTGTAATCTTTGGTTTTCCTGTAAGAGGAGATCTTATAAATTGTTGGAACAATATCTTATGTTATACTCTGCAGCAATTCCATGATGGATTTTTTTTTTTTTGTCAGGAGAAGAGGTATCTCCTAATTTGCCTAGTATACAAATCAACAGTTAATAGTAATACTATAATAATTATTTAATTATTATAGAATAATTTAATGATGAATTAAGTTAAGCTCAGCTTACTTCTTCATGTCTAAGGTGGCAAAGATCCTTATCTATGTGCCCCAGAGTTCTTCAGAGTAAAAACAAAAACAAAAACAAAACAAAACAAAAAACCTTTATTACCAGCTATTCTGTAGAAATACATGACACTATAGCAAATTTATTTCTCACTACCTAATGGTCAGAAAAGCTTCCTTGCAATGTAAATATGTTGGCAGTTGGCGAGGGAGCCAGAAAACAGGAGTGTTACTGGTGAATTATTCCAGAAATTTGTTTCTCTGCTCTGTCAACCCCCCCCAATATCCTCCCTTCTAGTACTGCATAGTCTAGGTTTAGAGACGGAGAAGCATATGCTATATGCAGACACAGAGGATGAAGTATTTTCCCCTTTCTCTCAGTGTAACATGGGCTTAATATGTTAGAAATCTTTACAAACCCACCATCTTGGTCAGAATCATTTTGGGTGGATGGAACTAAACCCAAGTAGTGTTGGGTAAGGGTAAGGAGGGAGTTGGGACTTGAGAACAACTTCTGCCATTCTTATTTCTCTCCATCTCTCCTCGTGATCTCGGTCTTTCAATCACTTGGTCTCTGTCTATAGGTTAGCTTCTTATTCTTAGACCTATTTCCTCATGGATATATAACCACCAGCTGCTCTTAGGCCACACATCTCCTAGCTTCACCACCAGAGGGAGACTGAGACTCTGGTCCCCATAGAGAGATTGGCGGGGAGGACTCTGGCCTGGCTTGTGTTCTCCCAGCTGAGCCCAAACCTGCTGGAATCAGCTCCTAGCAGGGCCACCGAGGACCAATCAGAGGAGGCATGAGAGCGGGATCTCTAAGTGAAGGGCAGCTCCTGCGTGCATATGGTTAAAGTAGGGGAAGGAACATTTCCAGGAGAAAGCTGTAGGGTTGTGGGCAAACAAGGGCCGCTATGCCCATTCTTACACCAAGTGAGAGTTAATGGGCTCCTTTGTATGTGTTTATTCAACGCGTATTTTTTTGAACGCTGCCTTATGCCAGCTAGGAAGCTTGGAGTTGGAAGACACAGTTATGGGGATTCCAGAGCCCAGTCCAACTTAATAGCATGGGTGCTCAGTGATTAAGAACTTGGGCTCTGACTTAACAAACGTTAAGAGCTTCAATCTCAACTTTCCCACTCACTTGGACCGGTTATTGAACCTCTCTCAGCCTCAATTCTCCCTATGCTCAAAGCACTTCATCCATGAGCCTAGTCGGCACTCAATAATTGACAGCTATCATTGTTCAAAAACGTACAGAGAAGATCATCCTCATTGTGTTAATAAAATGGTGGACTGTTATCATGAAGATCAAATAGAGTTTAGAAGAAAATCCATATTGTTTTATTTGGATGGGCGATGGGGGAGGGAAGCTTAGGCATCTTCGCCAGAATCGTCCCTGTTCCGGCACAAAATACATGGAAACCTTTGTATAAACTAGAGCTTACCTCAGAATAATTTTCTCAATTTATTGCGGCATCTAGTCCTAAATGCCTTGCGTGTCTGGATCTTGTGCCTCTTCTCTAATACTTGCCTGCCTCACTGTCTTTGTTTTGACACCTTGCATGCCTGATTCTCTGCTTTTGATTCTGACCTTCTTCACCTTCACTTTCCTGGCAGGTGCCCTGACTCTCGCAGGCAATGGAGGCCTGCATACTTCCATACTGTTGCTGGAGTAATGTTTTACTGAACGGGGGACTCGGGGACATATTGGGATATCAGTACCAACCCAGGAAGAACAAATAAAAAACAGGGAGGGGGTGAGTGTATGTATTGGCGTAAATGGAGCTAGCGTGTAAGTGGTCCAAAGCCCTTACGTGAAGAGAAAGCTACATCCCGAAGGACAGCGAGTAGCTACATTTTAGTGGAGCGTAGCCATCAGATAGTTTATGGTCTTACCCAGAAGGAAATAAGAAAGAGCAAGACAAGGAAAGTGAAGACACACAGTGTGAAAAATGTGCAGGTGGAAGGATTATCAGGGTCTCATTAAATTGCCAGAAGGCTGAAAAGTCCAACTTGGAAATGGGCAGGCACCGTGGCAGCTCTGGAAGACCAAGAAGGAGGGACCCTAGCCAGGTTTCCTGATAGGTAAGGGTACCACCAAAAAATGTGTTAAGTGCCTATGTTGCTTTGTTGTGTCCCTCACGACAGATTCGGACACCAGGAGAGAGCCTCTGATTGGGGAAGCATACCCCCTTGCTGGCCTGGGACTTTGAGAGAAAGGATCAGGTCACTTCAGCTGTTATGGAAGGAAGGCCCCGGATCCACCAGCCACCAGCATCACACTCAGTGGAAGACAGGTAATTGCCCAAAGGAAATCAGGGTGCTGCTAGGAAATGGGGACTGAATATCCTCTATACATTCCTGCAACACAACACTTTTGGTTATTTCAATACAGAGAAATGAGTTGCACTGATGAGAGGAAAATAAACATTTCCATGATTCCAACATTCAGGGATTTTAGAATTCTTTTCTTCCCAGAAGCCATTTTTGTAATTGTAGATGTTATGTAGAAATCCAAATGAAAACAGATAAAAAGCAAAACTACTGCAGTAGGAATGGGAAGTAAAGCCCCCACATTCAGCCCCACTTGGGACAGCCCTGCGGTCCCACCATGGAAAACCTGCGGCTTCGAGAAACACAATTTTCAAAAGCCTCTGCTAAAAGTCCTTGATGGTGGCTACGTAAAAAGAAAAACAAAAAACAAAAACAAACAAAAAACTCTGACCGCATATTAAAAGGCAATTCTGACATTAAGAGTTTTCAGAGGAAGAAAATATGTGAACCAATGTATTTATATCCTAGTCCTGGTCTGTTCTTCCCACGAACCAGAAGTTCAATTATGGCTTCTAAGAAATTAAAATGCAAGAATGATAGACGGCCCATAAAAAAAAAAAAAGTTTCTTTGCTTTTTAGTTATTTGTTCCAGGTTCCTGTGCCATTTCAAGTTATTCCTTAAAAGGCTAGAAAACGTACTCTTCATCATTAGTGTGTTGCACTTGGTACCTGAAAAGGACGAGACTAGATGCTGTGTGATTGTTAGAACTGTGGGTGCAACCAGCAGAGCTGGTCTCTATACAAGTAGCTTCAGTGGAGAATAACCAAAGACTGGAGGGCATGAACTCTGCAATTGCAGAGGTATTCTCTCCAGCTCAAAATGAAAGTGCATTGACTGCTGCTAGCACCAAGCCCCGCTGAATGAATAGGGGAGTTCAGAGAAATCTGCACTATTGAAACTGGCACATTTCTAGAGCACCAGAATTTATAGGCAACTTTTTATTTCCCAGCTTAAAACGGTTTCCAGCATCTTCAAACAGCAACTTGTATAAAATTTTTGACTATGTGCTTGTTTCAAGTTCTTAATCTTTACGTTTAAAACAGTGATTCCTCTGACCCTTTTGGTTAATTGCAGAATCAGTCCTGGCCACCTCAATGATAAACATTAGCAGCTTGTTCTGTCACAATTAGGAAAGAGATGAATATGACTGTTTAGCCACTGGGGTCAGAAAGAGGAGATCCGGGAACGTAAAGAAGTTTTTATTATTGTTGTTGAGAGAGTAGACTCATAAAATCCAGCACAGATTGTACTAAACCTGCTAACTGTCGTTTCAAATGAGAAGCTAAATACGGGTGACAGGAAACCGGTAGTGTGGGGGATTTCAAAGAGATCTCACGTTCTAATCCTTCCTTCCACAATCTGGGATATTGTTCAGTATGCCTTTAGGGGAGAGGCAGAGGAAATGCTAACATTAATTAGCCCTTGAGGAAAAAGCAAATTAAATGTATTTCTGAACAGTTTATTTATATATGGGAATTAATTTTATCTTCAGAGAATTCGTTGTGGTACCTGTAAGCCAGAATTACTAGGGTCAAATTCTTATTTTTAGCCCATGCTAGAATCATACGATATTTATAGGACACTTATAAGCCTTATATATGACTTCTGACTTTTTATTCCTGAGGTACCACCTACAGGGATTGGTGATAATTGCTTTGGGGGTCAAGTAGTAATAATAACAGTAATAAAATAATGATAGTTTTTTCCAGTTGGGAATTGATCCTTAGTTGGGCAAGTAAACACACACACATGAAAAGCTAAATAATAAAGCAAAGCAGGATATATGTAAGGTCCAAATAGGACCCTAGGAATTAGAAGAGGAGCTATTACTGTGAGCTATCATGATCGCTGAAAAGTTTGTGGATCATGTAGGACCCTTAGCTGAGTTTTTACACATTGGTAGGATTTTGATTAGAAAAAAAAAGGGAAGGCAGTATCCATTTTGGACAGGAGAACTCCCATGCACAATACTGAGGGCTGCATTTGGATAAATAATACTAGCTGCTATAACAAACAGTCTCCAAATGTCAGTGACTTAATATAAGAAACCTTAATTATTCAATTACATCCCAATCTAATGTGGCAGGGGCAAGAGTGGGGAGAGAATAAGGGGTTCACCTCTTTTCAGTCATGCAGAGTCCCAGACTCATTTCATCTCTTAATGTTATCATCTTCCATGTGTGGTTCCCAGGGTTACTGCAGAAGGGATGAGTAAATGGAGGATTGTGTATGGGAGATTTTCAGAGGCCAAGCCCCACGGTGGTGTAAATCACTTCTGCTCACATTCTACTGTCTAAAATGCAGTCGGATGGCTCCAACCTGACTGCAAGGAAACTGGGAAATGTAGTTCATCTATGTACTCCAGAGCAAACTAATGCATTGTTTTTGCTGCAAGAGGTCACATGAAGGACAGTAAGAAGAGCATATCACCGTGGCAACTTTAATAGCTATTGCTGGTCACCTCCCTAGTCCCCATTTTCTCCTTCCTAATACTACCCAAAGTTTTGTTACCTATGCACCTCCTTCACTTCAAGGGATATGAACAATAACTTCAAGCACAGCTCCAAGAAGACAAGACAAGTTTAAACTAGATATCAGAGGGTGTACACTGGATGCCATTCTTGGTTCCTTTGTAGGTAATTGACATGGAAAAAATGGCACTAGTCAGCCATAGCATGAAGTAGACATGCTAAAGAGGGGAGAGACCTGAAAAGAAATAATACATTTGTAATATTTTTAATTATATTTTTATTTTTTTCTTGAAGATTATTTGTGAGAGAGAGAGAAGGCGAGCACAGAGGGAGAGACTTCCCACTGAGCAGAGAGCCTGATGTGGGGCTCGATCCCAGGACCCCAAGATCATGACTTGAGCTGAAGGCAGATGCTTAACTGACTGAGCCACCCAGGTGCCTGATAATATTTTTCTTATTTGTAATTTTTTCCCTACAATCTTTTACTATTACTAGACCGTGAAATTCTGGACTATTGCCCTAGGAAAGAGGAAGGCAAATACCAGAAAAAGCAAGAGATGCCAGGATGATATTTAAGTATCTAAGAACTGAAATGGTCCCGCGGAAGAAGTGCAGGAGAAGGGGAGGGAAAGAATCCACAACTGGCCCAGCTTACATGCTAAAGGACTGACACTGTAATAATCCCAAGAGACTTTTTTAACCAAAAGGTGCGGAGTTACCTTGGAGTAAATAAATGCCCCCTACCTCATTACAAAGTAGAAGTGGAAACTTCATTATTGTGAATTCTAAAAAGTATACTTCTATCCATCACAGTTAGTAATGGAAAAGTGTCTCTGTTACAGACCAGTTAGGAGAGCCTGCATGTTCCCAGAAGCAGAGCCCTGAGACAAGGTTTGCATGCAGGCAGGTAGGCCATTTTGAGAAGTGATCCCAGTGAACAAGGATGGGGAACTGGGTATAATGAAACAGGGAGGGAAGAGAGCCAATACAATGGTGCATCATCTACTTGGCCATCCCTGTGGGCAATGGGGGCTTGATGCCAATGGCACCCCCTGGGGAACCATGTAGAGTGAGCCCTGGATCTACCTCCCCAAGGGATGGAGGCATGGGGCTTGATCCATACACACTGTCAGGCTGCAGGTAAGAGGCCCAGCAGGTCCCATAGGCATCGCACACTGAGGCATCAAGGAAGTCCAATTCGTTGATAGAGACATGTGCCAAGCACCTTGCACCACCGGGTGCCGCAAGGTGACCCCATGTGGAGCTGGGTGGCCCAGCAGAGGCCAGAGCCAAAGGTAGGCTGGGGTGACGGGTGGAGTCAGAGGCAGCTGCAGTGCTCCAGTCACAGGATGATGAGGGCACAGGCGAGAGGACTGACAAAGTGCATGAAAAGGCAAAGATGTCCTGCTGCCCTGCCCTTTTATCTGCAGGTCTCCTCTGTCCTTTCAAAGAGAGCAATAATCCCAGCCTTCACATGAAAGCAAGGTTTTATTTAGGGACTCTAATGGATATGTGCTACTTAAGGAAGTCTCTAAAAAAACTGGAGAGAGGGGAAAAGGCTACCAATTTACCTTTAAAAATTTCCACTAAGAAAGCCAGACAAATTTGAATGTCATGGCCCTCAGTGCTACCACCTAGTCTAGTGTCAATTGTCGTTTCCCAGAGGATGAGTCATTGATTAATGCATTTCACTTACTTTTTCTATAGAATTCTGTGACAGTTGCCATTACACAGAAAAAGCAGCTGAAGTAGTTATGCCCCACACCGACCTCCTCTACCCTGCCCACTACGAACGAAATGCTTTCGGCTTATACCCACGGTCAGAAAAATGCCGATACCAGATAATGGTCTCTGGGCACTGGATTTCTTCCTTTAGAGAATTTCTCATACTGAAATATTCCCAATTCCATGCTTCTTCACCCCTGCTGTTTTTCACAGTTCAGCATTCTTGACATTGCCGTTATGCTGATAGCAGCAGTCAATAATGTCATAACGAATGGAGTCAAACTTTACTTGCAGGTTCCAAAAAAAGGAGATTTGACATGAAAATGAGGATAAAGAAATGTCTTGGAATTTTTCTGTTAATCACCACACTCTTAACGTTTTCCTAAGCATAAGAATCCATTTAGCTAGTGACACCTCTTTTAAATGATTACAACTTCAGTTATTCTGATTGAAAAAATTTCCATGCTGAGTACATAAGACAGAAAATTACAAGCAAGCTGTGATTCTAGAATATATTGCTAATGCAGTCATTTTTTAAAACTGAGCTAATATGGAGAATTTTTAAGTCAGTGTTAATACATCTTTTTTTTTCATTGTTTACTCAGGAGCTATTTATTATGTGCTAGGTGCTAGGGATTTAAATCTGAGGAATTCCCTACCCTCAGGGAGTTCACAGTCTAGTGGAAGAGACAGAAAAATAAATATCGATACTCCCTTTGGAAAATGCCACGAGAGGAGCGTGCATAACACATTAGTGGGTCAGAGAAAACCCCTAACCATCTCTGGGTGTGTGAGGTGCGGTGACAGGGATGGGAGCAGGTCAGGAAGAAGTCTGTGAAGAGGTGGCAGGTCTTGCAGTGAGTCTGGAAGGATGGGTGAAAAATCCTCAGAAAACAAGGAGAGGAGGGGCACAAAGATGTGGCTTTGATTGTGGCTTAGTTAGCTCTTAGAAGAGCTGCAAGACCCTGGAAGCACTGATGGAGGGGGTTCTGCTGAGACGGAACTCTCCACCTTATCCAGGCATCAGGAAGGCAGTCTGGGGATTTAAGCTGGGGAGCAACATGATCACATTTGCATTTAGAAACCAAAGGGGCGTTGGTGGTGTGGGAAATGGAGTGCTGTGCTGGTGCAATGCCTAGTCAAGAGGCAGCAAGCACCTGAAAGAAGGCAGGTGATGGAGGGAATAAATAATGTACTTGTGAGAAATACCCAGGGTGTAAAACGGTCCCATATCCAACAGTGCGAGAGCCAGGACAGCATTTGGGTGGACTGTGTTTGCTCTTTTTTCTCTCCTCACTGCCATTCGTACTCCTTGCTACAATTGCTGCTTGCTCTCCTGCCAATAATTCTCCCCCCATGAGTAGATAAGTGACAGTGATGAGACAGGAGTGGTGCCTTGTTTGAATGCACCAGTTATGATCTCCGCTTCTGGCATTTGACTTTTGATGCAGAGGATGGGCTATTTTTAAGTATCTGGGGGACGGTCATGTTTGCACTAGAATTCTAGAATAAGAAATGGAATTAATGTAACTCTGTGTAGTTTACAAAGCAACTTCCCATTTGTCATCTCACTTAAAGCACAGGGCAGTGTTCTGGTGGGTAAAGTGCTCTCACCACGCCCATATTGCCACAGGCAGTTGTGACTGAGGGACGGTAAGTGACTTGCCCGAACCCATATAACTTCGGAAGAGCTGGCCCAGGAAGCCCATAAAATCTTTCTGACTCCACAATTTTAGAGTACCCCACATTAGCTGAGCCGTTTGGTTTTTAGCTTGGAATGTCACTGATTGGTTTTTATTTCTTTTTTTAAGACTTACCATATCTATTCAACTTGATTATAACTCTCACGAGGTTAGGAGTTAGGTACTATACCAGTTAGTGTTACATTGCACAGACAACTTAGAATGTAATGCTAGACTTTCTTCTTCTGAAGATCCTTGGCTATTTCACCAACCCTAGCTTCCCACTAAATTGCCTCCCTCTGGCTCTGCCTCCCTCTTCTGCTGCCACAAACAATGAAAACATTCACAATGACAATGGTTCTTCCTATTGTTGATGGGGTGGAAGGTCGCTCTACAGCAGTCTAACCTCTATTCCCCAATTCAGAATCAAGCCCCTCTCAAATGGCCAAAGACTGAAAGTGGGTTCCTGTCCCAGGTCTAACAACCCATCTTGTCTCTTCTATCACCTCTGTGAGGAGAAAGCAGCCACAGAGAGACTGATTTCTCCGCGGAAATGAATTATGCCACCTCTTCCTTATAAGGAAGAACCAGCCATAGTCATTTTCATTTCAGATGCATTTTTTTCTTAGTAATATATTATTATTATACATTGTGGTGATGGATGCTGCCTGCTTCATAAGATATAAAAAGATGATATTGAATGAATTGGGTCTTTAAAAAAATATCTCTTCGTTTGGTCAATACCTTCACTCCCGTCCTAGGATTTGCCATCTGTACTGACTGTAAGATTGCACAACTCCCCAGGTGATAACTTAAAAAGGAGTTGGGTTTGCATGAGATGCAACAAAACTCCTTGCAAAGCAATGCCATAATTTTGACTCAGATAAACCACCTCTTCAATAGCTAATTTTTCTTCAGCGTTTGGAATAACACAGTGTCTTACAATTACATAGTATCTATAAATTACTCCCATGTTTTCAAGTAACCTCTATTTGAAATAACGGATGTCTTGTTTTTCTGGGACAAGAAACTAGTGTCTTTGTCTTTGTGCCAATGAAAATGAGTCAATCTCGAATTCATGCAGATCTAGAGATCTAGGTTCTTAAAAAGGTGAATCCCCAAACTTAGAGTAAATAAAAAGTTCTCAGATTAGAAACAGAAATTAGAAGTATGCCTTTCACTTCATAGGAACTCCTTCTTGAAATCTTTCCAGTAACTTAACGCACTATCTTGTGACTAGAAGATTTCAATACAAATTTCTTAAGGAAAGGGAATAAAACACTCTGTTGCTTTCATGAAGTCAATCCAATACATGAAGTCAAATCCATAACTAAATTGTCTTTTCTGACAAGCAGCCAGAAATATTGTACGAACCCAATTAAGTCATGTACTTTATATCTGGGCTTTTTTAATTGCCATTTTGATGGAGCATAATAGATAGTTTCACTCAAGAATTTTGCTTTGTTATCTTTACTGTCATCGTTTTGATTTGACAGTATATATAATGTCTCCAGTTTCAATTTCATTCCTTTTTCAATTAACATTTGATGATGAGACATATGTGAATTCACAAATCCCCTTCAATTTAGAAATGGAATTAGCTTTTGGAATGATTGAACAGAAGACTAAAATCTTGGGGCCCCCTGGGTGGCTCAGCCAGTTAAGCATCTGCCTTCCACTCTGCTCATGATCTCAGGATCCTGGGATCGAGCACCGCGTCGGGCTCCCTGCTCATTGGGAGAAAGCTTCTCCCTTTCTCTCTTTCTCTCTGCCTGCCTCTCCCCGTGCTTGTGCAACCCCCTCCCACCTCTCCTTGTCAAATAAATAAATAAATTCCTTGGGAAAAATAAAAGAAGACTAAAATCTTAACCCAATTCTCAAAACTTAACTGGTATATTAAGAAAAAAAACCTTAAGTTCAAGATACATTAGTGTTGGATTTAGAATTCTTTATTTGGACTTCTGAACAACATTTGTCTTTCCCTGCAAAACTTGCTATTGATAAACTAAAATTCCAACTGCAAAATAGTTATAAAAAACTTGCTTTCCTGCCCAGAATCCTTTCCCTTACCTTCTTTTTTGTTAAGATTACTTGTTTGTTTGTTTGTTTGTTTGACTGAGAGAGAGAGAACAAGCAGGGGGAGTGGCAGGCAGAGGGAGAGAGAGAAACAGTCTCCCCACTGAGCAGGGAGTCCAACGTGGGGCTCCATCCCAGGACCTGATCCCAGGACCCGGAGATGCTCGTGGCAGACGCTCCTGGTTAAGCTGCAGACGCTTAACCGACTGAGCCATCCAGGCGCCCCTTCCTCCCATCTTCTTAAATAAAACCCACATTCTCCCTCAGAAACCATCCCTCATTCACTCTCAGTCTAGATGGCTGGGGTAGGAAAACTCCTCTAGGCACCAGCGCAGAGCAAGTGAGACCTGCCCAATCAGAGCACTGTATCTCTCAAGGATGAGCAGAGCTAAGTGAGGGAGAAAGAAAGAACCTTAATTATTTGACCTTGGATCCAGCTGGGCCACAATCCAGTCCACTTTGGAATCCCTGATTATGTAAGCTCAAGTCAGCTTGAGTTAGACTTCCTATTACTTATGACAGAGTCCTGACTATAACAAATAGCTTCAGGACGTATTTACTTGGCAGCAGCTCAAAAAAGATTTCCCTTTAGTTTATCTCTGTTTTGCCAATAAGTAAGTTCTTGAAGCTAGATATAAGTCACTTAATTTCCAAGGTGACCCAAAAAAGCATATTCAAGGATTTATTATTTCTGCTTCTGGATTGGTAGCTTTAATTCACATGTTATCCTCAGGAAATCTTTGTAAATTTCAAGTTTGTATTATCCAAACTATTTCTGAGGCCTGGGTTTGCATTTCCTTTAATATATTTTGTTACTTTGTTTCTTATTTCTAAACTTTCTAAAAGCTTTCCCATCTCACCCTCACCAGAGAGGGAAAATGGATAGTATGGGATGGCCTCTTTAATGGGGAAAAAAACACCTTCGAGAAGTCTGCCCTCCCGTGCTGCCCCACGATTCACATTTCCATCTATTTTTTTCTGTTCTTGTTTTTGTGTGAAAAAAAAAAACTTACTTTTATGTAAGAATTTCTTTGATTACTAAGACATATAAATCGAACTGCTTTTAGCTATAAGAGGAAAAGCCCAACTCAATTGGCTATATATTCATATACCACAAAGCCTAAACAGGAGCGGCTTCATGGCTAGTTAATTCAACAACTGACTGATGGGTTCCCTCCATCTTTCCACTTTGCCGTCTTCAGGAAAATGACCCTCATTAGCGAGATGGCTACGGCAATGCCAGGAGTTATGCACAGATAATAATGTCTAGGAAAGAAGAGCTGTTTCTTCTCCAGTGTCTCTTTTCATCAAAGATGAACTCAGATCCCATTGGCCAGCACTGTATCATGTGTTCATGCCTAACCAGTTGCTGACAAAGGAAATGGGGATATATTCTTGGCTTAATCCATCCTCCTGGATTTGGGGATGGGACTGGCTTCCCCTAAAAGGTTGGTCATTTGAAAGAGAAGGAACATCTGAGGATAGCAGTTGGGAAACCAGAGTTCTGCTCAGGGTCAGCTTCATGCTCAGGGTACATCCTTAACAGCTGGCCAGAGCCCAGCTTCAGAAGGGCCCTGTCCTTAGTTTCATGCTCTGCTCTCATGAAATCCTTAACTAATTTTGAAAATTTTGTAGCCTGAGTTCTGGCATAGCGAATAACTGTGCCAGGCGCTTGGTAGAGTGTCTTCCTCACCTTTCTCTTTTCCACTTCTCCTTGAGAGAATGCAAAAATAAACCTGTGTTATGCAGAGGTGAAGCAAAATTAGGTAAAAGAATGTGGAAGACAGTAGATAGTGAGGTAAGGAGGAAGTTGTCAGTACAGATGTGAACGGTCAGAAAGAAAACAAGAGGGATGGAGAGTAGAGAGCAGGAAAGGATGAGCACGAGGTATACCCTGGGGATGAGCCAAAATAGGCCAATGCAGCTCATTTTCAAGGAGCTTGTTACCAAAGGAGATTGCATTCTATAGGAACTGGTCAAAGCAAATGTTGTGGTTAATTTTATAGCTGTTTAATTATACTTATACTTGCTTATAGTTATTGTTGTTTATTTTAAATCTCTCTCTTTTAACTACTCTCTCTCTCTCTCTTTTTAAAGATTTTATTTATTTATTTGACAGAGAGAAAGATTACAAGTAAGCAGAGAGGCAGGTGGGGGCGAGGGGGAAGCAGGCTCCCTGCTGAGCAGAGAGCCCGATGCGGGGCTCGATCCCAGGACCCTGAGATCATGACCTGAGCCAAAGGCAGAGGCTTAACCCACTGAGCCACTCAGGCACCCCAAACTACTCTCTTTTCATGTTGTTCATTTTTTCTGCTCTCTCCAGATTTTCTGTTAGAGAGCTGCTTTCCTTACATCAGTTATTGTTCCTTCCTCCTCCCCTTTTTTTTTTAAAGATTTTATTCATTTGACAGAGAGAAAGAGATTGCAAGTAGGCAGAGAGAGAGAGCGAAGCAGTCTCCCTGCTGAGCAGAAAGCCCGATGTGGGGCTTGATCCCAGGACCCTGAGATCATGACCTGAGCTGAAGGCAGAGGCTTAACCCACTGAGCCACCCAGGCACCCCCCCTTTTTAAATATTTTATTTATTTATTTGAGAGAGAGAGAGAGAGAAAGCACAAGATGGGAGAGCAGCAGGCAGAGAGAGAGGGAGAAGCAGGCTCCTGGCTGAGCTGGGAGCCGGACACAGGGCTCGATCCCAAGATCTTGGGATCATGACCTGAACTGAAGGCAGATGCTCAACCAACTGAGCCACCCACATGCTCCTCCCTTTCCCCTTTTTAAAAACAGTTTCTACTTTTAGGTAAAAAGGGGTCTGCCTTACTCACATGTGCAAAGGCCTGATAAGAACACGGGACATGAGCTGAATGACAATAAAATCTTCCTACCTAACACGGGAATGTAGCCCACTTCATTGCTTGTTGCTACTGATGTGGTTGACCCCACACTCAACTCCACTTCCAGGACTGGACATATGATGTAAGTGTGGCCTACCAGGAAAGTCCAGTCCCCTGGACTCGGGAGTTATTTTACTTAGCCACTCCTAAATAAAATTTAGCTCCAGGACATCTACCAAAATATTTGGAAAAGAGGTGCTCACTATTTGCGAACGCTCATGAACTGATAAGATACAAGCCTAGAGCTTGGCCACCACTTTTCTCTGACTTGGTCAGAGTTGGAAAATGAAGTTAGCTCAGGGGCAAGCAGAGCTGACAGGTGGAGACAGATTTCTAACAACTGCTTTTGAACACTTGGGTTCCCGTGAGCTGGAACTCTCTTTGACTTTCAGTTGTGAGGAACAACAATTCTCTTTTTGGTTTAATTCGGTTTGGGTTAATCCAGTTTCGCCCAATCACTTTTAATCTAAAGAGAGGTGACTAAGACATATCATTGTCATCACCACACAGTATAAATGTATAGGTATTTACAGTCAATTTTCAGGAAGAGATGTGTTTTCAAGGAAATTTCTCTTGCTAGCTTTCTGTATGTTGAATATCTACCTAAAAAGTGCAAGCTGTTCATGTTGTGAATGTGACCTCTGAGCCAGGACCAGTCAGCCCCAGTGGATTCAGCCAGTTGGAACTGAGCAGGACCTGGTCCTCAGCTACCAGGAGGGAAGGGGCCGTTTGCCTTCACATCTCACCAGGAAAAAGCAGTAGAAATTGATGAGCACTGGGTAAATGGCATAGGTCACTTGAAAAGATGACTAAGCCCCACATCTTCAACTTTGGACACATGGCAGAAATGTCTTCAAGCAGTGGAAAAGATGAAAAGGACAGGGATTTTTAAATCGGATTATAGGGGAAAAAAAAATATATATATATATATCAGATGAGGTGGTCTCATCTGACCCCCTGTAGGACTTTGCAAAACTTCAACTTACTCCCTGTAGGACTTTTCACATAGCCCTAGATTTCAGCTGCTCTGGAGTTACACTGGCCTTATTCCTCTTCTTAGTCTTATTAGTTATAAATAAGAATAGACATCAAAGGGTAGTGTTGTGGTTGTTAAACAACATTGGCACAAAGTCTGTTTTCTGGAAATTAGGCTCGTTAGCTACAGAAACTTTTTGAAGAGCAAATATATTTGTAAATTATACCCATTATGTTAACATAACCAAAACTTCAGAAGTTCAGTATTTGAAATGTGTAGTGAGTCCTAAATTTAAGAAGCAAACCATCTTAGCACATACTTCACTAAAACCCAGGATAAAACCCCTCATTCTTTTCTCTTTTGTTCATAGACAAATTTCTCCAAAGGACATGCTCTCTATTTATAGTCACCATTTCTTCACTTGACTGCCTTACTTCTGGCCAGCCCGAAACACTGCCAGACCATAAAGGAGAATGAGAAAAGTCCCACTGGAGCTCTCCACAGTCTCCCACCTTCTCTCCCTGGGTCACAACCTGCTTTTCTTCCAACCCTGTCTTCCCAGTGTTACACCCTTGGTCTGCAAGCTCTTGGAACTCACCTTCTCCAGGGGTGTGACATCTGGCCTTACTTAAACGACTATAACTTGATTCCCTTCCCTCTACTACCTTCCCTAGACACACAGTTCTTTTTCTTCTTTGAGGAGAATATTCTGCCCCTAAACCTTAGTGCTAAAGAACCTACCCCAGAGAACACGAAAAGCAGGGTAGAGTGACTCACAGAGTGTCTGGAGATCCTTCCAAGTGCCTATAGAACTTCATCTCTTTCTGCTCCTCCCTGTCACTCTATGCTTACTAAAATAATTCACCTCAGATTTTTTAATACAAAAACCTCTTAGTATATGTGACCATTATTTAATTTATCAAAATCTAACATGCACATAAATTTGGCGGGAGAAATATTCACATAAAGGGGAGTATACTATACAAATATGCATTAATATTTAGATTTCTCTCTGCAAAGGCTTATATGTTCTGTAAGAAGAAAGAATATAAAAGTTTTGTGATAAGTTTAACCCTCTATTCTAACTGAAAAAAAAATTAAAGGCAATAAAGTGTTTGCCTATTGGAAAGCTGCTAAAGAGAGCTAGAGGAGGACGTCCTTGAAAAGGGGGTTCCTGGTGTCTGTACAGAAGAAGTCAATGCCAGTTCTCACCACAGACAATAGAGCAGAGATGACTGTGTCTGAGCCGGATGGTGAGGAGCATTTTTAAGACAAACCCAGTACCCTGTCTAATATGACCCACATCCTTCTGAGACTTTAAATTAAAAGAAGACAGATATGATAGTGAAGTTTTCAGCCACCTAATTATAAACCAAACAGCATTTCCATCCACAAAGAGGCCCTCACATAATTAGACATGTTTATCATTCATTCCTGTCCTTTCACCGGCATGGATTAGAGTGGATAATGCAGTGGCTTTATTAAAAGGTTGTAATGTAAGAAATTACATGCTGAACATCCCCAAACTCCTATAAATGGAACATGGCTCCATGGAAGAAAAGAGTCCCTAGAATTAGAATAAATAGTGAAAGATTGAGATATTCAACACATGAGTACACATGTAAATTTTAAAAGATACTTGAACTAAGGTACTTTGATTTTTAACATTTGAAGAGAGGCACAGTTTGCCCAAACAGAAATAATATGCTGTACATCTAAGTGATTTTGGCAATTAAATTGTAAAATCTGGTCTAATTATTTGAGGTGGTTTTTAAAAAAGATTTTATTTATTTATTTCACAGAGAAATAGAGATCATAAGTAGGCAGAGAGGCAGGCAGAGAGAGGGGGGAAGCAGGCTCCCCGCTGAGCAGAGAGCCCGATGTGAGGCTCGATTCCAGGACCCTGAGATCATGACCTGAGTTGAAGGCAGAAGCTTAACCCACTGAGCCACCCAGGTGCGCCTGTTTGTTTTTTAAAGATTTTATTTATTTATTTGTCAGAGAGAGAGGGAGCATTAGCAGGGGGAGCAGCAGGTAGAGCAGGCAGAGGGAGAAGCAGTCTCCCCACTGAGCAAGGAGCCCAATGTGGGACTCAGTCCCAGGATGCTGGGATCATGACCGGAGCCTAAGGTGGACACAACCAACTAAGCCACCCTGGCTTCTCAAGATTAGGTTTTTCTTTTTTTTTCTTTTAAAGATTTTATTTATTTATTCGACATAGAGAGACACAGTAAGAGAGGGAACACAAGCAGGGGAGTGGGAGAGGGAGAAGCAGACTTCCTGCTGAGCAGGGAGCGCAATTCGGGACTCAATCCCAGTACCCTGAGATCATGACCTGAGCAGAAGGTAGACGTGTAAGGACTGAGCCACCCAGGCACCGTCCAAGATGATTTTTTAATGTACTCTTTTAAAAATAGAATCTGCTATAACATTTGTTCACAAAAAGTGACCTATTTTTCATTTGTAAGTTAATGGGATTGAGTCAAAGTTGATTATTTTTATAGTGAAAAACGATTAAATTCATTAATTCATCTAAAACAGTATTGTTCAACTTATAGTATTTCAAACATGAAAATGTGAGGTCTATGGGGATGCAAGTTGGTGCAGCCACTTTGGAAAACAGTATGGAGATTCCTCAGGAAATTAAATATACAGCTACCCTACGACCCTGCAATTGCACTACTCGGTGTTTACCCCAAAGAAGTAGATGCAGTACAAAGAAGGGATACATGTACCCCAATGTTCATAGCCGCAATGGCCACAATAGCCAAACTGTGGAAAGAACCAAAATGCCCTTCAACAGATGAATGGATAAGGAAGATGTGGTACATCTATACAATGGAATATTATGCCTCCATCAGAAAGGATGAATATCCAACTTTTGTATCAACATGGACAGGACTA
>CM052800.1:91201165-91356125 GCA_028533885.1 Nasua narica | reverse complement strand
GTGTATAGGAATGCAACTGATTTCTGTGCATTAATTTTATATCCTGACACTTGATTCAATTCCTGTATGAGTTCTAGCAGTCTTGGAGTGGAGTCTTTTGGGTTTTCCACATAAAGTATCATATCATCTGCAAAGAGTGAGAGTTTGACTTCTTTGCCAATTTGGATGCCTTTAAATTTTTATTTTTTATTATTTTATTCTTCAATCACAATAAGCATACTCTTTAATCTCCTTCACCTATTTCACCAGCAAAAGTGGTTCTAGGAGGGGGGTTTATAGCAATACCGGCCTACTTCAAGAAGAAAGAGAAATCTCAAATACATGTATAATTTTTAGAAATAAAAAATGTCACTTACCTAGCTTTCAAAATTCTTTTTTTTTTTAAGATTTATTTATTTTTAGAGAGACAGTGTGTGCACATGAGCATGCGAGCAGGGGAAGGGACAGAGAGAGAGGGAAAGAATCTCCAGCAGACTCCCAGTCAGGCTTACAGGCCAGGGCTCCATCCCCGGACTGTGAGATCATGACCTGAGCCAAAACCTAGAGTCCAGTGCTCAACCAACTGAACCACCCAGGCGCCCCTAGCTTTCAAAATTCTTAAGAATTAAATCATTCTGAACAACTGTGCAGCCCACTAATGACCATATCTAATGGAATCTTATAATTACATAAAAACACATGTTTTACTGCCATTCTTTACAATAGTGATGTTTTATGTTGAGAACCCTGTTTTTTTTTTTTTAAGAATTTAGTACTATTGACAAAAAGGGTGTGACAAAGAAACAGTTCTATTGCATATTCCCTGTAAGTGTGAAGGGCAATGATATAAGTAAAGTTTCACATCTACAGCCAAGAAAATCTCTGAGTAATAACAGCAGTGCCCAAGAGCAATGAATCCCTAGGAGGGGTGAAATGTGGGTTGGGCAGCCAACACTGGAATCATGACTCCTACCATTAGATTTAATTCTGAAAAGATTTCTTGAGTGGCCACATTAGAGACACACAAATGAATAAGCTACAGTCTACCAGTGCCAAATTGGCAGGCCGATATCAACCAAAGGAACCCAGAAGTAGTACTGCAGTAATGTTATCAGTGTACAAGGGAGGGAATACTTAATTCTGCCCTGGGAGAAGGGAGGGCTGGTGGTCAGGGAGGTGTTCAGAGCAGGTACCTATACTGGGTTTGAAGGACAGAGATAATTCCTCCAGACAGAAAAGAAAGTAGATGAGTTCATTTCTTGGGTATAGGGTGAGCATGATGGCCGCGGCACAAACAAAGGCATCGAGGCACTAGGTGTGCTCAAGTAAAGTGACCAGATCGGGGAGTGGGAGCGTGGTAAGGGAAGGATGCGGAATGACTCAGAAGCAGCTGGGTAAGAACCACACCAGTGACTTAGGCTGAGTTCAATCCTGGCAGGATGGCAGACTGGATACTCTGAATGGCTCTCCATGATCATACTGCCAATTCCTTAATAAATTTAAAAAGCATGTTTTCTAAATCCGTTCATCTGTTCACGGATAAAGAAGTGAGGTTATATATATATATACACACACACACACACACATACACATATATATAGTATATAACTATATAATAGATAAAGAAGAGGTGAGGTTATATATATAATCTATATATAATCATATATAAATATATATTCATATATTATAAAATAAAATAATATATAATGTATAAAAATAATATAATAAATCAAATAATATATTATAATATGAATATTATATTTATATGTATTGATTATATATGATTATATATAATCTATATAACTATATATATAATCGGATATTACTCAGCCATCAAAAAGAATGAAATATTGCCATTTGTAATGACGTGAATGGAGCTAGAGTACATTATGCTCAGTGAAATAAGTCAGTCAGAGAAAGACCAATATCATATGATTTCACTCATATGTGGAATTTAAGAAACAAAACAGATGAACCTATGGGAAGGGAAGAAAAAAATAAGATGAAAATTGGGAGGGAGGCAAACCGTAAGAGATGCTGAACTCTAGGAAACAAACTGAGAGTTGCTGGAGGAGAGGTGGGTGCGGGATGGGGTAACTGGTCATGGGCATTAAGGAGGGCACTTGATGTGATGAGCACTGGGTGTTATATGCAACTGATGAATCACTAAATGCTACCTCTGAAACTGAATTGTTTTTTTTTAAAGCATGCCTTTTTAAAGAATTGCTCAGTTCACAAGAAATCAAGAGAAATAGCATAAGGCCAACTCATCCAAGTGCCTGGGAGGATGATGAAGGAGAAAGAGAAGTGCAAGGGTGTAAGGGAACCAGCCAGCCCAGTAACTTTTGGGAAGCCACTCATATTTTCCTCATATGGGAAATGAGGGCATTGGGTAAGGAGACCTCTAGGATCCCAGTGCTAATATTCTCTTTGACAGCAGAGAGCTTTTCCCGCCACATTTCTCAATACAAAGTAGCGCACTGACTTCTCAGATCTCTGTGAACAGCCAGGACCCTTGGAAAGGTCCTAGGGTTTCCTTTTTCTATTCTCATTGTCTCTGGAAATTTAGAGCCTAAGAAATTATTATATTATAAATTATTATTATTATTAGGCTTATTATTATTATTATTAGGCTTATTGTTACTTTCTAATTTTCAGGTAAAAATATAACATCAAGAATATTCAGCTGGCCAAAGGCATCAAAGAAAAAGCCACTGGCATTTCATTTTTTCAAATCTTAAATTTACCTCGTACAAAGTGAATAATATAAACAGTGACTTCTGGGGGAAAAGAGTAACTTACTCAGGAGAGTGTTTAACTTTATTACATCCCTTTGATCATTTTATCAGCAGAATTTCTAGCTTTGGATATAGAAAATACTATTTTATGAAATAAATATTAATATAATCAATAAATATCACTTTATGAAAATGATAGTATATTTAAAAGAGCAATTTGTGGTTTTAATAGGCTTATAATTATGTTAGAATGAATGCAATTTAGGAATTTATCCTTTAATAAAGAGTTTTATTTCAGAGAAATAACTTCCTGGTATTATGGGAAAATACTGACACAAAATACATTACTTGAATAAAGTATTCCTTTGGTTATGCTCATTTTATTTCAAATAAATTATCTTTAGCTTTTAAAGGAGCTGTTGAAAACTTCTGTCTCAATAAGGCAGCTACTATTGTTTTTCTTTGGGTTACCATATTTGCTTTGTTCCCAGAGAAGAGAATTTATAAACTTTTGTATCTGTAAAATCAATGAGAAAAGACATACCCACTCTTTGGCAGTAGGTATAGAAATCTAATTTCAAACATGTACATAATTTATTGGAAGAAAATAGGAAAGCAGAGAGAAGAAATCAATAAAAATTAAAATTTTCATTAGATGAATATAATTCACAAGTGCAATGGGGAACTATTTATCCTTGCACCTTTCTCACTTATCAGACATGAAAATATATTATTAAAACCCTGTTATCACTTTTATTGTACCACTTTTTAAATTTATCCTATCCTTAAGTTTCCTCTGGGGAGAAATACACATCTTCATACAGTTTTGAAAATTATCCTGGCAGAAAATCTGAATATCTATATAGTGTAAGAGAAGAATATGATTCAAAAATTACTTGGCTTACCTGCCCCATAGATAACATTCAGGGAAATTTAAACCATCATTTCCATTATTAGACTAAGAATACTAATTTTTTGGGGTGCTAAGTAATGTATTTCTTTACAGTGGAATTAGCTTCTCTGAATGACAATAATTCACTCCTAGTCTTTTCCATGAGAAGAATTAGCAAACATGGATAAACACAGAGAAAGAAAAACAACCAAACTCATGGTCCTTATCTGAAATACATTTAGGTACTACAGTTCACTCTTCTTTATTTTGCCACTTCACTGACTGGCATGCAGTACTGTGCTTTGCTACTTGTATACTTCTAAATACCTCTCAAGAAATAACAACTGACTAAATGACTGGTTAGCCTATGGTATTCTCGCTTCTGTAGTGGAGAAAATACATGAAAAGTTCCAAGAATAAAAATATATGACTTCTTTCCCCCCATTTAATCCACTTCAAGAAATTGGAAAGAAAGAAAATTTACATGCTTATTTAAATTGCAAAGGGTTGGGAGTATACTGTATAGTACAGTTCTTATGTGTTGCTACATGGCTTGTAGTCAAGGAACTAGAAGTTTCCAGAACTGCATTCTCCTGAACGCCACTAGAATTGAACCCAGTAATAGGATCATACACAAATGATGAGGTCCTCAGTGAAACACAGCTAGCTTTCTGTGCGAGTAGGAAAGAAAACCATGGATGTTGCTTAGATTTAACACGTATCAGATTAAACACGGAAATGTTAAGCAGAGAAGTGATTCTCCCCATTGTAACGACTGTCAATAATTAATTATATGTGCTTATCACCTTTTCATTTCTGACTTGACTTGTTATTTAAACCCTATCAATTTTTAAAACTTTGTATATTTTTACATCCAATTCTTACAGAACACAACTGGATGCTCCTTGACTATAGGAAAAATTCACTTTTTATAACATCTTCCTACGGTGTTTTATACTAGGTTGGTATTCAATAAATATTGGTTGATTTGGATAATGATATTAAGCAAAAACCAAATTTAATTTTTATTTTATTATTATTATTTTAAAGATTTTATTTATTTATTTGACAGAGAGAGAGAGATCACAAGTAGGCAGAGAGAGTCGGGGAAGCAGACTTCCTGTTGAGCAGAGAGCCCAACAATGTGAGGCTTGATCTCAGGACCCTGAGATCACGACCTGAGACGAAGGCAGAGGCTTTAAGCCACTGAGCCACGCAGGTGCCCCGAACTTAAATTTAGCAATGTGGTTTTAAACTTTTTTCTACTTACAATGGTAACACATGGTTAGTACTGAAAATATGACAAACACAGAAAAGCTGAAGGAAAAGTCAAAAGCCATCACAAGTCCTAAACATCTTTCTCTATTTGCCTTTTGCCCCCAGGAATAGGTGAAAGTTCTTATGGTCTTTTTACCATGTTGATTTGTAGAAAAAAATGGTATAAAGCTATACAAAGAGTTTAATTTTTACTTAATGTATATCATGAAGTTTTCCCCTTGTCAATAAATATTTTTCCACAACATGACCTTTGTGCCAGTATAATATTCTACTGCATGGGAGAACCATGACTACTTTTTCAAAATCCTGTTGTTTATATTTTTTCCATTATAAATTTTGGAATACTGTGAATATTCATGTTAATATTATATCAAATACACATAGCAATTAATAATTCATCAAATAATTGATCTCTGATAAGGGAGGATGCTTAATTAAAAAGAGGCAAAGAATGGAGTTAAATGGGTTTATGCAATCATGTACTGCATATTTTACATTTTCACATAGGAAAATTACTAACCTTGGGGCACCTGGGTGGCTCAGTTGGTCAAGTATCTGAGTCTTGGTTTTGGTGCAGATCATGGTCTCAGGGTCATGAGACTGAGTCCTGAGACTATAGGGGGTCTGCTTGAGATTCTCTTCTTCTCCTTCTGCCCTTCCCTCATTCTCTCTCTCTCTCTCTCTCTCTAAAATAAATAAATAAATCTTAAAAAAAAAAGAAAAATTACTAATCTCTTGAGTTCTGAAATGTGATTAAGAAATAAGATACTAAATTTTATGAGTAAAAAATATGCCTTTATAAAGTGACTAATTTCCTTTTTTAGGGTATAAAATGATTATAAAGTAGATTATATACATTATAGTATATAGATTATACTTTAGAGTATAAAATGATTATAAAATGATTTGAAGGCTTAAGTCATTTAAAATGGAGCAAACAAAAGGCTTAGCATTTATTTCCTACACCATTTACCTTATCTCAGTGAGTTACTAAATAATATATATGGGAAGGAATTCTTGCTAATTCAGGGAAGTTTAAAGACAAGTACATTCCAGATAAAAATATCCAGATGTTATTGTATAAATCAATGCAATGATACATGATCATTGATCAATTCAATCTTGACTTGTATCACATGCAAAAATCTACCATATGACTTCTACAAAACTCCAAAATTCTAGACTATGATTACATATTTACTTAATTATAAAATATGAGAATGAATATTTGTCACAGGCCAACATCATTTTTTCTAATAATTCCATTGCAACACAGATGATGAAAAAAAACTCAAAAAATATCTCAGAATGTCATTTAAAGCAATCATTTTATGGACTATTTATTTCTTCTCTTTTACAGCCATCCTTGTAGCTGATGACCTTTTTCTCCCCCAATCCAAAAACTTTTATAGGCTGTAAAACATCAGACTGTTAATAAAGAAAGGCTTTTGGGGAAAAGATTATTCCTAAGGCTAGTAGTCTCTTATCCAATTTGATTCCTTACCACCCAAAGTGGCTTTATACCTTAAATATGGGGTAACAAATAAAAGAGTAATAAAAGAAAGTTTTAAAAGAAAAGGAAACAAAATGGATTTAAGACATGGGACAGAGATTCACAAAGAACCTAGAACTTCTGCTCTAACGAATTCAGAATCTTCTCAGAACTCAAATTTTTAATCTAGCCCTGTAAATGCAAGCAGTTATTCCCTAATAAGAACATAAAGATGATCACAGTTTAGAGAGGGAGATGTTTAGATAAAATACATTTAAGAAGCTCCTAGGTCCATGTCATCACCCCCTTCTCCTACGGCCATATTTATTAGTTTACATCATCACCGATCACAAAAGAATGTTCTGGTCAAAATCAAATTCCCCAAGCATTATTAAGCACTAGGTTGCTAGAGCTCAAGAATGAATAAACATAGTTCTCATCCTCAAGAGTAACATCCTGAAGGGAAAACAATTTGTAAAAACAGTGGTTGCTCATAAAAGATTCTGAAATGTATATTTTTGTCACTTTATAGAGTTAATCTACATTGTTATCCTTTCTCCAAACAAGATGTGACTCTTCACATTTCCACTTGCCTCCATCTTCCACCCCTTTCCATGTCGTGATGGTCAGACAGTAGTTAACAGTTCTCCAGATAGTCTTGGTCTTTCTTTAGTGTGAGGTCATGCTGGAGGACCACATGGAGTCCCCCAGGCACGTTCAGCTGTACCAACAGAGGCATGACCCAACAGAGTTAGTTCTGCCATGTGAATATGGGGAAGGGAGAGGGGGTGAGGGAGTTGGGGCATTACACAGGTAATGGAAATAATCATGATCCCCGAATCTAAGTTGGGTAGGGGGACATGTGGAATAGGGAAGAGTGTAGGATTGACATATTGGAGATTCTGGAAAGGTTGGAATATTGCTAGAGTTGTGCTACTAGAAGAAGTCAACTGCCTCTGTAGGTGGTGGAAAGTCAAAGAGTGAGGTGTATGATATGGAGATGCCAGAGGGGTTTTAGGGACTGGTTATGATAAATTCTAGGATATGATCATGGAGTTCACAACTGAGGTAAAGTGCAGGATGAGATAGCGGAAAGGAGCTCAAGAAGCTGAGAGGCCAGGGTTTTGGAAATATCATCTACATACATATTAAATCTTCAAAACTTAGTATAGGAAAAGTGCTAAAGAGAGTGACCGTGAGTCAGGAGGTAAAATCAGAGAGAAATTTAGGAGTGACACAGACACAGGTACATGATTCCAACAATAACAGTTGGTAATATCATCTGATTACATTAGATTCAGGCTGGGGGAAGAGGGAGGAAGAATGGTCTAAGGCAGGATGGGGTAGGGGGGTGGTAAGGGTATGGTAGAGGAAAGACACCCAACTTGAGAAGACTGCAGGGGAAGAAGCATCCTCAGAAGACAACCAGGTTCTCTGTAGAACAAGAAGGTGAAGAAAATTCTCAGAAAAGAGGTTGAAGATGCCGTAGATTTTGCTGAGGATGGCTCATGAGTTCTAGAAGGCACAAGGGAAGAAATTCAGGAGTTTGGTGAACAACGTGTGGGAGATGGGCAGAGCTGACGGCAGAGGAGGGTGCCTTGAAGTCTCGAGTTTCTTACAGTGAGTGACATAAACGTGGAGCTAAAAGGCACGATGAAGACAGTCCTGGTAGACTCCAGGCATATGACGTAGTCCTGGGAAGGCTGTTACGGCTACAGGGAGGGGAAAGGAGATACCCAGGATATCCAGGGCTTCTTCGTGTCCTCAGCAGTTACAGATAAGGAGACAGAGAATGCTCTCTTAGAGGCTTCTTAACACCTGTTGATGAGGGTGTCTGACCAGGGAGATAGATCTTATTCAGTGTGTACTAGATACACTCTTGACCCCTGCTGCTCCGGACAGCTGATGGGAATTTAAACAACTACATTCTCCTTATAGGGCAATTTCTTAGTATCTGAATAAACAGAAAGTGCATATATATATTTTGACTCAAAAATTTTAGGAATTTTCCTCAAAATACTCTTATATGTGATCAATTTAGAAACAAGTTAAATGATGAATGGTTAAAGATAGCATGCCCATATTATAAAATAGGGTAGAAAGATAATTAAGCAAAAATTAAAAATTGCCGAATAGTAACTACACTGTAATTTCATTTATATAATTTAGAAAGCAACATAGAACCCTATACTTGGATTGTATATGTAGCAACTACTTCAAAAGGATTTACTATGTGCAGGGCACTGTTCTAGGTGCTTTACGTATTAACTTCCTTAATCAGTTATGTACTATTATAATTATCGCTATTTTATGGATAAGGAAACAGACCCAGCAAAGATAAGGGATTTACTCCAAACTCCCAAAATATTAAGGGGTAGAACTTGAAATTTGTCCCATACTCCTGACTCCAGGGTCTGTGCTTTTAAATACATTAAACTGTCTATCAGATATGTAAGTATAAAGAAAAAAATTCTGAAACAATATACTTCAAACTCTTAACTGCAGTTCCCTTTTAAAACTATTTTGTTCAGTGAGAGAGCACACAAGCAGGGAGATTTTATGTATTTTATTTATTCATTTAACAGAGAGAGAGGGAGAACACAAGAAGAGGGAGTGGCAGGCAGAGGAAGAAGCAGGATCCCTGCTGAGCAAGGAGCCCGATGTAGGACTGGATCCCAGGTCCCTGGGATCATGACCTGAGCTGAAGGCAACCACTTAACCCACTGAGCCACCCAGGCATCCCAACTGTAGTTACTTTTGAGAAGAGCAGGATTGATGGAGGTTGAAAGTGAAATAATTGTTAGTTGTTACTTTGGCTACTTCAAGTTTTTTTAAACTTTTAACAGTTGGAATATGTTTACTCATATAGCTTGTTGGGTTTTTTTCCTTCTTTTCACTCACTTAAAGAAAAAAGTTGCTGTACAGCTCTGGTCTGCACCAGGGTTGTACACGGTACTATGGTGGCATTATTTAAAAAGGTAAAAGGATAGTGATTACCTTGCCCCAAGGAAGGAAATGTAAAGGAAGAGATTTTTGAGTCTTAAAGGACGAAGGGTCTGCCAGGAAAATGTTTAGGAAAGGGCGTATACTTCATGCTCAATAACTGTTTTTGAATAAATGTGTTCTAGGTAGAGGGGACACATACACAAAGCCTCAAAGGAAAGGTAGCAGGAAATAAGGTTGGAAGGATAGGCAAAGGCCACATCACCAAAGGCCTTATGTGTGAAGTAAAGGACATTATGTGGCAGCAATGAGAAGACTTGAAGGGTTTTAAGAGGTGGACATCTGACTGTTATACACATATGAGTTTAACAAGTTTCCAGCACATCATCCTGCAGATGCTCACTCTACACTAAGCAGAAAGAAACAACAGAAAAGAATAGCTGCTTCTGGTCATAATCTGCTCATGACTGCCTCATATGATACACCAGTATTATATTTTCTGCATTTAAGATCATTTCATTCATGGCCACATTAATTTCATGGGAGTTTTAACTTCCTTAGGCACTGGTGATTTTTTTCCTGCTCTGTATTCAATTTTGTAGGTTGCATTTCTATAAAAGTAGCTTCTGAAACAGACCTAAATACATGAATAAGATCTTCTTATATAATATCACAAAAAGTCATTCTAATTAAACTATCCAGTTTTTTCCCTTAACAGTTCCAATAGATACAAATCCTTAATACCCTCTCGTGCTCATTATGAGCTTTTATTATTCTTCCAGAAATCAATTCATTTGTGGATTTTGGGCTTTTGCCAAATTATCTGCAAAGGTGTCTTTGTTGATGTTTTAATGTATTTGGCTACAGTACACATAATATTTCTAGGCATGGATAAGCTGAATATTTCTAAATGAGTATTATTGGTGGCACAGGCCCGTCAATGCATTTTTGGTAAAAATCCACCCGAGATTCGCTAAGCTGATTTTACATGAAAATTGAAGCCATCTATGGTTTGGGAGCCTGCCATGCCTTTCTGATGTGTGAGAAGTCTCTTTATCCCTTTGGGATTTCAGCATTTTAAGCTGCAAGCTGAGCAGTTGAGTAGGGGGAAAGATTCTCATAAAACAAAACATTCTAAATAAATGAGTCCTTTTGGTGGTTCAGTAGCCAAGACTAATGTTAAACTTTTATGAGAAATACTTTAATGTGCAGGAATTGTTTATTTGATAGAGATACCAGCTCTGTTATTAATGCGTCTGGGTTCTGCATCAAGGATCACCTCCAGAGATGCCAACAAAGTCCCCTGGATAAAGCTCCCTCTCCAGGATAACTCACATTTAAGTCAAGATTTAAAGCTTCCACTTTCAAATGACATTTTAGACAAACCTGTTTTGTAGTGAAGCCTAAATCTATTCTATGCGAAAGTCTTTAACTTGTTTTGTTTTGGGTATACAAGAATGCAGATCCTTGTTAATTGCTCTCCATTCCCACTTCCGACTTATAATGCTAACAGATGTTCTGACTGGGTTATGTCCAAGGCCTGAATTTAAAAAGTGCAAACTTTCAATGAAGACTCAATTGTTTACTGAATTTGATGTGTATATATCCAGGTGGACTTTTCCAGTCCTTGTAAATATAAGTGGTATTGGACATCAATGCTTCCCAGGAACCCTCATAGATATCACTTAATGTCCCCCTTTGAACCCATCGCTAAGAGATATAACAATCTTCTTTATAAGCGCAGTCACGCACAGACTTAAGTAACTTACTCATTGATTAAGATGTAAGCCACATCAGGGGTATCTGGATGGCCCACTCAGTTAGGTATCTGACTCTTGATCTCAGCTCAGGTCTTGATCTCAGGGTTGTGAGGTTGAGCTCTGCAATGGGCTCCATGCTGGACCTGGAGCCTACTTAAAAAACAAAAAAAGAAGAAAAGATCCAAGTCACATAATTGTTTTCCCCCCTGAATCTGCAATTTCTTCTAAGAAAGGATTGTAAGGATTGTATTGCATTACACAACAATTTCTAGAGGTAAGCGAATCACATTTTTAAAAAACTATTTACACGATAAAGACATCAATGCATATGTATGAACATTTAGCCAAGACAGCAGAGAAGGACTCAAGCATTATAAGGTGACCATACCAGATGTCCTTTAAGATATATTTCAGATTCACATAGTTCATGATTTTCTAGACAATGTGATCCCCTCCCTTTCCTTTATCCTTAAAAACATTATAATGATATATCATACCAAAAATATTAATAATCGAGTTACATATTTTATGTTGCCATGTGAATATCTTGTAATTTTAATTTTTAATCAAAATTTGCATTAAAACGAGACCATTGAGCATCCATATATATGGGAATTTCATTGTCGAGATAATTTATTCTAGATGAATATGGAGAAGAAGAAAGCTTTGCCTTCTCTTCTATTTCTCTTTCTTTTTACTTTCTCTTAACACATTTGCCTAAAGTTAAGAGTTACAGAATAGAGGAATTACATTTGAAGATGAGGGATAGGAAGTTGGGGGCTGGGAAGGGCATGACTCAAAGCAATGGGGAAACACTGTCCTTTATATATTCAGAGTGTCTAAGCAGGGGCCCACTTTCCTCTCCCTAAATCCCTATCTGCTCAGACTTGGGGTGTCAGCAAGTCAGGTCTCCTTTCATCTATTGGTGGTACGTAGATCCCTGTGCATTTAAATACAACAAAGGACAGTGAACTGGTAGTATGGATACCAGCAGCTTTACCCTAAGTCTACTAGTGAACAACATAGACCTTAAAATGGGATTTCATTTGCAACCTCTTAAGAGACATGTGTCGCACAGAATAAATTTGACATAAAAGGGCTAAGTGAGCAGTAAAAGGAAAAGAGAATTACACTTTAGTTTTTATGACCATTTTTAATTTGTTATAAGAATTCACCCTGCACTTTAAAAAAAAAAAAAAAAAGAGGCGCCTGGGTGGTTCAGTGGGTTAAGCTCCTACCTTCAGCTCAGGTCATGATCTCAGGGTCCTGGGATCGAGCCCCGCATCGGGCTCTCTGCTCAGCGGGGAGCCTGCTTCCCCCTCTCCCTCTGCCTGCCTCTCTGCCTACTTGTGATCTCTTTCTCTCTGTCAAATAAATGAATAAAATCTTTAAAAAAAAAAAAAGAATTCACCCTGCAGAGGAATAATATAAATAAGAAATGAATTAGCTCATTTCACTAAAGGTATAAATACAATGACTGGAAAAATTGAACTTCTCTATTTTTTCAAACTCCCTGATAGGTGACTTACAGGCCACATTTCTGCCAGTTTTCCATTTGTAAGTAATCAGTATTTCTTCCCTCCCTCAAAGAAGGACAAATATAACTTTGAGAAATATGTCTTTAAATAGATTTTAGGGGGCACCTGGGTGGCTCAGTCAGTTAAGCGTCTGCCTTCAGCTCAGGTCATTATCCCAGGGTCCTGGGATCAAGTCCTACATCAGGTTCCTTGCTCAGCAGGGAGCCTGCCTCCCCCTCTGCCTGCTGCTCCCCCTGCCTGTGCTCTCTCTCTCTCTCTTTCTGTCAAATAAGCAAGTAAAATCTTAAAAAAAAATTAAAAAAATAGGTTTTGGAAGGAAGTGGGCAAGGATCATCGGGATTAGGATGGAGTAGACTTGTTCTTATCCTTGGCAAAAATAGAGACTACACAAATTTGATTTCTGTTTGTACACACAGACAAAGGTTGAGGAAATGAAAACTAAATACGCACCCTCACTTTCCCCCAGCCTCTAAACACAACGGCACTCAGAGCCTCAAGGGGCAGTGCTGGCATCAAGCCACTCCTCAGACTGTTGATACAAAACTGTAAGCATGTATGAAGTCTGCATCTTATTGGCAGCGAGCCTTGATTTCCACTGGTACTAGTTTCACATAAAAAAATCATATTTGCAAATATGTAAAAGAATTGGCATAGAAAAATTAATTAATAACGGATTTAATCCCATGGGAAAGTTATTACAATTCCTTTAAGAATCTAATTTACTTGGGGCGCCTGGGTGGCTCAGTGGGTTAAGCCTCTGCCTTCCGCTCGGGTCATGATCTCAGGGTCCTGGGATTGAGCCCCACATCACATCGGGCTCCCTGCTCAGCAGGGAGCCTGCTTCCCTCTCTCTACCTGCCTCTCTGCCTACTTGTGCTCTCTCTCCCTCTCTCTCTCTGTAAGATAAATAAAATATTTTTAAAAAATAATCTAATTTCCTCTTGGATTGTGGTGAGCATAGCATAACATATAGACTTGTTGAATCACTATGGTATATACCTGAAACTAATATAACATTGTGTGTCAACTCTATTTCAACTGAAAAGGAAAAAAAAAAAAAAAGAAACTCATTTACTCTTGGAGATTTCTGCTCAGGGTGGGGGTGACAGTTGTGAATTTTTTCATCTGTAGATGTAACAGTTGTCAAGATTTACGAAGCATCTGAGGTTTTACACAATTCCCAACCTCACAAGTTGACAAAAGTTTCTCGGATGCTGGCAGAAGGCACAAAACTCCCAGACCAGAGACAAAGGACAGTTTATTACTCGCACAGCAATTATAGGAGCCAGAGTGTCAGTATTTGTGCCAGTTCCCTGAGTCTCAATTCCCACAGAGTGACATGAAGAGAGCTAGATGATCCCTTCACAGGCAATGGGGTGCATTACAAGAGAGGAACTCTGAGCTTTAGTAACTGAATCTTTTGCAATGATCAGTAAGCCCATGTGAACTGTGCCCCAGAGGGAGCATTGTCTTTTTTATACTGGACAGTAAACAAATCTGCTTTTTTGCTCCTTAGAGGGGCTCTAGCTCTGTCTTCCAAGGCTGTTTTCAATACAAACGCCCTTGGAAAGATATTCCAGAACAAAAGCAGCCGTTGCCTCTGCTTGCAAGATGTATAGAAATGTGAGGCACTCGTGGAGAATTGAACAATAAATTTCTATCCCTATTTTCTAAAGCTTAAGACTATACATGAAGTCCCCAGCTCTATCCCTTAGTCCATTTTTCACTTTTTTATTTTTATTTTTTTCAAACTAGGAGTCTTTCTCGAGCATACTATGGGCTGATGCTGATGGGGAGAGGGATGGGGTAATTTTAAATCAGTTGGGTATTGTAACTTTAGTAGTGGGAAGATGAAAGATGAAAGTCAAAACCTCTGTAGGAAAGTTACCCCAGAGCAGGCTGGCGATTTGGCGGCTCTCAACCGCCCCTTCCATCCTCCCCAAAAGCACCTTCCTTTCATTTCACTTCAACACACAACTAAATGGATAATCACTGCAGTTCTGAAAAATGTAAATCTCTTGGAGCATTAAGGACTCTTGCGTTTTTACACACATGAGGGTGAATTTGTGTAAGACATTCGTCCTCTGAAAGCTAGCTGAGATGGGCTGCTTTGAAGGAATAGCAATTTTGACTGGTAAGGGAGAAGAAGGGTAATCATGAAGTTTAGAGCAGTTTTGGGGTATAGCAGGCCAGAGAGATAACACTGTGGGAGAAAAAACAATATGATGTCAAGAGTCCATACTGCAGGGCAGTTGGGCACTATAAGGTAGGAAAAGATGTGAGAGAAAGAGTAGAGAGAGAAAGACTAGGGAGATGCTCAAGAGAAATTACACCCATTCTGACTGTCTTGAAGTTGGCACTGTGCTCAAAGCAGAGGAAGAACATCCTCTTCCTGTTCCTCCTTCTCCTCCCTCCTGGATCTTCTTTGCATAATTATTGACTGAGTATCCGTTGTTGCAACTGCCACCGCTATCATTACTAGTTACCATTTATTGAACTCTGCCTATACTTCCAGTTTTATGCTTACACTGGTGTGACAAGCTCAGATAAGCCATTAGAGTCCTGTGTGGGAGACAGACAAGGAAGTTAACAGCTACACCATTTAGTAAATGCATCGAAATCAGACAAGGTAGATTCTTGCTTTAGGACCCAGACTTTACATTTGCATCATTAGTTCTATAGGTCACAATAGTGAGCTAATAGTAGCTAATTCTTACACAGTACCCATCATGGGCCAGGCAAAGTTTTAACTGCAATGAACAATGAGCATCTTTATAACAGCCCCATGAAAGAGGTACTATGATTATATCTAATGGAGTGTGTATCTATATACCCCAATGTCACAGAACCAGTAAGCAGTGAGGTGGGGCTTGATTCCAGGCCTCTGGCCCAGTGTAGGGGGGTATACTGACACTGAATCAAGTTAAGCTAACTAGGCATTTGTGAACTGCCAGGAAATATAACCATCACTTACAACTTCTTTCTGTGATAAAGTACATTTTGACTTCCAAACTTGTGACTAATGAAGAAATTTTTAAACAAGTGTTTTAAGGTAGGAAAGTACCTGAAACCTTGTGGGGCTAGAAGAGACCTGTGAGCATTAGTGACTTATGGTTAACAGGACACTGTAAATTCGGTACAAAAGGCATTAGAGTATTAACTGCCACACTGTAAGTTTAGGGATCCTCCTTTTTGGTTCAATTGTTTTTATAGGCAGCAGTTCCCCCCTTACTAGTTTAGGCTGCTAGGAAAGTTAATGACTTAAGTTTACTTTAAAAAGCAAAGAATCAAAAGAATGAGAAGACAAGCCACAGCCTGAGAGAATATGTTTACAAAGGACACATCTGATTAAGGAGTGTTATCCAAAATACACAAAGCCCCAAAACTCAACAATAAGAAAACAACCAACCAGATTAAAAATGGGCCAAAGACCTTAAAGGACACCTCATCAGAGAAGACAGCAAATAAGCATTTGAAAAGGTGCTCAACACCATATGCCGTTAGGGAAATACAAACTGAAACCATGAGATACCACTACATGCCTTTTGGAATGGCCAAAATCCAACACACTGACAACACTAAATGCTGGAGAGGATGTGGAGCAACACCAATTCTCATTCATTCAGGTGGGAATGCAAAATAATACAGCCATTTTGGATATCAGTTTGGACGTTTCCTATCAAAGTAAACATACTTTTGCCATATGATCCAGCAAACATACTCCTTGGGATCTACCAAAGGAGTTGACAATGTATGTCCACACAAAAACCTACATATGGATGTTCATAACAGCTTTATTTGTAATTGCCCAAACTTAGAAACAATGAAGGGTTCCTTCATTAGGTGAGTAGATAAAGAAACTGTGGTACAGGGGTCCCTGGGTGGCTCAGTGGGTTAAAGCCTCTGCCTTCGGCTCAGGTCATGATCTCAGGGTCCTGGGATCAGGCCCCACATCAGGCTCTCTGCTTAGCAGGGAGCCTGTTTCCTCCTCTCTCTCTGCCTGCCTCTCTGCCTACTTGTGATCTCTCTCTGTCAAATAAATAAATAAAATCTTCAAAGAAAGAAAGAAAGAAAGAAAGAAAGAAAGAAAGAAAGAAAGAAAGAAAGAAACTGTGGAACATCCAGACACTGGAATATTATTCAGTGTTAAAAAGAAATGAGCTTTCCATATGCAACGACATGGATGGAACTAGAAGGTGTTATGCCAAGTGAAATAAGTCAATCAGAGAGGGACAATTATCATATGATCTCACTGATATGAGGAATTTGAGAAATAAGAGGATCATAGGGGAAGGGAGGGAAAAATGAAACAAGATGAAACTAGAGAGGGGGACAATCCTTAAGAGACTCCTTAATCTCGGGACACAAACTGAGGATTGCTGGAGGGGAGGGGGGTAGGAGAGATGGGGTGGTAGGGTAATGGACATTGGAAAGGGTACGTGCTATGCTGAGTGCTGTGAATTGTGTAAGGCTGGTGAATCACAGACCTGTACCCCTGAAACAAATAATACATTATACGCTAATTAAAAAAAAAAAAAAAGAAATGAGCTCTCAAGCTATTAAAGGACATGAAGGAAACCAAAATGAATCTTACAAAGTGAAAGAAGGCAATCTGAAAAGGCTACATACTGTATGATTCCAACTCTATGACATTCTGGAAAAGGCAAAACTATAGCAACAACAAAAAGATCAATGGTTGACAGGGATTGGGAGGGAGAAGAGATGAATAGGTAGAGCACGGAAGATTTTTAGGGCAGTGAAACTCCTCTGTAAGGTGGATACATGTCATTTTAAATTTGTCCAAACCCACAGAATGTACAACTCCAAAAACGAACTCCATTGAAAACTATAGACTCTAGGTGATAATGATGTCCCATCAATGTAGCTTTATCAATTTCAACAGATGTGCCACTTTGGTGGGGGATATTGATAATGGGGGAGTCTATGCATATATGCATAGGATATATAGGAAATCTCTATACCTTCTAATCAATTGTTCTGCTAACCTAAAACTGCTCTAAAAATAAAATCTGTTTTTTAAAAAAGTAAAGCAAAATCATTTATAAGGCAACTTCTATTCTTAAGGAGGAAAAAAAATGTGCACTATCTGAACATTATACCTGTTCTCATGCTCCTGCTTCCTTGAGAAAATTGCTAACCTTCATCCTGGGGTGCAAGAATTACTGCTCAAAAGTGTCCTCTTATTAGGTGTGTTACAGACGGCCCTGGAGAAAGGGACAGAGAGAGAGGGTGAGGGAGACAAAGAGGCAGAGAAAGAGAACAGGGGCCTTCCACAGTGTGTGAAATAGATTTGAAAGAAGATAAAGCATTTTCTTAGAAATTCAGGAGGAAATTGGGAGACCATCTTCTGCTATCAGATTAAAAATATCACTTTTATTTTATTTGGACTTAGCATAAAAGTCTTATGTCTCATACTTATGCCCCAGTGGCCACCTCTTCTTGAAAATAAACTTCCTCAAAAGTTGGATTTTCTGAATATTGAATAATGATTTTTTTCGCCAAAGGAGTAATGGATTTTGAATGTATATTAGGTGGACACTCATTTCATGAATACACAGACAGTGAACAACATAGATGCAGTGATAGATCTTCTTTTACAAAAGAAGGAAATAAGATAAGGCTGGCTTATGCTAGGGAAGTCCATATTTCCTCTCTCTTCAAGAACCTACTTGCTTTCAGATTTCTTCTCCTCTGGGTTTTCATCAATCTCTTACTTCTTAAGAGAGGCATACTTCTTAAGAATAAAAATGTTAGCAGACTCTGGGAAGAGTTCCCTCAGACCAGGAGAGTTAGTTTATGTTATGAGCTGAATTGAGCTGCCTCCTCCACCCCCTGCAATTTATATGTTGAGGTCATACTCCCCAACACCTCAGGATATCTATTAGAAGATAGAGTCTTTAAAGAGATCATTAAAGTTAAAAATTAGATCAGACGCCCTAACCCAAATGACTGAAATACTTCTAAGAGGTTAGGACACAGACACAGAAGGAAGACCACGTGAAGACACAGGAGAAGGCAATCATCTACAATCTGTCAGAGGAAAACAATCCTGCCAACATCTTGATCTCGGACTTCTAGCCCCCCGAATTGTCAGAAAATGAATTTCTGTTTTTCATCCAGTCTGTGATACTTTGTTATGGCAGCCCTAGCAAAACTAATACAGCGTGTAAGAGTAAACCCTAGTGACTCCAGCATTCCCAAAGCGCTTCTATTCAGGGCCTAATAAGAGCATTTCAAGGGGCCCCTGAGTGGTTCCAACAGTCCAGGGTCTGCCTTCCGCTCAGGTCAGGATCCCAAGGTCCTGGGATCTCGCCCCGGGTACTCAGGCTCCCTACTCTGCAGGGAGTCTGCTTCTCCTTCTTCCTTTGGCCCTCTCCCCTACTCGTGCTCTCTCATGCACTCTCTCTCTCTCTCTCAATAAATAAAATCTTAAAAAAAAAGCAGTTCACGAACTTAACATAATTATAAAGAAGCTGTAGACTTCATAAGTTAATTCAACAAATATCTGTTGAGCTTCTCCAGCACATCATGTACTGAGCTAAATGGCAAAAACAAAAAGATAAGCCCCCAAATGCCTCAAAGTAAATAAGACCCTAGACCATTCTCAAAGAAGTCAGTCTAAGGAGGACACAGGCACAGAGTTAATTTCAGTATGATGTGACCAGTGTTAAGACTGTGGTATGCACAGAGTGCCATGGATAAGGACCAGGGGCTGTGAGAACTTCACTGAGATATAGAAAGGGGATCAGATTGGAAGCCACATCTAACCTAAGTCTTTGGGAAAAAGTAGAAGTGTGCCAGGTGGACATGGGAAGAGAGACATTTCCGTGACAGGGAAACAAAAGCAGTGAAATGAGAAAGTGTCTAGAATGTCAGGTGATGAGTGAGAAGTTCAGGGTAATTGGAGTTAGGATGTGTATGAGGGAGGATGGGAGGAGAGAGTGAAGAAATAGGGTCAGACCACTAAGGGCTGGGCATGCCAAATTTGGATCTTAACCTGAAAGCAGTGGAAAGCCACCAGAGATTTTTATAGAGAAAAGTCACGATCAGACTTGCTCTGAACACGGTCTGTCTAGCAGTGTGGAAAATGAAATGGTATGGGGAGAGGTAGGTTGCATAAAGACAGAGAGCAGGGAGGTTGATGGGAGTCTGAACTGAGGTAGCGGTACTGGGGTGCAGAGAGCAGTCTTGCTTTAGAGATATTTCAGAAGTGGAATTGAGGGGGTCTAGAAACGTATATTGTGAAGATTTTAACACTTCTGTTTTTGTACATGCTAATACAGAAAAGGGTGCTTCCAAGTGTAAGGCACTAGACAATATTTACATGTATTTTCTGTGTCAGATGTACAAAAAATATCGTTTCCTTAAACATGCCGATTTGTTATCAACTTAATAAAGCACACAACAATATTTCATTTACTTTTTAAGAATTGAATTCGAAAGAGCTACTACATTTCCTTACTTGTGTTTTATTTAATTTCGGGAAGAATGCTCCCTGAAAAAACACAGTGTAATTGGATACAGTTAAAACATGAGTATCTTATTTTATCTTAGCATAGCATGTCTGGTATTCTGTGACTCTTCCAAGTTGGACTTGATTGAAAACTGGTATTTGAGACAATAGATACAACAGAAAGCCTTGGAAAATACGCTTATCTCAGTCTAATCTGAGTTTTCTCACTAGTTGCCTTCTGTGACTAGTTTACTTCCTCTTTCTAGGCCTCAGTTTTCTTATTTCCAAAACAAAGGATAAATTCTTTGATCCTTAAGGCTCCTTTTGACTAAAACTCCAGAGTCTTTTCTTCCAGAAGAAATAATTGCCTTTGATTTTTAAAATGAAAAAAAAATTAATTTTATTATTATTACTATTGAAGTTTTAAAAAGGAGACTTCAAATTTTGCTGGAAAATATTTACTGGAATGTATAAATCTTGTTAGACGGTTTCGAGACTTATTAAAAAAAGAAAACCTGAAGCACATGCACTTTCAAACATTACCTTTCTTGGGGAACGAAGGCACTCAAGGAAATGTACTTAAACCTCCGTGGTTTCAACTAAGTCTTAGAGTAACACAACGACCAAGTGATGCTTGTTGAAACAAATCTGGAGTCGAATTGGGTAAATGCGACTGCAGAAAAATCAGCAAGCCAGACGGTTTCCTTTTCCCTTCCTTAAGAAACTTGTATCTGTAAATGGAAAGGGGCTGTAGATCCTCGGGCAGAGAAATGGGAGAATACGGAGGGAAGTTTCTCTGATTTTCTCACTCTCTACCTGCTCGTGTGATATCCTCTCCAGCTAGCTCTGTCTGATAAGGAATTGATTCTCCCCCCACTTCTTTCCCTCCCTCCCCCCGCCCCGCTCCCTCCCTCTCTGTCCTTCACCCTGAGTAACGGTAGTGTCCTAGCAAGTGATGCTGTCGGAGACGGGAGCCCGGCACCAAGTAGGCTTCGGCTCCGCCGTCACCGCCGCCGGGCGGGAGAGCCTTTCCGAGCACCAGCGCCCCACTCGGCCCCGGGCTTCCTCCTCGCAGCCACAGCCGCGGCGGCTGCTCCCACGGTTTCATGGTGGGCGCCGGCGGCGGCGCCGACTCAGCTTTGGTTTCCGCCTCTAACTGCTCCGTGTCGGGCCGCGCAGTTTTCTCCGCCTGCCTCCGGCCCGGGGCTGCCCCGGGCTGCCGGAGCGGCGGGCGGTGCGGAAGGGGCGCCGCGGACAGACCTGGCGGCGGCCGCGGCGGGCGGCCGGCATCCCCACGCTCGGACCGCGGCTGGCGCGATGTCCACCAAGGTCAGGAAGTGCAAGGAGCAGGCGAGGGTGACCTTCCCCGCGCCGGAGGAGGAGGAGGAGGGAGAGGACGAAGGCTCGGAGCCGCAGCGCCGCCGGCGGGGCTGGAGGGGCGTCAACGGGGGGCTCGAGCCGCGCTCGGCGCCCTCACCGCGGGAACCGCACGGCTACTGCCCGCCGCCCTTCTCCCCCGGGCTGGACATGTGAGTACCCGGCCGGCCCGCGGCCCGCGCGTTGGGAGGGCAGTGCTGGGCGCGGGGGGGAGGGGGCAGGTTGGCGCGCTCCCGGCCGCCCCACGACGTCCCGGCGCCAGGGACCCCCAAACGCCGCCAGTCATGGCATGGCCGTTCTGTGGGGGCGACTTGGGGATGCAGACCTCGGTCTGGAGCTCGTCCCCTTGGTTCTGCTTTGTGGAGGGACTTGGGGGCCGCTGAAGGCGTGGCTGGGGCTCTGTCCCGGTTCGAGCGCACGGACCGGCCCCGGACCGACACCACGCGCGCCTGACTCGTTTTGCAGCCAGCAGACACGTCCTCTCCTACACGCACACTACTGCCACACGGGCTGGGACCCCTCAGCAAATAAATCCTGAGCTTACCCGAGGAAGTCAAAGAATGAGAAGGTGTGCATAGACCCAGGCGCGTGCTCGAACTTCGACCTCCTCCCCAGCTTTCCAGCGTGCAATTACGCTGGGAACGTGCGTCTTCCCCGAGACGTTCCCGGCGGTCCCAAGCCAGGGCAGGGGAGCGAGGAGAAGGGAAGGGAAGGTGTGTGATACACTGTGTGGGTGTAAGTTTGCCCGGTCGCCTTGTTTCTCGACGGCCCATTCACAGTTAGGGGCAAACTGAAGCCAAATCCCCAGGGGAGAGTGGGCGCGGGGCAGTCGCGGGAACCGTTTCGTGGAAACTTTGGTTGTAGTTCCCAGGCGGTTCAGGGTCAGTAGCTGTTTTCTTTTTAAAGGAAGGTAGAGGTCCGTCATTAGTGTGTGAGAAAGAGCAACTTTTGTCAATTTCCAGATCTTGGAGTCAGCCTTAGCCGCTACGAGACATAGAGAGGATTAAAAGAGAGCCCTTAGTTTTATAGGGTGCATGCTATTTTTCTTGTCACATACCCTGGGCGTGCCACGGGGCTTACTGTCTTTTTTAGGAAAAACGCGCAGACCTAGGTAGAGAACTTGGGGCTAGACGTGGCGGGCGGCACTAATCTTCTGGGCGGGGTAAGTGGTTTTTGGTGAAGGGACTGAGGTTATGCAGCGCCCCCTGCTGTTTTAGAGCTGCCACACCCCTAGTCCCAGGCCTCTGGGGCGACCTCCAGACCGACCTAATCTCGCCTGGCTCAGCCCGCTCAGAAACCCGCGCCTGGCCCTTCCGGATTTACTTATTAAAAAACGGAAATCAGAGGCTAGAAGTAGATAGCGTAGGGAAGGGTTCTCATTTAAAATGAGCGACGCGTCTGATGTGGTTCAATTATTGCCGAAGATTAGCCTGGCATGGAAATGGAAGCTTCAGGTATATCCTTGGGGATTAAAGCACAGCCAGCTCGCTTACCAGCCTCCTTAAGATTTTAAGGCATTGTCTATTTTCCTCTTGCCAATTTGGTTTTTATAACCCAGTTCAGTTTCTTGATTATTTTTTTTTCCTGTTACCTTAATTCCACACTAAATGGGACACCACAGCCCTCTTATCTGAGAAAATAGGGTGGAGCAGAGATTATTCACTTGGCCTTTTGGAGTTTGAGGTCAATTAAAATACCGAGGCAAATTCTATTGCAGACTTGTCTACCTGCTAACAGAAGAGAACATTTTTTTTTTTCTATTTTCTGACTTTACATAATTCAACAAGTAAATGTCCTAGTGTATTTACTTTGTAAAGCAGTTAAGAAGACCTGGTCATCTTAAGGAGACAAACATTAATAAATGTTTCTTCGGGAGGTAGGGCAGCAAGCTCTTCATGTTTGAGTCCTGTCATTTGCTCACGTTGGGCACTAGTTTGACATCTGTAGCAAAAATCAGCTCTTTATTCCACCTTCACATAGAATATGGCCACAGTTTAACAGCTCAGAGAGTGAACACAACAAGCCTAGGATGGAATTGGAGCAGGATAACGAGTCTCTCAAAGCCCCAGGGTCATTTTCAGTAGTCAGAACAGAATACCTGGATTTAAAATTCAGCCAGGATGCTGAAGATAGAATCCCACTTTTACCAAAAAGATTCCTGAGGGTAATCCTGTTGCTCATTTCACTGCTCTGTGCTCTAGTATTTCATTTGGGAATTTTAAACAGACTGACTTAAGGAGAAAGAATGTCGTCTGCTATATCACTAACAAGACTTTTTAAAAATATCCTTTGATAGAACTCTTGATTCAACCATTGATTCAAACCAAGAATTTCTTTCTCCTAAGTGTTTGCAAACCTAGGACCAAGTAGTCTATCATTGGCAAGATTACCTCATTTTCGAAGTTTTTGGTTAATAAATATATCTGGTGAAACTCCAAAAAGACATCTGAAGGCAGTTCTCATGAGTTTCGATTCAAAGACATTTCTTAAGCATTTGCATGTGCCAAGTGCAAGTTAGGTACAGCAAGCCCCAAAGATGGGTATGGCAACTTTTCTGCAAAGAGTTTAAAATCTCATGAGGGGGAAGTGGAAATGAAACTGGGCATGAGCTATTATGCTATAAATTAGAGTAAAATAAGTACCATAAAAACAGACACACAAGGATGGAGCTATGAAGAATCAAGTGTAAAGAGCGACAGACTATGTAAGGTCATAGAGAAATCAAGGAAACCTTTGTGGGTTCTAAAAGATAGGATAGGAGACAGACAGAGTGGGAAATTAATTGAAGCCCTTTCCTCAAAATGCTAGGCATGTCTGGGGAACATTAATTGAGTTTGGTTAGAAAATAGAGTGTATGTAGGAGAGCAGTGAGATTTAGCTGGCTGTATTGGTCTGGACATTAATATGGAGGATCTTGTGAGGAGGAGACAATAGGGAGCCATTGATGGTTACAGAGCAGCAGCAATTTGATCAAAGCCAGTCTGAAAGCAGGATGGATTGAAGTGGCAATTGAGAGAATGTCAATAAATAAATTAGGGGGCTACTATAGCCATTTAGGCTGAGATTAGGATCTGTAATAGTGTGGTACTGGTGGAATGGAAAGGAGAGATGTTGGAAGACAGAAGACTCAGATAAGATCTATGGGAATATGCAACTAACTGCCCATGAGGGGTTTAAAGAAAAAGCAAGGGGGAGCCTAGGTGTCTCAGTTGATTAAGCAATTAAGCATTTGCCTTCTGTTCAGGTCATGATCCCAGGGTCCTGGGATGAGTCCCATGACAAGCTCCTTGCTCAGCGGAGAGCCTGCTTCTCCTTCTCTCTCTGCCCTCCCCCACCATGCGGACTCTCTCTCTCTCTCACTTTCTATCTCAAGCAAATAAAGTCTAAAGAAAGAAAAAAGAGTGTGTGTGAGAGAGAGAGAAAGAGATAGCAGGGTCAGAGATGACTTGGTGATTTTGACCTAGATAACTAAGATCACTGATGTCATTGTTGAAAAGGAAAGGACAAAGAGGAGGATCTGATTTTTCAGATAATTCTGATTAGAGGTGTCAAACAGGAAGATGGGAATGCAAGTTTAAAGCTTGGGAAAATTTGAGAATCTACTGGCTGATAGGGCTAGATGCTGAGTCATGTGAGTATATGATATAACCCAAAGAAAGAATGTAAAGAGAGAAACAAAGAGAGCTCTAGACTCCCTTTTCTGAATGATTTTTGTTGTTGTTGTTTAGAGGGTAGAAAGAAAGGGTAGCAAGCAAAGGACACAGGAAAAGATGAAGAAGCAGGTAAGTACTAAGGCAAAGCTGCCTAGAAAGAACAATTTCAAGAAAAGAGAAGAATTGACCCATAGTTGGAAAATACGTGATAAATCAAGAGAGAAAATTATGAGTCTACTCTTGGGAAGAAGAATCAATCCTTATATGTATTAACATACTTACACATAATCATTAGATCTCTCAGTGGTGTTATCTTTAAAAGAGAAAGACTTCTAGAAAGGAAGATTCTGTTTAGTTTTTCTTCAGAGGAAGTACTGCCAAAAATGTGTCATAATGAAAACAGTAATTTGTGTTTATATAATATTTCATGCTGGAACTGGGAAGGAATCCCCTGTTCTTAGTACCTGCCCTCTCTTGGGTCTGGTATCCCCACAACCAGAGCATCTGTGTTTCTGTTTCTCTGGAGATTTCATATCCTGTCTTGCTTATAGGGGTGAGGGTATCAGTCAGTGGGGTGGAGATCTGGAGAAAGAGTTCTACCTACTCTTTATACAGACTTCCAGCCAATTCCCTTATTTTCTGCTCTTGGCTCATCTCTACTTTCTGGGATTTCTTTTGTCTTCAATTTCTGGGCCTTTTCTGGCATCGAGCAAGGTGGATCAACTTGCTTCTTCTTATAAGCACTCTGGCACTCCGGTTGGACCTTCCCTGTCTCCCCTAAATCATTTACCTTTCTTCCAACTTCATATATTGTGCAGTTACAGATATCAACAAATGTCTTCTGGTTTCATGGAAGATGAAATCTGTTATTTTTCTCTGCTTTCCTTGCTGTTTAGGGGGTATAATTTTGGAGAGGAGAAAGGGTAAGAGAGGCCTTAATCCCATCATCTTGAAACCAAATATCCCTATGATTATGTTTCAGGTGTACATATAAGCCCCAATGAAGACTATATTAACAGGCCAAGATATCAGAAGGAATAATATTCTTTTTAAAATTTATTTATTTATTTCAGAGACAGAAAAAGTGAGAGAGAGCATGAGAGGAGAGAAGGTCAGAGGGAGAAGCAGACTCCCCGTGGAGCTGGGAGCCCGATGTGGGACTCGATCCCAGAACCCAACGATCATGACCTGAGCCGAAGGCAGTCGCTCAACCAACTGAGCCACCCAGGCGCCCAGAAGGAAGAATATTCTTAATCACGAATGATCTTATTGGGCGAGTGGAGTAGATAGTAAGCTATACAGTGTGATATGAGGGTCATTTGAACTCCCCCACCTAAACTCATCTTAGTACCACACTTCCTAAATCTAACTAGTATAGAATATTTTGGGGGAAAAATAGATTCTTTGAGTTGCAGGATTTCATCCAGTCCAGTCTCTTCTTTTACAAATTGATAAACTGAAGCTGCAGTGGACCTCTAATTCCCAGCAGCCCCAGGTCATCTGAAATCTCTAGGCTCTTAGGGCTGTGCTGTTCATACCGTGGCCTCCTTTGGGTTCAGCTTTTCTCTCTTCCTCAAAGAAATTTAAAAATGCATTTACTCCTGGGAGGAATAACACAGGACACTACTAATTAGTATTAATTCATTTATGAGATCCAATTAATTCATCATTTCAGTTTGACTGCTGATGGCCAATCAACTTGAGAAAGTTTGTAAGCTAAGTGGGAGGACTGAGAATGGAAACCAAAAGGAGAAAAGAATATCTCAAAACATAATTGACCCCCTTGCCAAATATCCTTTACAGCTTTCTCTTTTCTTAACATCAAAGTGGTAAGAGGAACAAGATTGGGGCATCATCCAATGATGAGGTTAGAATTTTAGGAATTTTTCATTGCTGGCCTGGGAGAGCAAATATCTGTCCTCTCTCTCTGTCTTTCTCCTGCCCCTCCTCCCTTTCCCTCTCCCTGCCGCCAATATTCTTAACCATTATGCTTTGCCTTTGCCTGTAATATCCCAAAAGGCCCCTTACCCCAGTTGACAGTAAGCAATAAAACACCATGGGAAATGTAATAGGACCAGGAAACCTGTTTTTACTGGGCTCCTAGGCTCTTGGTAGGAAGGAATACTTTAAACTTCCTGGCTCAGGATTGAGATTGTCCCTCAGGGAGCATGCATAAGGAACAGTGAATGGCCACGGAGCAGTATCCTGAGGAGGGAGGCTCTTACCATGACCAGCAGTCTTCCTTTTCAACCCTGCCCCACCACACGGGGTAAGTCTGGCAGGGAAGCAGGATTAGTGGCCTGTGCAGGGTGAGCGCATAGGAGCCTGGCCCCCGATAGATGATCTGGAGTTGTGAACTATGGGTGACCAATTCACACTTGGGCATAAGGGGCTCAGCAGTGACTTTATGGGAATAATTAGGATTGGTACAGTGTTTTGTCTTTAATTTAGCATCTAGGTCAGGGATGTCTGTCTACAGATACCTAGTCAAAAGAAATACCTTATTAAAAAGTAGACTTCCCTCCTTTTCACTATTCAAATGATAGGTGACAGTATATATTTGGTCTTAGATCTTTTACAAAATAAGATTTAAATGTCCACAAGTATATGACCTGTTAAGGAAAGTGCATGACGATGCTAATATTCTACAGCAGTTTTGCATTTCAAAACCAGATTCCTTTGCTTCTAATAATATTAAAAGTATATATATATATAAATATATATATATATAAATGCACATATATAATAGGTTTATATGTATATTATATAAGGTGTTTTATATATATATATATATATATATATATGCATCTAATATATTTAAGTAGCCAAAAATGAACTTCTTTTGGGTCAGTAGGAGTTTTTGATTTTACTATTGAGTTTATCTCAATTCTTGTTCAGTTACAGCTTGAATTCATATTTGACTTCTAATTTCATTAGTCACTTAATATTCCTGAAATAATAAACATTCGTTTTAGAAAGTATTGTGAAAGAGTTTATTTTTGGAGATAAGCTTCATTATTTGAGCTTATTAATTCTAAGGTTTATCCCCATATTATCCTGACAAACATCACTTTACTATCAAAATCAAGAGATGTGGAATTCATCAGATACTTTTTGTGGTGTAACTAAGAATTAAATGTGATTAAGCAGAAATCTGCTTTGAAAGATGAATAACTGTTTACATTACTTTAACTTCCGATTATTAATTTATATTATTCGTGACTTTTAGAGAAGAATTATTCTAATTCCCTTCCACCTCTATTTCCACACATTTTCATATGTGACCAAAAGTTTTCTTTAATCCAGAGGGGAAAATTGTCAGTTCTCTGGGTCTTCTGTCTTGTGCTTTAAGCACTCATGCATCTGTGCACCTCTGACTCCAATAGGTAGATGGGCATCAGCCCTGTACTAAAAGCCAGCTGTATAGAGATAACGGGAGGCATCTCTGCCATGAAGGATGCTACAGTATCGTTGTAGAGCCAGGCATGAAAGCAGATAATTAAAAAGCAACACAGAGGCACTTGGGTGGCTCAGTTAAGCGTCCGCTTTCGGCTCGGGTCATGATCTCGGGGTCCTGAGATGGAGTCCCGCATCCATCGCATCCATCGGGCTCCCTGCTTCTCTCTCTCCTACTCCCCCTGCTTGTGCTCTCTCTGTCTCTATTAAATAAATAAAAACTTAAAAAAAAAAAAAAAGCAATTCAACAGTCAGTTTAACAGAGTTGTACACAAAACACAGTTCCCGGAAGCAGAAACGTCTAAGTTCTAGAAGGTACATGTGTCCTGCAGGTAATGATTAGGGGCCCTCCCCCCTGCTCCCAGTGGAGGAAGGAACACACTGTTAAGCGGCCTTTTTGCTTTTCTGGTTTTGGCTGCTGAGGGGTCTGGCAAAGAGCTTTCATGAGAGGGATGACAAGGAAAGTGATGAAGAGGGAAGACCGGAGCTTTCCTCCTTAAATATACAACAGCCTCTTTTCTCTAACTTGGCGATTATGGTATAAACCCAAATTAGCATTGTCTAATAGATTTATTAAACTCATACCTAGAGGATTCTGAATATAGCACAGGCCAACAGAAACTGTCAGGGAATGAATTACTGTGGAGACCCAGATATCTCTCCAGACTTGTAAGTGCTGGAATCTCTATTACTTTTTTTTTTGGTGGGATGAGAATCTTCAGACTTGAAAGCTGTGCTTTCTTGTTTCTTACATGGAGCTCCTTATCTTGGTTTGGTTGCTGCCTTGGCAGTGTGGCGTCGGTAGCTGTGAGCTCAGCAGAAGGCAGTGGGGGACCTGGGATGCGCCATAGCCCCATACCCTATACACCAAACAGTTGAATAGATTGGGCTGCCTTCCTCTAGCTTTGCATACTGATGCCCTTAGGGGACATACTGAGTTCAGAGTGTCCCCCACTTCACTTCTTCCCCTCTCCAAATACATAGAGGAAGAGATTTTCAAAACATGTGTTTTTGATGAGACCGCTAAGGCTGTTTGCAAGACGCCCTCCCTCCCTGAGAGCATGCTCAGAGGAAAGCCATACCGTGTAGGTGTCGGGTGGCTCCAGAGGGAACACATTGACTGACAAACTGCCTGCTTGCCAGGGGGACTATGAGGTTTGTCTGTTTTTTGACTTTTCATCTCTGACTTTCTTGTCCTTTGTCAGTGACTGCTGCTCCCCCCCCCCCCATCATCACTTCCAGTTATCACCACCCCCAACACTATAACATGGCCGTTGCTCTCTAACGCTTTTCTCCCCTCCTCCATGCTTTTCACACTACTTATCTTCTGTGACTCCTTCTGTTCTTCTTGCCCTTCACAGAATGACAGACTGGATCCTGGCCGGTTGGCACGTTCACTTTCTTCAGTGGGGTGAACAGCTTCGTCAAAACAACTTGGGTGTTATTCTCATTGCTTTGGCTCACATTGATGGTGTTATTACTCTGTTTGCCAGCTTGCTAGATGAAATGAGTAGTTGGCTAATTCTTCATTTCAATAAAGAATTCGACTTCTTTAATAATGTTCATTTGTTGCTGAGTGCTAAAGAGATTGTGATTCAATCCAAAGAGCAGTTTTTGAAGCTGTTCTTTCTAGAACCCAAATGTTCTAAAACATAACCTAAGCATACATTTTAATAACGTTATTTTGATTTGCAACCTTTATTCATTTTTTCTTATTCCCCGGAGACATGGTAGAGTCCAGAGAGCTTGGGAGAGGACCTCTGACCTCTCTTCTAATTCTTTGTCCTTTAATGACCTTAAGGAAGTGACTTAACCGTTCTGACTGAATCTCTTTGTCTATAGACTTAGTATCAAGTGGGCAGAATTAAGAGTAGGCCCAGAGATGGAAACCAAAGGAACAAACCAGTAGCAGGCTCAAGAAACTGGAACAACGTAGATGAGCAGCTACGTGTTTCTTCTGTAATCTACCTGTAATAGGTCTTTCTCTTCAGCCTCCCACCTGCTGACCAGGAGAGAAAAAAATGAACTAAATGTCCATTCCGTGGTTGAAATTCGTTTTTTAAATTTTGAGGGTGTTGTTGTTGTTGTTGTTTGTTTGCTAAACAGACACTTATTCTCACCCAACAAGTGAATTAAACAATCAGTCGATCAAGCAATGAAGTTAATTAAATGATTAAGCAGTTATGTGAGTTAATAGGAGGGAAGACTTGCCCTACATTATTGCAGGGATTGGGTCAACTAGGACTGTGTCTCCTTGTGCCTTGAGTTCCTATCTAAGGGATTTATGCTTGCTGATTCTTCCCTCCAGTCTCTACAAGGGGTCATAGTCTCCTTATGGTTCATGTATACACCTCTAGTTCAGGGCACTCTGGGGAGATGCTGTGAAGCCAATTTCATTGATCCTAGTTTGATGTTGTAAAGTAAATTTTCCTTTTAATAAATAGCCTCCCACTTGGGTAAAATAGCTCAGGCTCTCAGAAAGCACCCTCTCTCGTCCCCGCTGTCCTCTGTAGCATCTGGGCACTGGAGGAAGGGTGTGTATATGTCTCCTGGAGGAAAGAAAGAGTTGTCCTCTGATTCTTCTGGTCTCTGGCGATGTTCATTGTCTACTTGGGTGCTGTGTATCAGTGAAAATAACTCGATCTTGGCTGACTTGCCTTTGTTATAACCCAGATGTGCTCCTTGGCATATATGGGTTGAGCTCAGCTCCCAGGAGCTCCAGAGCTCTAATCCAGCTTACAGCACCAGCAGTGTTCCTAGTCACAGGGCAGGGTCTCTGGCTCTCAGCACAGAGCCCACACCACATGGAACTTAGGGTGGCTTGAGAAATCCCACACCATTCTCTACTTAACCAGGCTGGGCTGTCCCAGATCCCTTGCCCTCAGTGGTTCCTCACTTTCCTGGGTCCACATCTTAATTTTTACTTAAATTTTACTTACTATTTTTTCTTTCTTCTGTTAGGACAGGAAGCACCAAAATGGCTTTGCTGTCAAAAGCTGTCTTATCTGCATGATAAGAGCATCCTATGATCAGTTTCCTTCAAAACTAATTAGAGAAATAAAGGAACTGGGCAAATCTTTCCTCAAAACAATTTCTCTTTTTCCTAAATTCTGCTTGCAAAATCCCACTTTTCCTACAAAAAGCTGAAAATTACCTTACTCTTTCTCTTTGCAGTCCTCTAAACTTTGTCTTCTCTACATCTCCCCTAAACACACCCACCTCACTCTAACTAACCACTCGCCCTAACCCCCCACCACACCTCTCCGGCTGACCCCGCAGCAAGGTGTCCCGAGTCAACCAGAGCAAAGAGATTGTATTTGGAAAGACAAAATAGAAAAGTCCCTTACTCCTTTTTCCAAAAATACCCTTGACGGTATAGGAATACCCTTGACAGTATAGAAATAAGTAGGATAATATGTTTATAGGACAGTGAAAAATGAATCTGAGGGGCAAGGAAAACAAGATTGGCTGCTCAGCATCATTGAAGGTCAACCCGAGGATTCTAGTTTGTTTGTTCTTGTTGTTTAAGAGACATGTGACAGTAAAAGCAGAATTTAAGAAGAGCAAGATGCCGGGGAAGGCTGTGGCATACAAGGAGGAAAATTAGGAGTAGCTTGGGGCACTGGAAAGAACCTGGATTCAGACAGACAGACCCCACGTTGAAGCCCAGATCTGCATTTTACTATATTTATTGTGGAGGGCAGGTTTTTAAATCTCAGTTTTCTTATCTATGAAAGGCAAATATCCTTGCTTCATAACTAAATGGGAATTAAATATGATAGCGTGTGAAAAACATACCTATATGCCAGGTGCTGAGTAAAGTTTAGTAGCTTTCCTTCCTGTCATCTCTGCTGGAAAGCTGTTGTAATAATCCAGCTATGATTGGTTAAAGATCTGGAAGACGGTGCTGGCAATGAAAATTGGAAGGGAGAATCCAGTACAAAAAACACTCCAAAGGAAAAGCTTCAGAACTTTGAGACTGACAGCATCAAGATGGTGAGTCATAGATGACCTTGAAATTGCTTAATCTGGGAGCACCTGGGTGGGGGCACTTGGTTAGGCAGCTGCCTTCGGCTCAGGTCATGGGATCGAGCCCCAAATTGGGCTCCCTGCTCAGTGGGGAGTCTGCTTCTCTCCCCTCAGCTTGCTGCTCCCCCTGTTTGTGCTCTCTCTCTGTATCAAATAAATAAAATCTTAAAAAAAAAATAAAATAAATTGCTTAATCTAGAGGGGGTGCTTATTAAGGGAGAGGGTGAGTTGGGACATTTTAGAGTGACCCAGGGACAGAGAGTTGTACATGTGGGATCTGAGGTCAAGAGTGAGGACAGGGCCTGGGGAGAGATTTGAGAGCACAATGGAACAGATAGTTACTGAGTACTTATTTACTCCCTATGGGTCACTGGATAATGAGAAAGCATTATCTGGCCATCCAGGAATATGTGCACATGTGAGGGGATATTTATTAATACTATATTTCTTTAAAAAAAATTCGTGTAACCATAAAAAGATTTAGAACACATGGAATATAGGATAATTAATTTTAAATCTATGTGAGAAATCATTTAGGAAGAGAAAAAAGTATGTACCAGAAATCTGGGATAGAATAGTGATGGTAACTGAGCACTTTTAGATCTAAGCAAAATTACTGTATTTCCTGGGCCAAAAAAAAAAGGCAAGGGTTATATAGTTTATATATTATTAGATTAAAGGAAGTGAACTCATCTGGAGAGAGAAGCCTATTAATACACAATTCTAGGATAACTTTAGTACTTGCATCCTCATAAAAGGTACAATGGATATGAATATGATAATGGACAACCACTTTAACCCTTTAAATGCAGTTTTGAAGAAGACATAGTTACCTTTTAAAAATATTGATCCTTGATAAAAGCAAGGGCGTGACATTAAAGAGTCACTGGCGAAGGCATTTTGCAGGCTTCTCATTTACTGTGATTTAGGGACTTGCTTCCTGAAGTTCAAATTTTAAATGTTAAAAAAACAAAGGGAACCTAAATGAACATAAGGCTGCTTGTCCCTTTGGCTGGGCCAGTATGACAGATGGTTAAAGGCCTCATAGTGTAGGGTCATTGATTCAGGATAATCCCATTGTTTTTATGCTGGAGGTTCCCAACCTTGAGTGTGCTTGGGAATTTCAAAGGATGCTCATTGAAAATACATATTCTGGGCCACGTGGGTGGCTCAGTGGGTTGAGCATCCGCCTTCAGCTCAAGTCATGATCCCAGAGTCCTGGAACACAACTGCATCAGGCTCCTTGCTCCCTGGGGAGTCTTTTCTCTCTGCCCCTCCCCCTGCCTGTGCATTTTCTCTCTCTCTCTCTCTCTCTCATGGTCTCTCTCATGCTCTTTCTCAAATAAATAAAATCTTTAAAATAATTAAATACATATTCCATATCCCCACCCCCAAGAGACTGATTTAGTTCTTCTAATATGGGTCCCAGAAATCTACATTTTATTTATTTATTTATTTTAAGATTTTATTTATTTTTTTGACAGAGAGAGAGAGAGAGACCACAAGTAGGCAGAGAGGCAGGCAGAGAGAGAGAGGGGGGAAGCAGGCTTCCTGCTGAGCAGAGAGCCTGATGTGGGGCTCGATCCCAGGACCCTGAGATCATGACCTGAGCTGGAGGCAGAGGCTTTAACCCACTGAGCCACCCAGGCACCCCAGAAATCTGCATTTTTTTTAAAGATTTTATTTATTTATTTGACAGAGAGATCACAAGTAGGCAGAGAGGCAGGCAGAGAGAGAGAGGGAAGCAGGCTCCCTGCCGAGCAGAGAGCCCGATGTGGGGCTCGATCCCAGGACCCTGAGATCATGACCTGAGCCGAAGGCAGGGGCTTTAACCCACTGAGCCACTCAGGCGCCCCAGAAATCTGCATTTTAATAGGCACTCCATGTGATCTTGGGGCAGGTGGTCCTCATGTCACATTTAGAGAAACAGTGTTAGAAGTCAGATGAGTTTACATCTAAGTTATGAAAGCTGAGGAGTATTACTTGTATTTTTATCTCTGAATGGAATGGAGCAAAGGGTTGGCTTTGGGTACACCAAAATATTTCTCAGAAAGAACTTTTTATCTGCTTAAGTGTTTGGAGAAGTACCAAGAACCCAAAGTTTGTTTCATATAGCATATCATTTTTTTTTAAAGATTTTATTTATTTATTTGACAGAGAGAGAGAGATCATAAGTAGGCAGAGAGGCAGGCAGAGAGAGAGAGAAGGAAGCAGGCTCCCTGCTGAGCAGAGAGCCCTATGTGGGGCTCAATCCCAGGACCCTGAGATCATGACCTGAGCCAAAGGCAGAGGCTTCAACCCACTGAGCCACCCAGGCGCCCCCATTTTTTTTTTTTAATATGTATAGTCACTGTCTTCCTCAGCTTGGGCTGTCAGCAAAGTACCATAGACTGGCTTAAACAACAAAAGTGTTTTTTTCTGACAGTTGTGGAGGTCAGAAGTCTGAGATCATGGCGCCAGTATGATCAGGTTTTAGTGAAAGTTCTCTCTTCCTGGCTTGCAGGTGGCTGTTTTCTTGCTGGGCCCTCCCCTAGTGGAGTGGGGGTGGGGTGGGGGACTTGAAGTGGGGAGACAGAAGGAGGGAAAGAACATGAGAGCTCTCTGCTATTTGTTCTTACAAGGGCACTGATCCCATCATGAGGGCTCTCCGCTCATAACCTCATCTAATCATAATTGCCTCCAAACCTCCCAAAGGCTCATCCCCAGATGCCATCACATTGAGGATTAGGGCTTAAACATATGGATTTGTGGGGGGACCAGTTTAGTCCACAGCAGACAGATATTACCAGCCATCCATATCAGCCTGAGCTTACACTGGGCCTTGTAGAGCATCTGCTTTAGGTCAGTGGTACTCTAATGTTCTTATAAGAAAGAAGGTCCTGTGCAATGGACCCTTGCAGGGCTGAATGAGTCAACCCACTGGATGAGGATCTGAAGGTAAGAAAATGTCTAGCAAAATGATTTTAGTGTTAATATTACTAAAGTGAGGCATCCTCTCCCTTTCACCCTCATTTCTTCCTTATTTCTCATGCTAGAGGAGGTGCATTGTCAAGGCCAGCTGAGATTGGGGCCACGTTTATGATTGTGGACAGGTTGAATTCAATGTGATTCATACCATTCTATCATTCCAGATTAATGATGGATTACAGGATTCTGCATTTTAATAGGCTCTCCAAGCAATCTTGGGGCAGGTGGTCCTCATGTCACATTTAGAGAAACAGTGTTAGAAATCTTTTTTTTTTTAAAGTCACTTCCTACATGGATTCACAATGAAGATAAGTAGCATTAGATCAGCTCTTTTATTTTGAAATAGCTGTATAATTTGTTCTAATTCAGAAATTGACTTCACACTTAACTCAGCGTTAGAATCCTTTAAAGACAAAATCAAAATGACTCATGTGACATGTGTCATGTAGTACTAAAATGCCACATTTCAGCATGAATATGCAATATGGAGATATTAGTTCTGAAAGAGGAAGAGTTACTAAGAAAAAACTTTTAAATATTAAGAAATGTAAATAAAAATTCATTTAAAAAATCATATTCCAGTATTTTAAAATCACAGTCTTTGGGGAGAAAAGGTAGGGTTTTTATAAGTGATTTTTGTTGTAGATAGCAATCATTAGATAAAGAGCCCGTTTGGTTAAGATGTGACACTTTAATAATGAGTTTATTTCCCCCAAGATAATGTATCTGAGTATAGATTGGAATCCTTCAGACATATATACTCTGCAAATATCTTCTGTGGTTATAGAAAATGTCAGTATCACCGGTAAGCACAAAATTCATCTTTTATGCATATGGAAATTCTAGCCATTTTAAGAGTTCCAGTTTGTAGCTTCATAATAAAAATATTAACCCAATAAAGTCAGTAGCATTAGGAGTAACAAAACGAACTGACCTACCACAATAATGGTATTTACCAGATTAGTTTAAAACCCTGTCATAGAGTTTGGTCTTGAAACAAAGTTCTTTTCTATCCACTTCAGTGAATGCTATTTCCCAGTTCTTGTACACCTAAAAATCATCCTAATACCAACACACACAGACACACATACACATACAACTCACCCCAGCCCTGACCCAACCTTGCACCTCCCTGTCACCCATACTCACCACAACTCCACATGCCTCTGTCTGCCTGCTGCCCTACATGACATACATCCATATTCCACTGATAGGGCATTTCTCTAGCTTCGGAAAGATTATAATGTAATAGTTGCCAATAAGCACCTATATGTAAAACATTTTGTCAACTAAGGGATTAAAATATATAAAGATTAAAAACATGAATTTTATTTTTATTTATTTTTACTTTTTACAAAATTTTATGTATTTAAGAGTGAAAGTGTGCACAAGCGGGGGGAGGGGCAGGCAGAGGGAGAAGCAGACTCCCCACTGAGCAGGGAGGCCCATGTGGGTTTGATCGCAGGACCCTGAGATCATGACCTGAGCCAAAGGCAGACGCTTAACCAACTGACTTACTCAGGTGACCACGATGAATTTTATTTTTAATAAAAATATTCAAACTGCGGTTAAAAGTATTCAAAATGTGCAAAAAAAAAAATCTCTTCTCCTATGGCTTGTCAGTTCTGCTCAGAGCCCAGGTATAACTACAATTAAAAGCCTCTTGTGTTGCTTCCTGTAAATTGCTACAAATACATTAGTATGTGTGTGTATACATGTGTGTACATATATATGTACGCATATAAAGATGTGCATGCATATAAATGCCATATTTATTTAATTTTAAGAAGTTGGTTTCCTGACACTAGTTGAGCAGTTAGAATGGGGTGCCAGGCTAGCACTGTCACCCTTGGAGTTAATGTGCCTCTCCAGACTTCTTTGGTTATCACCTCTGAAGACCCAGGTTTGCCTGGCCACGTTCCCTTGGTCTCCATATGGGAAGCCTTCTGTACTCCTCTCTTGGTTTGAGGTCAACAGAGGTGAAGATGGAGTGGGGATTGGTAACTACCTCTGACTTCTGCTCCCAGACCCCCAGGGAAAAGAACATTGTCCCCTCAAGCTAGTTTTCAGCCCCTGACTCTGTGAATATTGTTTTATCAATGGTGGAAAGTATTTCTAGACTATATATTACAGAAGGAAAGCATTTTCCTTCCCCAGCCATTCACTTTTAACTTGTCACTGTTATTTGCTTCAGAAATTGGGATTGTAAAAAGAGCTTTATCTGATATTTTTGGTTGCAACTCACACAGAAAACAAAAATTGCAGATATTTTAAAGGAGCTTATCTTAAGCATTTCAGTCAGCAAGAATGTTAGAACTGGCTAAGGGTAAAGATGCGGATTTGTATTTATAATAACAGCCATTTAAAGAGTAAAAGTAATCACAATGTTAAAAAAAGTAATCACAGTGTTAAAAATTATGTTGTTTATTTAGCATCATTTTTCAGAGACTCAGAACTTCTTAAAAAAGCTTTTTGTTCATGTGCTCAAGAGGAAACTCTGGAGCACTTTGTAAATTTCCATTTTACATCTGGAGTAAGGAAGTCCAAAGAAATGAATTTACTCAGCATCAGAAATAAAATGTGACCCTGATTCAGTGTACACATCAATTAATGACATCACTTTCATAATGCAGCTAAATCTCAGTGAATATGGTTGGTACTAGGTACATTGTTCTGGATATATAATTAGTGTCCAGTTGCTTTATTCATAAAATAGTAGTAGTGATTTTTTTTGAGAGAGAGAGAAGGGGAGGGGATTGGATAGGGGCAGAGAGTGAGAGAGAGAGAAAGGGAGAGAAAGAGAGAGACTTAAGCAGGCTCCTCACCCAGTGTGGAGCCGGATGTAGGGCTCTGGGCTTGATCTCACAACTCTGATATCATGACCTGAGCTGAAACCAAAAATCAGAGGCTTAACTGACTGACCCACCCAGGTGCCCCAATAGTCAGGATTTTTAAACCATAAATCATACTATATCCTTTTACTTCAAAGAGGCAATTATATAATATTGGTAATTAACCAACTCTTATTACAAAGTCACAGTTATTTTCAACAAAGTAAGTTAGGCTTTGGGGGGTGGGGCGGAGGCAAGATACCCTTAAGAGAAAAAGATAACAAAGATCCTGGAAGATCCTTGGCCTAAATCCTAGGCTTCCCCCCCTTCAATTATTTTATTTAGTTAAAAATATGCAATGACTTGAGAGGATTCTTCTGTCCTAATTCTTGAAAAATTTGCTTTCTTTAGCCTTAAAGTCTAGTACTTTGGTGCCAACAATCTTTAGACCTCTGTTTTCAAGACTTTTGAGACTAGTATGGTTATTTATATAAGGTCTGGGGAGTTCCATCTTTATCAGGGCCACAAGGGAAGCATGGATGTCTGGACATTGTTTATATTATTATTTCCTCCAAATGCCATTTTCTTTTGGACGGGAATCCTCGTTCTGATAGGCTATCGGCTCCTCTCTGGGTTCAAGCAGCCCATTTTAGGTACAGGTGTAAATTTCAGGTGGTGCGTTGTTAGCAGCCGACCCAGCTGCCTCCGGGCCCACAGGTCTGCTGTAGGTGTTGTGTACTTGGAAAGGGCTGGATCTGTGGGAGGGAGCAATAGGCCCTAATAGTCTATAGTTGTTTTTCATTGCTGCTGATTAGGTCCATGGAGGGAAGCCCATCTCTGAGGCGCAAGACAGTGATGCGGGAGAAGGGCCGGCGCCAGGCGGTCCGGGGCCCGGCTTTCATGTTCAATGACCGGGGCACTAGCCTTACTGCGGAAGAGGAGCGCTTCCTGGACGCTGCGGAGTATGGCAACATCCCTGTGGTGCGCAAGATGCTGGAGGAATCCAAGACGCTGAACGTCAACTGCGTGGACTACATGGGCCAGAACGCGCTGCAGCTGGCCGTGGGCAATGAGCACCTGGAGGTAACGGAGCTGCTGCTCAAGAAGGAGAACCTGGCGCGAATCGGCGACGCCCTGCTGCTTGCCATCAGCAAGGGCTACGTGCGCATCGTGGAAGCCATCCTGAACCACCCCGGATTCGCGGCCAGCAAGCGCCTGACCCTGAGCCCCTGCGAGCAGGAGCTGCAGGACGACGACTTCTACGCCTACGACGAGGACGGCACGCGCTTCTCGCCCGACATCACGCCCATCATCTTGGCGGCGCACTGCCAGAAGTACGAGGTGGTACACATGCTGCTGATGAAGGGCGCCAGGATCGAGCGGCCACACGACTATTTCTGCAAATGCGGAGACTGCATGGAGAAGCAGAGGCACGACTCTTTCAGTCACTCACGCTCGAGGATCAATGCCTACAAGGGACTGGCCAGCCCAGCGTACCTGTCCTTGTCCAGCGAGGACCCAGTGCTCACCGCCCTGGAGCTCAGCAACGAGCTGGCCAAGCTAGCCAACATAGAGAAGGAGTTCAAGGTAAGCTCCGCGCTCCACCCCTCCTATCCTGCACGCTAATTCACTTTGCTGCTGCCGACTAGTGCCTTCCAAAGTTTGCTCTGGAATCAGTTTTGCCCAGCGGATTTAAAATCATGAGGGATTGGAAATGTTCCGAAATGATCTGATGATTTCCCCCTCTGGGCATGGTGCTGTGATAAATTCGCTTTGGGCTTGGGTATATACTGGATCAGAAACCTGTAGTTACGGTGCTGTTCTGTGTGGATGAGCATTAAGTAGAACGCAAGACTCCCCCCACCCCCCCACATTTTGTTTAAAGACGGGATTTGGTGTAACTTTTTGCTTCCCAAATTCTTCTTCCTTTTCTGTAGTTAACAGTATGGTGGCACACAACACAGAAGGTTGTTTAGTTTTGCATGCAGTGTTTATTGGCTCAAACATCTCTATATTCCTTTAAATAGAAAGCCAAAAGACTAACATGAACAATTAGTCATTTTATTAATATGACAAAGATGCTTCTCCCTGAAATCCACAAATGTATATTCACAATGGTGAACCATAGACATTGGGTCATCCCAGAAATACAAGGATAGAAAACTGTTTTGTTTTAATGGATTTTTTTTAAATGAATGAACTTTTTTCCGAACATCATTTCCAGTCCAGAAGTATTATTATTTTTAAGCAGTATTAATTTTTATAAAAATTATACATTAATGATAGAATATTTTTATCTTTTATTCGGTTGCCACATCCTCCTATGAATTTTGAATGGTTCTACCTATTAAATATGGGACAAAAGGAGATTTCATGGTTCTGGTGAAAATCAGACTGTTTTTCAGCAGGTTTTTGTCTCCTGTTGTCCACCTAAGAAGATTATTGTAGGCATCAATTCCTTAAATTATTTTCTGGATGCTGAGTTAATCTGCTTTTTAGCGTTGTGTCAGATCACAGAAAAAGTGATTATTCTCTTTCAGATCTTATTTTTCATACTTAAGTGAGATTTGCACAAATGCGACTAGCAATATAATTCTGGTTAAGGGGTTGTAAGAAAATGGTATGAAACAGAAACGAGCTATTAAGCCATGAAAAGACATGGAGGAACCTTACATGCATATTACTAAGAGAAAGAGCTCAATCTGAACGCTATATACTATATGATTCCAACTATCTGACGTTCTGAAAAAGGCAAAACAATGGACAGCAACAAGATCGATGTTGCTAGGGGTGACTGGGGAGGGAGGAATAAATCAGTGGACCACAAGATTTTTAGGGCAGTGAAGATACTTTGTATGATACTAGGATGATGGATACCTGTCATTATGTATTTATCCAAATCCATGGAGTTTGCAACACCAAGAGAGAACCCTAATGTGAATACAATGGAATATTATGCCTCCACCAGAAAGGATGAATATCCAACTTTTGTATCAACATGGACAGGACTAGAAGAGATTATGCGGAGTGAAATAAGTCAAGCTGAGAGAGTCAATTATCTTATGGTCTCACTTACGTGTGGAGTATAAAGAAAATCATGGAGGGCATCGTGAGAAGGAAAGGGAGGGCGAATGGGGGGAAATCGGAGGGGGTGATGAAACAGGAGAGACTGTGGACTCTGAGCAACAAACTGAGGGTTTTGGTGGGGGGGTGGGTGAGCCTGGTGGTGGGTATCGAGAAGGGCACGTACTGCATGGAGCACTGGGTGTGGTGCATGAACAATCAATCTTGTAACACTGAAAAATTAAAATAAACATATTTGGGGAGAAAAAAAATAGATGCCAAAAAAAAAAAATGAACTACAGACTTTGGATGATAATGATGGGTCATTGAAGGTCCATCGGTGGTAAGAAATGGAAAGAGAATTCCATTCTCTCTGGTGAGAGAATGGAAATGCGTGGAAGCGTTTCCATTTTGGGGCAGGGCTTATATGGAAATCTATGTACCTTCCTCTTAATTTTACTATGAACCTAAACCTGCTTCAGAAAAATGGACTTTTTAAAAAAAAAATCATTAAAAAAGTGGCGGGAAAGTTTTGCATGTTTTTTGTTTCTCTTTCCATGCACACCAGATCATCTAGATATTCATCTTGTGCTGATAGAGATCTGGGCTTGGTATAATTTTGTTATTCCATTAAAATTTTTTCTTCTGATATAAAAGCTACACATACTTATGGTAAAAATGTGGAAAAATACAAAGAAAAAATGAATATCACCTTATATTTACTCTTTGAAGAGATTCATCATGTTATATTTGAAAAGGTATATTTCCTTGGACTCAAAAGGAATTTTTTTTTTTAAACAGAACTCAGAGCAAATAGAAAACTTCAAATTCTGTTTAGAGAGAATAGAAAAGCATTGAAGTAAAATAGTTCTAAATATCACTATTTTGGCATAGTAATAAAAATATAATTCTAAATTTATTTGCCACTATTTCAAATGTCACTCAAGCCTTGTTTTTTTGCAATTTTGCTTGATAATATATTGAAAATCTATAAAAGAGAGTCTACAAAAGGGAATATTTTCTAATATTATGCTTTAATAATTTATAAAAGATGGTGATGTTTGCAATTCTGCCCAGAGAAGTCATTTCAGTGAAGCGATAGTTTAAAAAATTTGTTATTCATAGCATTCCCCCGAAGCTGACTAAATCTGTATTGATAATACTCAGAACCTCCTTTACCCTGACTTGAAGAGTCATCTCTGATAACCTTTTAAATGTGGGAAAATATTACAAGAGGCAAAAAGAGAAGAAAGCACAACTGAATTTAAGAGGGAGTCCAGAAAACTACCAAGCATCTAAGGATACGCAAAAATCATCCAAACCTCTCAGTTCCTTTTTCTGAACCATACGGAAAGCACTTGTGTAGCATGACCCTCTCTGAGCCGGAACACAGATGGTTCTTCAGCAGTTACGGTCTCTAAGGACAAGTCTCTCTCCCCCGACTAAATATTTCTTTTCATTCCTATTCTCGCCTGTCTTTATTATTCCTTTCATATCTACCTTCCTTTCATCTCTTTGCCCTCTTGTCCTATGCTCCTGTCCACCCGTCAGGGCTTTAGACAGAGAAAATGGTGATTTCACAGCACAGACCCAGAGATGCTGAGCTTGGAAGGGGCGGTGGAAGTGAAGCTCATTTCTGAGACAAACAGGTCACCTCATTTGCCCTATTCCGTGTGTTCGCTGTGTTATTTCCATGGAGACTATGCGCTCAAAATACTAGCCTTGAAATGAAAAAATAAGGTGTTCCCTAGTGAAAAAGAAATGATTTTTCCCCCTTTGTAGACACCTGTACCTATTTCATCTTATCAATGCCTTGTAAGATTAGCACCTCACCCCTCAAATTGCCATCGCTTAGCTGCATCCGAGAAGGTTCTCAGGCCGTGTGCAGTTTTCAGAGTTCCTCGAAGAATACAGGAGACATGATGCCGAAACCACATGAAGGTCATTACCCAAAAGGTCGAACATTGTAGGATATAGATGTAGATGAATTCATGGAGGACAGCGTGGTGACAAGTTATTAAAGATATAGTCTGGAGAGGCGCCTGGGTGGCTCAGGGGGTTAAAGCCTCTGCCTTCGGCTCAGGTCATGATCTCAGCGTCCTGGGATCAAGCCCCACATCGGGCTCTCTGCTCAGCAGGGAGCCTGCTTCCCCCTCTCTCTCTGCCTGCTTCTCTGCCTACTTGTGATCTCTCTCTCTGTCAAATAAATAAATAAAATCTTAAAAAAAAAGATATAGTTTGGATGTGCAAATGATGTCTGAAGCTATTCTGAGAAGCAGAATATTGGACAAGATGGCCTCCAGGTCTAATCCTCTAAATGTCAGTGGTACGAAAGCTCATCATTTATTAAACTGTGAGAATGCAAAGTGAAGTTTCTCGATTCTGAGTCAATGATGCACTTTTTTTTTTCTTGAGAAAAGAAGGCATTTACCTTCCCTGTGCCTCAGTTTTCCTCTCTTTAAATTAGAAAAGCAATTTTTAATTTAATGTAAATTAAATTTTTAATTTACATCACAGTAGGGCTGTGAGGAAAAGTTAAAGCAAGATGGCATTTTATAAAGCAGGAAGATACTCTAGGAGTATCCTCTGACTGTACAGACCTCTTATTTTACAAATGAGACCACAAAGCCTATTAGCCAAGGAGCCATCTGCTGAGCCTAGATTTAGACATCTTGGGTCTTGGGCCTAGATAGTCTATCTAACATACTGTGCCTGACAACATTGAGGTATTTCTATAGTACTTGTTGTGTTTGAAGCATGCTGTAAGCATATAATCCTCATAGCAGCAACATTAGGCACACGTATTCTCATCAGAGAGGCTAAGTGAATGCCACAGGATCAGATAGCTAGTAGGTTGTAGAAGCCATGATTGAACCCAGAAAGTCTAGCTTTAGATTTGTGCTTTTAACCACTATACTCTCCTGCCCCATTTGTTATTAGAGGAAGGATCTGACCAATCCAAGCCTCCTTAGAGTAGAATTTCAATTTTTCTCTTAAAGAGAAATAAGCATTAAAATAAGTGTTCTAAAACCTGTAGACAGGTAGTGACGAGGACCAGTTGTCATCCCCTAGCTTGAGCAGGTCTTCAGGGCTTTGAGTTCCTGCTCTATAAGGAAGGTAGCAGGTCCTTCTGGTAACTTCGTGGAGAGCCATGGTATTAGAAGAGTGGCATAATGAAGATGATTAAGCAAAACTAAATTAAGAGAAAATTACTAGAAAATGCAGACCAGACAAATGGTCCAAGCCATGAAGTAACATATGGCAGGACCTCATGGTAGAACTAGTATCATCCCCTTGTGGTACAGTGCAGCCTTCGAGTAGTTGCTTCTGCAACGGAGAAAACGCTGTCTCTAGGGGCACCTGGGTGGTTCAGTGGGTTAAGCCTGTACCTTCTGCTCAGGTCATGATCTCAGGGTCCTGGGATCGAGCCCCGAATCGGGCTCTCTGCTCAGCAGGGAGCCTGCTTCCCCCTCTCCCTCGGCCTGCCTCTCTGCCTACTTGTGATCTCTCTCTGTCAAATAAATAAATAAAATCTTAAAAAAAAAAAAGAAAGAAAAAAAAAAGAAGACTGTCTTTAGCTGGTGCCCTCCATCTTTCCCTGGGAGCTCCACATATATTGATAAAGTGGCATCCCATGACCGCAAGAAAAGAAATTGCCATTATCTCCAGCACAGATTATTTTCTGAACTTGTGCAACAGACTTCTTCCAGCAGGAAATGCTTACAGTGTTATGAAGACAAAGTGTTGTTTTTGCAACTTGTACGACTAGCAGTTTTTGTTTCTTGATTGATGGTTCCGTGGATGTGAACAAACCACACAGCTCTCTTTAAGACAATTTACTGATTATGATTTTTTGAAGCAATGAATTATTATTTATTACTGGAGAGGTGGCTACTGTTTTCTTGAAGCACTGAAATATTCTCTTTTTTTTCTGATCAATGGAGAAATGACCCTTCTATGTTGTACCAAATCTTATAGAACAGTCTGAACTGAGGAGTAACATGAGGAAATTTCGTCTAAAAAAATTGTATTAAAAGGGGAGCTTTGTATGGAAACAGACATGAATTTAATACTTCTGGATGCTATAATAAAATATTTCATTAGTCTTTCAGGAATGGAAGGCAGATGGATACTTAACTGACATTCTGCATAGAAACCAGACTGAACATTTTATTAATTTTATCAGTTGCATGGTACCAGCTTGAATGGAAACCAAAGATTAAAGTTTTTATTCATTTTATCTATTATGAGGGGAGAAGGATTAGCTGTAACTGTTCCTTATCTGAATTTCTACTCTCTGAAATGGAAAATATTCTAGTCTGTGTAGCCTTTAAACAGTCTCTCTTCTTTCTTTTAGTTGGTGACATGATTTTCCCCATCAAATCAATTATTTTTTTAAAGAAAAAAAATCAAACCCTTCATGTCTTTTTTTTTAAGTATGATTTTTAGTAGTCTGGAAATTCTGCTGTGCTAGATATTACATGGTTATTAGACATGTACAGTATCTCAGGCCATATTGAAATGGCGTACTCTATTTTCCTCAAATGTGCCAAATTAGACCATCATCCAGTTACCTTTCTGAAAAATTTTAGTGAACTCCATAGAAGTAGAACCGGGGTTCCTGAAAGTAAGATACTTTCCCAGCAGATGGTCATTGCATTGATACCTTGACTGGAACCAAAGGGCTAGAAATAGAACTCCATTCAGAAGGTAACAGGAAAGGCTGCCAAGTGACTTCCTTATCCCAGTCCATGGCACTATATAAATATGCTGATGAAATTAAAGATTCACAGATTATTTTTAGCATGGTGTTAGTTCCAGTGGCCTAGAAATTTTCTCTCAGGTATTGATATTCTGCAACCCCTGAGAATTCAATTACATATAATCAGACATTTCTCACCTTCCAGTTCTGAAGGACGTGATAACCTTCAGACAAACAAGGAAAAATACCTCCTCTCTCTGTTGGTCCACGTCTTTACATTCACTGGAAACCAGTCATTCTTAAACATAAATGTGTATCATAAACACACAGAGAGTGTGTTTACACAGATTGCTGAGCCCTTCAGTTTCTAGATAGGAGCAACTGAGGTGGGGTCTGAGAATGCATCTCTCACATGTGTCCAGGTGCTGTTGTTGCTACTGGCTATAGGACTACTCTGAGAAGCTATGTCTCCAGCAAGGCAAGGGAGACTAAAAACCGAGCAAGTTATTTTCATGTATAGTCAATCGTCTATGTCTGATCACCGCTTTAGAAAAATTACCATTTAAACCAATTTTCACTACAGAAATGGTTTTGTTTGGGCTCTAAGGAAACTATTGTTTGTATAAGAGAGATACGGCTCTTTTTGATCTTTGGGTCTGTTCACATTAGCCTTTAGCCAACATCTCTTAATACATACCAGTAACAAATGTGCATACCGTTTTCAGAGCTGTCTCGTGTGGGTGGGCGGATTGCAGAAGGTACTGGCTGAGATTGCGAGTGGGGGCAAATCCTGCCTGTGTCTAACTCAGCAAGCCTTGCATCCATGTAGGCACAGCAGCTTCCTACCCAGAAGAAGGGACCCCTTTTTGTAATTCACAAAAACCCTAAACACTTTTCATTGAATTAAAGCAAATTCCTTGAATTAAACTTTAAACATCTTGCTCTTAGAATGACTATCGGAAGCTCTCCATGCAGTGCAAAGACTTTGTAGTGGGTGTGTTGGATCTTTGCCGAGACTCAGAGGAAGTAGAAGCTATTCTGAATGGAGATCTGGAATCCACGGAACCTCTAGAGCTACACAGGCATAAAGCTTCACTGAGTCGTGTCAAGCTTGCTATTAAGTATGAAGTGAAAAAGGTGAGTGGTCCGCTTTTATCCAGCACCATATTGGAATAAACATGTAATAGCAACTATGCCATAATCCCCGGAAGATGTTTTAAATAATAAAGATTTTATTGGTACAAGATTTTTTTCTTCCTGAAAGAGATTAAGTGAAATACGGTAAAGTTGTGAGTCAAATATCTAGCTTCTTCGATCCTGTCCACCTTTTGCCCACTGTGAGACCTTGGATAAGTCATAAAACTTCTTTAAACTTCAGAAGGTTTCCTCATGTAAATGGAGGATAATCTCTCCTATCTATCTCTGATAATACGATTTCGGTGGATTAAGATATGCAAAAGAACTTTGTGAACTGCTTATTACAATGCAATGCAAAATAATTAAATATTACTTGTACACATTTTTGTAAATCACTGTTACAACTGCCATGTTAATCCTTGTGACAATCTGTTATCAGCCATTTCACCTATAAAATAGGTAAAATAGATAATGGCATTTCTAGTCTACAACGAAACTGAGATTGCCATGCTTAAATACTATGTCTAGGTCACAGAGCTGTGGATACCAGAAATAAAATTTATGATTACTTTTTTGCTCTGTTTATCACAGATAAACAAGTGTATGTATTTGCTGCTTGTATAGGGCTTTTAAATCATGAAAATTGTAGTTATGATGTTTTACCATAATAAAAATCTCAGTTATCTATAACCTAGCAGCATCTATATGTTAGATAACGATATTTTTTTGTACTCTAAGAGAAACTGACAAGTGACCAAGAAGTAAGCTGTTTTCAGGAACAGATCTGGTTTCATAAACTGGTTAATCTCTGTATAGCTGAGTTTTCTCTCCTCCACGCATCATGCTTAAGAGGGCAGGGAGCCAGCCTGCAAGGGTTCAAGTCCTGAGTTAACCACATGTTCTCTGTATGGCCACCGGCAAGTCGCCCAACCAGGCCGAGCCTCAATCTGCTCCGTGAAGTAGGGACCATAAAAGCAACTGCTTTTTCAGTTGTTTATAAGATTATAAGAGCTAATGCATGTAAAGTAATTAGCACAGGTCTAGTACATAGTGATTGTTCAACATGTTACCTGATAACATTTCTATATTATGAAAATTCATTCTCAGAATGATAACTCTTAAACAAGTTCAGCTTTTAATCATCAAACACAGATTTCACGTTCATTGTGTTGGCTTCCGTCCTCAGTAATAGACTACGGTCAGTTTAGGCAGAAAGGAATTTAGTAAGGGATCTGAGGAGACTCACAGAATCATTAGGAGAGATGGATGGACAAGTCTATCTAAGTTGTGCCTCCAGAAACCTTACTCAGAACCAGGCCCAGAAGAGAAGCCTGTGCATATGCCTCTGACCTGTGGAACCGAGGAAAGTGTGGGCACCCTACCAGCAAGTGAGCATGAAGGAAACTTCCTCTCTTTCCTCTTCTATCCTTGTATGTGTGCATGTGCGCACACACTCACACACACAAATTCTACCACAATCTAGAGAACTTTCACATACAGTGTTCACAAGGTTTCAGTCAACTATTAATCACAGATCTCCCATCAACTTAATAAGGTGGGGAAAATGTGAAGATTCTTAGTAAGTACTGATGTAAAATAACTTTTCAAGGAATTACCATTTAAAAGTAAATTGGCTCAACTGCTTTCCTCTCAGAACATTCTTTTTTTATTTAAGTTTTTGTTTTTTAATTCCAGTTAGTTAACATACAGCGTAATATTAGTTTCAGGCGTACAATATAGTGACTCAGCACATCCACACAACACCCAGTGCTCATCACAAATGCGATCCTTTATCCCCATCATCTATTTCATCCATTCCCCCCCCCCCATTTTCCTCCCCACTGGTAACCATCAGTGTGCTCTCTTTAGTTAAGAGGCTGTTTTGTGGTTTGCACCCCCCCTTTTTTCCCCTTTGTTTTGTTTCTTAAATTCCACATATGAGTGAAATCATGGTACTTGTCTTTCTCTCGAGAATTCTTAACTGCTTGAGGTTTTCTATATTAAAGGAAAAAAGATCATTTTGAATAAGATTCATATGAAACCATTTTTAGAAATCTGTTTGGACATTTATTCACAGATCTTGCACTACACACCTCTTTTCTTTAGCACCTGAGAGGAGAGAATTGATTTCAGTTGTCACTGGTTCTTTATCGTTACTTTCAAAGTGTCATATTAGCAGAGACAGTTCATCTATAGATGTGCTTCTGTTAACCAAACTGTCTTGAGATAGTGAATGTCTTCCTGATATGTTCATTTTAAATAAATTGATGTATAGCTTACAACGTATGAGATGTCATTAATAATAAATTTGTTATCAGTCAAATAGCTGCTGGGAAACAACAAAATAATATATTTGAAACTGAAAGGAGATTTAGGGCTTTGCAGGTATTTTTTGAGGTTGTTTGTTTATGCTATAAAAGGAGTTATTAGTTAAAGTATTTGATTTGGAAGCTTCACTTGGTGTATATAAAAACTTTATTCTAGCATGCCCCAAAAAGCCCAAAAGACTTCCTTCATTCTTCACCCAACATTCGTGTGTCTCCATCTAGCAAGGAGGGAAAGTACCCCAACCCTTCTGGTGCTTCCTTTTTCCTTCATCTCATTTCTAGTCCTGAAGTGAAACCACTTCTTGGGTTACAGTGGCGTGTGAACCCTACCCGCTGTGGCACTGCGGTAGTCTACAGCTACATGTGAGGCATTGGGATTTCAAAATATATGTTATAGAATTTTTTCCTTCCTGATAATATAATAAACTTATATTTATTCAAATCAACTCATAACTCCACCAAGGAAACCAGTTTTGTGTAACAGTAAGCTCTTTCCCACAAGAGGTTCAGGAAGTCTCTTCTGCCACATGTCCAAGAGGTACCCCAGCTCTGGTTCTGAGACTACTAGCTTCTCTCTGGCCTCACGGTCCCCAGGGGTCAGGTCTTCCCTGGGAATTACACCACGAGTTCTACCCAGGCCTTACAGAGCTCAGTGGCAGTTAGTCAAGAAAATGAAAATATGAAAGATCTGAATAGGAGAGATCTGAACATGTCTTTTTTTAGACAGCAAGAGAGAGAAAGACAGAGAGAGTGCACACCGGTGTGTACATGTGGGGAAGGGTCAGAGAGAGCGGGAGAGAGAACCCTAAGTAAGCTCCATGCCCAGCATGGAGTTAACTGTGGGGCTTGATCTCATGACCCTGAGATCATGACCTGAGCTGAAATCAAGAGTCAGGTGTCCAGATGACTGACCCACCCAGGTGCCTTGATCTGAACATGAATTTCTGTTTATGTGAGAAAGAACTTCCTGATACAAAAGTAGTCAAAGAAGTAACAAAGCAAAAAGGTAAATAATCTGACAACCTACAACTTAAAACTTCTGAACGCAGAAAGATCACAAACAAAAAAGTAAAAGGCAATGTGAGAAAGGTATAATTCCTCAATTCTAACATACAAAAGATTGATATTCTTAATGTTCAAAGAGCTCAAACAAATTTTTAAGAAAAATTTCTAGAGCTCTGTAGAAAAATAAGCAAAGGACTTGAATGGGCAACTCACAGAAAATTCAAATGGCCAACAAATATTTAAAATTTTCAAACCCTCTAGTACTAAAATAAATGCATCCTAATATACAAATAACATTTCCTGTCTCTCAAATTTTTAAAGAATAAAAAGTATTCTCAATGCTATTGGCGAAATGGGCAATCTCTGACAAGAAACAAACAATAATGCGTTCTCTGTCAGGGAGTGGATGTTTTAGATTATCCATCCCAGAATCATTTCTGGGGCATCTCTAAGGTAAATAATAAAACTGGAAAGATAGTAAATACTGTTTGTAGAGCTTCTGCTGTTATTCTACAAAAGAGAATGGGATAGAGTGAAAGATGAAATTTGATTTTTTGAAAGAGTACAGAAGATTAACTTTTAGACAAAAACATCAATTATTTTCCAGTTAGAATAATAGATTATTTCTTCCCCCCAAAATATCTGAGTTTTAATTCTGCCTGTACCTCTGTCTTCTGTGCAACTTGAGGATGAACGTCAATCCCTTCTCCCACATAGAAATAATGAGAGCTTCATCTGCTTCCAGTAAACTCTGTCTATTCTAAGGAAGTCCTTGACAAAGGTAAAAGATACTAGAAGTTGCAGGACCATCGAATGTGGACAACTGAGCTATTGAGAAAGAAGAGAGAATTTCTAGGGTTCTTCCTCTTCGTTCTCTTATTTCCTCCATGGTGAGATTAAACTATAGAAATATCAGAGACCTTGGTCAGAGTGTGTGTGCTGGCTGGTGCCATCCTGAGTCCTATGCTGGGCAGACTCTTGGCCAGCTTCATACCCGGCACCAAGAAAGAACAGAACACTTTGCACTCTGGTTTTAAAACCCAGCAAACTTATACAATGTAAGTTTTCAGTTTATATTTCATAACTCAAAAAACTTTAAAAAGAAGTTGAATGACGTAGCTTTTATTCATAGCAGTATTTTAAGTGGTATGAACTGTGCCTCCAACTCTGTCATTAAAAACAAAAACAGTGTTTCTACCGTGTTTTTGTACAACAGTAGTCCCATGAAGATAGTTCTCGTAAGGGCTTATTTGATAAGACAGCGAATGTGAATGTTCTCTCTTTTTTTTTTTTTTTTTTTTTAAGGATTTTATTTATTCATTTAACAGAGAGAGAACACAAGCAGGCAGAGAGGCAGGCAGAAGCAGAGAGAGGAGCAGGCTCCCTGCAGAGCAAGGGGCCCGATGCGGGACTCGATCCCAAGACGCCGGGATCATGACCTGAGCCAAAGGCAGTTGCCCAACCAACTGCGCCACCCAGGCGTCCCGTGAATGTTCTTTTAAGTTGAAAATTATCTTTGTTTTCCATTAACCTGCCCTGATTAGTGGTTCAGTTTATAATCTGTTAGTCACTTGGTAGGAAAAAGAAAATGTTTGTTCTCTGTGCTACAGTAGTTTTGTTCCATTGAAAGACTGAGATTTTCTTATGTGTCAAGCATTCTCCTTTTAAATCAGAAAACCTCAAATAAGGGCATTATTTTTGTAATGGTTTCAATTTGCTGGTCCACCGAAGTTAGGACACAGCATACAAATTTTAACCAACTGGCTATGACTGGTGTGGCAGCACAGGAGACTTTTTAGGAAGTAAACAATTTTAAGAGAGAAAGGTCACTGCCCTATTTTGAAGTCCTTGAAAAGAGCAAAACTCATCTTCTGGGGGAGATTAACTTTTTTCTCTCATTTGTTACTATTGCATTGATTTTATTCTTTTTTTAAATGTTCCTTGTGTGCTTGCATTAGGATTTTAAATTATTGGAGGAAAATATCCATTTGTGCTTTCTTCCTATGAATCAAAAGAGATGAACAGATACCATATGCTGGTGTATTACTATCTCAATTAGGAAGAGAGTAGAATTAACAGTATGGGAAACATTGTTGTTAAGCCAGATTTTCAAGTGTTACAAGTAAAATGTAAACACCACAATTTGGTGTGTTTACGATATTAAGTGTTTGCACTTACTGTACAAGTCACAGTGGGTCGAAGATTGAGCATTACATAATGCCATATGGAAAGCACTGATAGCTATCAAGTTGTTAAGGGCTGTGCAACCTATATACAATGTAATTAATGCCATAAAGCACATCTTCAAATTTGAAGATTATCTGGAAAAAGAGGAGCAAGAAGAGGGAGCCATACTGCAACATTAATATTTCTGTCCTTAAGAGTTTAAAACCTAAGAAAGAAAGGCTGAACACTCACAAAGGCAAAATTTGTCCATCAATTCTATATGGATCCATGTCTACCTGTCTTTCAAGTTCATGGGGATTTTCTATCTTGCAGAAGCCCTTGGCCTATAAAAAAAGGGCATGTTGACTTCCCAAGTGGTAATCTGATTTGCTGACACTGTTTCTTCCACCTATAGATTTCTCTGAATGCACCCATTTCCCACCCCCATCCCTAGCCTCAGCTGAGCCTACCTGGAGGCACAGGATGGCTTTTTATTTGCATCTGTCTGACTTCTCACAAATGCAGACCCTCCAAACAGCAAGACATTCAGGCCAACATTCAAACTAGTACTATTTTAAATGTTGATTATTTATCTTGGCAAGCATAAGGAGACAGTCTCCATTTTTTTAAAGATTTATTTATTTATTTGAGAGAGAGAGAGGGAGCGAGAGAGTGAGCCTGAGGCAGGGGAGGGGCAGGGGCAGGGGGAGAGAGAGACTCTCAAACAGACTCCCCGCCAAGTGTGGAGCCCAATGTGGGGCTGGATCCTAAGATGACCCCGAGATCATGACCTGAGCCTAAATCAAGAGTTGGACGTTTAACCCACTGAACCACCCAGGTGCCCCTCCATTTTTTTTCACGTTTCTTGAGAGTTTTACTGTGTGCCCTAGAACAGGAACCGCTTACCACTTAATGCATACTGATGCTTCCATTTTCACCTTATTCTACCAAATACCTAACACAGTGCCTGGCTCATGGGAAGAGCTTACAACATTTTGAAGAGTGAATGAATAAATGAATGAATGACATTTAGGAGCTCAGAGGAGGTGAAGATTTTTAACACAGAAGGAGGGGTAAAGCAGGAGGAAGATGGTCCAGTAGAGTATAGGGGCAGAAGCGGAAGTTTGGCAAAGTTCTCAACAAGAACCCTAGAAAGTTGTCACCAAGACCCCAGGGCTTTCAGCCTTGATCATATTTTATCATGAGTTTAAATAATGGCTATATTGATCAAAAATCAGAACTTTGGAGGAGTGACAGGCTCTTGAATCTGGAAAGAAGATCTGATATAGACCTAGCACCTAGCAATGACCAATGAGTGAGCTCTAGGACCTGGGATTTTTACAATTGAATGGAAAGACACTTATAAGATAAAATGTGCTTTTTCATACTGAACTCATTGAGAAAAGATAGCTTTTTCTTTGTAGTACTTTAAATCTCCCAAATCCTCCCAGTTTGTACTATTGAAATAAATTCAGTTAGATACTTGAAATCTAATATTTGTAAACTCATCCTTTTCCCTTCTACCGGCACAGGACCCCTTGTGCCCAGTGGCACAGCCATCACGAGAGTGGTTCTCACTGGACTTCTCAGAGGGCAGGTGTACACAGGGGCAAAAATGGGGATTTGCAGGAAATTGTGTCTCTACTGCCTACCCCGGGAGATGAGCTTTTATTTTTTAGCTTTATTATTATTTTTTTAGTGAAAAGAGTTAATGGGAAACTCTACACCAGTAAATAGAAACCTGTTCATTTCCTAGTAGATGTGTTACTGATAAATAGCCAAATAACTTGAGGAATAGCCTAGAGTTGCTAAAAATCATTAGGATCATTAACTAGAACTTGATTAAAGATGAATCCTTCACCTGGTGGGGACTGCCGCTGTTTTCTTTGCCTCTATGAGTTTGCAAAAACAACAACAACAACAACAACAACGACAAAACCCAAACATTTCACAAAGTACTTCATAACAGGTTCGTTGTTATTTTTCATTCTGTTTTTTAGAAGATAGTGATGCCTTGATTTTTGTGTTGCTAAACACGCTTTAAAAAATATGTTGGTGCTCACAGTTGATTTGTGAATTGCACTGAATAATTTCCAAGCCTCGGCAAAGTGCACCTGGCCATTCAAAGACAGGCATATCCAGTCGCAAATGGGCACCTGTTGATGTAAAGGCTTTTTCATATGAGACTGACTACAAATACATTTTGCTACCTGAATAAGGACAGGCCTTTAATGAAATCCCAGTCCCTCTGAATAGATGCTGGCAGATGACTCAGCAAAACCAGATGGCACAATAAAATAGCAGGGCTGAAATAAGTGTAATTTGTTCAGTTTTTCCCGGCTGGAAGCGTAGTTACAAAAGAACTGTTGGAGATACATGTTCGTGGTTCTTTTTTTTTTTTTTTTTTTAAGATTTTATGTATTTGAGAGAGAGAGTGAGAGAGAACATGAGAGGGGAGAAGGTCAGAGGGAGAAGCAGACTCCCCGTGGAGCTCGGAGCCTGATGCAGCCCTCGTTCCCAGGACTCCGGATTCATGACCTGAGCCGAAGGCAGTCGCTTAACCAACTGAGCCACCCGGGTGCCCATGTTCGTGGTTTTGACCTGTGAGAGAGGAAGCAACAAAAAGAGGACAGATTACTGAAATAAGAAGGAAGGGACATTTATGCCAGTTCCTGGAGGCAGTGCAAGTGTGGCGCAAGCATAACTGTTGCCGGTTCATTGTCTATCTTTGCAGATTGGCAGTGGTCGTACGTATGTGCACATAGGGCATGTCATGTGTTTATTTTTCATACACGTAGCTTTTTAGGAATTATTTATGAAACTTGACACATTTTTCTTTTATCTGTAGTCTACAATAGAACAAATGACTGTTCTTTTCCATCTTGAACCAAGTGCAAGTAAGCTGGCAGACAGCATATGTCACCCATATTCTGCGAGGAATCTGTCAATTACAGGGACTTTCAGTCAGAAAGAACTGTAATTAAAGACAACATCAATTTTACCCTCTTGTTGCCGACTTTAATTCTACTAGCTCTGAAGCAACTTTGGGAAATGGAGAGAAGATAAAGGAACATATCACCAGAACCTTTTAGTGCCTATATCCCAGAGAAGTGCGTATTAATATCTTTGGGATGCACGTGCGTTCAGTAGCTGAAGTGTCCCCAGTGGCACAGTAACCTACGTCTCTTTCTGCCCACAGTTTGTGGCTCACCCCAACTGCCAGCAGCAGCTCTTGACAATCTGGTACGAGAACCTCTCAGGCCTGCGGGAACAGACCGTAGCTATCAAGTGTCTGGTTGTGCTGGTTGTGGCCTTGGGCCTCCCATTTCTCGCCATCGGCTACTGGATCGCACCGTGCAGCAGGGTACGTGCTTGTCTCCATCCATGTCCTCCGTCGTTCGTGTACCATGGGCTTTAGGGATGAAAAAAGAAAAAGCTCCCTACTTAAGGCTCTTATCAGTTTTACCCTGTATGGTAATTGACTCAGGAATACGAATTCTGCTTTTTTAATGACTGGATCAATTCAAGAAGGAAACAGATCTGGTACTAGTAGGGTAGATCACATTTGAAGGCATATGATGCTTACCACGCTTTTTTTTTTTTAAACATTCTTTTTTTTTTTTTAAGATTTTTATTTATTTATTTAACAGAAAGAGAACACAAGCAGGCAGAGAGGCAGGCAGAGGCAGAGAGAGGAGCAGGCTCCCTGCCGAGCAAGGAGCGCAATGCGGGACTCGATCCCAGGACACGGGGATCATGACCTGAGCCTAAGGCAACCACTCAACCAACTGAGCCACCCAGGTGTCCCGATACTTCCCACGCTTTTAAGATAAAATCCCCATGGTCGTCAAGAGGAAAAGTTGCCTGGGTGAGGTAGCACTTTTGCTGATTCTGTTGACAGCTTAATAAACAGAGTCAACTGAGTTGGCCTGTGGTAGGAGAACAGCCCTATGGCAGTGGCACCAAGAAGAGTTAACCTGAGAACTGGAAGGGCGACTCATTGGAACCTGTCAAGAGATTTGAGGCTGAGTGTATTACGTGTAGTCACGAACAGTGGTGCTAATTTAAAGAATTCCAGAAAGTACATGCCAGGTTTCCCCAGCCCTTTGTTCCATCAGAAGATTCTAAAAAGGGTAGAATTTGGGTTTGGGGGCTTTGGAATTTTTAGATTGTTTATCTAGTTTTGCTTGAACCGTTTGTTTATTACCTTTATCCTTCTCTCAATGTGCCACTATAGACTCAATTTAATTGTGCCTCAGAGATCCTCCAGATGAGATGGGAAGGAATACTAGTCATGCTAACAGAATCTGTATTAGGTTTCTAAAGGGCACCACCAGGGAGAAGAAGGCGTTGTGAGATCCTTTAATCCTGTTTTTATATTCCAAAGTCTGATTTTGTTTAAATCGGAGGCAGTTTCAGGAAAAATGAGTCAAGGCCACTTACAAATGATTCTGGCAATCTGTCATCTCTCTGGCTCAGTAGTCTCTCTGGCAGAGTGAGGCCTGCCATGCAGGCACAAGGCACATATGAGAATCTGGTACGAGAACCTCTCAGGCCTGCGGGAACAGACCGTAGCTATCAAGTGTCTGGTTGTGCTGGTTGTGGCCTTGGGCCTCCCATTTCTCGCCATCGGCTACTGGATCGCACCGTGCAGCAGGGTACGTGCTTGTCTCCATCCATGTCCTCCGTCGTTCGTCCCTCTCACTTCATTGTTGAGCTAACCGTGCAACTGAAGGCAGAAAGTTTGTCATTCTGATCAGTTTTGATGAGTTGACTAAGTCCTTTATTATGTATCATGGGAAAGTACCTTACGATTCCTCCAGTATATAAACCCTGAAGACTAAAAGCTATAAATGATGAGAGAGCATGCCTTGAGGCAAAAATCACTTCCTCTGCAAATAATTTCCTTTTCTGAGGGAAATGACCTGGAAAGGTCCGATTTCCAAGTGTTCATCTTTGGGGGCAGCTTAATCAGTTAAAACATTGAAGTCCATTCCTTTTTTCTCTTCACATAGAAAAGTTCAGCTCTTATAAATGGTGTGGTGAGGGACGCCTGGGTGGCCCAGTCAATTAAGCATCTACCTGTGACTCAGGTCCTGATCTCAGGGTCCTGGGTTGGAGTCCTGCATAGCATCTGGCTCCTTGCTCGGCGGGGAGCCTGCTTCTCCCTCTGCCTGCCGCTCTCCTTGCTGTGCGCTCGCTCACTCTCTCTCTCTCTGACAAATAAATAAATAAAATCTTAAAATAAATAAATAAATAAAGGGCATGGTGAACTCTTTGTCCAGAGGAGAGGGTTAAAGGAGGGCATTGAATCGTTGCTGGAGCCCACATTTATATCTGCTGTAAACCACCTAGCCTGTGGCAAAAAGACAGCATAGCAAGAGCTCTCCATGTATATCCCATCTTTAAGATAGGCAAGCTGCTGTATTTTCATGTAATTTCAAGGTTTTTTTTTTTAAAGATTTTTTTTTTATTTATTTACTTGACAGAGAGAGAGGGAGAGAGATCACAAGTAGGCAGAGAGGCAGGCAGAGAGAGAGGGGGAAGCAGGCTCCCCGCTGAGTAGAGAGCCCAACGTGGGGCCTGATCCCAGGACCCTGGGATCATGACCTGAGCTGAAGGCAGAGGCTTTAGCCCACTGAGCCACCCAGGTGCCCCTAATTTCAAGTTTTAAGAGATCAGCCTTGATGAGAAACAGACTTGGGCACCCCCGAGAAATCACTCTGTGCTACAGATGAGCTCCTGCAAATGTGCCTCTTTGCTGCAGAACAGCCCCGTGACATGTAAATGTGTTGTTGTTTTTTCTGTGTCTAATATGGAAAATGTGACATTTGTCTGTCTGCATTCATGTTCAGCTCCAGAAATGCTTAACATTCTTTGGTGATTTGTTGACATCAAATTAGGGTTCCGGACATACAAAAACATTTGTTTGAAGTTGCAGTCTCTTAGATGTGAAGCTTGGTACTTTTTAAGGTCACAGACAGAGTTTGAAAGTTGGTTCTGAGTATGTAGACCAGAGAACTTATTTGATAAATCTACCAAATGTACCTAATTCTTGGGCTACAGAAGCCCTTGGGACAGGCAGAATTGTTTTTCATTTCTACTAGAACACGGGGCTTTTAAAGACATTATATCACGTGGGATTTTAAAGGAATTACCTTAAAATAATTATGCACTGAACTTTAGAGATGCTTTTCTACTATTTATATGATTTTCCAAACTCAGAGCTGACTTAATTAAGTTAACTCAGTTATTGCGTATCTCCTTCTTCTTATTGAAGTAATAACACATAAAACATTTACTTGATTCTGAGATCTTCTGCCTTTTTTTATAGCATACAAAGTGCAGCTTGATTTCAGAATATTTAGAAGTGAGAACAAAAAATTATTTCTGTAGTAGGAAGGTTTTTAATATTCAAAGGCCTTGTTAGGTACTACAAACACATCATAGCACTTCAGTTACAAATGAATAAGTCTCCAAACTCATAACATTTCAATTATAAAGCAATAAAGAATACACACTACAAATTCGGAGTTTCTTTTCCTAGACTCTCAAAACCTAGATGTTGGTTGTGTAGTCTCTCCTGTAAAAATAAGAATAACCAAAAAAAAAAAAAAAAAAAGAATAACCAGCATGTGCCTTGTGATTTCCAGAAATGCACCTGTGAACGTAGTTGGCCCTAAGACAAATTGGCTATTTAGAAACAATGAAGTTTGAAGACTTCTTAAAGTACTCTTGGAGGAAGCATCCCCTAAAAAGAGTAGTTTTCATAATGTACAGCTCTTCACAAACAGAAGCAGAATTTTATTTTTTTGTTTTTTTTTTTAATTTTTTATTATCATATAATGTTTTATTTACCCCAGGGTACAGGTCTGTGAATCATCAGGCTTACACATTTCACAGCATTTGCCATAGCACATACCCTCCCCAATGTCCATATCCCTATCCCCACCCCCCAACCTCCCAGCAACCCTTAGTTTGTTTCGTGAGTTTAGGAGTCTCTTATGGTTTGTCTCCTTCCCCATCCCATCTTGTTTCATTTCTCTTCCCCACCCCCCCCATAACCCCCTGCCAGAAGCATAATTTTGAAAGTCTTCTCATTTCGTCTTTTTTTTTTTTTTTTTTTTTTAGTCCCGTATTGTCATTTTCAAAAGCAGAAGCCAAGCTTTCCAAAGTAAAAGTTTCTTCTTCTTCATTTGTCTGTTGTCCCACAGCTGGGGAAAATTCTGCGAAGCCCTTTTATGAAATTTGTCGCACATGCTGCTTCTTTCATCATCTTCCTGGGCCTGCTTGTGTTCAACGCCTCTGATAGATTCGAAGGCATCACCACGCTGCCCAATATTACTGTTATTGACTATCCCAAGCAGATCTTCAGGGTAAAAACCACGCAGTTCACGTGGACGGAGATGCTAATTATGGTCTGGGTTCTTGGTGAGCTTACTATTTTAAATATCCTAATTTCTACCAGAAAATAGTGTCTATATAATGACTGCCTTTTTTACTTACAATGTGATCGTGCATTACATGGTAACAATATCATCACTGTAAGATAAGCAGAACAAAGTAATTGAATGATTTGGCAGCTTGATTATAGTAAAAGGTATCCCTTAACACTAAATAAAAATGTTTACAAGTAACATGAGCCTAATTGTAAACATACCATGTTTCTAACTTCAATTATTGAGTAAATGTAAATTTTTTAAAAATGTGACTCACTGTGATGATCAAATATTTCGTTGAAATACTTGTGAAATAGCCCAGTAGCCATTAACTGATGATTAAAGAACATTTTTTGCTTTCATTTCAGAGGTTTTTTTTAGGAGAGTTGCCGTTTTCAGAATGCTTGTTACTTCACCTTGCAATAGTCACTTTTTTGCTTTTTTAGATTTTCAGTAGCAAAGTGTAGTTGACATGCAATGTTATATTAGTTTCAGGTGTACAACATTGTTATTTGACAAGTCTATATGTTACTCACTGCTCCCCACGATAAGTGTCGTCTCCATATAATGTTACTACAGTATTACTGACTATATTCCCAGTACTATATTTTAATCTCCATGACTTATTTATTTTTATTAACTAGAAGTTTGTACCAATTAATGTCCTTTTTTTCTTCTATCCCTTCACTGACCTCTGCTCTAGCGGCCACCACTTTGTTCTCTGTATTGAGGAGTCTGTTTTTCATTTTGATTTTTAGATTCTATACGGAAGAGAAATCACGTGGTATTTCTCTTTCTCTGACTTCTTTCACTTAGTATATGCCCTCTACTTCCACTTATGTTGTCGCAAATCTGAGATCTCATTCGTTTCTATGACTAATATTCCAGTGTACGCGCACACGTGTGCGTGTGTGTGTGTGTGTGTGTGTGTACACACATACATATCACATCTTTATCTGTCCATCAACCATTGGACACTTAGATTGCTTTCATATCTTGGCTCACAAATGCCCATTTTGAATAGCTGTGTTAAAGTTAAAAACTTTAGGCAATGAAAGAAAAAAAATGGAGGTAGGAACTAGTTTACCTATCCATCACTTTCATCTATTCTGTTTTACGCAGTTTGGTATCTTCTCAGTTCCTGAATTAATAGGTTGGTTACTCCCCTCATTCATTCCTGTGAACTCAACCTGGTTCAAATAATTATTTTATAAATTTTATCTTGAGCTATTACATTTTTAAAAATGCCACATTGCCTTCCCCTTACATGGTCAAGACAAGTGGTTAAATTGGAATATTTTTCCCTCTTCTCCCAGAACGGCATTTTCTGCTTTCAGTTTCTTCACAGTGTCCTAGGGCCCCTGCTTAAGAGTTCCTTCATTTTCCAGTGATATTCCTTACCTCCCCAGCATGAAACTAGAAAGAGGAGAGAAGGTAGGGGAGTAATGTACGTGTTCCTGAGTGATTGGGGAACTGATCTTGTTAAAAGTCTACCGTAAGTTTCTCATTTAGGGGTTTATTTCAGCAGTAGTTACTGTGGTGTGATAACTGTTGGGATTCACAAGGATGAATTTTCTCCTCTCCTCCCAAAGTCTCGCAGGGCAAAATCATTTGACTTGAAGAGTCTTCTTTGCTTACTTTCCTTCCCTCTTTCCTGCCCACCCCATTTCTGGTGCCAGATGTAGAATTTGTATGTTTCTCCAAATTCTAATTCTGACTTAGTAAAGATTTTTCTTCCTTGTAATTCTGCCCAGGACTTCAGGGAGCTGAACAATAGTGGGTGCTTTGTGGTGCCTCATATCGTGCTTTATCAATGGAGCATTTTCTAGATGGGGACTGATGGTGGACAGAGTACCAGCTTCTCCGTCTAAGCTGTGAGATGTAATCTGTACCTTCCATGTGTGACAGGAATGATGTGGTCTGAGTGTAAGGAGCTCTGGCTGGAAGGACCTAGGGAATATATTTTGCAGTTGTGGAATGTGCTGGACTTTGGGATGCTCTCCATCTTCATTGCTGCTTTCACGGCCAGATTCCTAGCTTTCCTTCAAGCAACAAAAGCACAACAGTATGTGGACAGTTATGTCCAAGAGAGCGACCTCAGTGAAGTTACACTTCCACCGGAGATCCAGTATTTCACTTACGGTGAGTTATTAACTGCAGGGTCCTCAAATGAGAGGTCCTCAGAAAAGGTACTGAAACCACATTTTGGAAGCAAATGTCCATATGTTTAGTATGAGATGTGTATTGAATGTATATGAACAGAGGAGAGAGCATGAGCTATGGAACTATACAAAACTGGATTCCTGTCAAGGCTATGACTCTCCCTTACTGTGTTGTGACTTTGTTCAAGTTAATTTACTTCTCTGTGCCTCAGTTTTCAAATCTCTACAAAGAAGATGTTGCAGGGTAGCAGGAAATTATCTTTAAGCCTGACAACAAAATTACTCTTATATGTTCTTAGGGCGTGAAACTGTCTTAACTCGGGGAAAAAATAGCTTGATAAACTGATCGAGATGGAGGATGAGTCCTTGAGAGCATGGTTCGGAGGGAATAAAAGAGTAAGAGGTGCTGCACAGCTGTACAGGTGGAGTGAAGGAAAACTCAGCAGAGGCAGGAAGTAGGAGCTAAAGTGACATGAACGTAAGCTCTGGAGAACACACAGAAACACTGAGGCAACGTCCTGCCCCTCAACACGAGGTGGAAGGGAATTCATGCCTAACTTCTCTGTATCATGAAGAGCAGGGAGGGCCCAGCTGACAACCAGGGTGCAAGGATATTGACTCCTTCCTTGCCCAGCATCAGTGGTAATCAGTGTGAGCCTCCCCTCCCTTGAGGCCAGACTGGGGAGTTGCGATTAGCAGATTTTCATGTAGTTTCACAATCTTAAATCTGGAAAAGACTTTAGGAATTTATTGCCTGCCCCTTATTTTAATGATAAGGAAACTCAGGCACAGAGTTCAAATGTGTTCTGATTTTGAAGAATAATTCTTTACAAGTGTAATTAAGGCTTACGTTGTGATAAGTACAAGTGGCGTGTAAACATTATTGAAGAAGACTGGATGCCTGCTCCAAAATATAAAATGTACGCTTCACACATTGTGAAATTTAAACACATTAGCTCTTATTGTCAGCAAGCAAAGATTTTTCTATGCCAAGGAGACCAGATCAAATGAGTAAATGATTACCATTTGTAATTAAAGAATTAGCTTAAATTGTATTTTTGTGTGATGTCTATCTTATTTCAATAACTTATTTGTTTAAATTTAATTATTTAAATGTGTATCTAATTGACTGTCATCTGAAGGGAAATTTGTGAGTTCGGGATTTATTTCTTATTGCGTGTATGATTTTGATCAAATACTTAGCTTTTCAAAGTCTTGGTTTCTGCATCTCTATGGAGTGGATAATAATAACATCAAATCCATAGAGTTATGGGAAAGCACTGTGTTTGGTACACATTAATCACTCAAGAAATGTTAATTTTTGTTGTTGCAAATGTCTACAATGTATTCATTCTTCTGGGAGCGATTCAGTTTGCACACAATTAGCCACATGGTATTTCATTGACCATCCCGGGAAATGAGTATCCAGTAGTCTGTTGTGAACTAAGTGACCTTGAAAGGGGTGGAGTCCTCATTTAGAATCTATATCCCAAAGTTTTACACCTCAGTAGCATATTACATTTTCTGGGAACAAGTTGTTTTGCTCAGATACCACACTGACAGCACCATTGTGATTCGGTTGACGTTCTTACTTCTCATAATACGGCATTTTACTTGCACAAACTGTCAGATGAACTAATTTCCCCATGAAATATGAACAAGAAGTTTTGTGCCAACTGAGCCTATGAGGTGACAGAATAGCACGTCAATAAATCTAGTAACTGAGGGGACAGATTAGTCAGGTCAATTGTTTTGTCATTCTGGACACAGTCTGTGTCTGATGAAGGGTTTTAATCTCTTTCTTTATCTTTTGTACTTGATTCTGTTTTACTCATGTGAAGCAGGCTTAGTATCTTTCTAATAGTGTTTCCTCCAGTAACAGATTCCACATGAGTGTGGAGTTCATATGTTTCTGGTTTAACATGAAAAACAGTGCCTGGACAGTTAATTAAATCTAGACTAGTTTCAACTGAAATAAAAAACCACCTACCTAAAAAATAGATATTATTTAAGGTATTTATTTTGCATAGCTAGCAATGAATAGAAAGTTCCATTTCTAATCTCTCTCTCTCTCTCTCTCTCTCTTTTTCTAGCCAGAGATAAATGGCTCCCTTCTGACCCTCAGATCATATCTGAAGGCCTCTATGCTATAGCTGTTGTGCTCAGCTTCTCTCGGATTGCGTATATCCTTCCTGCAAATGAGAGCTTTGGCCCCTTGCAGATCTCTCTTGGAAGGACTGTGAAGGACATTTTCAAGTTCATGGTCCTCTTTATTATGGTGTTTCTTGCCTTTATGATTGGCATGTTCATACTGTATTCTTACTACCTTGGAGCTAAAGTAAATGCTGCTTTTACCACGTAAGTAAAACATCTTATGAAAAAATCACAATAAAGAGAATTTCTAACAAATCTAGATGAAGTGAACACACAAAAGTTCAGCAACTCCTAATAAAGATGTTTTTTTAAGGGAAGAAAAAAATCCATTGAAAACAATGCTTATGTGTGATTACATTGCTCCAAAGACTCGTTTCTTTGAGCTTATTAGTAAGTGTTCATCCGTGGAACAGAATCAGAATTTGGAAAAATCCTTGACAAAACTATTTTAAGGGACTTGGATAGCAAATTTTTAATACTGGATGTCTCTTATATTATGTATGACATTAAATTTAGTTTTGTCCTTTTGTAGCCATTACTATTCAAAAAAGAAGCATTGGCTTTTATTGTAATGTATCATTAATCAGTACAGGAGTTGAGGGGCGCCTGGGTGGCTCAGTGGGTTAAATCCTCTGCCTTCAGCTCAGGTCATGATCTCAGGGTCCTGGGATCAAGCCCCACATCGGGCTCTCTGCTCAGCAGGAAGCCTGCTTCCCCCCTCTCTCTCTCTCTGCCTGCCTCTCTGCCTACTTGTGATCTCTCTCTCTCTCTGTCAAATAAATAAATAAAATCTTTTTTAAAAAAATCAGTACAGGAGTTGAGTAAGAAGAAATTGAAGCTAAATGTTGTACAGCTCACTGTAACACTAATACCACTTCCTTCCTGTGGTCACCTTGGTGTCTGCACTGGAAACTCACTTTGCCTGGGAAGTCTTCCTTAATTAAACTTTCTTAGTCATTGTCCCTTAAAGTTCCCTCAGCCTGGAGATATCCAGTTGTTAGCTCTCACTTACCAGTGTTTAGTGTCCTGAACAGGGGACCCGATTTGTGCTATAGTCATTCCAGGGAGGGAGATCATAAGCCCTCCCTGCCTCCCTTTGTACCCTGTCATGCTATGATTGGAAAGAATCTAGACCTTCAATAAGTTCCCTGTAGACTAAAATAGAATATTAAGCCCTTTCAGGCATCTAGATTGTTTTGAAATGATTTTTTTTTCAAATAGGTATATAGAGCAAGTCTTAGGGGTAAAAGAGAACTGAAACTTACTTTATTGTAATGAAAAAAAAAAAGTTCTGTTTGAACCCAGTCCGGAAGGGACAGAGAGATCCTACACACATGACCACCCCTTTGAACTCTGTGAGAACTCATTTTATGCAACACATTGTCATCACTGTTTTGTGTGAGGATGTGGCAACTTGATATGGTGACAAGAATAGAGGCTGGAAAATCAGGTAGATCTGGATGCAGGTAGTCTCTGCTGGTTTCTGGCTGTGGCTTTTGGTAAAGTTACTCAACAGTCCTCAGTGTTAGTTTTCCTTCTTTTTAAAATAAACACAATAAGGTTAGAATTGGGTGTTGTGAGGGTTACATAAGGTCATTGATAGAAAGCCTCTCACCCAGGGGTACCAGGGCGGCTCAGTGGGTTAAAGCCTCTGCCTTTGGCTCAGGCCCTGATTTCAGGGTCCTGGGATCCAGCCCTGCATCTGGGCTTTCTGCTCAGCGGGGAGCCTGCTTCCTCCTCTCTCTCTCTGCCTGCCTCTCTACCTACTTGTGATCTCTTTCTCTCTCTTATATTTATAAATAAATAAATAAAATTAAAAAAAAAAAAAGCCTCTCACCCACATTAGGAGTTCAGGAACTGCCTGTGTCCTCCCCTTTTCCACTGTCTGCCTCTTCCCACACATATAGATTCTCAGGACTCTGTATTCTTGAAGTTAGAGGTGAGAAGGCCTGCCAAAGAGCAAGACAAAGGAGTCAGAGAATGTGGGGATACTATTACATTAATGGCAAGGAACGAAGGGGTTCTAGTTTTTCTTAGTCTCCTGCTACCGTCTACGCTATAACATCATTCAATGAAATATTTTGTGATAGAGAGTAACTGTATAGAAGTAGGAACCTTTCTATTCAGTCTTCTACCCTCAGGGTCTAGCACACTTTCTAGAACATAATAGGTGTTCCATCAGTATTTGCCGAATGATGGAATGAATAAACAAACTAGTGCTAAAAAGTGTAAATCTGTAGAACTGTTATTTAGAATCTGTTATAAAAAAATTTTTTTGAAACACTGTTCCCATAAATGTTTCTTTGGAAAAAGGACTGACTTTTGAACCTTCTGTGTAATGGAATTCTGCATGTGTAATTGTTTAATTTAAGAATTATTTTTGTGGTTCACAAAGCAGTGAGTACAACTTGGTTATAGGCCAAAATCAGGCAAATTCAGTTGGCAAAGTTCATTGAGGGGATAAAAGTAGGTAAGTAGTCTGGCAACACATCCATCGCTGTGATGGAAGACTCGGGGAGTAAGTTATATACAGGAAAAGAACAAGAATCTTTCACTATGTTGCCTTCTCTTCATTTCCAGTTAAGTAAAACTTTTAGGTGGATAATATATTCTTATGGCAAAAAATTCATGGAGTGGCATCTACAGTGAAAAGCATGTCCCTTCTTCATCACTGGACCCTGGTCTCTTATTTCTCCTTAGTTCACAGAGGCAATGGTTTCTCTTTTGGATACTTTCGGAGATATTTTATACATAAACATGAATAAGTATTTGTAAAACCCTCTCTTTTAGTCAAATGGTAAACCATTTCACTCTTGCTATATCTTATTTTTTTACTTAATACATCTCAGATACCATTTTATAGAAATACATGTAGATAGATCTGTCTTATTTTTTTCCTGGTGGCCACATACATATAGATGTCAGAATTATTTACCCACCCCCCTACTGATGGGTATGTAGGTGGTTTTCATTCTTTCCTGCTGTCTGGGGCAGAGAATATGTTTGTACATACTTTTCTTTTTCAAGTGAATATATAATTTTAATCCTGGCCTTGTTCTACTCCAGAGAACCGGATTTAAATGTATAAACCACTTATAAAATCAACCCCTAAATTGCCATCCTTCTAGAAGAAAGGAATGGGTATTGTGGCATGACATCAGTTTTCCTCTCCTGAGTTCAGAGAATTTTCACTTGATGATAACTTTTAGCAAAGCTAGGCATTGGCATTATTTAATCACAAACTCCTACAAAAAACCTGAGAGAATGATTTCTATTAAATACTATGATAAAATAATTACACTCTTGGGGTTTATTACGATGATATTTAATGATGGCATTTTACCTCTGTGCAGAATTCAAGCACTATCTTCTTTCTCTTTTGACTTTTTCATACTGAGAACGGTCAGTTCATTTACTGTGTACCTTATTCTCTCAACAGTGTAGAAGAAAGTTTCAAGACTTTGTTTTGGTCGATATTTGGGTTGTCCGAAGTCACTTCCGTTGTGCTCAAATACGATCACAAATTCATAGAGAATATTGGATACGTTCTTTATGGAATATACAATGTAACTATGGTGGTCGTTTTACTCAACATGTTAATTGCTATGATTAATAGCTCATATCAAGAAATTGAGGTAAACCTGCTTTCTATCCATGGTGTCTATTCTTGCCATCCCATTCTAATAGTACACTGCATCTGATTCTGTGTCCTATAGTGGATTTCCAGCTTGTCTAAATATAGAGGCTTATACCCAAGCAGAGGGAGCCAGGACCTTTCCCTGCATTTCCTCCTGGGTAGATAGGCTCACAGCCTCCACTGTCTTCTAGGAGCACAGCAGGGGTCCCCCTGAACTTACCATCACTCCACCTCCTCTCAGAGTACATTTCAAAAGTTTTGAAATTAGGGGCTACAAGTATTGGCTATAGGGAAATTATTCTCTCCTAGATTAGCCAACCAACCATCTGAAAGATCCCAGCAGAGGAATTACTAGATGTCTGGCAAACCCTGATGAGGTTTTGCATCCGGTCAGAATTTTTAGTATTCTAGAAGTCAGTCTACTTCTTGTTTGGGATTGGGCTTGGTTTGGTCCCTTCCTTCATCATCGTATGTGTGTTTTCCAATGTCCTCCAGGTTTGTGTTCAATATCTCTTTAGTGCTTTGCTGTTTGTTAAGTGCATTGAGTCTGTGTGTGTTTTAGAGACCCATAAAATGGTTTCTCAAAGCAGAAGTTAGGTCCCACAGAAATGAAAACTGTGGGACCCTGAATACCTGTTTGTGGTAACAGCAGTCTGGGCAATGTGACATAAGCAAGCCAACTTCTCCCACCTTTAGACCCCCTCTTCCTATTTCTTCTCTCCACCACCATGGGCCAGGACTGAGAATAAAAGTTTTGTGGGGGAGTTTTCTCCATCATCCATGCCCGTGGTTCTTGGTCACGCCACTTCAAAGAATGAAGAGGTAGACCAGCCAGAGTGATGGGCAGCAAGGCAAGGTTTATTGAGTGATAGCAAAGTGGTAGTAAGTAACTGCCCAGGACAAAGGGGATCCAAGAGGGTTGCCACTGGAGTTTCTGAGTCTAGGGGTTTTTATGGGCTTGTTGAGACAGGCTGTTTTAATCTAATTAGCCCTCCCCATGCCTGTAATCCAACCAGGTTTTTGTCACTGATCACATGGGAAAGGGTGGAAGGCTCCTCCCAGGTGGTGTAAAATCCTTTTAAGGGTAGTTTCCTCTTAGGGTGGGGGCCCCTTGTTCCCGCCTGCCTGCCTTCCAACTATGCTTCATCAAAAGGACATACAAGACAGGAATAGGCCACTGAGGGCTTCATGTGACATTTGAGGAAGAGGGCAGACACCTAACCTCTGGAGTGCCATTCAACTGAGTGCTATTTTTTTTTCTTTTGCTCCTGAAGTATGTTATGGTCTATCTACAACCTGCCTTGGTTGGGTCTAGATGAGGGGGGAGGGCAGGTAGAGAGTAGGGAAGTCCTGTCGAATATGTGGAATTGGCTGGGGTGGGGAGGGAAGAAGGAGTTAATCTTTTTGTCCTTCCTTGACTTTGAATTTTTGTCCTTCCTTGACCTTGAATTTTCTAGCATTTTTGCTTTGTCTTTGGCTGGGGGACAGGACATTCTGGTTCATTTTCAGTGGGTAGAGACAGAGGCATATGGAAGAGAAAAATAAAAACATTCTTAGCAATGCTAAGAATATAGGTAGGCCAATAGAGGTTATATGCAGATAAATGTATATAAGTTATTTATCTATTTCAAAAGCGTAATTTAGGTTCCTTGTATGATCCTACTGAAATCAATTACTAGAATGTTTGATTTTTAAAATTGAAGTGGGAGAATGAGGTTCTACTCTCAGAGAGTTGAAGAATGAATCTGTCAGACAAAGGAGAGTGAGTAAAGCGATAGAAGTTTATTAAGCAAGGATAGAGAAAAAGGTCTCAAGAGTGAGAGGGGTCCTGACAGGGTTGCCACTGAGGGCTTTTAGAGTTGGTCTTTTATTGAAGGCTAACCAGGGAACTTAAGTCATTTTAACTTCTCTACTGATAGCACCCTTGCATAAGGAGTAGTGACAACACCTTTAATGGCTTACTTCCTTTTTAGAGTCTGGTAATTCTTTATTGGTCACATGTAGCTGTTGTAACAAGATTCCATCTCTGACACCTGGGGCACATGGTCCGGTTTGTTCCCTTCTCTCTTGTTTCCTTATACCTCTGCATTTTTGGGGATTTCTGTGAGCCTGATCCCATAGCTACCCACCCCCCACCATCTATGTCTCCCTACCTACTAGCCCTGCCTATCCCTTACTCAAAATGAGTCATTATTTCTTTTCTGTTTTTGTGACACAGGATGACAGTGATGTAGAATGGAAGTTTGCCCGTTCAAAACTTTGGTTATCTTATTTTGATGATGGAAAAACATTACCTCCACCCTTCAGTCTAGTTCCTAGTCCGAAGTCATTTGTTTATTTCGTCATGAGGATCATTAACTTTTCCAAATGCAGGAGGAGCCGGCTACAGAAGGATATAGAAATGGGAATGGGTAACTCCAAGTCCAGGGTAGGTATCCAAAACTCACCAAGACCCGAAGATGAATGTTCTGTCTTTCTCCTTGTCTTTGATGTTCATTCAGTAATTTTTATGTGTGAACTTAGAAGATGTTGAAAGTTACTGTCCATTCCATAGTCTTTCACAGACTATGTAAAACTTAGTATCTTCACAATATTTCAAGAAGTCGTTTAGTCTGTACCTTGTTTTTGGTCAGATTTTCATGCAAAGTACCGGATTAAAATCAAACAAAAACACCTTTTTAACTTATTAAAAGTAAACGGAAGAGTTATTTTGAGAAGACACTTTGGTTTTCTTGTGTCCCATGCTTCTCACCTGTTATTCTGATGTTAAGTAGTCTTAACCTCACATTTTCCTCTTGACTGTATGTACAGTTTACCACCACCATATTCTTATTTGTAGAAACTCTTGATTGGGCTAAGTAATTTTTTTTTCTTTACTATCATAAAACTGACACAGACCTAAGAACATCCTCAAATATTAGCCATAAATACCATTTTTATAAATAATTAAAAATGGTTTGTCCCAAAGTTGTCCCAGTTAAGTCAGACTTGGATTTTAGATTGAGTCATACTCTGATTTTAACAAAGATGAGTTTTATGATAGTACTTTATAATCATGAACTTAATTTTCAGAGATAGAATTGGTAGGGGAGGCAGAAGGGTACGAGCGGGACCTCAGATAACAGGGAGCAAGACATAGAGGAGCAAATGTGGGAGTGAAAATAGCATTTTTGCCTTAAATTGTGAAAATGGCCTGTAGTTGTAATACCTTGGGTGCCCACCAGATGACAGTGTTACCTCCATAAAGTGCAGGCCTGTTGAGCAGAGGTAGGCACTTGTTCTCAGTTGAAGTTGGGGAAAAAGACTGGATCACTGCAATTTAATTGCTCACTTTAAAAAATAGATGTCCATTTCCAGAATACCCGGGCATCTTATTCTTTAAGCCTTCTAAACCTTTTAAAATTTTACCTGGATGTGGACTCTTAAGGCCGTTATGTTCCAGGGCACTGATTTGACGGTATCATCCCATGATTTCAAACAGTAGCTTGTACGTACTCGGTGAGAAGCAGTACTGTGTAAGGAAGTAAGGAAGTACTGCCTCTGGGTTAGACCCGGATTTGAATTTTGGCACTTAATGGCTTCTTAGCAAGTAACGTGGAGAAGTTGTGTCATCATTCTGAACCTTAGCTGTCTCGTCTGAAAGAGAGAAAACTTTGTAGGGTTAATATGAAGTTGATATGAGATGTACACAGTTCCAGCCTCAACAAATAGCAGTGCCCTTCCTCATTCACGGTTTACAAAGTGCATTGCTGTACGCTTGAGCCTCATGCAACACTGTGAGGTAGGTATTATTAATATTCCCATTTTATAGATAAGACCCCTGAAACCTTTCAAGCAGTGCTCTTACACAAGGTCAGGGAGCTAGCCAGTGGCGGGGGTAGGTGTGGAATCCAACTTTTCCAGCATCAGATGTCTAGCTCTTTCTGCTCCTCAGGGTTGCCTTACACTCAGCACCTGCTGCTCTGGCTTGGTTACTGTCCCACTCCCTTCCCCCCCGCCCCCCCCAAACACACACCTTGAAGTTTTCACTGACTTCATTCCTGGGAGTGCCACAGTGTAGAAGGCAGGAAATACCGTCAGGTCAAGAGAGTGCATTCCTGTGGCTTGTGGCTACCTAGGCCTCTGTAAAGGAAATGCAGCTTGTGCAAAGGAATGTGAGGGGAGCAGATGTGCTTCATTTGGGGTGTCTTCTCCTGCCTGCATTGCACTATTGGCGGAAAGAATAGCTTTTTTCAGAGAAGTTGCTGGAAGTGGAAAAAATGTTGAGCACTGATCTCTCAGAAGCTATGAGCCTTGGCTTCCCAGTCTCCCCAGATCAGATTTAAAACTCATTTTGATTTTATCTTTTAAATTGTGCATGCAGATGTTTAAATCTCTTTAATATTATTAATACTATGATTATTAATAGATAATCTCTGCTTACTGACCTTAGTAAACATTTGGAGAAATTATACGTCTGTTTTTCTTTTTTAGAAGAGAGGAAGGAGACTTGAGAAATCCTTTGTGCTAACCAGTAAAACTAACCTCAGTCAATAGTCAAATACTGACCTCCAGTGGCAAAGAGGAGAATTAATTTTATTAGCCAAGGTTTTCTCCCCGCATGATTGTACCACTTCTTTCCTCTTAGCATCCCACACATTCCTGAGTTATGATGCTGGAAAGTCAGGTGGTGGGGTGAATGCATATTTTTGCACAGGGAGCCCTGCCTTTGAATCATACCTTATCGGTAGCAGCTTGCCTAAGAGTAAGATGCGGGCCCCGCTCACATATGTAGAGTAACCAGTAACTGTATGCTCCTCTTACTTTCTCCTTCTACCCGCTCTGAAGTTAAACCCGAAGAGAAAAGAGAACAAAATTCTTTAGGCTTATTCTATTCAAAGTTGTGAATCTGAATCAGTATAAGACCATGATAGCTACAAAGACATGTTATTTTGGCTCATATTTTAGGGTTATACAATATTGAATGATACTATTCCAACTTGTAGTGTGTTTCTGTTCACGTGTAGTAGATGAATATAGGCTCAGAAGCAGACAGTTGCTTCTAGGCATCTTTGCCTTCTAGATGCCATGAATACATTTTGATACATCCAAGTCCCCAGGGACAATCAGGTTTAGTACGAGGCAGATTATTTTTTTAAGATTTTATTTATTTATTTGACGGGGAGGGGGCGGGGAAGGGAGGGAACACAAGCAGGGGAGTGAGAGAGAGAAGCTGGCTTCCCGCCCAAGCAGGAAGCCTGATGTGGGGCTCGATCCCAGGGGATCACGACCATGCCCTGAGCTGAAGGCAGACACTTAACGGACTGAGCCACTCGGGCGCCCCCTTGGCCAGATTTTAAACTATGTTTTCAGTTCTACTGCAGTACACCTGGTGAACATGTATTAAATCACTTATGAAATTCCGCTTCCACCAAATGTTCCTTGGATATGTTGACTCCAGAAATGTTATCAAGGAGAATACAGTAGATTATATTTTTGATTTCCCAATGAATGTATTCTAATTTACTAGGTTAATTGTATTTTTTCCTAGTTAAACCTCTTCACTCAGTCTAACTCAAGAGTTTTTGAATCACACAGTTTTAACAGCATTCTCAACCAGCCAACACGTTATCAGGTAAGCATTCAGCAGATGTATCTCTTTATCTGTATGTAATTCCGTATATGTGTGTGCGTGTGTGTGTGTAGCGAGTAGAATTGTGCTCTGATGTATTATGAGGATAGAACAGTACAGAGAAAAAAATGGTATGATAGTCATACAGGACTTTAGAAATCAGAGTCTGGGTCCTCATTTTTTTGGTTGAGGAAATAGAGTTCTTTGTAATATTAAAAGCAAAGTGTTGCCACAGTTTCCAAAGAACACCTTCAAATACCTTGAGCTGGAGAAGCAGTGAAAGCTATGGTATATTAGGAGAATAATGCTCTCACAGTATGGAAACCTGATGCACATCTCTAGGTAATCCATTTTTTTAATGGATTCTTAGGCTATATTGTTTCATCAGTACTACTTTAGAATGTCTTTTACATTTTGATATTAGATGTGGCATTTGAACGCTAAATTCCAACTCAGAAGAAGTTGTGGCTTTTTACTTTCCACATGGTTGATCATTTTGACTATCAAATCTATAGATTTCTGGTGTGTACCAGATCATAGGAATGAAGATCCGGGAATTTATAATGGATGGTGATGTCAATTAATGGGTACAGTTTTGAATAGTTTTCTTGGAAGCAGCACATTCTGCAAAATCGCTTATCAGAGCCTTTTCAATGGTTACATTATATCCCATTATATGGTTATAGTTCATATGTCAGTGTTCTATCAATGAAAATAGAGGATATGGCCAATATTTAGCTATTACAAGCAACACTGAAGTAAGTAACTTTGTATATATGACATTTGAAATATATGCAAATCTATGAAATTGTCTGGTATCTAGGCATTTTAATTTTTTAGTTATCAAACTGATTTTGTTGGAGCTTGTACCATTTATATTCTATATTCTTACAATAAAGGTATGAGAGAGCCCTTTTCCTCTTTAATGTACCAGCAGTGTGTTACTGGAGGTTTTTTATCTTTGCCAAATAGATGGGTGAATATGGTATCACAATGTAGTTTTATTTGGCATCCTTTGTAATGAATGAATTTGACCATCTTTTTATGTTTAGTGTTCCATATGTTTAAGATCCTATGTATTTACTTTCCTTGATGGTCTTTTTGTTATAAATTAAGAGGAATTCTTTTAAGAATTATTTTAAGAATTTTTTTAAGAAAACCAGCCCTTTGTTTTAAAAAAAAACAGATTTTTTTTTCTGTTTGTTTTGTATCTTTTTAATATTTTTTCTTGGAGCGCCTGGGTGGCTCCATCGGTTAAGTGGCTGCCTTCAGGCCAGGTCATGATCTCAGGGTTCTGGGATCAAGTCCCACATTGGGCTCTCTGCTCAGCAGGGAGCCTGCTTCTCCCTCTGCCTGCCACTCCCTCTTCTTGTGTTCTCCCTCTCTCTCTGTTAAATGAATAAATAAAATCTTTTAAAAAAAATGTTCCCCCAACTTTCTGATTTTTGTATAGTCAGCTCCACAAACTTTTATGCCTTTAGATTTTTGTATCCTGTTTATAAAGGTCTTCCCCCACATAAGAATACTTAAGACTTTTTTTTTAAAGATTTTATTTACCTATTTGTTAGAGAAAGAGAGAGGAAGAGAGAGTACACAAGTACAGGGAGCGGCAGGCAGAGAGAGAAGCAAGCTCCCCACTGTGCAGGGAGCCCGATGTGGGACTAGATCCCAAGACTCTGGGATCACAACCTGAGCTGAAGGCAGACACTTAACAACTGAGCCACCCAGGCGTACCTACTTAAGACATTTTTTACACACATTTTCTTTAGTACTTTAATGGATATTCACGTTTTATATGGAAATCTTTGACCCATGTAGAATGTATTTTGATGCAAACTGTGTGGTGGGGATCCAAATTTATTTTTTTCCAGATGATTATATAGCTGGATATGTTGAATAGTTATCTTCTTTTTGATTTTTAAAAAGATTTTATTTGTTTATTTGTCAGAGAGCGAGCGAGCGAGAGAGAGAATGCATGCAAAAGCAAGGAGAGTGGTAGGCAGAGGGAGAAGCAGGCTCCCAGCTGAGCAATGAGCCCAGTGCAGGACTTTATCCCAGGGTCCTGGGATCATGCATGACCTGAGCCAAAGGCAGATGCTTAATCTACTGAGCCACCCAGGTGTCCCTTTATTGATTTGAAATATCACCTTTATCACTTACTAAATTTCTTTATCTCATTAGATTTATTTCTATGCTTTCCATATGTGATAGAACCATATTATTAATTATTATAGTTTAGAACAAAAGTCAAACAAAATATATAGACACAGACGCACACATACACATGTCCTTACTTTAAGACTTATTTTACGTAATATTATGGCTATTCTTCCTTGTTTATATTTCTATTTGAACTTTACAGTCAGCTTATGTAGTTTGCAAAATATTCTGTTGATATTTTTATTGTGGTTGTATTAACTTAAGTAAAATTGACTTCTTTATAATGTTCTGTCTTTTTTTTCAAGAACATGATACACCTTCCTATTTATTCAGATCTTCATTTGTGTACTCAGTATCATGGAGTAGTCTTCCTATCATTCATATTAATTAGGATTAAGTTTAGTGCAAACTACACAAAATCACCAAATACCACCCATTAAGTCATTTAAAAAAAATAGGAATTTATTTTTCTCACCTATTCAAGAAGTCAGGAGGTGGTCATTCCAGGGCTGGTATGCTACCTACCAATGTCAGGGACCAATGCCTTGGATCATATAATTCTGTCACAACTGGCTTTCAGTCCAGTGTGCTCTCATGGTCGAAGAAAGCTATTGGAGCACTGGGTCTTATGTTTGCATTCCAGAGTATATTTGGAAGGTGATAGGGAAAAAAAAATAAGCCTCTTTCCTGTAAGGAACTTCTGTAAAGTTGCACAAATTACCTGCAAATACCTGGGAAATAAAGTTGTACTTCCTAGTGGCTATTTGGCAAGCTAAAAACCCAGGCAGTCTCTGCTGAAATGGATTATATTACTTGTCTTGGTGCTTATCGTTATGTCTTTACACATACTTCTATCTCTGTTACTTGATTTATAAGCTTCAAGTTTTATCTTTTGATCCTCCAGCTCTAAAATATGAGAAAATCAATGTGTTTATCTTCCATTATTTCCCCCCTTCTCCCTGCTTTTGTTGGTTAAATCATTAAAACCTGTTGGGAAGGAGGACAAAAACAAAAAACAAAAAAAACCAAAACTGTTCTCTACCCGTTAGGTTCCATAGCTGGGGCCTGTCAGTGAAGCTGACAAAGACAGATTAATAGGAGGAAAAAACACCACAGTTTATTTTCACAAAGTATACGTGCAAAGGAGAACTCAGTGATGAGTAACTCAAGAGGGTAGTTAGAATGTGGAGCTTATATACCATCTTATCAAAGGGTAGTAAATTTGGGGAGAAGTGACAAGACAAAGGAAAAGAGGTTTGGATTCCCAGGGGTAGTAAATTGCAGGAGGGTAATATTTGAGAAAATCAATGGAAGATTAGGGTTAGTTTATTAGGGCTTGATTGTGCAGGTGCATCTCAGTGCCGTATCTCTGCCTCCAGTGGTGATGGTTGTTTTACTTCCTCCTGATATGGGACAAGAGAGAGGCAAGATCTTCACAAAGGGAAGTTTATGTCTTGCTTTTAGGCAGATCGGAGAAGGTAGTGAACTCTTTCTGTGCTTTCTCCTTCTTAATTGGTTTCAACTCAAAGTAACCCACATGCCAAAGTGCTATATTTTGGGGTGGCATGTTCTGATCCCTTTCACTATCTGGTGAGGATTATAAACCACATTTGTTTTCATTTTAGTTCCAGAGTCAAAGCTCACCACTGATCATTTTGTCATAATTTTTCTTTGTGGGCTAAAGTTTGTCTTTAGTTTCTTCAAAAAGAGTTCATAGGAACTATGTCCTCTGAGTTATTTCACATTCTAAACTATTTTCTATATAGTTATATTGACTTGTTATACAATGTATGACTTTACTTTCTTAACTTATTTGTAAACTGCTCTACTGCTCCTAGAATGAAATGCTGATGTGGAAAGATTTGAGGCTGGATTGCTTTTCTTATACTGTTGACCTGAGATTTTGATTTGAATGCCCAAATTTTTTTTGTTCATTTTTAAAATCCAATAACTTGCTGTTGTTTATTCTGTGGGTGAATCTGCATGAAATTTTTCTGGCACAAAGTAGGACTCTTAAATCCATACATCCAAGTCTTATTTTATTTCTGCATAATTTCTTTAAATTATATCTTGAAATATTTTTTCTATACCTTCATTTGGGTTATCTTCTTTAAAGATACCAGTTAGATGCCTCCTGAATCTTTTTTGCCTGTCTCCATAGCTACCATTTTTACTCTATTCCATTTGAATTTTCACCCATTTCTCCTTTTTTGGCTCCTTTTTTCTCATACTGTGTCTTTTTTGGGGTCTGTCTTCATATGTGCTACTTCAAGCTTACCTTTCATTTCTGTGATGATTTTATTTTTTTCTTCCTCCTCTTCTTGAGAGTTTGGAGTTTATATATCATTCCCTTTTTTTGGCTCACCTTATTTTCCTTGACCTCTTTGTGCTCTTTATTTTAAAGACATGATTGGCTCATATATATTTTTAAATATGTTTAAATGATGGCCTCATGTATTTTCATCTCTAACATTTTACTGGTGAGTTTTCTTTATTTGCTGTTTGTTTTATCCTTTTTTTCTTGAACTATCTTAATATAGACTTTGTGTAGATTCCTTACTGATTATCACTCAGTTTTGAATGAAGTGAATTCTTGAACCTACTGCTTTGAGGAGGTTGGAGTGGTGTTGGAGAATTCCAGATCCTTATTCTCAGCTAATAGGATTTTCCTTTAGGCACAGGATTGTTTATGTGTTTACTTTTTCTTCATGTTTCCCTATCAGAAAATAGCACCAAAGGACTAGTTAGACACTCCCTCTCAACCTCACTGAATACTTCTAGAAAATATGGCTCTCCTTGGTAATTTCTCCTTCCCTCTACTATTCTAAGCTTCTCGAGATTTTGTATCAACCAGTCAAAAGAAGTTCTCAGCCATGAATGTCTTTATACCCCCACTTGATCTTTTCATATAACCTTTCTAAAAAAGAGTATGGATGCCTCTAAGTTTCATTAAAGGAGTTTGTGTTTCTGTTTCTTATTCTCCTTGTTGCTTTTGAATGACTTAGAAGTGGGGAAAATTCCCAAGTTAATTGTCAAATTCAAACTTCTTGTGGTCTGAAAATTGTTATGCTTCTATAAACTCTGAGGAAAAAAAGTTTTGATCAGCTATCAAACTTCACATGCCAATCAAACTTCATGTAAATGCCTGGATTATATTTAGATAAAGTCTCTTTATTATGAACTCCACAAATGATAACAATTGGTTTGGTTGTTGTGGATTTTTGTTTTATGCATTATATTATAATATTTGGCTTACCTTAAAGAAATCTGAGATCCTAATCTGCTAAATGGGGATTATTTTCTTCAAAGTGGTAACCTCTTGGGGTACATCAATTCTAATGGTGCTACCACAGCTCAGACCATTTTTGGAATATCTCTAAAGAATTACTTTTATAATTAGTTCATAAGACACAAAAATGCTTTATTCTCATTACTAAACTCAGATAATTATTCACCTTATTAACGAGACTCAATGCCGTATGACTTTACTTTTTTTCAAAAATTGTCACATCCATCTTCAAAAAAACACAAGGCTATCACCAGTTGGTTTTACCACCCTATGTGTTTTAGATCTAAATGAGTATTTCCTAATAATTACTTCAAAAGCAGAGAGAGTCAAATGTGCCTCAAAGTACGACGGAGGAAGAGTTTCAGAAATACTTTGATTGTTGGCAGTATTATTTATATTAACACTAGTTATTAATAGTATGCTGAAATCATTTTTATATGTATAAAGTTTTTTTTTTTTTTTTTTACAGAACTAGGGATGATTCTTCTGAAAACATGAACACCTGTGTTAGTTCAAGTTAAAGGTACATAGATATGCTTAGGTGACCTTAAGAAATGGGAAGTTTTTCTAAGACTCCATAGAGGAGGCAAGGCTGTAGGTTCTTGGGTCCTATTTTCTCTGGTGTCTCTTGTAGCAGCTCTGCTTTAATGAAATTCTTTGGCTTGGGTCACCTTTGGCCCAGATAGTATCAGGCTGTCTTTGGCCCACATGGTGGTCCCAGGTCCAATCCATGAAGTCTACCATAGGTGGCTTGGTTTTACTGGAAAGCACGTGGCAGTTTTTTTCTAAAGGAGGCAATGTGAGACATTCGCATTAAGCTTCACTCACAGTGAGCTTGAGGGCACATTTAAGAATCCCACTATTAGGAATGATCCTTCGTTATAAGGATATAAAGATACAGTCCATGCCTTCAAGGATCTCTCTCTCCCTGGAGTGGAAAGGCAAAGTTGAGGTAGGAAGGAAGGGGAGGGCAGAGAAAAGTAGATGAACATTCACACAACCCTGTGGTGTGACTATGTGGAATAGGTGAAACATAAAAAAATGGTATGAGAACCCAGAGAAACCCAGAGGAGGGGAATATTTGGAAAACCGATCAAGTAGAAGAAGCAATTTTCTTCTCTGTTTCTCTAAAGAACAGAACTTGGACCAGTGGTTAGAAGGTATAATGAGGCAGATTTGGTGAAATACAAAAGAATTGTTTTTAAACTGCTACAGTTGTCTAAAAATAGATTAAATCAGCTGTCTGGAAAGTGTTATAGGCCTGAATCTTGGATGTTTATTCAGAGGCTGTGCAATGGTGATGGGTCAGGCCATCTCAAAGTGAGTGGTATGAAAATATGAAAAACACATGACCTCCAAGGTCTCTCCCCTCTCTAAATTTCTACTCTTTACTTCTGAGTTCTTTATGTTTGTTTAAATGAGTCTTGCCTTATAGTCATACTTTAAAGATTGCTAATATCCCTACTATGGAACTACATAAAACAGTTAAATTTGGCTTCTCTGTAGGATTAAATGAGAACATGAATGTAAAGGTACTTTACAGAGTGCTTCACAATTGTTAGTTGAATTTGAATCAGTGAAAAATAAGCAAGTGAGAAGAAAAGCTTTGATGCCTTTTGGGAATGAAGAATATATATATATATATATATATATATATTTTTCATATATATATAAACTACCTAATGGAATGGAAATGACTAATCTTTGCCCCTTCTCTGAGTTGCACATAATTTTGGAATTCACATGAATTATCTTTCCAACATGAACTGGAGAGATGGACTGTTGCCAGGTAGTGTCATGTGTGGGGAAACCGAGTTTAATCCAACACCAAGTGTCTTCTTGCCTTGTACAGAAGCTCAAACTTAGTACAGTGGTAGATATAAATATATTTAAACTTTAAATATTAAGATGAAAAGTTTTTTTTAAAAAATGAGAATTTTCATGGGATACATGGAAAACCTAAAACACCCAATTTTGAAGGGGGAAATTTTTTTTGAAGGGGGAAAATTTAAACCTATAATCATAATTTTTCCTATAGGTTAAAGATGAATGTATCTACCTATTTTTCCTTTAGTGAGGGAATTTAATCTGAGTGACTCTGAACAGGTATTTCTAGGAAACCTGTACTCTATTTGAATTTTTAAAATACCTAATTTTCCTATCATCTTCCTTTCTGGCAGTAAATATAACTTTTCGTAGACTTTTTTAAAGCATCGTTTTGGATAATATTAAATATTTTAGAAAGTATCATACTAAAGCATGTGGGTAACAATAACTTGGTCTTCAAATTTTATCAAATATTTTCAAATATTGTTTATATTTATAAATAATACTAGCAAGAACAAACCTCTTCTAAGCAGAAATTCTGCTTTTACATGCATTTGATGATTTAATCCATACAACCTCTTTTTTATTACCCCCATTTTTTGTACAAAGGAAGTGGAAGCTTAGGGAGTTTAAGCACCTTAAGTTCACTCAGCTAATAAATAAAGACCTGTTCAAATTTAGAGATTTTTTTTTTTACTCCAAGCTCATTCTGCCTCATTTTAATTTTTAAGCAGTTTTATATTTTGTAGAGATAGGATTTCTAAATAACACATTTCTGAATGGTTCTAAACAAGACCCTTATAAGCTCTGAATTGTTCTCAGTTTATGAATTAGCTAAAGTTTTTACAGCTTTGTTTGTAAAAGTGAAAAATGTTTGTCTATTTATTATAATTGACGGGCTGTTGCTGCTGGAGATGGAATGAATGCCCAGGCTGGTGGGGCACATCAATTTGTTAGGCAGCATTAAGAACCTGCTCAGGAGAATATTTTAATAGTTTTTATTTTATTATATTTTAAATTTTAATTATTAACTATTTCAAACACAGAATGGTACCACAAATATCCTGTTAGACATCTCTGTCCCTACCATCTTGATTTAGTAAGTGTTAACATTTTGCCATATTCTTTTTGGACCTTTTTTGTAAGGATTTTTTGATACAACTTAAGTTGTATCAAAACTACCCCTACTCTATCCCATTAGCTCTCATCCCTCCCCAGGGATCTTTACTATCTTGAAGTTCAAGTCTGTTCTTCCTATATATGCTCCTATATATTTATTACTTGTATAAGTACATTCATACCTTCATCTACTAGTTTTATGTGTTTTTTCAAAGATACATAAATGAATAATATGCCACATATTCTGCACTCCTTTCACCTTATGCTTTTGAGAATTACCTATATCGATACATTCTTGGTTTTTGTTCTCACTGCTATAGTATAATATTTCATTGTATGAATAAACCATTTTTATTTATTCGTTCCTCTATTGATGAATATTTAGCTTATTTTCCTTCTTTGACTATTATAAATAATGCTGTAATGAGCACCTTAGTAAATGTCTCCTTTTGCACATTTGTAAGTATTTTTCTGGATGACATACCTGGGAGTAGTTATATCAGTTTATATTTCCAGCAACATGGTACAAGAGTTTCCCACTGTTTCAGAAGCACTTTAGTAACAGATTTGAAAACTTTTGCCTACTAAAAAACAACTGCCCTGTACATCTTCAAAAATGTGGGTATCATGAAAGACAAAGGCCAAGGAGACTAAAGATAAATAACATCTGAAAGTAATATTGTTCCTTAGTAAAAAGAGACTGACTATGGACTATGTATTAAACAGTTCTTGACCCATGTTAATTTTTCAAGTTTGATCATTGTAGCATGGTTATATAAGAGAATATTCTTGCTCTTTGGAAATACAGAAGTATTTAGAGATAAAGGGACATGATGTCTGAAAATTATTTTCAAGTGCCTTAGCAATAAATATATATAATATGTAATATATAATAATAATATAGACAGAGTGAGATAAAACAAGGTAGCAACTTTCTCACATTAGTGAATTTAGATAAAGAATATATGTGAATTCATTTTACTTTCAACACTTCGGTAGATATGAAATCTTTTTGGAAGAAAAATATTTGCTAAACTTGTAGGAGTGAATGTATTTGTTATTTTAATTTATTCTTAACTAGTGAGATTGAACATCTTTTTATATGTTGGTCATTCAGATTTCCTTTTTTGTGAATTTAAATTCCTTTTCCTGATTCTACTTGGCTATTTTTCTTTTCCTTATTGACTTCTCAAAATTCTGTAATATTCTTCATGCCAATTCTTTGTTGATGTGTTTTGCAAACAACTTCTCTTACTTTTTGGTTTATCTTTTAACTTTGGGTAATGGGTTTATTAAGGAGTCTCAGCCTATGAGTGTATAAAATAACTTCGTTTTCAATATTTTCCCACTAACTGTCCTATTTTGAACTCTTCCATTGGGTGGAGGATGCCTTTACAACATCTTGTCAAGACTCCGTAACTTTCCAGTGACTTGGTAATTAAGTGTCTCATTTTTGTAATTAAAGAGACAGTTAAGTTTACCTTGAACCACCAATCTCCAAATCTAAATCTCTTCTCCTCCTCATTTCTAACACAAGCAAAACATTTCCATGTCTCTAGGGGAGAAAGGTTGTGGTATGCTTTGTACATACATCCATCTCCTTATTCATCGAGGTGTCCTCTGCTATGTGGAGTGGGAAGAACAAGCCAAAGGACAAGCATCTTTTCACTTGAGTGAACTGTGGGTGCAGCTTCCTCTTTGTTAATCACTACTAAAAGCTGGCCAAGTTTTAACGTACTCTGGGGCAGGTATCCGCGTGCTGCCTCTGTAACTGGGCTAGGGGCATGTTGAGAGGGTTTGAAAAGGCCATGTGGGCTATCTCCCCTTTGCACAGCTCCTGAAGCAGAGATCCAGCTCTGATTTCAGGTTCGCATCTAATTTTAAGCTTTTCCATGGGGATAGCCGGTCATCCCAGCCCCATTCATTGAAAAGACTCCCCTTACCCACTGATGTGTATTATTACCTTCCACCCACGGTAGTGGAGATTTTATCTGTTTTCCAAATAATTGCTTGACCCAATGGCTGTTCCACTCTTAAATGAGTTCTTTTTTCACCCTAACTTAATTGCCAGGGGCAGGTCAGCAAGTTTGCTGGGATCGATATTTAATTGGGAGCAGGATGCCAGGCCTTTGGTATAGGCAACTCTAATCTTTATGAGTGATTGCCTTGGCTTTTCCCCCTCCCTTGGCTTGTGGGGAGTGGAAGTACCCCACCTCCCTTCCTCCCAGAAAGAGAGAGAAAAATTTCTCCACCTCAAAAGCCTGTGATCCCTCCCATGTCTCAGTCCTTTTCTTTATGTGGAGTGACTAGGAAATTGGTGTTAAGTACTGGTCTAGTGAGTCTCAGTAAGCCTTGAGAGGTGGCTGGCCACTACTGCTAGTGACAACTTGGTCTTAGACCGTGGGGTACTTAGGATCCCTTCTCATCAGTTTTGGATTTATCAACAATTTCAGGACAACCAGATAAATCCCATTTGACATAAAGTTGCATTTCATTGGTATTCTTTCTTTCTTTCTTTCTTTCTTTTTTTAAAGATTTATTTATTTATTTGATATATAGAGAGAGATCACAAGTAGGCAGAGAGGCAGGCAGAGAGAGAGGAGGAAGCAGGCTCCCCGCTGAGCAGAGAGCCCAATGCAGGGCTCCATCCCACGACCCTGAGATCATGACCTGAGCCGAAGGCAGAGGCTTTAACCCACTGAGCCACCCAGGCGCCCACATTGATATTCTTTCTTATATAAAAGTCTTAAAATGTCTTAATATAGTCAGATTTATTCATCTTTTCCTATGACTTATCCTTTTCTTTAGCTTTTTCAAGAAGTATTTCCCTATTCCTTTCAAAATTTTGCTTTTCACATTTAGATCTTTTATCTATTTGACTCGAAAAATTTGTTTTGTATGTGATATGAGGTAGAGATCTAATTTTAATTTTCCCATAATAATAGTTCTTGCCTCAGTACTGTTCGTTGAAGACTTTTCTTTCCCAATGATCTGTATTACTGCTTTCAAATTGCTTGTAACTGATATACGTTTCTTTGTACTTTCTTTCTATAGGAATCACCTTTGCTGTCCCCTAAAGTTAATTAGATCCCTGACATGTCCAACCATTGTAGTGAATTGTTCCAGTGACATTTTATTAGATACAGTAGGAACTGTGTTCACTATTGCATTGGTAGCATTTAGCACAGTATCTGGCACCAAGTTGACTCTCAATAAATATTTGGTGAATGAGTGAGCAAGTCCAACCAAGTCTACCCAACTGTGAGTCCGCCCTGAAGTCTAGATTCCACAGAATTCAATAGGTTTTCTACTTTACTGCAATTGGTAAAACAGGTTTTTCCTTTCTAGTAGCATAGTCTCTCTCTTATCTGTTATTCTTTGAGATAGACATTTTGAACATTCTTAGATTTCTCCCTTTCCTTGAGCGTGGCATCTAATGGGTCACTTAGCTTCATGATTTCCACTTTCTTAAAATTAAGGTATATTTTCTATTCCTACTATATCTTCACTTTAGCTTAGGCCTTTTCCCCTTCCTTTACTTTTATTAATGTGGTGTTTGATATGTACACAAGAATGTGAGTAACACATAATAAATTATAATTACATGCGTGCCTATGGAAACCCCCACTCGCCTAAGAATGGTGACATTATCTGCCCCTTGTCTGTATTTAAGTGCTCCTCCCTGGCCCACGCCTTGCCTCCACCTAAGAGGTAATTGCTAATTTGAAGTTTGGGTTTCTCATCATCTTGCTTTGGTTTCCTTTTCAAATATAAACTTATTACATATAAAAATATTCCTAACAATGCATTATGTAGGTTTACTTATTGAACTTTGTGAGAATAGCTTCATACTTTGTGAAGTCTGCACACTGAATTTTTTATTCAACATTTATGCTTCTAAGATTCATCTATCCTGTTTTGTGTGGCCGTGGCTCACTAATTTCATTATTTAATTTCGTTAGTGAACACAATGAGATTACATTGTGTAACTACCATGGTTTCTCTATTATCCTGTTGTTCTTTGTTAAGACTGTTTCCTGGTTTGTATTTGCTACTTTGGACAAGATTGCTATAAACATTGTTGTTTATGTCTCTTGGTCCACATATGTAAAGTTTTTCCAGGCTCTGTATCAAGGAGTGGACTTTCTGGGTGTAAGGATATGCCAGTGTTCAACTTTAAAAGATAATGCCAAATTGCTTTTCAAAGTAGTCTGTTTGTACTCATACCAGTGAAGTGTAAAAGTCCCCATTGACTCGTATTCTTTCCAACATTTGGCATTATAAGATTTATTAATTTTTTCCCTTTTTAGATGTGCGGTTGTGTCTCCTTTTAATTATCATTTGTATTTCCCTGAGAAAAGAATTTGAGGTTGTTTTATATGCCTATTGACTATTCATGATTCCATTTCTGTGTAATGTCTGTTTGTCTTTGCCCTTTTTTCTTTTGGGTTATTTGAGTTTTTCTTCTTGAATTAAAGTTCTTCGTATATTTTATATCCAAATTAAATTCTTTATCAGTTGTAAGTATTGCCAATATTTTCTACCAGTTTATAGCTAGCTTTTTTATTTTCTTTATAGTATCTCTATAACCAGAAGTTTTAATGAAGTTTTAATAGTAATGTTGAATTTATCAATCTTTTCTTTTATGATTGGAATTTTTTTTATCTTGTTTATAAAACATCCAGCTCTACACTGAATTTATAAATATATTCTCCTATACTTTCTTTTAAAGGATTTAAAAGCTTTATCTTTCACATTTAAGATGCATGTGGAATTAATTTTTGTGTGTATGGCATGAAGTAGGGCTCCAATTTTATTTTATTTTTTCCTTATGGATAAATAGTTATCCTGTAAGAGCGTTTATTTAGACTGAAATATATTTACAATATATATTGGTATGAGAAGAAAGCATATAACAGAATATATGGTATTTTGAAAACATAAAATATATATGTAGTATGTAGTGTACATTCAAAATTTAAAGAGACACACAGCAAAATAACAACAAGATTATCTTTGGATAGTGGGACAATTGATGATCTTTGTTTATTTCTTCTTTTCTGTATTTTTCAACTTTTCTCTGTTGAGTATATATTCATATTTTTTTAACAGTGAGAAATAAGGTAGTGTTTTTAGATGATAATGTGGTGTCAGTACATCTTAAAGAGAAACCATGAATTAATTCCTCCAACTTAAAACTTTTTTTTTTAGAGCTTCTTCTATTCCTACAGGTGAGGGAGAATGTTTGTAGATTATGCAGTAAGTCTTAATAGAAGGTGAAAAATGGTTGAGTTCTGAAATATGGGTGAATCTTCTATAAATAGTTAGAATTTTTCTCTCCCAAGCTGTGTTTGCTTTATAGGTATGTAAGTCTCTTTGGAGAATAGGATCCAGGTTACTTATGTGTATCATTGATGATGTAATTATTTCTTTTTGATCAACAGCAGATAATGAAAAGACTTATAAAGCGATATGTTCTGAAAGCACAAGTGGACAAAGAAAATGATGAAGTTAACGAAGGTAAGCATCTCCAACTTGAGAAACATCCTTTTGCAACTAACTGAATTACCTTGAGAAACTTGATATTGAAAGATACTTTTAAAAATCCAATCTCAGGTAACAGTTCCAAGATTGATAGGAGAATCTTAGGTTACATTTCTAAAACTATCTTTTAAAAGAAAAATTTATTTAAAATGTCAGTCAGAGACAATTGATTCTACTCAGAATGCCCTAACTGATTCGTAAAACCTGCCATCGTTCTGGAAGCCTTTAAAGTCCTATTATGTAACGTAGTCAGTAGTTTCAATTCTGTTGCAGTGAGTTCATGTGAGTGTTAACATTATTGCAATGTTGACATTTTCCAATAAAATAGTTGGCTGGTTGTATCAAATACAACCTACATTTCTTCAGAAAAATTTTTACTCTGTTATACAGGAAAAAATCTGTAACCCATTTTTCTCATCTGGTGTTTCACTTTTAGCTTTCACTTTTCTCCTTGGCTCCTTATTTAAAGGTACCTATTTTTCCAGACATATCCTAGGCAGGGCATCTGTCTGTACTATAAAAATGTTTCCCCAAAGGCTAGACCAAAGAACAGGCCCAGAGTTGGAAAGAAATTAACCTGGGAAAAGTAAGTTGCCTCAAAAATGGAAAGTGTAGCTTCCAACAGTAATGAGATACCACTAGATCTGTCTATGCTGATAAGAGAAGAAAGAGCTAAACTAAATAAAACTGGTGATGGGCTTCAAAGCCATTACTTGATGGATGCCAGGACTCCCTTGAAAATCTGGGTCAGTCCACTGATATGTGTGTATAGAAAAGAAGTCTATGAATGTGTGATTGAAGACCAGCAAAAATCCAATCATGATGCCCAAGAAACTGTCTCTCAGGGAGACGGGATGGAAAGGGATTGTAGTTCAGAAAGCAGAAATCTGGTCATTTGTACAGTAACCTCCCTGATGGCTGGGGGGCGGGGGGGGGCGGTGGAGAAGAAAAACAAAGTGATCTTCGGGAGTTGAATGGCTGACAGCATCAGAAACAAAGGAGCATCTTCCATGTCCTTGCTCCAAAGAGGAAAATGAGTTGAGAATTTGGAGTTTTGAACAAAGTTCTAACTAAACTATCATAGTTTAATATCCTCATTTTATAAATGAAGAAACTGAAGTCCAAGAGGTTGAGTGGTTTGTGTATCCTGTATTGGCAGACTACAAACTACACTTAGTGAATAGTCTCCCCATAACTCAAAAACAAGGAAGGAGGATATGACACTAGGAAGGTGAAAGGGGATCTAGTGGGTTTATAGCCCAAATGTGATACTGAATGGTGTGAGATTCCATTTCTTTCACCAAAGACCAGCCTCATGATTTCAAATTAGAATCATATTGCCAGATGGGAAAGGAAGAAGCACTTTTTTTTCCCTTAAAAAAAGAATCTGCAAATGTTTTATGTGTATTCTTGAGGAATAGAGTTTAAGATAAAAAGTTTCTGACTTGTGTGTGTGTGTGTGTGTGTGTGTGTGTGTGTGTGTATAAGAATGTTGAAATTATACTTTTAAGCATCGTAAAGGTACCAGGGAATATCATGGAAGTTATGTTTTACGTGTGATTCTTTTACAGAAATCTTGTTAAAATACCAATAATTTGAAGAATCATTTCTTAGATTCAGGATAAATTTCTGCCCCAAAGTTCACCTTTAAATGTCAATGGCTTATCTACATTGCAACCATTTGTACAAGAATCCAGTTCTTAATTGCAAACTACATATGCTCAAAATACTGCCAAGCTGAATTATGGGAATAGTTGTACTTTAATAGCCAAATGTCTCCTATGGAGACTCCTGTGGAGACTCCAATGTGTATATACATTGCCAGTGGTATCACATCTAAACTTAATTTCTTACTTGTTACTTCCTTATACATTGGTTTTCTGTCCTACAAAGTGTTCCTTGGCCCTAATTTCATTACCATTGCCTTCCTTAATAATCATTCCTACTTTTTTTTTTCTCCCCTTCCTTTACTTCAAACTTGACTTAAAATATACTTGTTCCATGTATGTATTTGCCTATTAAACAAATTGAATCACCTTTAGTAAAGGTTTGTTTTGCTAGGAGTCTCTTCCATCCTAGCAAAGGGAGATGATTCACGTAGGTTTCAACCCTAATGTTTGAGGGAACCAGAGGGACTCCCTATATACAGAATGGGATACTCTGGCTGTGGATCAGGTAGCCAAAAAATCACCCTGTGTTAAGGGGTGATTGAGCCATAGAACAGTATGTTAGCTGAGTTTTACTGTTGAAAACATAGCTGGACTATTCTTACAACTTTTTCAAAGGTCAGTGTATTTTTAAAGATTAATACTTCTTGGGACAGCTGGGTGGCTCAGGTTAAGCGTCTGCTTTTGGCTCAGGTCATCATCCCAGGGTCCTGGGATTGAGTCCTGCATCAGGCTCCTTGCTCAGAAAGGAGCCTGCTTCTCCCTCTTCCTGCGGCTCCCCCTGCTTGTGTTCTCTCTCTCTTTCCCTCTGACAAATAAATTTTTAAAAATCTAAAAAAAAAAAAAAAAATAGACTAATACTTCTTAAATATCTTGAAGGAAAAAACTTCATAAAACTACCTTGGACTTTATGAAGCAAATGTATTCATATTATATGAATTTGTATGAATTACACTCTTTGTTCTTTTCTGAATCCAAAGAGCAAATTACCAATGATATTTTTTTTAAATACAAATACTATAGGTGAATTAAAAGAAATCAAGCAAGATATCTCCAGCCTTCGTTATGAACTTTTGGAGGACAAGAGCCAAGCAACTGAGGAGTTAGCTGTTCTGATTCATAAACTCAGTGAGAAACTGAATCCTAGCATGCTGAGATGTGAATGATTCAGTAACCTGGAATAATGGCTTTGACTATAGCACAAACGTGGGCAATAATATTTCTAAGTATGAAATACTTGAAAAACTATGGTGTAAATTTTTAGTATTAACTACCTTTATCATGTGAATCTTTAAAACTTAGGTCTTAATGATTTTACTGTTTTATCACATGAAAATGGTCTTCATTTTAATTGTTTGCCTTGACATTATACATAATGACATGCCATTGTATTTAAAGGCCCAGTATTATTACATTACTGACATTTTTGTCCACTTTAGAATAAACTCTATGTCTTTGCACTACCTGTTTGCCTCCAAGAGACTGTAAGCTCCTTGGGGACAGGGACCATGTCTTATTCACCTTTGTGTCTCTAGTGTCTAGTACAGTGCCTGGTACATAGTAGGTGCTCAATAAATATTGAAACCACCTGAACAGAACTGCCAACAAAATACAAATAAAAATAAAAAGGCCATCACTATGTAGCATTCTTTCCCTTGTCCAAGTGCTAAGAGATTTTTTTTTGATAGGAACTAAAGAAATTTTATAACCAGCTATGACTTGGTAAGATTTTCTTAGAATTTTTGTCATCACTCATAATCCTAGAACCTTTGAGCTCTGAATGAAGAATTTAACAATGAAATGAATTAATAGAAAATATAATTACATTACATATTTAAGTTTCATAGAATTGTTCAAAACAACAAATTAAAGATTTTTCTAAAGTATATACAGTTTGATTTCTGTCTTAAATTTTCATTTGTTATTTTCAGTAATGTGAATTTATTCAGTGGGCTGGTGAGTTGTTTTTTTTTTTTTAAGTTAGGGGCTATGCAGGGTTGCTATTTTGTAATAACCTTCTAATTTCTGCCTCTGATGCTTTAATGCTAACGAAGAGATCAACAACTCACTTCTATCTTGCCCATTAGCTTCATTCTGAGTTTTAGAGGGTATGTGAATGGGAAGAACCAAGAAAGAGCGATGGCTGTCTACCTGGAAACACATATTCAAGCATTACCAGGTATGTTTCATTTCCCTTCGAGGCTCCTCTTCCTATCATTACTTAGTGATTGACATCCTTTTTCTTACCAAAGCATTTCAGTTACACTTTTTACACAAAATGGACGGTGATAAACCTGTAATTGATTTATTCTGTAACTGAGCCGAATACTGGTAATATCCACACCACCTCATGACTTGAATAAGGAAGGGGATATAGGCCAGTAATATCCCTCATCTATTCACAGACCATAAAACACTCAAAGTATTTTTTTAACCAGCTGGGTTTTAATCTCTTATAGAGTTGTGCTTATCATCTGGATTCTCTTCATTCTGTTTTTTGTCAAGTCTTATGAGAATATGATTTATGATCATAGCTCAAGGATAGTTTTATAGGTTCTAAAAACCAATTAAATGCATGATACTTCAAAAACCATTAATATTACCCAGGAAGGCTTTCTAAGCATAAAAACAAAAATGAACATTAAATGGTACTACATAAAGATCTTTAAAGATAATCTCTTAATTTCTACTTTTGGAGAGTTAAAACAGTTAAGGTAAGAAAAGAACTTCATACAGTCTTGCTACCACTGTAGAATATTTCATTAAGTTTTGTGTTATGCTAATGGTATTTTATCTGAAACATTTTTTCAAACTTTATTTTATGTTATACCTCAGAGCTGAATAGAATATTGATTTTTTCATTGTTATATGTTACTATAGTTTATAATAAAATATTAAAGACGTGGAGTTTCCATAATAGACATAATAGACAATACTTTCTAGTCTTCTAGTATTGTCTAAGAATCCAAGAAAAAAAGTTTTTGCCTATAGCTATAGAATAGCATATTTAGTAATATTCCTATTTGGGACTGGAAACATGTTGAAGGAAAAAGTGTCAGATTTATCTGAGGACATCCAGCCTAGGATCCTTGGAGTCTTGAAAGAAGATAAAGCTCATGGTATATATACCCTGTGAGAAAATACATCTTTTTTTTTTTTTTAAATCTATGCCTCCCACAACTGTAGACTTCTCAACATAGGTTGTTTTTCCTTTATTTACCATACTTATGTAAAACTGGTGTATTTCTGTTATTTCATTTTTTTCCTTCTTCATAGTTTCTAGGTGGTAGCCAAGAAGGAAGATGTGATTCCAAGGTGTGGTGGATACTATTGTTGCTGTTGATGTCCTGCCCAGATCCTTTTTAATGGGCCAGTGCAGGCATCTCCCAGATTCTGTGAGTGTTGGCTCCTTAGCAGTTCCCAACTATCCCCTTCTCTACTGAAAGGAAGCAGCCTTGTCCTGGATGTTATGCCTTCTCTTCCCCATGCCAATGACCAACTGACTGGGGTGGACACAAAAGGGCTGGGCCCTTGTTTCAAGGTAGGGCCCACTTTTTGGTGTAATTCATGCTCTAGAGCTCTGGGAGGGATTAGGCTCAGCCAGACTCCAGCTGAGACCAAATCTGGGTTTAGCTTTTTTCTCTGTCTTACCCCATTTCCCTTCCTCCCTTTCTGCTGAGAGCATTCCTTCAGTAATTCACCACATCCAAATCTAGTTAGGCTTTGTCCCCAACGAGCTCATCCTAAGACCTGCGTATTATTGTGGCAATATAGGGGCAAGGTAAGGATTACTCTAGGCGATTGCTGTCAAAATTAATACTCCTTTGGGGCTAATGATATAGGTCTGGGTCGACAAGTCCTTGACCCACTTACCATTTTAACAGGCACATCGATCGGGCTTAAAAGCAATGCTCAGAGAAGTTGGTGGGGCAACTCGGGGAAGGGAACATTTTAACAGGACCAAAAACAATTTGTTTAGCAAAAGACATTTAGGTATTTATGATTAGTTAAAAAGTTATCAAAGTCCTATATCTCTTTTTCAACTTCTCTGCTGTTCTTAGTTTTTTCCTCAGTTACAGATAAAGAAAAGACGGCAACTCTCAAATTGCTTCTTAAGGTTACGTTTAAAAATTTTGACACTTCGTGTTTCTGTATTAAGCTTAAAGACCCTTGACTTAATGGCCTTCACAGTATGTTGAGAAGCTTAGATTCATGGACTTGAGATAAAAAAGGGAACTAAGCAAAATAATATCCGTGTTTTCAGAGTTTTGTGCACTGTAAAAACTTAAAAATGACATTTTGTGATTATTAAAAGCAAATTTAGTACAACTTAGGATAACTCTTTTACCCAAACATGTCCAATATATTTCATTTACTCAGTCATGTCCAATGTATTTCAATTTTAAATGTAATTAAGCCAAATGAAAGAGGCTTTTGTCAATGGGAAGATAAAGCGTCTTACAGATGATGTCTAAAGAGAACTGAAGTCACGTTGATTGTTAATTGTGTGCCCTGGACAAATCTGGTTTTATACCTTGTTCAGTCAAACAGGGTTATGCTATAAGCAGGTTCTCAGTCTTTGGGTGTTAAAGTGCGTTTCAGGGGGTTGATAATTATTCAAGGTGATAATGATCTCTCTCCCCATGTTTCTTCTTTTAAATCAATCTAAAAGGGTTATTTGTTAATTTTTTTTAAATAAGATTTTGAGAGTTTCCAAATTGGTACCACATGTTAGTGGAGACCAATGTCTATGACCATGAGTCAATCATTCAGTTAGCCACCTCCGCCTGTGTAAGGGTTTTAACTCTAAAACAGTTTAAGTTGCTTGTATTCTTAGTCAGAAGTTGTTTACTGATACACATAATGATTGCTTTAAGATCACAACATAAGGTTTATAAGTTACTGAAGTGTATAATACTTCTGTAAATTCTCTCAGGGCAATATTTATTATATCTGAGATACAATCTTCTTCTATTTTTGCTTTTGGATTTTTTTTAATGTAGCCCACCAATTTGTCTCTAGTAACTTAAAATGTTTGAAAACAGAAATTATAGTGGCAATTTTATCTAACTTGGCTTTTCATTTTTGTGAATAAAAACCCTGCGAATTGTATAAGAAGTATTTAAAATTAGTACTTTGAAACCTTTGCCATTTAGAAACAAAACACAGTACTTAAAAAAAAATCACTTGCCTTTTCTAGATGCAAAAGGAAAATATTCCAAGTATCATATTATGCAAGCTCTTTTTGTCTATTCGATGCTATATCATAGCCTCATTTCAATGTTTTTTAAAAGAAATTCAATCTTCAAAATAAACCCTTTTTTCTTTTATACAATTAGCTTAGAGTAAAATAAGCAGTGGGCATCCCTTGTTACATGGAAAATAAACATTGCCAGTATATGTTTTTATTACAAATATTGTAAAGATTGCATGAAGATGAATTTTATAATGCTTCCTTAAATAATATAGCAACCTAAAATAAACTGCCTTTTCTTTAAAGTTACATTTCTACACAAGCATTCTCCTTCTGTACAAATTTAATTACAAAATTGTATAATAAAAATGAAATAATTACTAAAATTCCTAAGGGCTTTGAAAGAATATATACTACTACAAAAGTGATTTGTGGATCCAAAAGGGAAAACATTGGACTAATAGTTTCTAAGATTTCGTCCAGACCTAGAATATTTACTGAATTTCCCAGAGTGATATTCAAAAAGATAATTCTTGACTACTTTATCAGGTTTTCAATATTTTGATTTGTTTGTTATAATGCAAAAACAGCAATAATATCAATATCATTTCCCTTAAGCTGTTAACATGCAATGCCACTTGAGAAGGGAAAAAAGAAAATAGATACTGGAAAGATTTGGTACCTACTGCTTTGGATAACCCTTTATCAGAACCTGGCAATCGGGGCGCCTGGGTGGCTCAGTGGGTTAAAGCCTCTGCCTTCAGCTCAGGTCATGATCTCAGGGTCCTGGGATCAAGCCCCGCATCGGGCTTTCTGCTCAACAGGGAGCCTGCTTCCCCCTCTCTCTCTGCCTGCCTCTCTGTCTACTTGTGATCTCTCTCTCTGTCAAATAAATAAATAAAATCTTAAAAAAAAAAAAAAAAGAACCTGGCAATCATAGGGACAAAAGAATGAACACTTTGGGAGCTACACAGAGTTAAACACAGGAGTCTTAGAACTTCTTAATTTTTAATTTTACTTTGTAACAATTTTATTTTTAAATTGCAAAATTTTATTAAAAGTGCAAAGATTTGGGTGCCTGGATGGCTCAGTCAGTTAAGTGTCTGCTTTTGGCCCAGGTCATGATCCCAGGGTCCTGGGACGGTGTCCCACATCAGGCTCTCAGCTCAACAAAGAGTCTGTTTCTCCTTCTGCCCCCCCTCCACTCATGAGTACTCTCTCTCTTTCTCATGATCTCTCTTTCTCAAATAAATAAATAAATCTTTTTAAAAATGTAAAAATCTTATGGAAAATGCAAAACAAGATTATAATCCTTTATAACCAACTAAAAATTTTGAGACTTAATTCATAACAATTGTATGAATTACTATACTATACTATTACTATTACAATAACTATAATTGTAATCATAGTATGTACACTATTTTGTATTCTATTTTTATTATCCTGACCACTTTCCACATTGCTATACAACCTTCATTATTTTCACTTTCAGTGGCTGCATAGTAGTCCATAGAGTGGATGCACCATTCCCTTTATATTGGACAGTTAGGTCCTTATTTTAAATGGTCCCTCAAATATGACTTTCTACTTTGCTTTGTTTTTGTAGATTAAATATTCAAAATTGGGGTTGTGGGTTAAAAATGAAATCACATATTTATAGGTTTGGATACATACTGCTACATTGCTTTGAAAGGGTTTTATTACCAGTTTAAAGCATCACAGTTGATGAGAACATGCTCTTTCTGCAACATTCAGTGTTATCACTTAAATCTTTTCTAATCTGAAAGGCAAAATAAAAAAGATATCTTGCTTTAATATTATTGATTAGAAATGAAGGTAATAGATTTCTATAAGTTTGTTCAGTAACCACTTTGTGAAATATCTGTTCATATTTTTACCTGTTTACTTATTGGAATCATAATATTTCCATTTTTATTAATTTGTATGAACTGTTTATAAAGATAAGTTTATACATATCCCCCAATTTTTGTTTATATTAAAAACTTTTGTTACATATTGAAATGTTTCATCTTTATTTTTAATATGATTTTTTTCTTTGTGGTTTCTTGTATTCCTCTTAAGATCAGACAAGTTCCCTTCTGTTATGGGCTGAATTATGTCCCACTTAAATTCATATGTTGAAGTCCTAATCCCCAGCACCTCAGAATGCAGCTAAATTTGGGAATAGGTAAATAGGTACCCTTTTAGTACCTAAAAAGGTACTTAAGTTAGAATGAGATCATTAGGGTGGGCCTTAATCCAATTTGACTGGTTTCCTTATCAGAAGAGATTAGGACACGACTCTAAAAGTGGGAAGATCTCATGAAGACTCATGGAAAAGATGGCCATCTACAAGCCAAGGTGAGATGCCTCAGAAGATTGGTTTGGTTTCCTGCTGACACTATGACCTTGTACTCCTAGCCTGTGAGACATTAAGAAAATAAATTTCTGTTGTTTGAAGTCATCCAGTTTGTGGTACTTTGTTATGGGGGTCCTAGCTAACTAATCTACCTTCCAATTCCCTAAACTCTACTAAATTGTATACAACTCTATGTTCTATCTCCTCTATGGCTTTATTTTTCAAATTATGTCTGAAATTTATCTGTATTTTTCGTTGAGTCTAAATTGATGTGTATTTTCCTCCAAATTGCTACAGGGTTAACCCATCTTAAGGCACTGTTGTCTATTTTAATATGGAGTTATTTTAGCTTCAGAAAAAGAATTGTCTGTAACATTCTGGTATCTAGTCAAAACCTTCTCAGATCCCTTGCAGGAAATAATTTTTCTACCTAAGAAGCACCTCTTCTCGGAGGTTTCAATTATTGTTTCAAAATCACTTATGAACTCTCTACTAGTAGACCAATGAAATCAGGAAATGAGCTGTATCTATCTTACTCATCCATATGTAGTATTTCTGTAAGTAAAGCACTGTGTGTATTAAGGAAGGACTGATCAAAGAATCAGGGAATGTGAGCTCTCAGTCAGACCTTGGAGTTATTGTAGGCCAGTGGTAGTCTGCAGGTCCCTGACGCCTTTTCAGGGGTCTGTGATTTCCAAACTATTTTCTTTACACTGAGATGTTATCTGCCTTTTCCACTGTGTTGACATTTGTGCTGATGGTACAAAAACAATGGTGGTTAATACTACTGATACTTAAACATGAATCAAAGCAGTAGCTTCAAATTGTAGCAATAGTCGCTGCATTCCTCATGCCACATATTGGTAGGAAACAAAATTCTATATAAAAATGCCTTTGAGAAGCAGTAAAAGTTGTTAATTTTAAGTCTCAACTCTTGAATACATTTCTTTTTAAATATTCTGTGTCATGAAATGGGAAATATACATAAAGCATTTCTACTAGAGAAAGGTACTGTTTGAAGGAAAAGCATTCATATGATTATTGAGTTGCTAGCTGGAACACTTATTTGTTAAGAGCACAATTGACAAAAATTATGATTATTCAGACTTGGATATTTGGTATACACTTTCTTGTGAATTCAAGACTGGAACCTATCATTTCAAGGAAAACAATTGGCATTTGTTGCCAATGCTTAAAATTTGGCCTTTTAAACACAAATTAGAATATTGCAAAATTTGTATCCATGTCGGAGGCTGTTATCTTTTCAATACTTCAAAACTTTTCTGATGAAATCCATGGCGATATTAACATATAGGATTTCTTGGCTGTTGTATAATGAAGACACATTCCACGTTGCAATTAGCTTTTCTGAAACTACCACTTGTTGATTTTTGACAGGATTTTCTTCAAGTACTTAAAAAAAAAAAAAAACACCCGGGGTGCCTGGGTGGCTCAGTTGGTTGGGCTGCTGCCTTTGGCTCGGGTCATGATCTCAGGGTTCTGGGATCCAGCCCCACATCAGGCTCTCTGCTCGGCAGGGAGCCTGCTTCCTCCTCTCTCTCCGCCTGCCTCTCTGCCTACTTGTGATCTCTCTCTCTGTATCAAATAAATAAAAAAAAAATCTTAAAAAAAAAATGACCCACCTATACTAACAGATTGAATGCAGTAGTAGATCTGGGACTTTCCTGTCTACTGTTCAGGTGGACAGTAAATAGATGTGCAAATAACACCAGTCTTTTTACCTTTTTTTTTCCTTCGAAAATAAGTATTTTCATTAAAATATTTAATAAGTTTTTAAAATACATTTTAAAATTTCAGTTCTAATTTCTAACATGGTAAATATCAACAGATAACCAATATAAACAAAAAGTTTTTGGGGTCCTCCAAAGAGGACCCCAAAGAATTTTTGTAGGAGTTTTGTAAAGTTTGTAAAGTTTGATAATTACTGTGGTGAGCTAACGGCTATAACTGTGGAATCTAATTCATTGAAGAACCCTTTCCAGTAGTCGGTAGAATAGTTCAGAATCTCCACAGGTTTCACTTCTCAGTCTACACCGAGAAGGACTTAGCTCTAGACGATGGTGGGGGTGGAGCCAATGCTGCGTTTTCAGTCTCCCGGGAAACCACCTCTCTCCGGTCTCCTGGATCATTTCCTCAGTTCTTCTCTGCCTCTTATTGGAGGCAGGTTAAGTCCGTGGGCGGTTCTCCGGGAAAGAGGCGGGGCTTCATTTTGGCCGGAGGCGTGTCCTTCTCGCGTGAACGCATTGACGTCATGCGGACGCCATTGCCTTGACGCCTCGCTTTTGCATCCCCTACTGAAGCTGCTGGGGTTGTTCTTTCGAGGGACGCGAGCGGTGCCCCCTCAGGGGCCTGGGATCTGGCAGTCTCTGTCACTCCTGTGCCGGCCCGGCAGAGCGTTGGCGTCACCGTCATGGATCTAAATTTAAACCGAGCGGATTATTTACAGGTAAACCTGATGGGATAAAGCGGGAGCCGTGCAGGGTGAGCCCCGCTCCCCGAGAGGATTTAGTCCTTCCACTGACGTCTGTCGGGGTCCCCCGGAGCGGATGCGGCGGCGAAGGTGCTGCGAGGCTGGGTGCTGCGCTCGCGTAGTGCCGGTCAGGGGCAACTCCTGCTTGTACTTGAGGGTCCGCCAGGACTTGGAAAGAAGCGGCGCATGCTCCCGCGTTGCTGGTTCCTGCCTGGTCCTAAAGATGCCTAGAAAGAACTGACGTAATCCCGGATAGCTCCCCGGGGCGCTTCGCCTCCCAGGCTGCGGCTACCTGTTGGCCTGGAACTCCCGAATCTCCATCTCTACCCAGCCCCTTCTGCCGCGCGCCAGACACTTCTTACTGTGAGCTGGACCTCACCAGCCACAGCATTATAAAAGCGACAGCTACGTACTGTGCATGCAGTTTATTCTAAGAGCTGAACAAACATTGCTACTTAATCTTGCTAAAAATTCTCGAAGTAGGTAATGTTACTGATGGGGATCCAGGGACTCAGATAAAGCAATCTGCTTAACGGAGAAAAAGAATGGAGTTCCTATATGAAACAAAGTCTCTGACTCCAGAGCTGGTGTTCTCTGTTACACCATCCTGCCTGTCATTATTTAAGCTCTAGACATGCTGTCCCTCTCTTCCATCGTCTTTTTCAGTAATCCTATTTTGGCTAATGGGACAAAAGTTTGCCTGTCGGTTTACCTGGGTTTACTGGGTACTTTCCACCTTAATATTTTCCATATTGAACTGGTCACCACAATTTGCTACTGCTTTTGTCTCCTGAATATCTCTCAACTTTGTCCCCATTTTTGCCATCTCCATTACCCCCGGTTCAGGTTCTCATCTTCTCAATTGGGCTCCTAGCCTCCAGCTTCACCTCCCTCCAAGCCATCCTTCACATAACGTGTTAGAGTGGTGTTTCACAAAAGCGAATCTAAACAGATTACTTTACACTTTAATACTACTCCTTGGAATACGGAGTAAAATTGTAGTTCTACACTATCTGTAGATCTTTTCATGATCTGTTGTTTTTTCCAACTTCTCCCCCATTGGTCCCATCTGCCCTGCCTCCTATCCTAACTAGGCACCAGTAGTGATAGTTCCCTGCAGAACAGGCCATGCTGTTTTCATCTTCCACTGCTTTTGTAAAATAACCTTCATTAGATTGGATGTCATTGCCATCAGCATGTTTGGCATTTTAGCAAAAATTTTCTATGTTGCATTTTAAGTAATTGTAATCTATTTCCAAAGATTTTTAACTACTTTACAAAAACTCTGTTAACAACTGTATAACAACTGTATGTATTAAGTTTTTTATCAAGTCTTCTGGAAGTATTTGTCTGTAAAGTACTTTGCCACTAGGAACGCCTCGGTGGCTCAGTCAGTTACGTATCTCTCTTTGACTCAGGTCATGATCCCAGGATCCTGGGATCCAGTCCTGTATCTGGCTGCTTGCTCAGTGGGGAGCCTGCTTCTCCCTCTGCCTGCCCTTCCCTCTGCTTGTGTGCACACTCATTCTCTCTCTTTCTGACAAATAAATAAAATATTTTTTTTAAAAAAGTATCTTGCCACTAATGTCACATTATTTTTGGCTTGACAACTTTATAGCATAACTTTTAGTATTTTTGAGTGTGCTATGCTTTTACTTTTATGGCATATTTCATTAAAAAATATGTTCATCGCTGATCATAATTATTTCATATCACTAATTGCAATAAAAAATAAGTCGAGGTATGATCTGAATCGGCTGATCCCTTTAATCTCTGATGTAATCATTTTAAGTTAGTGTATCAGAAAACATTCACTAGGTGATTGGTGTTTTCCTTAGGTGGGAGTGACCTCTCAGAAGACTATGAAGCTACTTCCTGCCTCAAGACATAGAACTACTCAAAAGGTACTTTAGAGACACTGGTTTCTCCCTATCTCTTTAGCTCTGACAGAGGAGAGGTTTATATTTCTTTATTGGTTAAGTTATCCTTTAATGTTAAAATGTAAATAAATTTCTTTTAATTTTAACAGAGGTTGGAATACCAAGGGGCATTTACAGACAGTAATTTTCTTGGATGTTTTAATTTTTATGTACAGTCTGTAGTAGATAAGCAAACTTGTTGAAAAACATATTCCATTTTCCTGTTAATAATTTACTCATTGTGTACTTGTGTGTACCAGATTGTGTGTATGACAAACAAACATAAAGCAAAATAGGATATAGACAAAATTCTTTTAAAACTTTATCATCTTTTTAAGAATAAATTAAGTATTGAGATGCCTTGGTCGCTCATTCAGTTAAGTGTCCAACTCTTAGTTTTGGCTCAGGTCATGATCTCAGCCTGATATCGGGCTCCATGTTTGTTGCAGAATCTGCTTATCTCTCTCCCTCTGCCTCCCCCTCCACCCGGCTCTATCTTTCTCATAAATAAAAATAAAATCTTTAAAAAAAAATAGCAATTAAGTATTTTGATGTTGAACTTTATATGTATCTAATGTTAGTTATTTTTATAGAAATATTGATCCTATGATTTCTATAAGGCAGTTGTAATTTCTTAGTAGACGAGTAGGGTATTTTAATAGCTGCAAAATAAATACACTATCCTGATGTAATAACATTTTATTAAGATAAATCTACAGATTTGTGATAGTCATTTATTGCATTTGGTCTTGAGAAGATCAGAACTTCTCAAATTCTTTTTGCTCTCAGCACCCTTTTACACTCTGAAATTATGTAGGATCCCAAAGAAATTTGTTTATTTGGGTTGTATCTATGAATATTAGTATATTAAGATTAAAACTGAGAAATATCTAAAATATTATTTTATATTTTTAAATAACAAACCCATTATGTTTACATAAATAAAATTTTAATGAAAATAACTATATTTTCAAAAACAAAAAGAATTTGATGAGAATAGTGGGATTGTATTCCACTTTTGCAAATTCTTTAGTCTGGCACAGACAAACGCACCTGGCTTCTCATGTCTGTTCTTTATAGTCTATTGTGATATATTGTTTTGGTTGAAGTACACAAAGAAATCCAGCTTACACAGACACACAGTTGAAAATAAGAGTTATTTAAATAGCTTTTCCAGATAATTATGGCTCTTCATACATGATGTAACACACATGCTTAACAAATAGTAGTTTCTTAAATATTAGTTGCAATGTGGAATATGAAACCATATTGATTGGTTTTTCATACTTTGGTACATTAAAAACCATTTGTACTTTGAATGGATCTTTTACTCATGTATGGTTTTATAGCATCTTGGAATGGTCATTTGAGATCATTAGTTTGTTGAGTTATACGGATTTCCCAAAGGTTTACTGTCCAAATATTGATTGTTCCAAATGTTATTATAAAATGTAAAACAAATCACATTTGTTGATATCACTATGGATTTCATCAGAAAAGTTGTCAAATGTGGAATAGCTGTCCGGCTCCCAGTGGCAGGTACAAGTCTTCCTGCGTACTGATTTTCACTTGAAAGCTCAAATTTTATCACTGGGAGCAAACACTCTGAATTATTTTCCTTTAAAATGACAGGCTCACTTCCTACAGTTTTATATATATATAAAAAAAAGTCTACAAATACTGTGTTAATAAGAACTTGTTATTGACTGTTGTTAATAGTTGCCAGTAGTTCTTTCCGTCTAAAAATTGTGTGTTGTGTTTTGTGGGGCCTACGTGGTACAGTCAATTAGGCTCTGACTCTTGGTTTCAGCTCAGGTCTGATGTCAGGGTTATGAGATCGAGCCCATGTCCAACTGAGTGCTCAGGACGGAGTCTGCTTAGTTTCTCTTTTCCTTCCCCACCCAACCGGTTCTCTCCTGTGTCTCTAAAATAAGATAAATCTTTAAAAAAAAAATCGTTTCTTGAAAAAACTGGGTAGTTCAGCTTGTGACTGAAACAATTATATAAGTGCTTTTTGATTTGCTGCAAAAGTGTTCTATGCATATTTATTTTTTTAAAGATCCATCCATCTATTTTATTTTTTTTCTAAAGGTTTTATTTATTTGAGAGAGATCCCAAGTGGGGTAAGGAACAGAGGGAGAAGCAGATTCGAGCAGGGTGAGGGGCAGAGAGGGAAAAGCAGACTCTCTGCCGAGCAGGGAGCCCAATACATTACTGGGATTCCAGAGTCATGTCCTGAGCCGAAGGCAAGTGCTTAACCAGCTGAGCCACCAGGGACCCCAACCATCCATCTATTTTAGAGAGTGAGCTGCAGAGAGAATCTTAAGAAGACTCCAGTTGAGTGCCAGCCCAACTCAGGGCTAGATCTCAGGACCCTGAGATCACAACCTGAGCCTAAACCAAGAGTTGGACACTCAACCGCTCAACTGACTGCACCACCCAGTTGGTTGGTGCCTCCATTTTATGCATATTTTCTACTTTCTTACACTTAAAAGACATGACTCAAGGGCCAAATTTAACAAGATTAATAATTTTTATTGCTTCATCAAGAACGTTCTTACATTAAGTTGGATTTTTTTTTCTTTCAAGTGGTGATGAAGATTACAGTAACCACTGGTGTGGTTTGTTGTCATTGTTTTGATTCTTGCCAGACACTAGCAATTTTATCCACCATTCCTTTTGTACCATCTTTGTAAGTATGAATCTAGTGAAAAAGAAAAAAAAGACTGAGAAAAATAGTTTTCACTTGGCAGATTCCCTAAAAAGTTTTTGTCAATCCCAGGAGTCTAGGAATCAGACTTTGGGAATCCCTATAATAGATTATTGTTTTTACAAATTATTGGAGTAGTGTAGTGTTAAAAAACTCAAAACCTTGGGTGCCTGGGTGGTTCAGTCGTTAAATGCCTGCCTTCTGCTCAGGTCATGATTCAGGGTCCTGGGATTGAACCCTGCATTGGGCTCCCTACTCAACAGGAAGCCTGCTTCTCCCTCTCCCACTCCCCCCTGCTTGTGTTCCCTTTCTCACTATCTCTTTCTCTGTCAAATAAATAAATAAAATTTTAAAAAACAAAACAAAACCTCAAATTGACCTTAACTGTTCTTATGTATTTTTTTATCTGAAATATGCCAATACCAAAGATCTATAAATCTCCTAAAAATGTGTGCCTAATTATTTGTAAATGTTCATTGTTCTGGAGAGGCAGTCCATAGCTTTCATCAGATGCACAAAAGGGTTTGGATCCCCCACCCCAAAGTTAAGAATCAGGGGCCTTAGGTGCTGTGATGGCTCAGTCCGTTAAGTGTCTGCTTTCAGCTCAGGTTATAATCCCGGGGTCCTGGGATCAAGTCCCATACTGGGCTCCATGCTCTTTGGGGAGCCTACTTCTCCCTCTGCCTCTCTCTTTCTCTGTCTCTCATGAATGAATAAATAAAATCTTAAAAAAAAAAAAAGAATCAGAGACCTAAGAATGTACTCTACAACATCAAGTTTTTGATATTTGAGGCTTATTTTATTTATGTCTTAATGCATGGTCAATTTTCTAATGTTCCTGTGTACTTGAAAAGAACATTTATAATTTAATTCTTAGGATGAATGATTACTTATTTATGCATGTGTGCACAACACACCCTACATATATGTACATGCATGTATACATATGTGCATATGCATTAGATCAAAGGTAATTGTTTTCTAATCTATATCCTTACCTTTTGTCTGCTTGATTATCAATTCCTGAGAAAGAAGTGTTGGAATCTCCCTCTGCATTTATTTCAACATAATCCATTGGTTACATTGATAATTATTGAAGCTGAGTGATGTCTACTTTTGTATATGTTAAAATTTTTCTATTACAAAGGTTTTAAAATATCAAAGAGGTCAGTCACAACTTTAATTGATAATATGTTTTGAAAGTTAATCTTAACATGTTCTTATGCTCCAGTTGAGAAAAAAATTACCTCCCTGCTATTACTGTCTCTGTTCTCTTGTTCTGTTTACATTGTAGGAACAAATTATATGGCCAACTACTTGCATAATGACTCTCCATACCTCCTCTCTGCCCTTTTCTTGTAATTTCTTGAAGTATTATTTTGTGGAAGGTACTCCTAGATTTTCTGATCTCTACACTTAACGTAATAATTTATATATTGAGAATCTTGTTTCCCCCATATAAATTAATAGGGCATAATAATAGTAATTTTAGATTCTCTTCAATCTATTGTAGGTGGTTATTGGAGATCACGATGGGGTAGTTATGTGCTTTGGCATGAAAAAAGGAGAAGCAGTGGTATGTATAGCTTTTGCTTTTCTTTTTTTTTTTTGGAGAAAAACAGATTTTCTGAAAGAGAAACACACTACTTATTAAATACTCTTAGGTTAAAATTGTCCTAAAAGCAATGAAAAATGCGTTGTGAGGGAAGTAATTACATGGACTATGAGGCTACAGGCAACACAAGAATCATGTGTTAGCTAGCTGTAGAATGGATTACTTCAAACTTCAGGGTTTAAAATAACGCACATTTATCATCTCACACTTTCTGAGGGTCAGGAGTCTGAGCTCAATGTCTCACATGGCTGCAGTGCCAGGCTTTATTCCTTTCTGGGGCTGGGGTCCTATTCCAAGCTCACATGACAGGATTCAGATTCTTGCTGTTGTAGGACTGAGGTCCCCACTTTATTGCTGTCTGTACACCAGGGCCTGCTCTCATCATCTTGAGATCCCCACAATTCCTTTCCCTGGGGTCCCTCACAGACCCACTCCTAACATGGTGACCTGCTTCTTAAGGCCAGCAGGAAAATCTGTCCAGCCAGCTAAGGTGGAGTCTTAATGTAACATGAAGTGATTATCCCATCACCTTTGTCAGTTAATGTAAGCTAATCAAGGATGTGATTAGTACATCATCATATTCACAGATCATAGTTTATAAGCAATAGGTCTGAGCTGTGAAGACTTATATTCACTATACATTGTAAAGAATTTATAAAAAGATGAATAGGTAAAACTGTCAGAAGCCCAGTGTTTCCATTATTCATATATCCTCCCAGATACTTTAGTCTCTATATGAAGTTACTGGAGGGGAGGGAAAGAAGCTAGTGCCAATAATAAAATGGAAAATAACCAGGGAAAAATTAATGATAGAAATGTTGTATTCAATTAGATATTAAGTTATTCATTTGGGTTTTCAGTAAATTCTACAGCCTTTTATTTATAGTACTAAAATTCATAAAAATTATAAAGGAAACAGGAGACTTTAGTTTTAAAAAGAAAATTAAAATGCAAAAATATGTCCATTGGAACCAGTGAGGGAATCTTGATTAAAATGCGGGTTCTCATTTAGTAGAGTTGGGGTTGGGCCTGAGATTCTGCATTTTTAATGAGGTTAATCATACCGATGCTACTGCTTAATGAACTGTACTTTGAGATATGGAAGTTAAGATTTTAATGATGTGGCTGAAATATGTGTGGCAATAAGTATTCCAGATTTGGAAGATATTAGCCAAAAACCTTGAAGACTCACTGAAGTAAATGCATTCATATCTAAAAATGTTTCTATAGTGGAACTATAATATTTTGTGTGTTTGAAATCACAGAATTTTTTTTTCAGTAAAGGAAAATGTTTGCAGTAAATTTGTATACTTAAATTTTTCTCCAATGATTTTTGCAGGCAGTATTCAAGACTTTACCGGGGCAGAAGATTGCGAGATTGGAGCTAGGAGGGGTTCTTAACACACCTCAGGAGAAAATTTTTATTGCTGCAGGATCTGAGATTAGAGGCTTCACAAAGAGAGGAAAACAATTCCTCTCTTTTGAAACCAACCTCACTGAAAGCATTAAAGCTATGTATGTTCATCCTTTTTTTATTTTTACATATCCATTTATAATATTTTGGAAAGGTGACAAACATCAGATTGAGTATCATATCTTAATAGGTTTCCTGGGAAATAAAATTGACTAAAGGTATAATAAATATATATTTATAATAATAAATATTTATTAGTCAGAAATTCAGTAACATAGAATCAGTACAAAATCAGTTGGTTGTCAAAAATGTTTTCTTTTTAAGACTCATAGTATTTACACATTCATTTTTTGACTAAACGGTTCTAGTTGATTCATGATCAAGGTATAAAAGAAAAAAGTAAAAGAAACCTTGAGATATTTAGGTTTCTGTTCCTTTGCTGTCTCTGATCATTTTGGTTGTGAGGTAGTATCATTTGTTGAAGAGCTGGCTGTCAAAGTTGGTAACTACCTATTGGCTATACCTATTGGCTATAATTTCAGGTAAATCAAGTAAGACCCTGAGTGAAAAAAAATAACTCCCTTAATGGCTTGCTGATTTGTGAGATTTTGCAAGTAAAATTTTAGTTTTTTGAATCATGGGAAACTAGAAAGGGTTTAAAAGTTTATCTAATCCACTGTCCTCAGACCCACTACTTAGAAGAATCCCTTGGAAGCTTAAAAGAGTAGATTTCTTATCCTACTCATACCTGCAGAATCAGAATTATTAGGAATGAGTAAAAAGAAAAAAGTTCTTCATTTGACAACAACAGCCAAGTTGTAGACCTTGTTTTGAAAACTATTAATTCAGTCCAGACTTCTCTGTGGTACACAGCTGTCCTGCAGAATTCTGTATAATGCACATCACATGTCCTGACATCTAGCTTGGAAAACTTTGCTTTGGTGAGATGAGATAAAAATTAAACCATGGAGGGGCCTAGGTTATTCCATAGACCCTTGGTTATTATAACCCTATAATAACCCTAGGTTATTCCATAAACCCATAACCATATTCCATATGGTTATTCCATAGACCCTTGGTGGCAGAATCTCTGTGAAGAGATTACGGTAAAGGGGTGCCTGGGTGGCTCAGTGGGTTAAAGCCTCTGCCTTCGGCTCAGGTCATGATCTCAGGGTCCTGGGTTCAAGCCCCACATCGGGCACTCTGCTCAGCAGGGAGCCTGCTTCCTCCCCTTTGCCTGCCTCTCTGCCTACTTGTGATCTCTCTCTCTGTCAAATAAATAAGTAAAATCTTTAAAAAAAAAAAATTAAACCATGGTAAGTGGGAGTGAGTTCAGTGGTTTAACAAGAATGTAATAGTTTTAAAATAGCCAATGATAATGTGAAATACTAAAATCAAAGTAATAAATTAATAATTTGCATAACTCCACATTGAGAAAGGTATGTAGACAGAGGTTTGACGAAGATGAGGAGTTTCCCAGCCAATAGTCTCTTTTGCTAGTTTCTTAAACGTTTATATTGGAGTGGGAGAGGTGGGATGGGGAGGATCTTTATTCAAAGATCCAAATTTTATATTTTTTAAATTTATTGTCTGAATCCCCAGATTTATAAGAGTACACAGGAAAGAAGGTTATAAATTGAAAATACTCAATAAGAAACTGAGCACTTACAAAGTTGGTTACCACTCACGCATCCTTTCCTGCTTAATGCTTCCATCTGTCCCCACTCTTGTCAACAGTAGTGATTGCAAGTAATACTTTGGAAAATGTGTAATTGCAAAATAATTGCAAATGTTCTGTAGATGGATTTCAAGATGAAACTTAAAATCTTGAAAAAGATAGAATTTCTTTAGGTTGATAAAAATGATATTGAGAGGACTACTGAAATCATGTGCAGAGCCACAAAGTGAGGCCACATAAGTGATAATCAAAGAAGAGAAAATCAGTGAAGATCATTATAGCATGGGAATAATTTTAGTACCAAAACTTTTTAAGTCGACTCTAGAGTGATGGAGAAATAGATGAAACCTTCAAATAAAATTACCTTCTTTATGATTACATGGTTATAGAAATCTAGAAATGAAAGGTAATAGAGTAGTATATGATTTTTGTCAAATTTCAGTTCCCCCAGTGAAAACTGGATTTAATATAAGAATTGGAATATTGTTATGATTATTGCCTAAATTTTGTTAAATATAATTTGAAATGAACTTGTTTTCATTTCTTTTCAAGATAAAATTCTAATGAAATCATTTTCCCCCACTGCTTATCATTTAAAGTAGATTTGCTTCCAATAGCCTTTTCTAGACGATTTATCGTAGTAGCAAAAAAGCTAACTCTAGAGCTAAAAGCTGCTTGAGCACAACTTTGCTACTAGTTGTGTTGCCATTAGGCAAGTTACTTAACATTTTATTGTTCTCTGTAAAAAGGGATAATAATGGTCCCTTGTTTACAGAATTATGAGGATTAAGCTAATAAATGTAAATCTGTTAGAGGACAATGGTTGGCACAATAGTGCACATTCAGAAAAAGTTATTTTTGACATTGTCTTCAGATATAGACAGTTATCATTGTCTTAGTTTTCAGTTTTTCTAAGCTTAATTTTTGAGATGCCTGAGGCCTTAAGATCCTCATTTTCAAAAAAGCTTTTTAAAATCAGTGTTCTATCAAAAGGCTACATGTTAAGTGAGGGAAATGGGGGGTCTATTCTTTAATTCTGTGATAAAATGATAGAAACAGTATAAATAAACTTATTTTCATATCAAAAGAATCCAGGAGTTTCCTATGCTTATTTTTTAAAATATGGATATTTTAAATTCCTTTTAATGTTCTCAGGCATATATCTGGCTCAGACCTCTTTCTCAGTGCAAGTTACATCTATAACCATTATTGTGATTGCAAGGACCAACATTATTACCTTTCTGGGGACAAAATCAATGATGTCATCTGCCTTCCAGTGGAAAGATTACCTCGTATTACACCGGTATTGGCCTGCCAGGACAGAGTGCTCAGAGTTTTACAGGTTTCTGTTATTTGCATTTTTATGGTTTTTCATAATTTATGTAAACAAATATTGCTGAAAAATGTGTACTTGAGATAAATTACTTATTACTACTACTTTAAATGTCTTAGGTAAAATTATATCTGGAAAAAAATGCTTTTTAATTGGTAAGCTAATGTTTTTTACCTTGAGGCAAATGTATTGAGATCTTTGGCAAGTTTTTAGAGAGTCATATATGGGAAAAAGGATGCTTTTCTGCCCTCAGGCATAGTTTCTGAGCTAGTTCAGTCAGAATAGAATGCCTTTGCTACAAAGAACCCTTCCTAGCTTTTTTTTTTCTTCTTTTTTCCTCCATTATTTTCCCTCCCCCAAAAATCAAATTAACGGAGGAAATTGGGTTGTGGAGAGGGTGTTAGGTTTTAACAGAGAAGGGATGGTTGTGATCAGGGTTGTGTCATTTGAGTTTATTCCACATTTATGACAGTATGTGAAACAGAATAAGCACTCAGTAAGTATTTGTTGGATAAGTAAATGAATGATAGAAAAATCATTTTATTGTCCTTATATTTATATTAAAAACTATGTTGGTTAAAACAACCGCATAAGGTATTGTTATCAGTAATAAGAGTTACAGCTATGTCTTCTCAAAAGTGGCTTTCAATAAGATACACATACATAATAAACACACCAGAATCCATAAAAGAAATTTAAATGCAAATAACCTAGAACAGGTGGATTGCTTGGGTTAGGAAAGTTGGGCTGATGATAGTGCAGCTGAACAAAACATTTGGCCATTTATTCTGTGCCATCACTGGCTTTCTCACTCTTTGGAATTTCATAGCCAGATGGCCATTTCTTGACATCAGTCTTTTTATAGAAGGAAAAATCCATTAGTTCTATGAGGTTTTATTTTCTTTCTATGGGAAAAAAAGCTAACATTCAAGGATCATTCTAGGGGCATGAAAGATTAATTTCTTCCATAGCCTGTGCTTCCAAAAACGAGTTGTTTGAATAAGGTTTTAGAAGAATCTGGCTAGTATTCAATTAGGAATTGGTCTGGCTGATTCGAGGATTCTGCTTTGTTTAACAAGAAGAGATCCATGTGCTTATTATAAAAATTAAAAAATGATTAAGGATTCGTGAGAAGTTAAAACTTGAAGCCTTTGCTCTGCCCTTCACATATCCCTACTCCCCCTCGACTTCCTATTTGTAAGCAATCTCTTGCCCCAGAGGTAGCCCTTTTTAAAGTTTTTTTGTGTGTATTTTTTTGTGTTTGTATACTTAAGACCTATGAAGTTTCAAATGTAATTTTAAATAAAAGATAAAGCATATGACTTTATATGTTCTATATATATTTAATTTTTTTAAGAAAAATGTTATTTCATATTTACTATAATTTTGTGGGGTTTTTTGTTGAATGATTTATCATAGATGTTTTTTCCATGTGAGTATAAGTACTTCTACCTCATTCTTTAACAGCTTCACAAACACTGTGTACTAAGTGAAAATGTTGCAAGGGGCAAAATTTTTAAAAGGACAGATAAATGGACATAATTTGTTTTCATATCTAAGTAACAGGTCATTTGTCCTCTTACTGGAGTAGGTTTTGGAAATATCCAAAAGAAAAGCCAACATTCCCCTTATGAAGTAACGCTGGGTTTGTTTAAATGTTTGAATGTGCTCTAAGTTAAACTGGAAAAAAGAAACATATTGTTCCTGGAAACCTTAGATAGGAAAATTTACTAGCGTCAGTCAAGTTTTCGGACAAAGTATTTAAAATTAAAAGTATTTAAAGTGTAGAATATCTTGTATATTTCTTCTTGATCTTTACATTCATATGTATTTTAAAATGAGTTAACATATACAAAATTGCTAACAAAGCCAAGTTAATAATCACAACCTAACTTACCTTTTTCTGGGAGTTTTATTAGAGTTCTTTATAGGTCTACTGATGTTATCTATGAGTGCCTGTATTATTTTAAATTTGTATTCTGTTTCAGTTTTGAAATACTTGTTCTCCTTCAGGGGTCCGATGTGATGTATGAAACTGAAGTGCCTGGCCCACCTACTGTTTTAGCCCTACACAACGGAAATGGCGGTAATCAGAATCAAATAAGGGCGTGCATTATGTTAAGTCTAGATATTTCAGGTCTAACCATTTAACTAACTATATCTTAAGTGAAAATGGGAAATTGTAGAAAGAACATGAACTGGAATTGAGACAGTAGTCTTCAGATTACTAACTAATAGTAATTATTGAACTTTAATTTTTAGTTTCCTCATCTTAAAAGTAGATGATGAGGAAGGGTCTTATCTCTTATATGTATAAAATTCTATGACTATATAACCAACCTCCCAAAGTAAGTGTCCTGTCTTTTTACATTTTTTAAATGAGATTTTCATGGGAAAGTCAGTGTATATGAAAAAAAATTCAGTTTTAAAGAGATATGAGTCATGGGATAAATATAAGATGTTGACTTTAATTATAACTAGGTGACTCTGGAGAAGACCTTTTGTTTGGAACATCAGATGGAAAACTTGGGCTTATTCAGATCACTACCTCCAAACCAATACACAAGTGGGAAATTCGAAATGAGAAAAAGCGGGGAGGTATGTGTTTGATGTACTTTAGTTTTGAAATTTCAGTGATTATTAAATATCCTAAATTATATAGTTCATTCTGTTTTATTTATTCATAGTACATAGTAGACTTGGCACTTCACAGAACCACCTTACTGTTTGTTTATTTAGCAGGTCTGTCATACTTTGGCATAATTATTAGTTAAGAATTCTAATAGTAATTTAGGATAGATAGGGTTTTATGGGCTAATGTCCATCCATAACATCATTCTATGCTCAAATCCATTATTTACTGTTTGGTGTAGGAAATTAATTTGAATTTGAATTTGATAGGAGGCAAGGAAAAAGTCAATGGGTCAAGGAGTATTTCTGTTTTGTAAGGAATTTATGCCTTTCTGAGGGAATTTATATCTGACTTAGAAGGTAGTAAGATGGCTATTTATAGATGTAGTAATTCTATTCATATATTCATTTATTCCTTCAGCAAATACTTGTTAGGAGAGACAGAAAATAAACAAGCAAATAAATAAGATAGCTTCATCCAGTCACCTGAAAGAAATATCAAAGGGTGACATACTATGGGTGGAAGAAGGAAGACTATATTTAGACTGGGTGGTAATGGAAGGCTTCTTATAGAAGGTAAAATTTGAGCTAGATCTGATTGATAAGAAAAGGAATTAATAATGTAAAAACCTGGGGGAAAATTATGCTATAGAAAAAGGAAAAGGTCAGGACTTGAGGCAGAGGTAAACTTGATTCATTTGAGGAGCAGAGGGAAGACCATGCATTAGCATGGCAAGAAAAGAAGTCAGGCAATTAGCATAGATCCAAATCACTTAGGTCCTTGTGGGCCTTGGAAAAGGGGCTGGATTTTAATCTAAGTGCAGTGGGAAGTCTTTGGAGAATTCTAAATGGGAGTATGACATGATCTAATCTACCAAAACAAAAAACCTACCAGGGAGAATGGATTTGGGAGAAAGCAGGTCAAAATTGGAAGCATGGTGATCGGTTAGGAAGTCATTGTTTTGGTTGTTCTAATTTATTTTACGCTAGGCTAGAGATATAAGTGGCCTGGGCTAAGCTAATGGTAGTTGGAAATGAAAAGGAGACAATTTCAGTATATGTTTTGAAGATTGGGCTGATAAGATTTGCTAAGGGATTTGATCTGGGCAGTGAGAAAAAGAGAGGAATCAGAGATTTAGCCTGGAATTTTGGCCTGAGGAACTGGGTGATGACCTTACTGAGATGAGGAGAGATTGGGGAAGGAGCAATAAGGGTATCTGATAAAGGGAATGAAGAGTTTTTCCTGGGGCATGGAAAGTTTGAGATACAAATGTATGTCTCAAAGAAAATGCTGAATAGAGATTTGGATACATGAGTCTGGAGCTCTGGGGAGAAGCCAGAGCTGGACATAAAAACTTATGAACCATTTCTATTTAGATTATATTTAAAGTCTTGGAAATGGATGAATATAGATGGAAAAGAGGACACTGATTAAGCTCCAAGGTTTTTCCTTTTTTTTTTCCATTCTGATTTGGTATATACATTTTTTTACATTCTTTACTTTGTATATACTTGACTATAATGTTAGTTTTATTAATAACTTGTCACCTCTGTCATCTTTTTTAAAGGGATTTTGTGTGTTGACAGCTTTGACATTGTGGGTGATGGGGTTAAGGACTTACTTGTTGGGAGAGATGATGGAATGGTGGAAGTGTACAGTTTTGACAATGCAAATGAGCCTGTTCTACGATTTGATCAGGTCAGTTCATTTTAAAAAAAAAAAAAAAGACTATATATGCTTACTCATCAAAAATTGTAGAGATGACTATGATGGTTTGGGTTTTTTTTTAATCAAATATATTAAACTCTTGTGTTTATGGCTTAGAATATTGCACCTTTGATGTTATCAAAATCTTCTCTAGACCACTCTTGTGTTTGAGTAATAGACTGTTGCCTTCCAGCTGAATAATGAATGAATTACTGCTTCATTTGTTTTCTAAGCACTGTATATTTGAAGTATTAAATATTTTGCCTTAGTTTCTATAACACATAGTCGATTATATGAGTAACATTTATATGTTTGGGTAACATAAGCAAGACTTCTGTTGTTTCAAAATAATGTTTTAGGTGTAAACTCATGTTGTTAGGACAGTATTGAAATATCTTTAAACAGAGAAACATTGCAGTTTTACTTCTAGCCACCCAACAATTTACTATATGAGAAGAATTACTAGATAAGAGTAATTCTAATTCACAAATTTTAAATGTAGCTCAGCTTGCTTATCCTAAGGCACAGAGTTACATGGAGAGTCATTCTGTTGTAAAGGGAACCTTTCATTTTTGTGAAGTCCACGGTTTCTCATCCTGCCTCAGGCAGGATTCATTGAGGCTGTTTTGAAAAACAGAAACCAAAAAAAAACCACAATTCAGTATTAACTAACTTTTATTTGTCTATTTTCTCTACTAGTGCTACCTCTCAGTTCCAGCTTTAACTGCAGATCAGCAAATATAGATGTTTTGATGTATAGAGAAAGTAAATTACATAGATAATAATGTGGATAAAGGCTGTCATCTTCTTTATTCATTAAAAAAACTGGAAAAATGCATGAGAGATGTATATGGAATGGTATATGAGATGATATGAGGGATGGTATATGGAATTCAGATAATAAACTAAACATATTGGGAGTTTTGTTTATGTAATTTTTTTTAAAAAAACTTCTTTCTTGGGGCACCTGGGTGGCACAGTTGGTTGAGTGTCCGACTCTTGGTTTCCTCTCAGGTCCTGATCTCAGAGTTATGGAATTGAGCCCCACCTTGGGCTCTGGGCTCAGGGGAGAGTCTACTAAGTTTTTGTCTCCTCTCCCTCTGCCCTCCCTACCCCATGCTCATGTGTTCAGGCACATGCTCTTTCTTTCTCTCTCTCACTCTTTCTAAAATAAATAAATCTTTAAAGACAAAAAACAGAAAACTTCTTTATATATATAAATGATTTTGCTCATTGGGTGACTGATGAGGCTAAGTGGAACACACAAATATATGAATCATTTTTAATCTTCTTTCCCCAAATTTAAAAGCTCTGGAATTTTCTGCCATTTATGCAGGATTTTTGCCTTGCAGTCTAATTGTTTCCATATGGTAAGTAATCAGTAAATGTACGTTGAATGTCTGGAAATGGGAAAGTGAGTTTTATGGCTTATTTTAATATATGAAATTTTTAGTTATTAATTAAGTGCTTGATGTTAAATTTATTTTAGATGTTGTCTGAAAGTGTCACATCTATCCAGGGTGGCTGTATAGGGAAAGATGGCTATGATGAAATTGTGGTATCCACATATTCAGGTAAGGTAAACAGTAATAAGTAAAGAAGAATCAATAAGAAAAAAACAAATTTAATAAATTAGTTTTGATGACTACTTTTTTAAAAAAGTGTTATTAGTGAATCTTACCTATATCATTAAACCTTTATTGATTAAAAAATAAGGAGGTAAGGAGTGGGTGTATTGATTTATAAAACAGTTAATATTTGAATAATACTTGTTAGGAATACTTAGCATGCTCTAGTATCTTTGAAAATTAAATGGTATTCTTTGGTTTAAAAAGAAATATTTACTGAAATTTAGTGGGTTTTTTTGTTTTTGTGTACATTTCTTATAAAAATTTCCTTGCTTTTAAGTTGGTCGTTTTTGCATTCTCAAAATAGCCAGTTGAGAGTTTTTTTACTTTCCATGAAAATAATTTTTGAAAGACTATTTTAAATCATCAGGTACTTGCTAGAATGTGTTGACTTATTCCATACTTGAAAACTAAAACTATAAGAAGTGAAAGATTTCCTTAATCATTATATTATAGTGTTGCAGGCAAAATAATAGTATCACAAAATGCTTAAATAATTTTTTTATGGTTTAAATATTCTCCAGCTTGATTTCTTTTGTTTTTTTGTTTTGTTTTGCTTTTTGAAGGAGAATAAGTCCTAGGACTAAGTGAGGTTGCTGTTGGTGGACAAAGGGGCATATATAATTGGGGTTTCTTTTAATACTAGCAGCACTTAATGGTGCATGATTGTAATTTCATCTCTACAGGCTGGGTTACAGGTCTGACCACAGAGCCTATACATAAGGAAAGTGGACCAGGAGAAGAACTGAAAATTAATCAGGAGATGCAAAATAAAATTTCTTCTTTAAGGTAATTTTGGATTTTTTTGTTTGCTTTTTTTTTTTTTTTCATCTCATGAAGTGTGTGGTTGTTTTCTCACAATTTGTGTTTCTCAAATTGCTAATTTGAGAAAATTAGCAATTTCCTAATTAGAAATATACTTTTATATGCTTTATTCTATTTTGGCTTTTTCGTAGATCAAAAATTGTATTTTTTCACTTGTTTAGGTATAGCTAGTTGTAGTGTTTGTTTTTTTCACAGGTATTAGAAAGAAACCAGCATAGATGGCTGTATTCCTCATTGTAATGTTTACTGCTTATATGGCCCCTTCTGAATCTGTAACTTTGGCTTATCAGTTTTCTTACTGGAACTGAGTAACGCTGATTCCTTTAGACACAGGGATTGCTTCTGTGGTCTGTTCAGTTTGACAAATCCTATGAACAGGGACTCCAGACTCGAGTAAAGTTGCTTCATATAATGAATAAATGGGAGTTGCTAAAACTTTTAATGACGGTTCTCCCTGCTTCAACCCTTGCCAACCTCTTAGGGCAATGACAGCCAGTCTTTTTTTGGTGGTAGTTGAGGGCTACAGAAATTTTTAAGGCAGCAAGATGCCACAAGGACTAATTCACTAAAAGCCACACAAGTTTACCACAAGCCAGTTTAGCAAAGCCACCTGGAGAGCAAGGTCTAGTTTTCATCCAACAAAGGAACCGAGTAGAATCAATATCTACTATCTCACATCCTCAGTATAATAGCATACATTTATAACCCAGTCTGTCTCTCCAGTGAATATGGGATGAAAAGCTCATGTCTGTTTTGTTCATTTAGCACCTGCAACACAGATACATATGAAACATTCAGTAAATAATTCTTGGATGAACGAATCTTTTGTTTATTGCACAAATCTCCTCCAAGCTCTTCCCAGACTTCTCCCCCTAAGTTGGGGCTGGTTAAACCTCATGTTGTTTCTCAGTTACAATTTGCTTCATTTGCTTATGGCTTTTCCCTTTAGCTGAAATGACTCTAAGCAATGAAGCAATGCCTGTAGAGTTCAATCTAAGCAAAATCCTCTTCAACACTTGATAGAACTTCAGCTGTACCCCTGGTTCATGATCATCCTGTGGTCCCCAGAATGCGAATACTCTGCAGCCTCCTTCTTTTGTCTGTCTCGCCTAATTCTAATTGAAAGGTACATATTTACTGGTTTTACACATTTTGTTTCTTCAAATTAAATCTGTTTCTCAGCCCCAGTACAGTTTCTCTTCTGATTGGTATTATGTAACTGTAACTAGATTCGTGTGTTAGAATTGATTATTTGCAACCTACTTTGATACTTACAACTCTATATTAATATTGCTGGTATGAAACTAAGTTTTGATTTTTAGATTAGAGATAAATAATGCGGAATTGTTTTTGGTCAGTCATAGAAACAAAATTTTGTTCCTATTAGTGTCATAATTCTAGTTCACCTAATAAAAATCCATTTTGCAGAAGTTAGTCTCCAATTCTTGTAATCATTCGAAGGACTTCAAATGTGTATACTTATAAGTGACAGAGTTGTATACATTCTCCTCTAGGAGTGAGCTGGAACATCTTCAATATAAGGTACTACAGGAAAGAGAGAAGTATCAACAGTCTTCTCAATCAAGCACAGCAAAATCAGCAGTACCTTCATTTAGTGTAAATGATAAGTTTACATTAAATAAAGATGATGCCAGCTACAGTCTTATCTTAGAGGTACAGACAGCAATAGATAACGTCTTAATACAGGTAAACAAAATGTCTAATTTACTTGTTTTGTGATTGGATCTAGTTTGCAAACCAGTCATATGCACTAATTATTGGACACTTAGTTCTAGACAGTAATTTTAAGTACTTATCTTTTTTTTTTTTTTTCCCAAGATTTGAGAGAGAGAGAGAGAGATCACGAATGGGAGGAGGGGCAGGCAGAGGGAGAGGGAGAAGCAGACTTCCCACTGAGCAGGGAGCCTGGTGCTGGGCTCCATTCCAGGACCGCGGGATCATGACCTGAGCTGAAGGCAGATGCTTAGCCTACTGAGCCACGCAGGCACCCCTTTATCTTTTAAATGTTGCATTTAGTTTACTTACTTTTTGTTTTTTTAAAGATTTTATTTATTTATTAGAGAGAGAGAGAGAGAGATCACAAGTAGACAGAGAGGCAGGCAGAGAGAGAGGGGGAAGCAGGCTCCCTGCTGAGCAGAAAGCCTGATATGGGGCTCAATCCCAGGACCCTGAGACCATGACCTGAGCTGAAGGCAGAGGCTTTAACACACTGAGCCACACAGGCGCCCCTTAAGTAATGCTAGCTTAAAAAGCTGCATTAAACAACTCTAGAAGAGCATCATTTACATAGAACTGAGTAAAATAGCTGTGTCTAGAAACTGCCTCTCCAGAGGAGGTCAAAAACAGGTGAAAATAAAATTGATGAAAATGAACTGATATAATCAGAATGGCCATATGAGGAAGATTATGCTTTAAGGGATGTGGTGAGAAATGATAGTCTGTGATCTCTGATAAAATTAGAAAAAAAATGTCTTTGTGATATAATGTTTATTATATTTATTTTCTAGAAGTACATATTATCAAATATAAATTAAGAAAATTCATATGCTCAAATTTAAAGATGACCATGAACTAGAACTAAAGAGAACCCTTAGAGAAAATGTTTTGTTGGGCACCTGGATGGCTCAGTTGGTTAAACATCTGTCTTAGGCTCAGGTCATGATCCCAGGGTCCTGGGATTGAGTTCTGCATCCAGCAGGGAGCCTGCTTCTCCCTCTCCCTCTGTCCCTCACCCTGCTCTCATGCTCTCTCTTTCTCTCTCTCTCTCAAATAAATAAAATCTTTTTTTTTTTTAAGATTTTATTTACTTATTTGTCAGAGAGAGAGACACAGAGACCACAAGCAGGCAGAATGGCAGGCAGAGGCAGAGAGAGAGAGAAGCAGGCTCCCCCCCCAAGCAAGGAGCCCGATGCGGGACTCGATCCCAGGACCCCGGGATCGTGATCTGAGCCGAAGGCAGAGGCTTAACCGACTGAGCCACCCAGGTGTCCCAAATAAATAAAATCTTTAAGAGAAAATGATGTTTTGTGAAAATTTTTGATTTTCCATCTGAACTATTTTTTTTTTTAATATTGACTGTAGAGTGATGTTCCAATAGACTTGCTAGATGTGGATAAGAATTCTGCTGTTGTCAGCTTTAGCAGCTGTGATTCTGAGGTGAGTAAAAAGTATAAAGAATTTTTTAGATACTTTCATTTCTATTATACCATTTTGAATAAAGTCTGTAAATACTACTAGGGTTTGATATTTCTTCTTCAGTCTTTTTCATAACCTTTCCCTCAAAATTTGCTTCTGCTCTTTTTCCCTGTTTTTGTATAATCCAGAAAACTGGGGTGTTGTCCTAGATTCCTTCCCTTCTCTGATCTGTTAAATCCAATTAGTCACTAGTTTCTGCCAGTTCTATCTCCTTGGCTCTTACATCTCTACTCTGTTTCATTTCTACTTCTTTTTTAATTTTTTAATTTTATTTTTATTTTCATTTAAGATTTTATTTGAGAGAGAGAGAAAGAGCACAAGCAAAGGGAGGGAAAGAAGGAGAGGAAAAGCAGACTCCCTACTGAGCAGAGAGCCTGACAATGCGGTGATCCTTTCCAGGATCCCAAGATCATGACCTGAGCCAAAGGCAGACTCTTAACGGGCTGAGCCACCCAGGCGCCCCTTCATTTCCACTTCTGTTAACTTTACAGGCCCTTATGTTTGCTTGAACTACTCATCTACCCGTTTTTCTGCCTCCAGTATTGCCTTCCACCTCTAGGCTCTGCTGTACACTGCCACCAGAGAGGTCTTCCTAAAGTATAAACATGTGTGTCATTTCTTCTCTCAAAACCTTTTAAAAATTCCTTATTTCCTGCTACATATAAGTCTAGATTTCTCACTGTGGCATAACTTTCTATGATTCAGCTCTTGATTATATCTCTCGCTTATCTCTTACCAGCTGCTCCCTTCCCTCCCATGCAGATTATTTCTGCCAAGCTGAAGTTCTTAAAATTTCCTGAAAATACTGTATAGTTTCACACATCCTACATTTGAACATGGTCTGTTTCTTCTCCCTGTTCTTTTTCACCTTTTCTGGGCTTGTTGAATCTTGCTTAACTTTTGTGTAGTAGACATTTCTTGAGTACTTACCATGTGCAAAGTACCTTGGATGAAATTGTGTCAGAGTTTTTGGATATGCTTACTCTGTCACTTCTTTCTGCTTAGCACTAGCTGACTAGCATTCTCAGAGCTAAGTGGGGCTCCTAAAAGACAAGCTCTGGAGTAGTTGTATTGAAGAAGGCAAGCCCAAGCAGGAGATGGTGACTGGAGTTGGCAGGTAGTTATACACATAAAAAAGGGAAGAATAAAAAGAGTAGATGCAGAACAAAGCTGATAGCCATATTAGGGAATAGTTTTCAATATAATTTTGTAAAATTTTTTTGATAAGAGATTTTATAAATTGTATTATATAGTATGTATCGTATTTGTCATCCCTGTTTGAGAATAAAACATAAAAGATTGGGGCCTGCGTTTTTACTTTCATTTTAAAAATCAAGTTGATCTTAAAATTTTAATTTCCTACTTGCTGTGAAAGATTAACACATTTTATTTACATCACTGCAGGATTCTTCAAAATGAGTATTTTATACTAATTTAAAACCCATTTTCTAGAATGATGGCTTTAAAAAACCTTCTTATGGAGATTTCAAGTATATACAGAAGTAGAGACAGTAGTATAATAACTTCCATGTACTCATTATTAACTTCAACATATGACCAATCTTGTTTTATGCTGTTCTCCCTCTTCTATCCCAAACCTAATCCCAGAACTTTCATGTATTTTAATCTTTATCATCTTAGCCATAAATAAGTATATAACATTTGTTTTTACTCATATGAAAGCATATTTATTTTTAGGTGGACTGATATTCTGTGTTTACTAAATTTAAATGATTTGAAACTAAAATGCTCAAATTTTCTTTTTGATATTAACATCTTTCTTATTTCTTCAGTTATTTATTAGAAATAGGGAAATAGCAGTACATGAAAATTGAATACTAAATATTTCATGTTGCTTTGTTTTTGAAATTCCTGCACACAGATATATTTCTCTGTTTTTAGGAGTTTGATATTTGGGTTCAGGAAGTTATAATATTTGAAGTAACCTCTCCAAATTTAATTAAACAAGCATGTATTGAATGCTTACAGTATCATTTGAGGCACTGTGCTATTTTCTAGAAATACAGAAAAGAAATATTTCTTAGTCCTCTATAAGTATTTGTGAAAGTCAAAGACAGTCAACATTAAACACTGATGTTTTTGTCTTTTGATATAAACATTAGGAGTGTGTGCTGTCAGTTAGATTTTTAGGACAATTAATACTTAAATGTTATTGTAGAAGCTCAGGATGGAAAGAGCATGAACTTTGAGTCTTAAAAGATATGAATTTGTATTCTACTTTCATTACTTACTAGCTTTTGGGAAATGTTCTTAACCTGTAATGCTGCAGTTTCTGTGTCTGTTAAAATTTACTTAGTAAAACTTCACATAGGGTTGTTTGCAAGAATAAAAATAGCACTTATCTCAGTGTCGTCCAAATGATATTCTGCTTAGTAAATGGTAACCATTATTATTATTGATGTTTTTATTATTAAAAATGTGAATTTATCCTTCTTCCTCAACTTTGAATTCTTCCCAGTCAAATGACAACTTCCTTCTCGCTACTTATCGGTGCCAGGCAAATACCACAAGGCTGGAACTCAAGGTAAAAATGTCTGAAATTACTTTTAATTGAAAGCTTGAACTTTTCTTTCCTTTGCTATATCTTGCAACATGATATCATTTCTTTGTATTATGTACTTCCTGAAGTGAGTCATTTTGGAGTAATGACTTTTGGATGACCAGTTATGTTTTACCTCAGCCTCAGTCATTTTCTCTGCTATTGGCTGTCTAAAATTACCCATCGAATTTCCTCTGAGTGGAGGTTTTTTTTTTCTTTTCCTAATTCTCTATTATGGAAAGTTTCAAACATACATAAAGGTAATGACTTCAGCTTCAGCAGTCATCAACTCATGACATTCTTGTTTATACTCTTACTGTCCATTTTAAATTGTTTTGAAGAAAATACAAGGTATTTTATAATTTCATTTGTAAATATTTCAGTACATATGTCCAAAAGATAAGAACTATTTGTTAAAATATAACCACATCACTATTATCACACCTAAGGAAAATTAACAATAATTTCTTAGTATCATCAGATATTCAGTATTTAGATTTCACTGATTCTTGTTTTACAGTTTATTTGATCCAGTCATGGTCTATAATTTGGTAAATTGAAGTATCTGAGCATTTGACCTATATTTTCCTACCATCTAGATTTCCAGTGTCATTTATTACCGTCTATTCTAGAGAAAATCTTTTGATGTTTTCTTTAGCAATTTAGTAATATGATCTAATTTAATTATATATGATTTATGAATTATAATCTATAAATTATAATTTAATTATAAATTAAATACTGATTATAGCACACAAATCTATTTTAGTTATTTAATTTGTGTTTTTTTAAAAAATTATTTTTGAGGGCGCCTGGGTGGCTCGGTTGGTTGAGCAACTGCCTTCGGCTCAGGTCATGATCCCGGAGTCCCGGGATCGAGTCCCATATCGGACTCCTGGCTCTGCGGGAAGTCTGCTTCTCCCTCTGACCTTCTCCCCTCTCATTCTCAGTCTCTCGCTCTCTAATAAATAAAGAAATAAATCTTTAAAAAAAATTATTTTTGATACATTTATGATCTAAATGTTAAGGACTACAACTTTTATCATAGTGTTGATGATGTTCAGACTCAAAGCCTGTTTTTTTCAAGAGAGATGCTGTTACATAATAACTTTTTCACATCTAGTTAAGGAAATTCCAGTTAAGTGTACATTTTTTTTCCTAAACTATTTTAGTCTGCATGAGTTCCCTTTTGTGTATTTTGAAAGAAAAATTGAAACTGGAATAAATTTTTTCTAAAGGAATATACTTAAACATATTTTATGTAACTTAATTAAGCATTTTAAATTACATTTCCACTGAACAAGACTGTGCCAATAAATTGGGAAGTAGACCTAAAAATATTAAAAGCTGTGTTCTTTTTTTAAGATTGGATGCAATAGTAGATGCAGGAAAACTACTGAAAAAGAATAAAAAGGTGGAACTTATCTTGCCATGTGGTCAAACGTACCATAAAACTACTATAATAAAAATAATGTAGGGTATTTACAAGGCCTAAATAAATAGGCAGTGCAACAGAATAGTCTAGGAAGAGCCCACTACACATTTATGGAAATTTAATACGTGACATTTTTATTTAGGGAAAAATTCTGTTAAATTACTATTTCTGTTTAAAAATTGGTGTTGACACAATTGGCATCTATCTGAAAGAAAATTAAGTGGATTCTTATCTTAATGCCATATTTAAAAAATAAATTCAGATGAGTTAAGTATCTAATTATTTTTGAAAATAAAATTTAATTGTCTTCTAGGTAATAGGTGAATATCAATAAAATACAAAGACTGCCTATAACTTGTTATAAAAAACAAAAAAGACTACCCAGTAAGGAAAGTAGACAAAGAATATGGGTAGACAGTTCATACAAGGAGTCAAAATAGCTAAGAAAATTATCTGCCTTATTGTCAGTTAGGGAAATTCAAATTAAAATAAACAAAAAATATTTTCTGGATCTAACAGATTGGCAAAAAATTTTAAAAAGCTAACATCACCAGATGGCAGGATTGAGAAAAAGAACACTCTCAATCATAGCTGAATAAAATAAGAATTGTTATAGCCACTTTGGAAAAATAAGCAATAGTCCCATTTGGAGGAATCTATTTTATAGCAATAAAATCACAGTATAATACACACAGATATATATTTAATTAACTGCAGTATTGTTTGTAGAGGTAGAAAAGTGGAACCAAAGTGAACATTTAATAATTGAATGGTTGAATAAATAGTTGTTTAAATATTCCATGGAATATAGCACAGCTGCAATAAAGAATTCACTGATCTAGTCCTGTTAATGTGGAGTGAATTCCATGAAAAACAAAATGTGGATAAAATCCCAATATATGTAAGAAAGGTATGAAAAGAAACATACCTGTCTGGTATGATAGATTATGCAACAGGGGGAAAGCATGGGCGGGATGTAAGTGGGTGGGAGGTGATGGCATTAGAAGAAGCAAAGGGAAAAAAGTGATTATCAGAAATAGAAACAAAGATATCTATAATATAAACAAGTTATTTATATGAAATTATACTTTTGTTTTTATACATCTGCATAGAGGAAAGTATGAAGGCATGACTACCAAAATAGCAATAATGATTATGGCAGGATTTAGGTGACTTATATGTTCACCCTACTTTTTCTTTATTTATACTTTTAATAATGAATATGAATTGTGATATTCAAATAAAGCAATATGATTTTTTATTGTGGAAAAAATTATGTGCCAGTATAAACTTACCTTTTAAAAAGAAACACCAAAATGGAGCTGTATTTTTTATTTCTTGTCTGTATTTTCATTTTTATCTTTCCTCTTTCTATTTAGAGCAGTATTTGCAGTGTAACATTTGGAGAAAACCTTGCTTTAAACTTTTATTTATGTTTCCCATTGAGGTAAAACATTGATTCACTGCTATGCCCTCCCCCACCACCCCGCAACATGCTAAGAAAAGTATGAATTAAGATATCAGCTAGGTTAGAGAAGCTACCACAAGTGCTACAGTCTATCTCATGAATTTGAATTGAGAGGAGCGGAAAGTGGGCCAGGAGGGAGAAGCTGGACAGCTTCCCAACTCCTCTAAGACTAGTTCTTCAAGTTTAATGAGTTATTATTTTCTGGTAAGTGTTTTGAATTCTTAGGATATCCAACAGGTATATTTAAAATAGCTCAGAAGAATTTCCTAATCCAAATTAGTAATAATTAGATGGTATATACTTCTCTATTTTCATAGAAAATCAAGAATTATGTTCTTGGTAACATTTTTTCTGTCAATGGATTTTTTAATTGAAGAGTTATTTGAGAGAAAGAGAGCAGAGTGATGGGAGGGACAGAGGGAGAAGCAAACTCCTTATCTAGCAGGAAGCCTAAAAGGGGCCTCAATCCTCAGGACCCTGAGATCGTGACCTGAGCTGAAGGCAGATGTTTAACCAAATGAACCACCCAGGTGCCCCTCTGTCAATAAATTCTTATAACAGTAAGTATGCTGTAATATCCTAATAAGAAATGAAGTATTCCATTTAAGTTTTAGTTATTTGAAAAACTCACTTATCCCCTCAACAAAAATGTAAATTTTAACTACTTTTTATGTGAGTCTTATGAAATATATTATAGACCTGTGTTTTTAGATGTGTTGGGTAATATGTGAGAATGTATGTTTTTTGGAACAGCATAGCGATGCTAAGTGTAGACAAATCACCTAAATGTATGTGGTGGGGATAGCTTTAAACAAATAATAGCTGTTTGCTTTTCACAGCCAGAATCTTTTAAAATTTTCCTTTACTCTAGGTAAAAAGTAGTTGTTTAATAGAATCTCATTATTTACTTCAGAGTATTACAGAGGAGATTAAGGTCTAATTACTTGATTACTTGTGGTGAACATTTTTAAGATAACATTTATGTTATGCTGCTAGATTATTTTTATTTTCTTTGCTCTTTTGTGTTAAATCAGATTCGTTCAATTGAAGGCCAGTATGGCACACTTCAAGCATACGTGACTCCAAGAATTCAACCTAAAACCTGTCAGGTCCGCCAGTACCTTATCAAACCCCTTTCACTCCATCAAAGAACTCACTTTATTGATCATGACAGGTAGGATAAAGGAGGAGGGAATTTCTTTTTGAGGATATTATGTCATGCAAATAAACTTGCTTTTGATTTTTATAGTATAAATTCCACTAGCTGTTTATACATTTTAAAAATTAAACAGTATGGATTCATATTTTTAATATAAGATTTGTCTTCTTTTAAAGGTTGGTTTGAGTTAAACCTTCATATTTTTCTCATATATTACCATTCTGATATCAGTAGAGTAATAGTTCTCTCTGCCAAACACCTATGATGAATAAATACAATTTAGCATTTGAGTTTCTTTGTGAATGGGATCTTATAATATTAGCCTCAAACATTATATTTGCTTTCTATTTCACTTCAGGGATTACTGGTAAAGCAGTTGGTTGTGATGGTCCCTTATTTCTGACTTCCATTCCAACTTAAGCATCCACCTGTTGATAGTTTTTCACTTTCTTTCCTAAAGATGAGAGGCCAAGGGCTTAAATGAAGAAGGGAAAGAAATAACAATGACTGAATACTTTTCCCTCTGTTGTACATTGTGCTAGGAGCATAGGCATTATCATTTAAGTTTGACAGCAAGCAAGACAGGTAGTAATGTCTCCATTTTACAAATGAGAAATGGAGGCTTGGAAAAGTAACTTGCTGACAGGAAACAGTTATGATTGGAGGCCAAAGCCCATGTTTTTTCTATTGCAGTTTATAATTTTAAAGATGTAATTTAAATAAGATATAAGGGGAAATATTCCTAGGGAAGATTTTTGGAAAACATTAAATAGATTCTCTGTGGAGTATCTTCCTGTTTTAAAGTCTAAGTTGTTGTTAGTGAAGGTAGCATACATGGTGTGCTGGAAAGAACAGCAAACTGGAATATAAAAGATTATAATCTTTTATTTTGTCTAATGTTCCCCTTTGGCCTTGGGGATAGCATTTAACCTCTTTGGGTTTTAGTTTTCTTATCTACAAATGAGAGGGTTGTTCTGGATGATCTCAGAAGTCATTTCTAGTTCTTAGATTCCTTAATTCTATATCCTCTTAAAGTTCTTCTGAATCTTTAATCCCTTAAAATTTTCATTTTCTTAACTGTTTATAATTATCCAATTATTTTAAATTTATTTATTTTATAGCCTTTTGTGTATATGTACATATGTCTGTATGTGGATTTTGCAAAATAGCATTATTCCATATCCCTGCAAGATATCAGGTATTTTTCTCTAACTTGTCCAGTGGTTCAGAGCTAGTAAACAGCTAGTAAATAATGGAATTCCTTGTTTCAAAGTTTCAAATCCATGTCTATTTTACTTGAAAGCCCAATTCCTTGCCATCACATTATGCTGATTCTTTTCCTCAGGAAATTCTTGTGTAAGTGTGTCTTGTAGTTTATATGGATGAACTTTTAAAAAATGAAGTCTACATGAATAAACTGAATTTTATTTGTAAAGCTATTATATTACTTAATTGAATACTAAAAGCACAGATGTAAGCATTCCTTTTTTTTCTATGAAATTGAAATTTTTAGTTATCTGATGGTTAATATTAATCTGCAGAAAATTTAAGTCGGAACTTTTATATTTGTTTAACTACTGTTGCAGAATTCTGTTTGCTCATGTGTTGTGTACATAAATTACCTCTACTTAGTCCCACACACAAATGTGTACCTCCACTATTAAATTACAGACCGATGAATACACTGACTTTAACGGGCCAGTTCAGCTTTGCTGAAGTTCACTCCTGGGTGGTTTTTTGCCTGCCTGAAGTTCCTGAAAAACCTCCAGCAGGAGAATGTGTGACATTTTACTTTCAGAACACCTTCCTGGATACACAACTTGAAAGTACCTACAGGTAAATAAAACTTATTATTGGTTCACGAGTGTTTTTATATAAATGGAGTTTTTAATTTTTCTTTTGTTTTAAGGCAGGAGTAACTTGAGAATAATGTGATTGAAAACCTACACTGTTCAAGAGAATCTTTGAAAAACAAATCGAATTAATGAGCTTAAAAAATGAGAATAAAGATGAGTATGAAAGATCAATCTTTCCTATTCCCAGCAATAACCAGTTAGAAAATAAATTATTTGAAAAGACCCTTTCAGAGTAGCAATAATAACAAAATATCCATATAAAAATCTGTACGAATATTCATTAGAAATATGCAGAACTTACTTACATGAAGAAAACCTTAAAATTTTATTGACATTAAAGACTTGATTAAATGGAGTAATATATTCTATAGTCATCAATATGAACACATTGTAAACATGGCAATCCTTCCCAAATCGTTTCAAACATTTATCCTAATTCCAGTTGAATTCCATGATGCAAAAATAGGAAATGGCTCAGAACTTGAGAGTTTGGAATATACAGGCATTTATTACATTTGTCTACAGCTAGTTAATATAAAGTATTAGTGTGTGTGTGAAAACCAAATAAAAAGAAAGCATTAAATACATGAAAGATGGTATATTTATTAATTAGGAAACTTGGTTATCCTAAAAAGGAACCAAATAGAAGCAGACCAATATACTGAAGAAAAGGAATTTATCAGCTTATATAATTTAAAAGTCTAATAGTGGGGTGCCTCGGTGCCTCGGTGGCTCAGTTGGTTAAACGTCTGCCTTTGACTCAGGTCATGATCCCAGGGTCCTGGGATGGAGCCCCGTGTCAGGCTCCCCGCTCACCGGAGAGCCTGCTTCTCCCTTCCCTCTACCTGCTACTCTGCCTACTTGTGCTCTCTATCTCTCTGTCAAATAAATAAAATCTTTGAAAAAAAAAAAATAGAAGTCCAATAGTAATCTGCCTGAGGCACAACAAAGACTATCCCTTTCCAAAATAAAACAAAAAAAAACCAGAGAGGGAGACAAACCGTAAGAGACTCTTAATCATAGGAAACAAACTGAGGGTTGCTGGAGGGGAGTGGGGTGGGAGGGATGGGGTAATTCGGTGATGGACATTGGGGAGGGTATGTGTTGTCATGAGCACTGGGTATTATATAATAAGATTGATGAATCACAGAGCTGTACCGTGAAACAAGTAATACATTATATGTTAATTAATTGAATTTAAATTAAAAAAAAAATAAGACTGTCCCTTTCCATTGCTCAGCTCTGTTCTTGTCCTTTTTTGACTTTCCTATTAAGTATCATGGTGGCCACCAGCAGTTTTGTCCAGTTTCCTATCTTTTCAGCTTTCATAGACCCTCTCTTTCCCACTGGTTCCAATAAAAGTCCCAGGATTGACTGGGATGTTACTGATGTCACTGTAGAGCCGTGAACCACTGTGGTCAGGAGAATGGAATATACACTGCTAAATGCTTTCTCTTAAAGTCTCACAAATGGGGTTGAAGCCAATGCCAGTGAAAACTACAGTTGACCCTTAAACAACACAGGTTTGAACTACATGGGACCACTTATATGTAGATTTTTAAAATAAATACGGTACTGTAAATTTATTTTCTCTTATGATTTTCTTAACATTTTTTACTCTAACTTTATTATAAGAATAAATGGTATATCATATATATATAAAAAATATGTATTGATAGACTGTTTATATTATTGGTAAGGGTTCTGGTCAATAGTAGGCTATGACTAGTTTTTAGGGAGTCAAAAGTTATATGCGGATTTTTGACTGCAGCACTCCAACCCCCATATTGTTCAAGGGTCAACTGTATATGGATTGAGAAGAGTAAGAGGAAGAAGTGGTTCTATAAAAAGATGACATGTCCTGTGTCCATAAGAAGTGGCAATGGATGATGGGCATGGAAGAACAGAAGCTTTCATTGTTAGGCTTAGTATCAACTTTCTTTTGAGAATGAAGAATGTACTCATGTAATTTATGTGATTACAACAAAGAAAAACATATCTAAAAGCAATTCGAAATGCATTTTATATACGTATGGAGTTAGCTGTTAGAAATTTTATTAGTGAAAGTGAAGGAAAAAAGATGCTTTAATGAAGGATTTATACAAATTGTCATATGTTTAGGAGGCATGTTCTAACATCTTTTGTTTACTTTCACAATTATGTTCAGAACTTAAATTTATATAATTGTAAAAAGTTATACATTTAAATATGTTTTATATTAATAATGAGATATGTATATGAAGAGATCTAAAATTAAATGAATTCTAAACACCAGGTACTAGTCACAAAATAAGTATTTACTGGACCTATTCACTGTATGTATTTTCTTCTAATGCTGTTCTTTTAAAAATATATTAATTTTATAGAAAAGGAGAAGGAGTTTTTAAATCTGACAACATTTCTACTATATCCATCCTAAAAGATGTGCTCTCTAAAGAAGCTACCAAAAGGAAAATTAACCTCAACATATCATATGGTAAAAAAAAAATAAAAAATAAGAAAAATAAATCATTCTTTCTTGGGTATTGTTTTTTGGTTGTTGTTACAATAAGAGTTTCTGATCAAAGTGACTTAGCTAATGGTGCCTGACTCACCTCCTTCTAGAGATAAATGAAGTATCAGTCAAACACACTTTAAAGCTAATCCACCCAAAGCTGGAGTACCAGTTGCTTTTGGCTAAGAAAGTGCAATTAATTGATGCTTTAAAAGTAAGTATACATTTCCTAGACTCATGATCATTACTTTATTGTGATGGGATTTCTATAATTGTAAAGACTTTAAAGTTACACTGGATTGGATTTTGAATATTTAAAGTCCTTCTGTTTTTAATTTTAAATAAGGAATTGCAGGTTCACGAGGGAAATACAAACTTTCTGATACCAGAATATCGCTGTATTCTCGAAGAGGCAGATCACCTACAGGAAGAATACAAAAAGCAACCTGCACATCTTGAAAGACTGTACGGTTAGTAGACTATTCTAGAAAACTTTGCCATATTTCTTTTCTACTGTCTATTTGTGAAGAATCCTATGAGAAAAGCTAGGCAGAAAGATAAGCAAAGATTACAGCAATCGTGAACCAGTGAAAACCAATTTATTGCACCGACTATTTTGTCAAAATTGTTTTAATATTTTTACTTGAAAAAAATGAAAGGAAGGGGACACATGGGTGACTCAGTTGGTTAAGCATCTGTCTTGGGATCAGGTCATGATCCCAGAGTCCTGGAATCAAGTTCCCACATCGGGCTCCATGCTCAGCGGAGAACCTGCTTTTCCCTTTGCCTACCACTCCCCCTACTTGTGCTCTTTCTTTCTCTGACAAATTAATTTTTTAAAAAATCTAGAAAAAAATCAAAGTAAAAATTAAGTGAAATAATTGTAATGCAGTAAATTAATATCTGAATATGAAGAAATCTGGCGTGAAATGAATATAACCTATGAAGCAATAAAATGTAGGCCATATTTCACACAAATAATTTTCAGTTGTGTTGATATTATGAAATATCAAAAAGCAGTATTTAATATTTTTTAGGCAAAATATAGTAAAGGATATATATGTGCTGTGAATTTACAGCAAAACTTGCTTTGGTGCTGACAAGTTGGGTATTTCACAAATTATCTTGAGAAACTTTGAGAGCAAGAGGGAGATATGCAGGAAGGAGAGAAACAGGAAGGATAGAACAGCTTAAGGAAAACATTTTTTTTTTTGTGATCTTTATGTAAACTAAGCTTATTTATTTCATATTTTTTATAATATCTTCATTAATCAGACACTTAATCCTTACAATAGCTCTATAAGGTAGATGGTGTTATCTTCATTTTTCACATTTTAAGCTTAACTGACTGAGCCACCCAGGCACCCCTATGATCTTTTATCCTTATAACTTAGAAGATGGGTGGTTTTTTATTATCACCAGTTCCAAAATCCAGAAAGCTTTGGAAACTAAGACTTTCATAAATCATTTGGCAGCAAATTTGACTTAATCCGAACTAATAATTTAATGACAAAACTTCACTTAAACTGACATGAGGTTATTTATAGTCATTTTTATTCCACTTAGTGTGAATAATCACCCATATATTTTGTTGCAGAAACACTATTATGTTTTGTTATCAGGTGTTCCCACTCATTCCCCTTGAATAATATGCCATATATGGTATATCCCTTTTATTATCTCTCTAAAATATGAAAAATTCTGAAATGTCTTGGATAAATTCCAAGAATGGTCAATATACTGATGGAATATTTTAATTCAGATAGAATTTAAGAACAGAATCTGTTGGGGAACTTGGGTGACTCAGTCGGTTAAGCGTCTACCTTTGGCTCAGGTCATGATCCTGGGGTCCTGGGATCAAACTCTGAGTGGGTCTTCCTACTCGGTGGGGAGTCTGCTTCTCCCTCTCGCACCACCCAGGTGGTCAAATTAATAAAATCTTAAAAAAAAAATCTGTCTAAACTGTCAAAATGATCAGCTTGGTGAGAAAAATAAACCCCTTCTTGTGATGTTCTATACCAATAGCAATTCAAAACTGGTCAGTTAATTGTCTGAATTAAGTAACTTTTAACCAATTATTAAGAGGATTATTAGCCAAATGATTAATGTTTTGAAACCTGCCTTAAATCCCCCCAAATATTTTTTAAAACTATCAATACCTGGAGCACTTCACTGGCTGTTGGTTAAGAGTCTGTCTTTGACTCAGGTCATGATCTCAGGATCTTGGGATCCAGCCCTGCATCTGGCTCCCTGCTCACCAGGGGAAGTCTGCTTCTCCCTCACATTCTCCCGCTGTGCTCTGTCTCTCTGAAATAAATAAAATCTTAAAAAAAATTATCAATACCTTTAGGTTTGCATATTAAATAATGCAGTGATGAGTGCTTAGAAATAAGATTCTCTTTATTAGAGAAATACAGAAATACAGTACTTTCATTGGGTACTGTATTATTAATTAGAACTAATCAATGACAGGAAATTAACATTTTTTTTATAGGCATGATCACCGATCTTTTCATAGATAAGTTCAAGTTCAAAGGCACCAATGTAAAAACCAAAGTACCTCTTTTACTGGAGATTCTGGACAGCTATGACCAAAATGCATTGATTGCTTTCTTTGATGCTGCATGAAATATAAACAAGGTAAAATTCCAAAGAAGTCTTTTTAAAAGAAATATATTAAATATGTTAAAACAGAATTATGGCATAAGCTAACTGTACATACTTTTATTTCAAATGCTTTTTAATATCATCTAAAAATAAAGTGTGACTTCTTTTAGTAATGCTTCTATTTTGAGAAATGGAGGTTTTTAAAAATAAAGAGAATTTTTATTTTAAAACAAGTGGAATGATTTTAAGGAATTTTAATGAATTTTTTGCAAGCGGATGTTTTAACTTTTAAATTGAGAAATATTTGGAAAAGAAAAATATATTCAAATATTTAACAAGCTATACCCCATGTATAAACTGTTTTACAGTTTTCAGAATGTATTTACATTCATTACATCATCTGATCTTCGCAATATATATTGTTATTTTGTCAAGTCATATAAGAAAATGGATTCTCTGTGAGGTTAAGTGATTAAGAGGACATTGTTAATATTTTGTAAAACTAGGACCAGATCTCAAATTCTGGTACCTGGTTTGTATCCTTGTTACTATATATGTTGTTAACCAGTGGAAATAACTTATCAGTTATTTTTTCTGGGAGTTGAGATTGATTTGCAACTGATTTCACTCTTGCTAGGTAATGTTTCTTGACCGGAGCTCAGTTTGTGAAATGCTTGAATTGGTTCAGTGCTATGAATTGTGGCCAGGGAAATGAGCACAGCTTGCACAGATTGAAAGGATCTTCACTTGCTGTCCTATAACCAGTAGAACTGTACAGGTGTACTACATGTAAAGAGTGCAGAGATAATGATGGCCTCTTAGATTTTCCTGCACTTGTATCCACTGATTTCCGTTTTATCATGTATGGAGGGAAATAAGACTTTAAAGCTACAGAAGTTTTATTAATTAATCTTAATTCATGTTTTTTCATATGCAGGGAAATACTGTATTTAAAGGTTATTTTAAAATGGCATAAAGATTATATAATTAGGTTTTCAAGAAGGGCACACATGAATTTGTCAGAAAACAGTAATGTTTCTTAATTACATACCGTATTTATTATATGCAATCCTTGTATATTAAATTTGAAAATTTGTTAAAGGCACATATCACTGAGAGTTTTATTTTATAAGGTCGTGTTTTTAATATATTTAAACAAACGTCATTGCTAAATGGAACAAATAATTGTATCTAGTTCACTAGAATTGTATCTAGGTCACTAGGTCACCGGGTGCTTTTTGTTGGTTGCCACAGCTTGGGGACCGATGCATAGAAATCAATGACGGTCAAGGTGGCACCTTCCCTCATTGCATCTTTATTAGGTAAATTCCAAGGCATGACTGAAGAAACACCTAAATGATAAGACGACATTATAAACCGCCATTTGGGTATCAGTTATTACGTGAACAGCGTGTTAATGATTCGTGCACATTATATGATCGTGACAATCATATGACATCAGATATTTTTACTCCCAATTAATAGATAAAAGTAAGAATCAGAGACCTTGAATAACCGGAGCAAGACTACCAGGCCAGTTAGTGGCTGGGTCAGATTTTAGAGCTTTGGAAACCAGTTAAGCTCACTGAAGGTCCCAGGGCTAACGTTAGGCTGGGGCGGCTTACTAACAATTGCTGAAGTTTAACTCAGTTTGTCCTAAAGACAGCCCTTGCTCAGAGCCCAGAGATCACCTGGCGGCGTAGTTTAAAGTTACCCGAAACTCAGGCCCCGCCTCTTCGGCCGGCGCAGGCGTTTTTCCTCCCGCCGCCGTTCGACGTTTCTCCGCCCCTGCTCTGCGGCTTTCGCAGCGGCCTTCATTCGCCTGCGACTGTGTCGCTGTGAGTGACGTCACGGGCGTCGGCCCTCCCCATTGGCCCATTTCAATAGTCGCGGGATACTTGAACTGCACGAACAGCCGCCGCTCCGGCGGGCTGCTCGCTACATCTCGGGGGCGTCTTTAGCCCTCCACGCCCGGCAGTTCCAGCCTACGCCTTTCGCAACCTCTTCGGAACTGCGCGATCCCGAAAGAGCAGGCTGGCCCGGGCTGCGGCGGCTGGCTACGATTGGAGCGTTTCTCCGCGGGGCCGGCGGGACAGAATACACGCTGCTTGGGGCGGCAGGCTGATCCCGCCGCAACCCCGGGAGCAGTGATGTTGGGCAGCTCCGAGCCCGGGCCCGCGGCCCGCGAGGCGGGCTCGTCGCTGCTAACATTGCAGCATACGGCGCTCCAAGAGGACCAGGAGAACATCAACCCCGAGAAGGCGGCGCCCGCCCAGCAGCCCCGGACCCGGGCGGGGCTGGCGGTACTGAAGGCCGGGAACCCGCGAGTTCCAGCGCCGCAGCAGAGGCCCAAGACGCGACGGGTAAAGAAATGAGCGCTATCTACGGGAGGGAGGGTCGAGCGGGAGTTTTGCACGAGGTTTAGCAGGCCGAGGAGCGTGGAGAGAAAGCATCTTCCGAGGCTTTTTAAGGGAGGCCTGGGTCTGGAGTCCCCTTGATCCCCAGTTTTCTGGCGTGTGGGATGCCATTTACAGCTTCTCTCCCATTGCTCTGTTCGTCAGAGCTGTGTTTTGCTGCTTATCTGCTCTTTATTGGGGATATTTTTCTACAGATAAGGTCAAATCGAACTCTACGCGTGTCCGCGCTTTTCTCGCCGCTTTAAACCCTAGGCGCTGCTCTAGGATCTGGACCCCCTTCCTACAGGCCATATGGCTTAAGATTACCTCTATTTTAGGAAAGGGTATAAAAAATATTTTGCTTTTAGTAAATTCCGCCATTTTACCGGATTTGCTCTGTTGCTCCACCCTGGGGCGAAAGTGGTGAACCAACAACTCTTAGCAGGCTCTCCTAAACTTGTCATCTTTCAGCCTGCCATTCCACTCATCCCGTAGCTTTGATTACATAGTTTTACATAATGTCACTTAGTATGGTTCTTCCTATAACTTATGTAGGAATGCCTGTAACGAATGTGAACATCCCTTTCTTCAGCCACTCAAACTTTACTGCCTGGATTTTGTCCTAGATAGTTAAACTTCCTGAGAGTATTTGGGAATGAAAGCAGAAACTGAGACCCCTAAGGGAAAGAAGGCAAAACTCCATTTAATAGGCTCAAAGCCAGATATTCACTTCTTTTTAGGTTGCACCTCTTAAGGATCTTCCTATAAATGATGAACATGTCACTGTTCCTCCCTGGAAAGCAAACAGTAAACAGCCTGCATTTACCATTCATGTGGATGAAGCAGAAGAAGAGACTCAAAAGAGGCCAGCTGAATCTAAAAAAACAGAACATGAAAATGTCCTGGCTTTTAATTCAGCTATTACTTTACCTGGACCAAGAAAACCACTGGTACCTCTTGATTATCCAATGGATGGTAGTTTTGGTAAGTTTTAAAGAACATCTGTATCAAATCAATATAACCATAATTATTAAATCGGCTGAATTAATGATATTTTGCATTTTAAGACATTATCTTCCCTGATCCTTACTACATAATGAAATTATTTAAATGTAACATAGTTTAGAAAGTGTGTGACTTACCTCAGATCTCACAGCTAATACAACCTAGTGACCTATAAATCCTAATTGGTGCTCCTCCCTTACCGGTATACTGCCAATCACATCAGTTTAATTAGATCTCAAACACTCTCCTTGCTTGGGAGAATAGATTTCGGTTGTACTGATAAAATTCACTTTGTACATACCACTTCAGAGAGTATTTGAATAGGAAACAACTTACAATATTGTGATATCTAACATCTCTTATGGCTTTAAAATTTTCTGTAAATCTAGTCTGATACCAGAGAGGGACACTATCCTGTGAGTCAAGAGTTGAATCATGGCTGTTTGTGTAGTTACCCACATATAAAATAAAGTAGCTGCTATAAAGAAAGTCTGCCAACAGTTTGTGCACCCTCTTTACCATAGATCTGTCAAGTTACAACTCATTAATAAGTTCAGTCTCATTTAGGTTTTAGTTCTATTGTGAGAAGTGGTCTGGAAGTAGTAGGAAAATCCTTTGGAAATAAAATAATTTTTGTATTTTTATTGAAAATTTGTAACAAGTTTTAACCTCAAAGTGAACTTTGAAGTGAAAAGAGCAATGAATGACATTCCTTGCCTCAAAGGGTCATTTAAAATGACAAAACATGAAACACTTGTTGATTGTAGTGCTAATTTGTTGGAACTGCTTATAACAAACCTAATTTTCATTGACACTTTAGCCCTCCTTCTAGTTATTGCTACATTGTACTCTGAATTTATCAGACTTTGGGGTCTGCAAACTGTCTTAGGGTAAATAGTACATAGTATCACAAAAGTTGGATTTTAACTCTGTCTTCATAGGATTACTGTGCCATCTCCTCTCTCATGGAATATGAATGATACTTTAACATAGTACATTTTCAAATGCACTTTCTTTTTAATGGCCTATCAGTATTTTCTCTTGTTGATTAAAATCAAGTGTACTAAAACCAGAGTGCAATAGTCTATGTATTTTGTCATGAGAAGCCCTTTTTAGCTGGATGAAAGACTTTTGTATGGGACACCTTACAAGGGCAATCAGTTTTGGCCATTAAATTAATTAGAAAATTAAACAATGAACTTAATTATACTTTTATATTTTCCCAGAGTCACCGCATACTATGGATATTTCAATTGTATTAGAAGATGAAAAGCCATTGAGTGTCAATGAAGTCCCAGACTACCATGAGGACATTCACACATACCTTAGGGAAATGGAGGTAAGAACTCTTAGAATCCAGTTTTTATACTGTTGTTTATTCATTGTGGCAAAATGAAACTGAGAGGATGTTTTTCAGTTCTTCAACTGCTAGTGAATTATTCTAATGTTATATTTATGTTTCTGGTATGTAGCATCTTTGTTAATGGTAATCTAATTGCAATTTTAACATTATACTAAGTAACTTTCTCAACAGGTTAAATGTAAGCCTAAAGTGGGTTACATGAAGAAACAGCCGGACATCACTAACAGTATGAGGGCTATTCTTGTGGACTGGTTAGTTGAAGTAGGAGAAGAATATAAACTACAGAATGAGACCCTGCACTTGGCTGTGAACTACATTGATAGGTTCCTTTCATCAATGTCTGTGTTGAGAGGAAAACTTCAGCTTGTGGGCACTGCTGCTATGCTGTTAGCCTCGTAAGTGCAACTTGGGTTTGTTGGATTAAAAGTGATTGATACTTTTCTGTGTAGGGAAGAAGTTGTGATTTTTAACATTGTGACATTTTAATATATACACAAGGCAGAATGTCAGTGACTACTTTAGGGGTAGCAGTATGAAGGTGTGTGAAACTAATTTAAGACATTAATTTTCCCAGATCTAGATTCTAGGGTACCTTCTTGAATGAAGATGCGAGACTGGCTATGTTTTAATATACTAGGACTATAGATTACCAAGTTTAAAAGTGTGGTTCCATCAAAGAGTGCTTTCTGACATAAAATCTTTATTAAATAATATGTATTGAATTATTTTTTAATATATTAAAATAAATTTAAAGAATCTTCTCCCATGGAAATCAATTAAGTTAAAAAAAACTAAAAATATTTATTTTTCTAAGAATTTCCTAAATTTTCAGTTACTTGGTGAACTCTGGCATTATTCCCATCTTGGGAGCTCTTTTGCCTTTTATATCCTTTGACTGCATTGGGACAAAATCCCAACTGCTAGATGGACTTGGGCCTTTTAGTTGGCATTTATCTAGCTCTACAGGAAATGGTCAAGTGGCAGGGCAAACTGGCAATTGGTGGGAGTATAGGTTTTGGAATTATTTCATGTATTCTGCTAAAGGGATTTCAGAATTAGATAAACAGCTTGCTTCTCTTTTTGGAAGGACTGATTACTTAAAACTTTTTTCATTGTAGAAAGTTTGAAGAAATATACCCCCCAGAAGTAGCAGAGTTTGTGTACATTACAGATGATACCTATACCAAGAAACAGGTCCTGAGAATGGAGCACCTAGTTTTGAAAGTGCTTGCTTTTGATCTGGCTGCACCAACAGTAAATCAGTTTCTTACCCAGTACTTTCTGCACCAGCATTCTGCCAACTGCAAAGTTGAAAGTTTAGCAATGGTAAGTTCTTTTCATTTTGTTGAATGAAGAATCTTAGATCACACAGCTTAATTATATAGCTTTGGTCAAGGGATTTAGTGTTCTGGGGACAAATTAGTGTTGCAGTATAAAGCCTACCACTGGCAAAAGATAACATGAATTGGGAAAGTACTAAAAATAGTGGTACGAGGATGAAGTCTAAGAAATGGTAGCCAGAGAGCTGTTTTAAAAATTATTTAAAGAGGGGAGCCTGGGTGGCTCAGTTGGTTGGGCGACTGCCTTCGGCTCAGGTCATGATCCCGGAGTCCCGGGGTCGAGTCCCATATCGGACTCCCGGCTCTGCGGGAAGTCCGCTTCTCCCTCTGACCTTCTCCCCTCTCATTCTCAATCTCTCTCTCTCTCTCTCATAAATAAATAAAAAATCTTTAAAAAAAAATTATTTAAAGAGGAAAAAGTATAGGACGAGGACAGATAAGGCTATAGGAGTTTTTTTCCTTTGGCTGCCATAGAGCCAGTCTTTTTAAAGATTTTATTTATTAGAGAGAGAGAGCACAAAGGAAGAGGGAGAAGCGGACTCCCCACTGAGCAGAGAGCCCAATGTGGGGCTTGACCCTAGGTGCCCTGCCACAGAGCCAGTCTTAAAGACAGGAACATATTAGGGCAGAAGGAAAAATTTGAGGCTTGAGTTCTAGAGCTCTTGTGATCATAAAAGTATATTTGTTTTTTCATTCCAGTTTTTGGGAGAATTAAGTCTGATAGATGCCGACCCCTACCTGAAGTACCTGCCATCAGTTATTGCTGCAGCAGCTTTTCATTTAGCACTCTACACAGTCACAGGACAGAGCTGGGTATGTATCACCATGTCCTCACACATCTGACTTGCAACTTAAACTGTATTTCTGCCAGGTAAGTTAGATAATTGTCCTATACAAGTGTTGCTGGTATAGAGGTACCTACCTGGAAAAACTGTTCAAAGAATCTATGCCGTTTAAAGTGTCTTAACCTGTTTAGTAACATATGTTTGCTTGTTAGGTAGTTTGAAAGCTGTGTTTAAAGAATTAGGACCATAAGACATGCTGTTGGCAGGAAAAGTAGTAAAAATTGATCAAAGTCAGCGTAAAAGATGGAATAAGGGCTTGAGAAATCTGGAAGATTTGTTAGTTGGAGGTGTTAGTCTTAAAATTGAACAAAACTCAAGTTTAATGCCAATACTAACTCACTGTATTTAGTGTCCATTGCTAAAAACAAAACTCAGTGGTTGTCTACTCTCTTCTCTGCAGCCTGAATCTTTAGTTCAGAAGACTGGATATACCTTGGAAAGTCTTAAGCCTTGTCTCATGGACCTTCACCAGACCTACCTCAGAGCACCACAGCATGCACAACAGTCAATAAGAGAAAAATATAAAAGTTCAAAGTAAGAATTAACATGAATAGCTATTAAAGAAGCTTGCTTTTCCAGGCTACCGCATGATTGAGATCCTTGACATTTTAACATTATCAAAGGATTCCCAAAACAGGCACAGCCTTCTCTTAGCAGGCCAGGTGTTTTGAATAGGTTGTAGTTACGGTGTGTGTCCTGTGTTTGAGGGAGAAGGGGGGAGAAGAACGGGGCACGCGTGCATGTTTTATGGACCAATGATTCTATAACCATTAACTTCAATCAGAATAGAAATAGCATATCTGAATTCTTAGTTGTATGTATCATTCCGTGATCTTTACCCAGTGAATATTTACTGAGTTTTTTTTCCTACTTACAGGTATCATGGTGTTTCTCTCCTCAACCCACCAGAGACACTAAATGTCTAACAGTGAAAGACTGCCTTTGTTTTCTAAAATGTAAATCATTCAAAGTATATGGTGTACAGTTTTTGTAAGGTTTTAATTTTACAATCATTTCTGAATAGTTATGGTCAAGTACAAATTATGGTATCTATTACTTTTTAAATGGTTTTAATTTGTATATCTTTTGTACATGTAACTATCTTAGATATTTGGCTAATTTTAAGTGGTTTTGTTAAAGTATTAATGATGCCAGCTGTCAGCACAGTAAGAATAAGAACTAATAAATGGATTTGGAAAATTTGGTTTGTAAGTCAAATTTGACTTTATGGTATCACTCAGAAGAATTAATTTGATTTACTATAGAAGGGAACTGGGAAGGCTTCTCCCGAAATCAAAAAATAGTTTTAGGAAAACAGATAAAAGTTTGAGCATTCGTTTTTCCTAAGGAACTGGATCAATTTGGTGACTTGAGCATAATCTAAGCATATCTGGAATAAATCTACATATTTATCAGTTGTGATGATCCTGAGAATCTTTCAGCCCTTTGTACACATTATGAAAATGCTGTTTCATTCCTTAGCAACTTTTCCACTTTACTGAAGTAACAATTATTTAAAACCTGCTAAGTTGTCCAGAGGTTTATTTTAAAGCATAATGTAAAAAATTATGTAAAGAATCAACTAGATTTTATAATGGATTTGTGAATAGAAAAATACTCGTTATGAGCACTGAATAAATATTCTTTTAATAGTTATATACACGAATATACAACTATGTGAGCTTCAATTAGCAGCTCTCTTCTTTTTTCTCTTTTTCACTGGCTTTTTACTTGGTGCTTTTTCTTGTTTTGCACTGATGGTCTGTGTTCTGTGAATAAAATAAATTAACAGTTTACTAACAGTATTAGCACTATAAAGCCGATACCATGGATGGTTTCCCAGACTTAAACCATTTTGCTTATTCAAATTTTGGACTATCAAAATAGGAGACCTTTTTCCCCCCCAGGAGAATATATAACATTTGCCAACTAAAAATAAAATTCAGTGACCTGAAAAGGCATCCATACAGCTTTATAGAATTAGGTCCGTTGTTAAATCTCAGTTTGAAGAAACCACAGAAAGAGGAGCTGGATTTCAGGAAAAAAAGGGGGGCGGAGGGTCTTTGTTTATAGTAGGATAAGATGAGAATAAAACTAGAGAAGTCTTGAGTTAATGTGTTGTATACATTTGAAATAAACCAGAAATTTGTTACCTTATTTTCTTTGGGTTCTTGTCTGGTTCTAAAATGATCATTTCTTCTTCTTCACTGTCTGAGAGTACTATAGGGGCATCTTTAAGAAATGTTAAAGGAAACAATATAAGTATAATCTCTTGGAAAATTTCTACATAGGTTTATGTCAGCAGTTCTAATACTCTATTTCCATAGAAATAGTCCCAGATACTCTGAGAAGAGGTTTACAGAACTACTTGTTCTTTCCTTCCCTGAAATAACTCCTTGGAGCTCTGAAAAATAACACATACTTTATTTCCTAAAAATTCTGTAATTATATGATTATTTGTACACATTATAATAGGGGGGGAAAGTCTATATAACTTCTCCCTATTATAAACAACACTGGAAGGAAAATACCTAGAAGAATTATTGGGTCAAGAAGTATATACATTTTTAAAAATATTTTGCCACATTTACCCAAAACAGTGTTTTGATTTTTATGAAAAACTCATTTTCCTATATTTACCTTTGCCCGTGGTGGTTTGTTTTGTTTTGTTTTTAAGATTCTGTTTAAGAGGGAGAGAAAGAGAGCACGAGCAGGGAGAGGGACAAGCACCCTCCACAGTGAGCATGGAGCCCAAACTAGGGCTTGATGTCATGACCCTGAGATCATGACCTGAGCAAAAATCAAGAGTCACATGCTTAACCTGAACCACCCAGGTGCCCTAATTTTAATACTGTCTGATATATTAGTGAGAAAACATACCTTTTTGCTTTGAACTTACTTCCTTTATTACTACTAAGGTTGCCCATGAAATATGTTACTGGCCATTTGTATTTAAGAATTACTTTGTATCTTTTGCCAGTTTTCCTTCTGAGCCTTAATTAATGATGTATATAAAGTGTGAATTAACCCTTTTCCCAGGTAGCATATCAATCTTGAGTTTTCAATTAGTTTCTCCTTGTGTTCATATGCTTTAGAAAGGCTTTATCTGCTTTATCCTCCCAATTATCTTTCATTATTCAGTTGAAAATATTACTCTTCAAAGCAGTAATTGGATGTTTAGCTATTAACCTTACTAATCTTAGAAAAATATCTCACAAGTATATAGAGGCATATGCAAAGATGCCATACTGTAGCACTATAAGAGAAAATGGTAACATTTATCAATAACGGAATGTTATTAAGCCAACCTAGTTATTGTCAAAGCTAGAATTCTATGTAGCATTTAAAAATATGGCTGATGACATGAAAAAATTCTAAAGATTCATTCACATTTCCTGTGTTTTAAGCTTACATTGGTATAACTATATAGTAAATAAATAAATGGAACACAGTCTAGAAAAACAATACCAAACAGAAGTAACCACTAGGAAAGCTGAATAAGGCTCCCAATCAATGGGGATTTTCTTTTCCCCTTACAAAGAACCCCAGCAGGCTCTCAGTAATGTTTATAGTAATATAGTAATGTTTCATTCCTTGAAGGTAGGCAGGTATGTACATTAAATACCTAAACAGTATCACCTTCACTATTTTTTTCAGCCAGATTTAGTAAATACACCCTTTAGTACTCTGCCAGCCTACTTGCTACATCCATCCTTGTATGATTTGGGTTTGAAAAACCCAATTTATGACTATAATGGGCCAATCAAGAATTTGGTTTTCCGAACATTAAAAAGATCCACAGATTAAAAACAATTTTTTCCAGTCCAGTTCTACAGCTTTCAGAATGCAAAGAACATCTAGGACTACCATTACTCCAGGTGATTCTAGAGTTTTGTATGTTCTAATACTGCTCCAATAATAGTCATATATTGCTATTTAATTTTATTTTTTTTATTATTTAATTTTATATTAACTAAAATTAAAATTTAGAATTCAATTCTTCTGTCATAAACTACATTTCAAATGCTCAATATCTGCAAGTGGCTATTATATTTATTGAACAGTGTATGCATAGAACATTTCTAACATTACAGTTCTATTTGGACAGCTCTAATATATGTTATGATACGGGCTTTTTATGTTTGAGTCTAGAAACTACAAAGAAAAAATGGCATGCAGGAATGAACTTAAGAAACTCATCCCTTTAAAACCGGCCCAGATATACATTTAAAAGAGAAAAAAAAAAAAACATTTTTAACGAAAAATGCCATTACATACCAGAGCAGTACTACTCCACGAAGATAAGCACGTTCTTTTAGAAAAGAATTAGAGTTGATACTGTAGTTAGCACCAACGGTTTAACTGAAATTTAAGCTACAAAAAAATATTTAGCCCCTCTAAAAAAGGAACATAAAAATAAGATCCCTAAAATAGGAAGGCATATATATTACGTATATATAATATACATAATTACATAAAAGCCCTAATAGTGTTACCTACCTTGGCTTCCAATATTGGAGACTTCTACTCCAGTGTCCATTTTTATACTATCAAGAATGATTGCTTCATCAGTGCCATCTTCATCCTCCTCTTCCTTCTCAGAGTCTTCAAGATCACCCCAGGAGTTCTCTATTCCCTCTCCAATTTGGGCAGTTCCAGGAGTCCAAAGCACAGGATTAGAAATACTTAACAAGTTAAGAAAACTATGCATAATAAAAATACTGCCATTTGTTGCAATGTTGAAAAAGATGAGAGTAAAAGTTTTAAAACTGAAGAGTGAATCAAGTTTGTGTGAAAATATTTCACTAATAGCTACCCTACAGGTGGCTGAACAAAAAGAAAAAAACATAACTCAGGTAAGATTTTATGGAAACAATGGTAAGATTTTATGGAAACAATGGTAAGAAATATCAAGACATACTGGCTCTCAACAGATGCAGTAATAAATGTGGGGAATGGATGAATAATTAATTTCCAAGAACAATGTGTTAATAGTATACACACAAAGTGCTTGACTGAGATTAAAGAACAATTTTCCAAAAGAAAATGCTATAAATTAGCTAAAAAGAAAATTTTCAGTTTTTGTAGGATAGCTGAAGAGGTGAATGTTATCAAAGACTCAATAAGGCTAATCACTGTCTTGTATCTTAAATGTTTCTGCAACGAAGCAGTGTTTCAGAAAACAAACCAGTATGTACACCCTTCATAGATACCTAATAATGCCAAAAGTGTTATGAATCATGTTACTGAACAAACCATCCAGTAAAGATACACTTCTAAAGGAGGTTCAGCTTCAGCAATAATTTCTTCTGCTTTCTCTTCTACATCAGAGGTATCAATAGGGGCCTTTTCCATTTTAAATGCTGTAATTCTTTGACTTGCTATAGACTCTGCAAAGCCGTATTTTCCACCTTCTTTCCTGTGTGGGGTTTTTTATTTGGGGGTGGAAAGGGGAGGAGGAGGGGAAATGATAGGTGGAAGAGAAAACAGGAAGGGAAAAGTTAACCATTTTATCCTTTTAATGGGGGAGAAACACTGAGGAAAAAAAGCTGATTAACTTAACCTCACCAATTTATTGTGCTTATCAAGAAAAATAAGTTACTGTAATTTATTGAAATGTGCCAGGCAAGCGCTAAGTGCTTTAACTATATTATTCTCTAATCCTCAAACCAGCCCTACCAAGTAGGTATTACCTCCCACTTTACAGAAGACACAGCATGGTGGGTTATAGAAGCAGAAAACCAACCCCAGTTTGTGTTTCTGTTAATTTGAGCTACTAGATTCTTTTCTTTTTTCTAAAGAAAATGTTGATTTTTTTATTTGAGAGAGGGAGAGAGCCAGAGAGAAAGCATGAGCAGAGGGGAGGGGCAGAAGCAGACTCCCCACTAAAAAGGGAGCCCAATGCAGGGCTTGATCCCAGAACCCTGGGACCATGACCTGAGCTGAAGGCAGATGCTTAATCAACTGAGCCACCCAGGTGCCCCAAAAATGTTGATTTCTTTTAAGGAAAAATATTATGTGGCTTCTCAATACAGATATTTAAATTGGAATACGATATAACACTTATGTATATTCAACTTAGATTAACAGATAAGGAAAAATGGGAGTGTGAAAATTATATGGTTACTCTTATGCAAGAAAAGTCCTTAACAGAAAAATCTGTTAAAAATAAAAAGACCATTTAGGTCTAAAAAAAATTAAACTTACCTTACTTTCCGGTCATTCTCCAAAGCCTTCTGTATCAGCTCTGTAATTTCCAGTACTTTCACACCAGCTATTTTACTACATCTCAAAACCTATTTATAAAAGTGCATTCTGTTATTTAAAGACAACCACACAGCTTTCTCAAACTATAAATATAAGAATAGTTTTTCTACCTTTAAAGTATAAGCTTGACCTTTCCAAATATGAAAATACAATGTAAACACAAATTAATGCAAAATGTGAGACTTGTTTTAAAATATCTGAAGGATTACCACATTAAGAAAACAGACTCAAAAACTTCTCTGACAGTGTAAAAGATACCACTGAAAAGCCCACAGATATACATTATATACTCAGTGATGCACTAACTCCCTTTCCGTTTGAGTGACCCAAAGCATTAGTTCAAGAAATGGCTTGTAGTATCCCTTGGGAAACTATAAAGCAGAGATTCCAGGCCTCAGGAACCTAATGGATCAGAATCTCTGGAAATAGGGATCTGGTAATGGTCAAAATACTGGTCATAGAGACTAACACGGCACATTTAATATATGCTATACAATGCAATATACCCATGTATTTATCCTTACATTCCTTAACAAGGTGTCAACAGTAACTTTATTCCCTTTTTTACAGATAAAGAAGCCAAGGCAAAAAGATACGAAATCATTTACAAAAGGTCAGTCAGTATAAGGCAGAACTGAAATTTCAACTAAAGCAGCCTCCATGCCCCATCTGTGCTATATGCTATATGCCAATCTATTTTCTAGAAGCCTTCATGTGAATCTGATATGTAGCTGAATTTGAGAACTACTGCTTATTGAAAACCCAACTTCTGAAAGTACCTAATTTCTACCTTTTTGACTTTTTTTTTTTTTTGAATAGGGAGATGAATCTCTTTTCTCACTGGAAAGAAAAAACGGTTCCTCTTTAGACCCTGAGGGCCATACATGGCAGCAGCAAGGAAGCAAGAAAGGATACCTTATAGCCACCAGTCAACACAATGTAATAATACTGAAATCAGATTCTAACATATCCTAGAATCATTGAAAATATCCTTGATGGCTTTTAGTTAAAAAACAAGAAAAAGCAAAACAAAACAAAACAAAAACAAGAAAAAAAACTTCTAAAAAGAAAAGACCTATTCTTAAAAGAGCATTAATCAAACCACTAACCTGATCTTTCAGCAGCATTATCCCACCACTGGACTGGATAGTACAAATCTCTCGATGCTTGTTCATGGCAATCACCAGTAGACCATCCATTACACGTTCTTCTCGTTCATTGGGATCCACCAATAAATATGTGCTGAAATAAATGTTAATTGGACCTGAGAAAATCTGAGGCTGAATGCTTGTCAATAAAGTCAACACAGTGAAGGTCTAAGCCAATGGATGTGAATCACTTTAATGGGAAAAGAGATGAGAATTATAGTTTTTATGGACAAAATAAATGCTGAGCGGCTATCACTAGCTATTACAGTAAAATCACTTAAGTTCATATTGGTTTTCTTTAAATAATATATACTCTAAACCTAATGCTATCACTTTGGTTAAATGACTTATCACTCGATAAAAACTTAGATAACATAATTTGTTAATTAATCTAGATAACATAATTTGTTAATTAATCTAGTTAATTAATCTAGTATGTCCTAGATTCTGAAGTTCTTCTAGGTTCAGCTAATGGCTCATTAAAAGAATACTATTTCTGCACTGTCCAATGTTGACCTCTAGTCACATGTGGCTAATGAGCCTCTGAAATATGGCTTAGTCCAAACTGAGATGTACAATGTGAAAAATACTATATTTCAAAAATTTTAGTAGAAATAAAAGAATGTAAAATATCTCAAATAATTTTTATACTATATATTAAGATAATGTTTTACATATAAGATAAAATATATATCAAAATCAATTTTCCCTTATATCTCCCTTTGTTTCCAAAGAGATTTAAAGCTCAAGTTTCTCATTTAAAGGCACCACTAGATGGGCCTATGATTCCAGTTTTCCTATTGTAGGAGGGATTAGTGAATTGTGAAGAAACTATGTGACTTGCTCCTCTAATATGCTCTCAAGTCCTATCTTCCATTAATCCACAGTAATTCTCACCCTACTTTCCCGAATTAAAGCCTACCAAAACTCTTAATACCTATACATCTCTAGCACCCATGCTACAGGAAATTTATAAGTATCCTATGAAAAGTGTTGTGAAGTCTCTTCATTACAGAAGAATTTGTCACTTCTCTTGAGAAAGCTCTTTGCCAACTAATGCACGTACAAAAAAAAAAGAAAAAAAAAGACATAACGTGCTTTAATATTAGAAAAGGTGTTTGTTCATCTGTCCACAGCACATTTGGACAGAAAAAAAGTTCCTAGCTGCATGTGCAATTTCAGCCCATGACAAGAATGAGACTTACCCTTGCTGGAAGAAGGCAAAACTGACACAAATGGGCATGTGGTGGATGCTTAATGGTACAGGATCTCGCTCTTCAGGTGTATACTGTTTGAAAACAAAGGTTCAATAATTAAACACTAAATTATAAACATAAAAAATATCTTGCACATCAAATACTAAAACAAAAAAAACAATTCCTTTAATCGTCAGTTGAGTACCTAAATTAACTCTTTCACAATTACCTGTCTGACTTTGCCACTCAGGGTTCCTTAAAACTTTACGCGTAAGTCAAAAAGCTTTACTGGGATATAAATACCATAAAATCCATTCATTTTAAGTATATATCTACTCATTTTACCTTTCCAATACCCCCCCAAATCTCCTTGAGCCTATTTGCAGTCACTTCTAACTCCCACTCCAAGCCCCAAGCATTCCACATAAGTGGAATCAAACAATTTTGTCTTTTGTGTCTGCTTCCTTTGAAGTTAGCATGTTTCATCCATCTTGCAATATGCATCACTAGTTTGGTCCTTTTTACTGCTGAACAGTATTCCACTGTATAGATATACCACCTACCACCATTTGTTTTTTGACTTACTAGCTGATGAATATTTGAATTGTTTCCAGTTTGGGGCTATTATGAGTAATGCTGCCATGGAACATTCACATGGCAGTCTTTGACTGAAAATGTACTATCATGTCTCCTGAGTAGATTCCTAGGCATGGAATTGCTGGGCTGTGTAAGTTGATACTTAACTTTTTAAGAAACTGCCAAATTCTTCCAATGTGGCTATGCCATTCTACATTGCCACCAGCAATAACTCTACAATATTTTTAAATTCATCCCTCGCTCTCTTTTATTTTCTTATAACAACTCCCTTTTCTAAAGGAACATGCCTATTATTAATAAACCTTTGTCTCTACCTCTAAGTATTATAGAGTTTAGTCTAATGCCTAAAAGCAGCACATGAACAACTGCTCAGAAATGTGGGCATCTGATGTTTCTTTTCACAATTTTAAGACTCAAACTATCCACAGTGTATTTTCACTTTCCAGCATGAATTCATATAAATTGCAGTTGACATATTTAGCACAAGAGAAGGGCAATGTAAATAGTACATGCCAATTGTTTTCAAAATGTGGCCCTTCCACTGGCAGCATCAGTATCACCTGGGAACTCTGTTAGAAGTACAAATTTGTAGGTTCTACCACTACCCTACCCTGAGTGCGGAGCCTAGCAATATATTTTAATAAGCCTTCCAGTTATTTCTGAAGGACTTTTGCCAGAGAAAAAGCACAAGTATCTCAATGTGCCGAGAACCATGTATTTCTCACACACGTGACTCCTAAACATAAGTCAACCGCTTCATCTAATGCTGAATCCCAAGAAAAAGTCACCTGGTTTTACCCTAGAAAACCAAGATAGGGTGTGCTTTTATTGACAGTCACTTAAATAAAAGAGATTTAAGATTTTTTAAGGACAATTTTGACCACATATCATTTTTGCCTTATCAACAAATTTCAGAAAATACTTAATTACCATCTACAAAAAGAATTCACTAATAAGTTGCCTGAACATCAAGGATATTCATTCATTCATAGGGAGAAACCTGGCTTGAATCATGGGAGCTTACCAGCGTTACTTCATCTCCTTGGACAGAAACATCAGGTCTTCGGAAGTGACACAAGGCTACAATTGCAGCAATGCTGGCAGCATCAATAATATTTCCATCATGATTTAATAAATGTAGGTCCACACGTATCTGCCAAACCTGAATGTGAATTTAAAACAAAAATAAATCCTAATTGATTACAACCACAGGCTATTCATAAGGAAAATAACATTGTGTGCAAATTTTTCTCTTGCAGTTAAAATATGCAGTTACTTCTATTTTATCAATAAAAATGTATTAAGAGAAATGTTAAGCCAGGTCAACATCTGAAGTACCAATAGTTCACCTTTCTGTGAGTCATCTGACAACAGTAAAATATACACTCTAAATAAATAAAACCATTGCACAATACTAAGATTTTCCCAAACCTAAATATATTTTTATTTTGTCTCCTAACTTAAAAACCTCAAACCCTTAGGTTTTACTTGACAAATTTCTAATAACCCTAAGTAATCCAAATGGGAAGTATCATATTCAAGGATATAATGTGGAAAGTGACTTCTCTGGAGTCAAAAAGATAATCAAAATACCCTAATCAAGTAAAGTTCTAAAACATTATGCAGCACAATTTATTAAGAGTAACATATCCAATGTCAATCTACCACTGACTCCCTGTGTAGCCCTGTATAAGTCAATAAAGCTACACAAAAGGATTTAATCTGTTCTTCAGTTCCTTATTCATAAAAAAGGAACATATTACCTGCTTCTATCAACTCAAAGAACAGAAGAAAATAAAACAGAATATATGAAAAACCACAAGTTCTTTGAATAAGACATTTTTACACACATCCAAGTTGATACTTCCACCAATGTTTATTGTCCCTTCAGAGAGAGAGATGACAAAGTTCTATGGGTAGCACTCAGGAACATTTGAAGTGAAGTGAATCAGCATAGAACTGAATTAATAGAAGCTCTGAGAGTAAAAGTACAGATATAGGAATCCATGAATCAACAATACTCAACCTAAGATTAAGAATTTTGGGCATATTCCCCACCTTTTCACCAGCAACAACACAGAGAGATTCAGTGTCTATACACTTCGAATTTCTTAGACATCTTTCCAAGAGTCGATTCAACTTCACCAAGAGATCTGACTGCCTATGAAAATAGGAATGAGCTAATGTCATGAAATATAACACCAGGCATTAAAACAATAGCTCACTGCTGTTATGTTCTCCTCTGGCTAAAAAGCAGCTTAAAAAAAAAAAAAAAGATTTAAATACCTGCCGGGTTCAAAAGCCGGGGCAGCCATCTGAGAGAGTTCAAGGTTAAAAAAGAGAATACCTTCTGTTGCCCTATTGAGCTTTGGAGAAACAAGTTCACAGGAAACCTGTCCAAGAACTCTGCAAAATAAAGTACAAATCTGTTAACTAAATATATCTCCTTTCCAATTAAAAATAAATTTAAAACAGATACCAATTAAGTTTTGATCTTACTTTGAGTAACAACATATTCAGTATGATGTAACATTAGAAGCTGAAATTAAATATAAAGAATATATACAGAAATAAAACACATATTGGCATACACAAAAAGATGACAAAAAGTCTCTTATTACAATAATATTTCACAGATTTTTTAAAAAATCGATTATCTTTTCTAAAACAAATATTTATTGACACAAAATGGCACGAAAACTTGTGATTTCTTGAGTTTTCATACAGCATGGCTGGCCAACATTTTCTGAACAATATCCTCACAGCTTCCAAATGAATATTAAAAACATAACTCTTATGTCAAGAAAATAAGAAAAGTAAGCCTACTTAATGGGAGGTGCAGAAAACAAATTCAGGGCAATGACTGCTGGCTGTATATATGACTTAAAGAGATCAGAAAACTATGTGATACTCATGTGATAAAAAACATTTATGATTAAAAATCAAAAACTCTTGCATTAAAGAAAATATACTTATTTTGGCAGCGAAACAAAGAAGTCTGTACACACTTAGCTGCTGTGTGAACAAATGAGTCAATAGGTTCTTTTAAACTTCTCCCTATTGAGCTTTTATCTAATTTGAATCCTTTGTTACCTTGTTTTCCCAAGTTCCACAATACAGCACCCATAATCAGTTCCAAATGAGATCTTGATGTTCCTATAATCATAGGTTTGTCTGCCATCCAGCCGCTGTAAGCACAAAATCCATTCGTTTATTCCTTCAACAAATATTGATTGAACAGTTACTCTATGCCAGGGCTAAACACTTGGGAGATAGGTGGATTCTTAACCACTCCCCATAGGAAAGTAGAAACTAGGTGCCCGATCACTCGTAGTCGCTGGTGTGACTCCAGCTTTGAACCCAACTAGAGAAAAAAAAAAAAAAAATGCTTAAGGGATGGGGCAACTCGCCGGCGGTTCCCTCCAGGGGCTTCCCGGGCCTGCGAGGGCTCTGTGCGTTCAAACCCAAAGGCTGCGAGCGGCGGTCCGATCATAGCGCCCACGCACCGCGAAGTTCCCCGGGACCATTTACCTTCTTCTCTTCGATGGCGCGGAGTAGGAAACGGCGCTCGCAGTTTGAAAGTGGTGTCTCCTTCATGCTGTAGGAACACAGCAAACACTAGCACCAGAATCCGCTAGGAAAAGTCAACTTAATCCCCTTCACGCTCTCCCCAATCGCTCTGACGCGCAGAAAATACGTCATCAAAGCTCGGCGGCTTAGGAAAGCCAAAGCAGGGGGGGGCGGTCGCCAGTGCGCAAGCTCAAAGTTATGTTGGCACTAGAGGGGCTGGCTAGGAGAAGCGAGTACGTTTAAGGAGGCGGGCTTCTGAGCGTAAAGGTCTGTTCTTTAATCATGAAGTGTAGGGAAGAGAAGGACCCGAAAACAGCTATCAATTATAGAAATTAATATCAGTATAAGGCTTTCGCATTTTACCCTTTCTTCAATTCTAGCGGGGTAGGCTAGACAGGTATTACTGTTACTTTATACAGATGAGGAAGTTGAGATTTAGCCGGAGAGCTGCAGAAGCAGAGTTTGTAGCATTTTCAATGGAGAAGCGCTGAAATGAACGGTCGAAGTGGAGAGGAGGGAGGAGAAGAAATTTGAAACGGTGAGGTGGGGTATTGCGGGCTGAAGGTGAACTTTAGTACACTTGAAAAGTTGACAAGAATTGAGAATATTAGCACTTCGTGACGGTGTTATAATCGGCACTAGCTGAAACAAAATTTGTTGTTTATTTTTTCAGTCTCCCCAGTTATTTTAAGCCGATAAACTTATTTTTATAGGCATAGGGGAACCAGATGCTCGCGCCGCCAACCACTCAGCTTTTTATAGAGAGGCACTATCAAGAAGTACTTAAAAGCAGGAACTCCACAAACTATCCGGTTTCTAATTCTGGCTATGCCCTTGACTAGTTCTGTGACCCTGGCCAAGTTAGCTTATATGCTTCACTTTACTCATCTACAAAGTAGGATTGATAAACCTATTTATTATGAGAGATGAAAACGAGTTAATACATGTAAAATGCTTAACAGCACAGTGTCAGGAATGAGTAAGTACTATGTGTTTGCATATTATTTTGTTGACATTTGTTTCTGAGGTGATAGGCACTGTAACTCCTTTTCAGCCTCCATTTCACTACTTTTGTCTTTTCTTACATTTTTTTTCTTTTTCCTACCAGTGATACAGTGTAGTCTGTTTGTACCACTTGCAACCCATGTACTCAGTAAATTACTTTTTTTTTTTTTTTTTTTTTGGTGAGGGATTCCTGTGTTTCAGGAATAATTACAAGTGTTGGGGAAAAGGGATGGACAAGATCCTGTTCCTCAAGGAACCCATATTTTCTTTGGAAGAGACAAACAATAAAAGCTTAAACACACACACACACACACACACACACACTCACACACAAACCCAAGTTCACATACTGAATGCTATCTGAGAATAGGGCTGCTATTTTTTTTCTCCCCAAATTTGTTTATTTTAATCTTTCAGTGTTACAAGATTGATTGTTCATGCATCACACCCAGTGCTCCATGCAGTACGTGTCCCTCTCGATACCCACCACCAGGCTCACTCACCCCCCC
>CM052800.1:91182771-91200665 GCA_028533885.1 Nasua narica | reverse complement strand
TACAGTAAATGGAATCGATTCTCTAATTTCACTTTCCATATTTTCATTGTTAGTGTATAGGAAAGCAATTGATTTTTGTGCATTGATTTTGTATCCTGACACATTACTGAATTGCTGTATGAGTTCGAGTAGTTTGGGGGTTAGGGCTGCTATTTTAATAGGGATAGTTGTAGAAAGAGGTTGTTCTGTAGAGGTGGCATTTGAGTTAAGTAAATTCTCAGTGATGAGAAGGAGCAGCCATGATATCATCTGGAGGAAAGAATGTGTTCCAAGCAGAAGGAGCAACATGAGTCAAGAATGAGATAGGATGAGCTTAACATGGTCTGGAGACAAATTGTGAAGAAGGAGGAAAGTGGACAGAAACTATGTCCACATGCTCAGACAGTTGATTGATTTTCAAAATAGGCAAGGGGATTATCGAGGATAGGCCATTCAAGTTCTTTAACAATACAAGTTCTTTTATAATACGACTTCACAACAGAACTCCTGGCTAACTTCATCATTTAAATCCTTGTGTTCTTTTAGTGGGCACTTACTAATTTCTCTTTTCGCCAGAAATGAACTGTTGGCCTTTATTGATGTAGTCTATCCTTTCATAGGTGGCAGCTTGGTAGTGGAAAAAGAATGTTGTTTGGCTTCAGATAAACTTCAGTTCTAATGGACTTTGGGTAAATTAATCTTTGTGAACTTCAGCTTCTCTATCTTAGTTTGGAAATAATAATTACTTTGTGTTAAGTTGAGGGAATCTAACACTGTTTTGGACAGGATAGCTATTCAATTAATTTCCTTTCCTTTTTTGGCTTGCCAAAGGCTTCCCTTGAAATCGCCCAGACTTGCCATGTCAGATTGCTGTTCTGAGATTGCTGCTTGATTACTTTGCCCTTGCTTTTTTCCACTTTGCTGGAATTTCCACTGTTCTTTTCTACTTTCACTATTATTTTATTGTAATTTTAACACTGCAGCATCTGCCTTTTATTGGAGTTAATCCAAAGATGTATAACCCATCTCCACCCATATCTACATACCATCACAAAGTATATTTACTTCACAATCTCATTTTTAGTAAGAAACTTTTGAAACACCCAAGGGACCTTGGCTTCATGTCTTCAGGGGGAAAAAGTTTTTGAAGTTTGAAAAGAGGTTCAGATTGTACATTCTGCTTTTTTAAAAAAATCAATTTGAATCAGCATATTAACCTGGATTATCTGTCTAAATGTAACCTGATTTTCAACAAAATATTTGAACATGCATCTTTTTTTCCCATATTTATTGGGCATCAGTTGCTTTGGCCAGCATCCTTCTATTTTTTGGAGAAATTCCCTTTCTTGATCACATATTATTCTAGTGTTAATGGTAATAGCAGGCAGGGTATGACCAGGCCTTACTAATCATAGAGCTCCATCTCTCTCTCCTCATTGCCTGGTCACCCAGGCAGAACTAAACAGAGTCACTTTTATCAGTCTTGACATGTGAACTCTGGGAGAAAGTAGGTCTTTCCTTCTCTAAGATTATTAACTCTGAGGAAAAAGCAAGTTTGGAACTGTCAGGGGCCATCTGACCACCACATGAAGAGAATGTGTTTGAAAATGAAGTAAGACAGAGAAGTAAGGGAGAGAAGTGGAGCCCTTATATAGAAATAGTTTGCACCAGTTCTCGAACTTCCCAGTTGGTGAACCAGTGTATTTGAATTGCTCTCTGGTTAAGTGTATCCAGAAGAATCCTGACTCAATACACCTCTACTAGATTATAAAGATCTATGTCTTACTAACCTTTATAGCACCTACTGAAACTGGTAGTTTACTACCATACCTTGTTAGTAAATGGGTGAATAGTCTGTTACAGCACATCTGGTGAAAGAAATTAATAGGTGGATGAATAAATGAACAAATGGAATCTTACAATTTTATTTACCATATAATGTGTCTGCTGTACAATTTGTCTCTATAGAAATTGGTTTTCCAGAAATTATCCTGGAAGAAAATAATGCAAAATGGGTGGTACGGTTCTGGGAATTTTTTTTTCTTTTTGAACTTTCTTCTTTATGAATTTCCCAAATGTTCTGTAAGGTGTATGAATAGCTTGTATCATCAGAAAAAGTAAAAATAAGAATGTGTTTTCCTTTTCTTGTTCTGACACATTTAACTATTTATTTAAAGAGATTTTGGCTTTTGACTACATTTTAACAAAAACATTTGTTGTTTTTCAAGACTCAAACTGGAAACTACATACTTAATATGTGGAAAGATTTTATGCATTGACAACTGCTGTGATCTGAATGTTTGTGTTCCCCTGCAAATTCATATGTTGAAGTTCTACCTCCCAATATGATCATGTTAGGAAGAAGGAGAGGATGGAACCCTCATGAGTGGAATTAATACTCTTATAAAAGAGATCCCACAGAGCTCCCTGGCCCCTTCCACCACATGAAGATACCACAAGAACTCTGTGACTCAGAGATAGCCCTCACCCAATCATGCCACGACCCTGATTTCAGTCTTCCAGCCTCCAGAACAGTGAGAAATAAATTTCTGTTGTTTATAAGCCACCCAGTCTGTGGTATTTTTGTTATAGCAGCCCAAACAGACTAAGACAAAAATGATTGGACACTAATAAGTCACATGTGGTATGTATTTCCCTTCCATATTTTTCTTCCATATTATAAATTTAAAAACCCGATTATCAAGTTCATCTCTGGTTTCTATGGAACAGTTAAAAGAGCTTCCTTTTCTTTTTATCATTTGCTATGATCAAAATCCATATATGATCTCATATTATTAAGCTTTTTCTATATGTTTAGAGGAACATAAATTATTGTCTTCAGCATACAACAAGATGAGGGGCAAAGAAAAGCAGGGGCCATTTTGATTTACACTGCTTTCAGATAGTTGTAACATGTGGGTGATCCTGGACACAAAGAAAATTAGGCAAATTCTCGGGTTCCACCCTAGACTTCTTGAATCAGAAACTCTGCAAAAGGGGCCCTACCATCTGTGTTTAAAAAACTCCTCCAGATGATTTTTGTACACACTAAAGTTAGAGAAGCCCTGATCTAAATTTCTTGGAGAAAGAGATATACCTGGTCTTGTCCATAGCTCTGGGATTCCCAGTCTGCTTTATACAAAATGTGCTTGCAGATGTCATCCAGTCCCCTTCCCCAGGGAACACTGCTGAGGGCTTACTGATTTCTGGAGAGAAGTGGAGGTAGAAAAGAAATCACGGAACTCCTAATATTGCTCAGCAGTGTGATTGGTGCCAGCAAAGTTGCGCTTCCATACAATGATTTCCAACTTGCTCTTCAACGATTTTACAGAAGGAGAGCTTTCAATTACAGTCTAAACCTGAGCCAACATGGACACATCATTATCACCCAAAGTCCATAGTTTAGGGTTTACGTTCAGTGGTGCACATTCTATGGGTTTGGCCAAATGTATAATGACACATATTAGCTATTAGTTATCATACAAAATAGTTTTTACTGCCCTAAAAATCACCTGTGCTCCACCTGTTCATCCCTCCCTCTCCCCTAGCCCGTGGCAACCACTAATCCTTTTACTGCCTCTGCAGTTTTGCCTTTTCCAGAATGTCATATAGTTGACATTAAAAAGTATATTGCCTTTTCAGATTGGTTTCTTTGACTTAGCAATATACATTTAAGCTTCTTCCGTGTCTTTTGGTGGCTCGATAACTCGTTTCTTCTTATCACTGAATAATATTCCATTGTGTGGATATACCATAATTTCTCTATCCATTCACCTATTGAAGGACATCTTGGTTGCTTCCAAGTTTTGACAATTATGAAGAAAGCTGCTATAAACATTCACATGCAGATTTTTGGGTGGACATCCATTTTCAACTCATTTGGGTAAATCCTAAAGCACACAATTGCTGGATCATATGGTAAGAATATGTTCAGCATTATAAGAAACCTGTCAGACTGTATTCCAGAGTGGCTGTACCATTTTGCATTCTGACCAACAATGAATGAAAGATTTTGTTGCTCCACATTTGCTGTTGTCAGTGTTTGGTATTTTGACCATTCTAATCAGTGTATGATGGTATATTGTTATTTTAATTTGTGATTCCTTAATGGCATATGATATTAACGTATGTTAAGAAAATATATATGTGCTTATTTGTCATTTACAAATCTTTGGTGAGGTGTCCAGATCTTTTCTGCTTTTTAAATTGAGTTGTATATTTTCTTATTCTTGAGTTTTAAGAGTTCTTTGTAAAAAAATTTTTTTAAAGAATTCTTTGTATATTTTGGAATGTTGGGTTTGGCCAGCAAATCCCGAGGTGGCAAATGAAAAAATTACTCCAGACACCTTAGTAGGAGAAAGGAGAGGGCATGGGGACCAGATGTTCTAGTGGCAAAAGGTCCCAACCCAAGCTCTGCCTCCACATTGTGAACGTTATCAATACATCAAGGAAATAAAACAAGAAGAAGGGTGAAGTTCTAATAATCAGGACAGTAACATAGGGAGTATCCTGTGATTAGAACAAGCTATACTTGTGTCATGTGTGCAGGCAGGGAGTACATGACCACCAAAGAAAAATGTTTCTCCTAAGCATTTACTCCCTGGATGAGTGTTTTGAGCTGCAGCAAGGATCTGGCTGTTTTCAGCCTAGAAACCTCAAAGGACGCCCAGTTTTCCAGACACTCCTTCTTTGCTTTTCAACTAGCCTCACCCAGAGAGGAATATATTTATTAAATCTTATCTAGCCAGGCATTAGGAATTCCCACATTGGATGATAAATATGCGTTTTGCACTGTTTTCTCTCAGTCTGTGGCTTGTCTTCTCATTCTATTGACAATGTCTTTCACATAATAGAAGTTTTTAATTCTAATGAAGTCTAACTTGTTAATGTTTGTTTTTAGGATTATGTCTTTGGCATTGTATCTAAAAAGTCATCATCTCCAAACCGAAGGTCATTTAGATTATCTCATGTGTTCTTAAGCATTGTCTACTTTTTCCCTTAGAGCCCTTAGCATATAAATTATATTTATTTTAAATTCCTGGTCTGATCATTCCAACATTCTTGCCATATCTGATAATGGTTCTGATGTTTGCTTTGTCTCTTCAAACTATATATTTTTTCTATTAGTATGCCTTGTAACTGGTTTTCATAATGTCTGAAAACCAGACATTATATACTGATAAAAGGAACTGGAATACATAGCCCCTTAGTGTTGGTAAGGTATGGGGAAGGGGAAGCGTTCTACAGTCTTGGGATTTGGTCTCAGTCTTTTAGCGAGCCCGGGCCCCTAGGCTGTGAAATTTTACAAGTACTTCTCAGTTTCCCACCCTACTTTCTTAGGTAAGAAAGGAAAACTAGTGGGGAATGGAGTTGGGTCCTTCTTTTCCTTCAGGTCAGGTGGGCTCTGGTAAAACCCCAGTCTCTTGGGCTCTGGTGACGTAGTTTCACTAGAGGGCAGGCCTTCTTAAGAATAACAGAGTGTTCTGTCCCTGTGTCAAAATGGCAACTCTTCTCCTCCCCTTGCCAGAAGCATGAGAAGACTTTTTCCCCAGTCTTCACTGTAAGAGCCTGGTAGGGCTTCTGGAGGTAAAACTCACAGAAGAGTAAGAGTCATCCTGTGAGTGAACCCCAACTGGAGTGCTTAGCTCTCAGACTTGTCTGCCTTGAACTCCAGCAGTTAGTTTATTACACCTTCGGTGTTCAACCACAGAGGTTCCTGTAGAGGTTTCTGTTCTGGTAAGTTGTGGTTCTCCCTATCTGCCTGTCTGTCTCTCCAAGTTTGGTGGCAGTGGTTTTGTTCTGTGACCTCACTTCCGTGACAGATGTAAGAAAAGTTGTCATTTTTAGTTTGTTCAGCTTTTTTCTTTTCATGTGGACAGGATTGACCATTTCCAAGATGACTGTATGCTAGACCAGAAACTGGAAGTTACATGAAGTAAAAACTTAAAAAAATTATTTAACAAACATGCACATAACACTGTGTGCCGGGTCTTGACTTAATGACTTATAAATATTAATCCTAATAACTACCCTATGAGGTAGATTAAATTATTATCTCTGTTTCACAGATGGAGAAACCCAAGATACAGAGAGATTAAGTGATTTGCCTAGGGTCACACAGCTGGTAAATCACAAAACCAGGACTCATTTGCAGGCAGTCTGTCTCAAGAGACTATTTATAAACACTACCCTGTACTGCTGCTTATAGATGGGAATCCATTTCTATGCCAAGTATATGATCTTCACCTTAACACCAAGTCAAATTATTTTCTTTCTCTGTGAGGATCTTAACTTTCCTCTTTCAATTATATTGACATCTATAGTTGACCCTTGAATAACATGGGTTTGAACTGTATGGGTTCACTTTTATTTTATTTTTTTTCTGATAAATACAATACAGTACTGTAAAAGTGTTTTCCTAATATTTTCTTATCTTTAGCTTATTTTGTTGTAAGAATACAACATATCATGCACATAACATATAAAATATGTTTAATCAATTATGTTATCAGTAAGGCTTCTGGTCATCAGTAAGCTATTAGTAGTGAAAGGGGCACCTGGGTGGCTCAGTCAGTTGGGCGTCTGCCTTCTGCTTGGGTCATGATCTGGGGGTCCTGGGATGGAGCCCCACATGGGGCTTCCTGCTCAGCAGGGAGTCTGCTTCTCCCTCTCTCCCCACCCACCCTGCTCATGCTCTCTCTCTTGCTATCTCTCTCTCTCTCTCTCTCAAATAAATGGGTAAAGTTAAAAAAAAAAACTATTAGTAGTTAAGTTTCGGAGAGGTCAAAAGTTAAATGCAGATTTTTGACACTGCGGGGGGGTCAGCTCCCCTAACCCCTGCATTGTTCAAAGGTTAACCGTACATAGAGAAGAAAGCTGCTATTATATTACCCAAACTCAATTTCTTATGTTTAGACTTGACATGCAATTAGGCGTACAACCATGAAGTAGGGCTCATTAATGCAAAGAGACATGATGAGATCCAACTGTAATCCCAAAGCTTGCATACAGACAGAAGTAAGATTGTAATTTAGCTTTTATTAATAAGCAGTGGGAGAACTTCTACGTGCAAAAGTGGTGTTGGTTCTTGATTGAGAGACTCTTAGAATATGTCACTTGTACAACCTTTAGCCCAAAACCCCACGGATGCTGTCCCTATATCATTGATCAACTCTTTATTCAAATTAATAGCTTAAGAGGAAAAATTTCTACTTTACTTCTTGTTTTCACTTTGTTTACCTCTTCTTAAAGTTGCCCAGGAAGGAAAACTTAGATTGTTTCAGAAGCAGCAGCATCAGCAAAAGTGGGAGAATACCAGATTATGGTGACTCTAGAGAGGCAATAGTGGACAGCCAAAGTGAGAAGGTGGTTTCATGTTGGCATGTCTCTTTAACGAGCAATAAAGTAGGGACACCTGGGTAGCTCACTCCGTTCAACATCCTACTTGTCCTACTTTGACTTGGGTCATGGTCTCATGTTCAGCGAGTAGTCTGTTTCTCCCTCTTCCTCTGCCCTTCACCCCGCTGGTTCTCTCTCTCTCTCTAATAAATAAATAAAATATTAAAAAATAAGCAATAAAGTATTATTTTGAGATAGTACTTCAGTGGTAGGCAGCCTCAGTGATGGCTCCCAGTGATCCCCACCTTGTGGCGTTCAGGGCCTGCATAAACCCCTCCCTTTGAGTGACTTATCTCAAATCAGTAGACTCCCTCAACATTGAGAGGATGGTACTTTTGTGATTAGGTTACAAGAGAATGTAGCTTCCATCTTCCTAGCAGTTTCACTCCTTTGTTGGCTGTGATGAAGCATGTTTCTATGTTGGGGGGTCCCACATGGCAAGGAAGTAAGGATGTCCTCCAACCAACAGCCATGTAGATATTTGAGGCCCCAATCCACAGCCCAAATGGAGTTGAATACTTCCAATGAACATGTAAGTGAGCTTGGAAAAAGATCCTTCCCATGTTGAGATTTCAGGTAAGACCCCAGCCCTGACTGACATCTCGATAGCAGCCTTAAGCAGACCCAACTGAGCTGTGCCTGGATTTCTGACTCACAGAAACTAGGAGATAATAAAATAAATGTTTATTGTTTAAACTGCTAAGTAGGAAGAGATAGCTAATGCAATTTCTAGCACAAACTCTTAGATGAGCATTACTTCTGGATTTCGTATCTCTACTGACCTATTCTCATCTTGTTGATAGTGCAAAGAAAATCTGTATATAACATTTTTTACAACTTCTGAGTTTATCAAAATGTTGCTAGAATACTTTGCGAAGAAATTTGTGGCACATAAATGCTAATTCTTTATCACTGAAGTGTGCTTTCTTTAATGACCAGTAAATTTTTTTATGATCTTTAAGAGGTTAACTGAAAGGAAAGCATGGTTTGTATCAAGAATCTTGCTATACATAAGTACTACTAGACTAGAACTGTAATTTTTATCTCTGGCAATATAAAATATATTGGAAAAATTACTTCTAATGTGCATATAGAAAATCCTTGACCGACTTTACTCTTACTTAAAACAAAAAACTAAGGCTGAACATGTAGTTTGTTGAAAGTCAATGACAAACAATAATTCATTCAGCAATGGATTATTTATCTGATGCAATAATGTTATCTGAAAAGGTGAATGCATGTTGGAATCTCTGTTATGAGTACATATCTATAAAAAGAAATACCAATATCTGTTTATAAACAGGTACTGGGAAAGAAAGCTGAAATTAACAGATTATATATTATGTCTGATGGTGGCATTTTTCTTTAATTTCATTTCTGATATTACTAATAAGAATCAGATTGTGTAGCAAATAAAAATCTGAAAGAATTCAGTCATTTATATACATATTTTGTTTGAGCATGCTACGTACCAGGCTCTATTCCAAGCGCTGGAATCATGTAGTGAACAAAATAGACAAAAGTCCCTTGTAGCTTATGTTATAGAGACAGGTGGACAATAAAATCATCAACAAACAAGCAAATGAATAATGCATGGCAATAACAAGCGATACAGAGAACTGTAAAACCAGGTTTGGGTAAGAGAGAGTGGCCAGAAGGTTACTGTGCAGATAACATAATTAGGAAGGAGCCTCTCTGATGAGCAGGCATTCAAGGAAAGTTGGAAATGTGGGGAATGAATTATTAAGTGGAGTTGGTATTCCAAATGACCGAATAGGCTGTGAGAGGGGTTGCTGGAAACAAATAAATGACTTTTCTGAGGTTCTGTGGCATGTACCATACACAACTGGACATAGTTTTATGAGAGGGAATTTAAAAAGCCTAGGCTCCAGAGCCAACCTCCTGGTTTAAATTCCAACTCTGTAACTTATTAGCTGGGTGACCTCGGGCAATTTATAAACCTCTGTAAAAACAAAAATGAGGCTAATAATCACACCCTCATAAAGTGGTCATGAGGGTTAAATAATGTACAAAAAGCACTTAGAACAGGCCTCAGCCCATATTTGGCAATAATAAACATTAGCTACCGTTACTAAGTTTCCTCTATTATAATATTTATTTGTTATTAAATAAGGTCAACATAGATCACTCTCTGGAGGTATGACAATCTGCCTTTTATAAGGTGAGGGCTCTAGCCTTCAAATTTGCAAGTCGAATTTCCTAATAGCTTCTCTGGCCTCTAGGAGAGTTTTAGCACAGCAACCCAGAACCAGCTTCCCAGACACGTTAAGGTACACGTTGTTAAAAGAAAGCTATAAAGGAGGTGTCAAGGGTTCTTTGAAATCATCTAAGAAAGTCACACATTTTCTAAAATGTAATTTTTATAGTGGTTCAGGGCATCAGGCAGCCTTGGGCTTAGATGCTGGCTTGGGAAACAGTGGTGTGTTGGACACATCATCCCACCTCTCTAAACTGGAGTTGTTACAGCTGCTACTCTTACAGCTTTTATTATGTGCAAGATACTTTTCTAAGATGTTTACATACATTAGCTCATTTATCTTCACAATCCCTTTACAAGTGGTTACTATTATCCCCATTTTACAAATGAGCAAATTGAGGCAGAGATCAAGAGATGTTCTCAAGGTCACACAGCCATTTAAGTGACAGAGTCAGGATTTGAATGGATTCTGTGTGGCTCCAAGTCTGTGCTTAAAAGCTTTATACTCTCCCGCCTCCTTAAGAGGTTATGTATAAGCATTCATCACAGTAAAAGACACTAAGTAAGTACTCAATATTTGCTGAATGATTAATTATGCAAAGTCATAGTAAATAGACTATCTGCATACTTTATTATGGCTGAATAATTTATTTTTCACATTCTTAGGTAATCTTGTATTTATTACATCAACTTTGCAAATCCATTATAGTCTAATAACCCCATTGGATTACCTGGCAAAATTTGTTTGTACTGAGCCCATGCTGGCTCCTGATGGTCACTTCTTATGTTTCTAAATGCCCACAGACCATCTGTTTGAGAATCTATTTTAGAATTTTGCTTGCAATCAGTGTCAAGCCCATCATTTACATATTTGCCTTCTTTGCATTTTTGGAACTTGGGGAACTTCTAGTTCTCTTCAAGATGAAAATCTAGTTTACATTACTGGTGTACTTCATTAGTGATGAAGACCATTAGAAATTTTCTGCATAGTTTCAATTTTTTGTTAAAGTAATGGGATGACTGCATTATACTAGAAAAGCATTTGAATCATACAACTAGCAAATCACTTCTATTTCAAACCCATAACTGTATCAGATTGTGGGGCTGATCCAGCATAAAATTAGATTACTCATCTGTTAGAGGAAATTTTCCAACAGGAAAATTTAGGTAGGATATGAGTCATATAATCTGACATTCTTCTGCTATCTAAATAAATCCTATTTCTTTTAACTAAACCATATGTTTTAAAGGAGTAAAGAAAAAATAAAAATGTAAAATCTTTGTACATAGAACCTCTTGACCAATTAGGTATTTTATACATTTGAATTTCTGAGTTATAGTTGGAGCTTGAAAATAGGTCAGTCATTTTCTTTGCAGCAAAACTTTCCAACTGCATTTCTTTCTTAATAAATGGTTTCAGGTTACTTAAATATAGCAATTAAGTTATGCATACCTTTGTTTTCTCTGTCGATAATACTGTCTAAAAGCAAAAGCTAGTAGTAAAAGTTCTGAAATACTGAAATGGCTAGTGCATGGTCTCCCTTCTTAAATTTTCTAAAGGTCAATGGCATTGTTAGGAGATGAAAATTAAACGTCAAAATTTAAGTTGGTCAAATTGTATTTTATTTCTATAATCTACACTTAAAATGGTAATAAGTTGCTTCCATGGGGAAGTTTTGGTACAATAGTTGGAATCAGGGTACCATTGACATGGGTTGGGCCTTGGTCATGGAACCCAAGGTTGCACCCTCAATCCCTGTTCTCGTTTGGTTTGCTGACAGCTGAGGATGGGTTGTAGTATAACTACAAAGGATGGGAGTGGTAAGAGAAGGAAAACAGGACAGAGCAGACCTTGGTGGATCTCAGAGGAACACTAATCTGTTAGTTGAGAATCGAAAGTCCATGTGAATAGGTGTATTTGCATGCATTCTGTGTGTGTGTGTGTGTGTGTGCATTTAGATCAACTTACACTCCTTATTGTTAAAACCAATGAAAATTGACTGTCTTGCTTGATTTTTCTGCATTATTTGATATCATTTTTTTCTTCTTGAGAGGTTTTTTTCTTATGACTTTAGTGACCTTCTTGAAATATTTTTTTCCCCTCTTGACTTTCATGAATTCTAATTCTCCTGATTCTTCTACCTTATGTGACTATTCCTTCTTAGTCCCTTTTGGGGATTCCTCTTCCTCAGTTCATCTCTCAAGTGTCAGTGTATCACTGAATTCTGTCTCAGAAAATTTCTCACTTTTTACACTCTCCCTAGTTTTCCACTTCCCTGGTTTCATTTACCAACTGTGTGCTGATTACTCACAAAGGTATTGTGGGATTTCAGACCTAAATCCAGACCTCTTTCTTCTGGATTTCTCTAGATGTTCTGTGGACATTTCAAATTCACTGTGTCCACAACTTAACTCATTACCTCTCTTCCCAAACTTGTTTTTCCTTATGTTCTCTCTAGTGAATGGCAGAACCCTTGTAGCCAGTACATCAGGATGTCATTCGTAAGTCATTTCTTACCACACCCCTTCTCATAACTCACCAAGTCCAACTGAAGCTACCTACTAAACACCTAATCCATTTGTTTTTTCCAGATCCATTGTCATGACCATAATTCAAGTCACTTTTGTTTTGGCCGCTAACTTAGCCTGCCAGTCTTCGATCTTGCCTTTTTCCACTTCATTTTTCCACATTATGTGTGATTCTTCTTCTTCTTCTTCTTCTTCTTCTTCTTCTTCTTCTTCTTCTTCTTAAAGATTTTCTTTATTTATATTAGAGAGAGTGAAAGAGAGCATGAGAGAGGAGAAAGTCAGAGGGAGAAGCAGACTCCCCATGGAGCTGGGAGCCCAATGTGGGACTCGATCCTGGGACTCTAGGATCATGACCTAAGCCAAATGCAGTTGCCCAACCAACTGAGCCACCCAGCCACCCAGGCAACTGAGCCACCCAGGCATTGTGATGCTTCTAAAACTCAGATCCACCATGCTGTTTAACTTACAGCTCTTCTGTGACTTCACATTAAGATAAATTCCAAACTCTACCCCATGGTTTACAATACCTCTAATTTAGTCTCTATTTTCTTAGTTCGATTTGTAAACACTTTTCTTTTTATCTAATCTTCAACTTTATTGAATTTTTTTTCAATTACTCAAAAGCACCAAATTTTCTCCCACTTCAGGCATTTACATGGGATTCTCTCTGCCTGATAAACTTTCTTCCATCTTTTCTATCTGGCCAACTCCTAACCATTCTTCATGTTTCAACAAGAAGTCTTTCCTGAAACCAGACTGGTTGGAGTCCCCACTCTGTGCTTCTAGAACATTTATGGCATGCATACAAGTGGTGTGTTTGCCTGGCTGTGTGTTTCCTGAAGCTCCATGGGGAGAATGTGTTTCATTCACTTTTTTATCTACCGCACCTGGGCCTGAAACATGGCCGGTACTTAGCAAATATTGAATAAATGAGAGAAAAGCAAGACCAGGATAAAAATGGAAGCATGTTTATCTGGCACCACAAGCCTATATTGTACTACAGAGCAAGAGTAATCTTCACAGTCACATTTGCATTCCTACTGTGTTCCAGATACCGTTCAAAGCAATTTCCAAACATGTACTTTTCCCAACAACCCTAAGTAGATGAGGATTTTAATGCTTAAAGAGATAAGGCAACTTGCCAAAGGTAAGACATTTATTAATTTGATGCTTTCTCCTCTTTAGTAGGGGAGCTGTGAGTGCTCATTATGTTACTAATCATATTTTGCATAAAAATACCACTAACGTGATCATGACAGACTTCAAGTTTGAGGCTTCAAGTTCTCTAAAACAAGTTTTAAAAATCTTTAAATTAGAAAATACCATTTAAAAAAGTAACCATGCATCCTTTTTATGAGAAAACTGTTAAATAAAATTATTTTTCAGAACCTTTGTCAACATTGTATAAATAATGTAAAATTTCAATGAAACTACCTTCCTTTATTCAAAATAGTTTCAAAGCCTTCTCAAGAAGGACAGATGGTGTTTTCATCATCTACAATAATATGAGGGATACTAAAGTCAGTTGAGGTGAGGCAAAGTACCAAGTTTCATAGAGCCAGGCCATTAATTTAAGATGCATAAAGAAATTTGTTCAGAATTGGGACTCTTTACAGAATCCCAAAAAACCACAACATATTTAACCATCCAAATTGTCTCTCACAAGCTGCTCAATGCATTTCTATTTTTCTGTAAGAGATTAGTCAATATTTTGGTAATCAGATTTTGAGCAGGCAGTTTGAAGCTCTGCTTTTCACAGAGAAGGTCATCAGGATATATGTTGATGGCATGCTTTTAAATGGCAACACTTACAGCTTCATCGTGAAGGAACTATAAGCCAGTTGATTAACTTTGTGTAAAAATTAATCCATGACAATAAGCACTGGAAGGAGTTATATGAAACTTAAACCAGAGCATGTATTTAAAGTGTTGGGATTTTTCCCCCCTGAATTTTGTAGAGATTCTCTATGTGGCTAGACAAAAAGCAGGGAGAGATAGGAGGTCTGTCTAGCAACTTGTGCCGGGGGCAGCCTCAAGCTTCTGTCTTATGTTTTTAAACTCTTAGAAAGCAGGCTTGTCACCCTGCGGCTGCTCCCTGTAGGCTATGATGTCTATTTTGGCTCAAGACTTGTGACACCAGTTAATGAGCTTTATTCTGTCCCAAAGCACAAGACTAACAGTCCTTTTTGATTAGCCCAAGCTCTGTAAAACCCTGTGCTCCAAAGCACATGGTTGTGTTGGGTTCTTAAGAGCTTTCTGTGGAACCCAGGGAGAGAAACAGGGATGTCGGGGGATGCATTCTCCCTTACCCATCACTGTGGGTGTCATACTGCTGGGGAAGAAATAAGGGAACAGCTGGAGCGAGGCAGGGCCCTTGGCAGCAGAGCATGGTGTCAGAACCCAATTTGGCAAAGCAGAAAGTCGTCAGTAGTTACATCGAGAGTGCCAGGTCCTCTCCAGCTGCCAAGAAAGAATAGCTGGGGGTGGGCGGGTAGAACAAAGAGGCAAAGGGAACCACGCAAGCCCATTTCCAAGGAGGGGTGGGAGATAAGCGATGGAGAAGCTGCCCTCAGAGATGTGACATGCTAGTGGCTACCCTGTGTGGAGGAGGGAGGCAGTGGTCACAGCTGTACTAAGTGAATTAAGGTAGGTTCTTATTAATATTAAGGTAAGGTAAGGTTGCCATGCTCGCGGAACTGTGTATCTCACCCTCGGTGATAAACTTCTAATGAAGCCAAGGTGGGCTTTGTTCATGGGTGCACTCTGACTCCACATAGGAGGTTTAGGAACTAGCACAGGGCTCCTAGCATCTCTATGACCACACAGTCATGGCACAAAAAGAGCGACCCATTAGAACTGCAAGACTCTTGTGTGACTTCTGAGCCAGAAGAGGGCCCCTTGAGTTTCAGAGAAATATGTTGGTAGAGTTCCAGGGATCCACCAGGCTTGCCAAAGCAGATTAAGTAGTCCCATTTGCCACATAGGATCCCTTGAAAATAATATGTCTAAATATGAATGAGCGATCTCCTGGTAGGAGGAATGAAATACTGGTATTTAGTATATTGACTCCTTATCTTTAGTTCACTTCAGAAGTGTTCTACCCTCCATGTAGAACTGCCAGTAAGTGTCACATCTCTGTGGGCATCTTCCTCATTGCTTTTTTTCCCAGTGCTTCTCGGTAATGGGCACTGTTTGAGCCTTTTGCCTTTTTGTTCTACCCACCCACTTGCGGCCTTTTTTTTTTTTTTTCACTTTTTATTTAGCAGCCCAATAACAAGCAGTGGGTCCAGAGGCAACGAACTACAAAGCTTCGAAATAAATGCTTACCTCAGTTTTATTTTACTAATCCCACCTCATTCGGCTTGTCCACATCACTGTGATATTACAATATTAAATTACATAGCTCTTTTCCATATTCTGCCCTGTAATTGTTATCTATTTCTATCTAAACTGTTCTCTCAGCTTAGTCTGTTCTTAAGTAGAAAATGAAAATTCCTTAAAGATAGGAATGCACCTTTTATTATTTGATACGCTATCTAATGCATAAAGGGTGAACTGTGGACAATACAGTTATAGAGTTAATACCAAGTGCTTTTGTTTCTTCACTCAGTACCTGAGACAGGGCATGTGGGGCATGTACAATTAGACTTTTAAAAACATTTTGTGATTTATGAGATGATCTCTATGTGGTTTTGATTGTGAATCTGTCTTGAACAAGTTGTTTGACCTCTTTCAACATAGTTTTATTAACATACTTTCTAAATCTAGATTTTTATGATATAACAATAAAACCAATCCACCCCAAATCACTATTTTATGTTATTTTCTAAAATATTCTGGAAAAACAACAAAATATTAAATGAATAGTATTGATGTCACTAAATTTGAAATAACTCCAAATGACTTTTTGGACATAGAGTATGTATGCTCATCTTTGAAAACAATTCAGGAAGCTCTACTCACGTCTCTTCACATTGGTGGAATTGAATTTGTGCACTTTGTAGAAAGCACTTTGTTCTAAATTGAAGACTGTAGTTGGGATCAAATTAGATTATGTATGTGGAAGTGCCCTGTTAATTGGCCTATAAATCTATGTCATTAGTATGAGTAATGATGAAAGTCATCATGGAACAGCCAAAATAAATTTAGGTAGTGAAGAACTGGGACCTCCCTGGGTATGGCTGACACTCATAAGATAACTAGACATCTAGGTGCCCTGAATCTAGTGCTTCTGAAACTTTAATATGCATAGGAATCACCTGGAGAAATTGTTAAACTATTGCTTCTGCTTCAAAAGCCTGGAGTCAGGCTTGAGTGTCTTAATGTCTAACAAGCTTACAGGTGATGCCAACATGATAATCAACAGCAGCAAGGTATTAAGGCTTCAAAAAAGCTGCTGATAAGGAAGAAAAAATAAAAAGGAAAGAGGATAAAGGCAAGAACTATGTTCTATGTTCTTCGAAGTACAGCCTATCGAAAATGGTCTAATATTACATAACTTTGGTATCTTGCACCCCTAAACACACACACACCCCTAGAAGTACCGGAACAATTCCAAACAAGTTTGAGATGGGAGGAGGGTGTGGTTGGGATGTAAGAAAATAAGCACTCTAGGGTCCTTTTAAGGATGTTTTTTATCACAATCCCCCTAAAAGCTTTTTGGAAAAAACTGTATTTCTACTAAAATATTTTTGACATTTAAAAAATTTATTTTATTTTATTTTATTTTTTCCCCAAATATGTTTATTTTATTTTTTCAGTGTTACAAGATTAATTGTTCATGCACCACACCCAGTGCTCCAAAATGTTTAATCATAAATTTAAATAGCAATCAAAGATACTGTTTATTTTCAGTAAAATATCTATATTTTAAAATAAAGCTCTTGTATCACTTTTCAGTGGAAATGTAAGATCCACAATGATTTGAACCCATCATCATCCATTTAAAACATTAATAAATGAGCTCCTCTCTAACAGTAATTTCATGGTTTTTTTCTCTTTCAACTTCCTATTTTACTTCTCTGTAGATTTTTTTTTCAAACTTTATAGGATTTTATTTTTTTTAATTTTTTATTAACATATAATGTATTATTTGTCCCAGGGTACATGTCTGTGAATCATCAGGCTTACATATTTCACAGCATTTGCCACATACCCTCCCCAATGTCCATAACCCTACCCCCCCACCTCCCAGCAACCCTTAGTTTGTTTCTTGAGTTTAGGAGTCTCTTATGGTTTGTCTCCTTCCCCATCCCATCTTGTTTCATTTCTCTTCCCCATCCCCCCATAATCCCCAATCATGTGATAATTCTCTTTCTCTGACTGGCTTATTTCGCTTAGCATAATACCCTCTAGTTCCATCCACATCATTGCAAATGGCAAGATTTCATTTCTCTTGATGGCTGCATAGTATTCCATTGTATATATATATACCACATCTTTATCCATTCATCTGTTGATGGACACCTAGGTTCTTTCCATAGTTTGGCTATTGTGGACATTGCTGCAATAAACATTCGGGTGCACGTGACCCTTCGGATCACTACATTTGTATCTTGAGGGTAAATACCCAGTAGTGCGATTGCCGGGTCGTAGGGTAGCTCTATTTTCAACATTTTGAGGAACCTCCATACAGTTTTCCAGAGTGGTTGTACCAGCTTGCATTCCCACCAACAGTGTAGGAGGGTTCCCCTTTCTCCGCATCCTCGCCAACATCTGTCGTTCCCTGACTTGCTAATTTTAGCCATTCTGACTGGTGTGAGGTGGTATC
>CM052800.1:91156504-91173978 GCA_028533885.1 Nasua narica | reverse complement strand
TATACAGTAAAGTGTCCTTTCTGCCTTTTAAAATGCTTGGGTTTTCTTTCTTGGATTTCTATTAATATGCATAGTTGGATAGAGAAAGATTGCATCTTATTTCTAAGGAGTCATTTATATAACAGAAACTGAAATTCAGACCATCTCATGAGGTATATAAATATGACCAGAAGCTAAAAAGCATTGGGAGTATCTAACAACTGTAATAAGTTATTTTTTTGTGCTAGCAACATTATTTTAAATACAGATTCTATTGAGAGTGGCTATGAGGATTTATTAGTTAATATTTCTAAATCTATTTAAGCTGCTCAGATAAATGGAAAATTTAAACAGCCATGGTCAGGAAGGCTGAAATGAATTTGAGCTTGGTGACATAAAACTTCCATCTCTTGGCCTCTTTCTTCAACATCAGCAGGCAAACACTCACTGGTTTGAACCTTTGGCCTTGAAGATTTCAAAGGAAGGAGCTGAGATGTAAGTAAGCAGAAGGTATGGGTTTCTTGAACTTTATTTTCTGTAAGTTTAACACTCAAAAGAAAAAAATATATGGTCATTAATTTGATGGTCATACACAAGAAAGGAGTACTTTCCCTTGTGAGGCAGTGTATCAGGAGGTTGAGAATGAAGGCTTTGGAGCCAAACTCCCTGGGTTCACATCTCAGTTTTGCCACTTGTTAGCTGTGTGGCTTTAAGCAGGTCACTTAACCTCTCTGGGTTTCAATTTCCATTCTTTGATAGCTTGGCTATCTGGATGGCAATATGCCAAATGGCATATGCCTTTTCTACCAAACACTTTATTGATTATGAGTGCATAATAAATGCAAAGTGTGTAAGTAATGCTTTATCGGCCAGTATTTGCATCTGCAAATTGGCACTAGCCACTCCTCCTTGCTAAAAGAAGGAGATGTACTGGAAAACCAGGGGAAGCTCCCAGAATGGAAGACAGGCAGGAGAGCCACATCTGTGAAAAAGGCAGGAATCAAGGATGCCTTGAGCGGCAGGCAACAAGAGCCACACACAGGTCACTCCTGGCACTGGTCTGACTTCAGAGCTCCCGTGCTGCCCGGTGTGCATCTGACCTCCCAACATTGCCTCCTGTTCTGTCTGCTCCCACGCTTCAGAGTCTTGGGAATCAAGGATATTTGGCTGAGTTTCTGGATGGCTCTTCCTGCCCTTCTTCCTGCACTGTATCAGGAATGGGTAAAAGATGTATTTGACCCTCTTGGTTTTCATAACGGGAGGTGGCAGTGGAAAGCCCTCACTAGAATCTGTCCTTCTGTCAAGACTAGATAACATGGAGAACTCTACCAGTAAGAACATGTGGTGTTTCTGTGTAGTAAAAAAAAAAAATCACAAATCTCTGCTTTACTTATATAAGACTTCAAATTTTCCCCAGTAGCTCCATGAGCCTTGGTGTGGTGGTGAAGTGTTTAACAAATGACTTTCTGGCCCTGGTTTGTAGCATTTGTACATTTCCAAGGGCAAATGTTCTCCCTGTGGCCAATTCCAGGCTACCCATATAACATCTTAACACAGTTGAGAAGAAAGGTACAGCAATATACTGTTATATAATATTTCAGTCACATAGCTACAATAGAGGTACATAACCTCAAGTGCATAGATAATAGTGAAATACGGTAAGATAATTTGGAAGTAAAGAGTTTTGAGTATTTATTATGGTTGTTGTTAACACAATTTAACTGTAAGTTTACATGATTTAATTTTTTTTAAGATTTTATTTATTTATTTGACAGAGAGAGAGAGAGCACAAGTAGGCAGAGAGGCAGGCAGCAAGAGAGGGGAAGCAGACTCCCTGCTGAGCAGAGAGCCCGACACGGGGCTGGATCCCAGGACCTTGAGATCATGACCTGAGCTGAAGGCAGAGGCTTTAACCCACTGAGCCACCCAGGTGCCCCTACATGATTTAATTTTTAATAATAGCTGTACTTAACAAATGGCTGCAAAAGTTTTCCAAAAAAATTTGTGGGCCAGCACCCCACTGTCTATGAGGTGGATCAATAATGTTATTGAGAGAGAGATTTCCTACGCAGTATAAGGCTTGGTGAGAGGCCTGGAACGTGGACATTTTATACAGTACATTTTTGTACATTGGGATCCTCAGTAACAGATTAATAATAGTATCGGACGTTTACCTGACAAAACGTATTCTTATTCAACATCCCATTCATTTTTGATCCTCACAACAAACCCAGGGAAAAGGCACACAAAGTATATTCTAGGTGAGGGAACCGAGAGAACTGGAGTGACCACTGACAGGTGGAGTGGAAACTAGATTTGGGTCCTTGAGACTTCCAGTTCCCAGCTTTTTCCATACCATCCTGCTTCTCTGAACCCCTTGCCATCCCTGGAACAACCATTTATTATGGGCAGACCAGTAAATAATCTGGGATGTGAATGTCAGGATGTATTTATTCCCTGAATTTAGCCCAGGGGGCCCTCCTGTCTCTTCACAGATAAACAGTGAAATAAATTGGAAGCCAACAGAATGGACAATGACAACATGTTGCATTAGCAGCTTTGATGGCTAGACTTCAAGATGGCTTCCTGGCCTCCCTTACCCGTGGGGTTCCCATCCTTGGACTCCTTCACTGAATAAGGGCTCTGTGTGGGACTAATAGGACATTGCAGAAGTGATGGTATACCACTTCTTAAGCTAGCTGCAAAGAGTGCTGCAGTGTCTTCCTCATTCTCTCGGGTCACTTGCTCTGGGGGAAGCCAGCACAGACAGTGTTGTAAGGTCAGGCAAGCAGCCGACAAGACCAAGAGCTGAGGCCTCCCAGCAACAGCCAGCACTACTTGTCAGCCATCCAAGTGAGCGACCTTGGAAGTGGATCCTCTGGTTCCATTCAAACCTTCAGGTGACTATGGCCTTGCCTGACATCCCACTGTAACCTCATGAGAAACCCCAGGCCAGAATCACCTAGTTAAGTGCTACCAAACTCTTGATTCTTTGAGAGTGTCTCCAACTGTGAGAGAGGACTAATGTTTGTGTTGTCTTAAGTCACTAAGTTTGGTGCAATTTGTTACACTGCAGTAGATAAACTGGATTTCTTTACAAGCTGCACCATATAGGCTATGGGTGATCTAAATCAAATACAGAGAGGAGTTAGAGACTTAAAGGAGCATTTCTAGTAATTATTTATTGTTGTTTGGTTTTTGCTTTCCACCAAGGAAATTGAATTTCAAGTCAACATTCTCAAGCTTTGTACAATATAACTTTTGAAATGGGTTTTGTTCTTAATGCTTTCCTAAATGACCTGTTGTTGTCCATAGAAAAGAGCATTCTGCACTGAGTGCATCTGCAACTCTGAAGAGCAAGGCAGCTTGAACTGGAATTCGCTCTGGCACCCTTCGGTCATCTCAGCCCTTTAGACCCCACCTTCACTGCTACCTCTCATTCTTTTGGGTTTCTGGGCCATAGCATCTTTTCCCTTTGGGAAAACCAGGACAGGGGAAAATAATGAAAGCAATTAGAAATGGAGGGGGGCTAGGCACCCTTTGGATGTTAGGGTGGAGATCTTAATATCCTTTGCAAAACACAAGCCCCAACACCCCTTGGGAGACTGAGCCATGACCCCTTCTCCTGGAGTCCCCGCCCGCAAAATTCGCTCCCAGAAAAATCCGCTCACGTTCCCAAGAGCACAGGAGAGGATCACAGTGAAGCAAGAGGCTCTTGTGCCTGCTGGGAGAGGCGGAGCTGGGATTAACCAGCTCCTTGGCGGGTTTCCTCCGAGCTGGGGGAGGCCGAGCACAGACCGCGGAGTAGGCGCCCAACGCGGGGCGCCCGTACGCGGGCGGAGGAGACCCGAAGGTGGGAGAGCGGGCTGCAAGCCTTGCGGGGCAGCTGCTATCCGCGCCGAGCGCGCACTGCCACCGAGTGCCAGCGCCTCCAGCATGGAGTGGGAGCTCAACTTTCTGCTCTACCTGGCGCTCTTCTTCTTCCTGCTCTTCTTACTTTTCCTCTTGCTCTTCGTGGTCATCAAGCAGCTGAAGAACTCTGTGGCCAGCACGGCCGGGGCGCTCCAGCCTGGGCGTCTCTCCGTGCACCGAGAGCCTTGGGGCTTCTCCCGCGAGCAAGCCGTGTGACCCGTAAGGCGCGGGCACTGGCAGGAGGGCACCGAGCTGCGCGGGCGCCCGGCTGGATCTCAGCCTCGATTCTCTGTCCGCGTGGCCGCCCAGGTTCCAGTGCCAGGCTTGGTTGTAGCCCTGGCAGGTTCGTTGGGGTGTGGAAGGGGTCTGCGGGGGGGGGGGGGATTTCTCCGCCCCTCGGGGAGGTTCTGGGCTCGAAGCACGCTCGGTTGCCAGACACGGCGGGTGTGTGGGGTCTGGGCTGGCGCTGTGCTCGTAGGGATGGACCCTCAGCTTTTCCGGGTGGAGAGATGGAGAAAGAGAGATGTTTAGTCTTTGGAGCCGGAATGGCTTTGGGCACCTGCAAGCTCTTCTTCCCAGTGCCACTGCATTTTAGCTTGTGCGGAAAGAATGGAAAACTAAATCATTCAGATAATTTAATCCAACCACTGTCAAACCAAATTTGATTCCAAAAATCGAATGTCAACCTTAATGTCCAAGTCACTGAGAGAGTGTGGGCCTTGGGACAGGAAGCAGGAGGAAACAGTGCACTCTTAAATTATGACAAATACTGCTTTAAGTATTTTTGCGCTTTGGTAGACACTAAATGGGGTTCATCTGACAGTGCCCAAGAGGGTTCAGTGGCCCTTCTTCTCCTTAATCCCTATTCTTCTTCTAGCCACGGACCCCACTGATGCCTGCAGAGTTGCCACACCAGGTGGGTTTTGAATCTCAAAAGGCAGGAGGGTGAGCGTTAGCCAGTCTTTTGGGAGATGCCTTGGGAGTGATGAAAGGAGGTACTATTCACACGTTGTAGGGCAACAGGAAAAAGAGGAGCAAAGCTGTGGTTTCAGGTTACATGACTAGACCATTTGCCAGAAGATCTGCAGGCAGCATTAAACTTCTTTTTTTTTTTTTAACATCTTAATTTTTTTTTCAGCGTTCCAAGATTCATTGTTTATGCACCACACCCAATGCTCTTTGGAATATGTGCCATCCTTAATACCCACCACCAAGCTCACCCATCCCACTCCCCCTCCACTCCAAAACCCTCAGTAAACTTATTAATGTGCCCTAAGCACCATCCACGCAATGTCAGTTTGGGGGAATAACAGTTTCATCTTCCAGATTCTTTTTCCTCGATTTACATCATCTGGAGTTCTGGAACCCAGCCGTTGCCCTTAGTGGGTGCGCTGAGGACCCCCACTGCAATTGCGGCTGGTAAGGGGCAGCCCTGCACAGAGAGGACCAGGACAACCCAAGATGGACCTCTGCTGCAAATGGTAAGCAGAGACCACCCTTGATTTCACTTTGTCCCTGGTTGTAGCTGAACTTCGGAAGACCCAGAGCCCAAAAAAGCGAGAGGTTAAGATCTAGGAAATGGGTGTGATGAAAGGGGGCGTCTCTCTCCCTCTTAGAACAAATGAGCTTTGTACTAGAACTGAGGAGCCGAACTGATTCCTAACTAAGTGCAAGAATTGTTGTCTATGCCGAGGAATCTAGAAATTGGAATGGGATGTGAGGAGTGTTTACAGTTGTAATCATCATTCTGCTCCTTTGGAAAATAGTGCAGGGTCTTGGAGTTGATACATGGAATGCAGATAGAATTTGTCTTCAGTAAGGGAAGATTTGGGTTCAGTCATGTTAAGGTGGGATAAGCTGTCCACGTCATGATTGAATGTTGAAAATATTTATTAATTTTAGGTACGAGGACCATGTAGAGAGGATAAAAATAACACAAAGCTAAGTTTTGCCTAAGTGCATAATATGAAAGTGAAGTAGAACACAATTATTTTGATAATTCTATGGAAGGAAAAAATAATCTCATGTAGGTAAATAATTATGGGAAAATCTTTTTGGCTGAGACATTCAGATAATTTCCCACATTTCTGTTTCACTTTTCTAGAATAGCCCTGTTTTTAATGAAGTATAGGCATGTGCATATATATATTTCTCTCTCTATATATAGAAGTATATATATATAATTCTCTATATAAATGTATGTAATTCTATATCTCTATTTATCTGTATTTCTCTTTATCAGAGCTATAGTATGACTTGTTTTGAATTTCTGGTTTGAATCCTAGAATCAACTGCAGTGACTATCTTGTATTTTGAACAATATTTCTCTAATTGGTTCACACCCCTGCAGTGGCATTTAGTTATCAGGTTGTATGGTTGATATGGACATTGAAGATGAGTGTGGGAGTAATTAATTAGCAATTACAGGTGTTTACAAGGGTGGAAAACAATTACTTCATACTTTATAAATAACCAGAAGGCAAATTATTTTAAACACCTCCATGACTTCTTGAGTTTGTAATGCTTTAATCTTCCCAGCAGTGACCCTGGTATCCAGACGTTTAAACCCTCCAGACTCTTCTAGAGAGAAGACTGGAGAACTCAGGGTGAGTCGTTTGCTGCCTCATATGAAGCCAAGCTCTGGGTGGTTCTACCGACTCTGCTTCCTGTGAACAGGTGGTTACTTTTCTATCTTGTGCCAAGTGCCATTTAAAAACCTCCCTGTAATCTAATTATTAGTTACTAAGTTCCCATTTGTCTAGGCCAAAACAATGAATATTTATTCCTGTTATTTAATCTCTGCTTGGAAGTTGGCCCTAAACTCTGGAAATTAAGGTCCCTCACATTTGCTCTCAGAACTTGCTACTGTTGATCTCCTGCCTTGCCCGTGCTTGGTTAAGCACTCTGCTTTTGAAACTTGGACACCCTGTATACAAGCTGCCTTTTTCTATTTGTTTACTCCATCATCATTTTTCTAAAACTCAACAAAAACCAACCTCCCAAATTAGAACTACTTTTGAACTCACGTTTTTTTGTTTTTTTTTTCTTTGTTTGTTTGTTTTTTTTTTTTTTTTTGCTATTGGTATATTCTTGATCTAATGCTCTGACACCCACTGTGGTCTAGGTTCCCCGTTGGTGCGTACCCACTGACCACATTCTGATCCTGACTATCACTAACCCAAGTCAATTTTTTTTTCTTAAACATTTTATTTACTTTTCTGACAGAGAGAGAGATCACAAGCAGGCAAAGAGTCAATCAGAGAGAGAAGGGGAAGCAGGCTCCCTGCCAACCAGAGAGCCCGATGTGGGCCTTGATCCCAGGACCCTGAGATCATGACCTTAGCCGAAGGCAGAGGCTTGAACCCACTGAGCCACCCAGGCACCCCTCCCCCAAGTCTATTTTTGAAGATGGTAGCATGTAGGCTAGACATTAAGACATTTGAAAAGTCAGGAATGTTTAAAACAACTGCTCATCAACAAGTATAACTTGATTATAGAAGATTCTTATATTCTATTTTCCATAAAAGGTTTTTAGTGATTCTTCAGCAGTGCTAGAAGCCGAGTTGAATTTCTTACATTATGAGGAAATAGGCCATAATTCAATTATTAGGAAATATTAGTATTTTACTTCAAGTGCTCTTATTTCAGTGTTGTCTCTAAATTTCACTTGTTTGAAATGACTTCAAATCTTATTAGGATAATCTTGGTCATGTCGCTGATTTCCAAACCTGTAAGCAATGAATCAGCGGTTCCACTTGGAAAGAGAACCATTTTCAGTTGAATGAGAATGACATCACACTTACACCTGCAAAATCTGAAATGTCTAATAAAGTAGATTCCTATGTCTGAACTTCAATTTTAGGGCACAGCTGTAGATGCAGGACTGATGCCATCTGGTGCAGTTCCACAGAAAAAGAGATAAAATTTACCCAGAGTGTGCCATGCACTGGCTTTTCTGGGAATGACAAGGTGCCAGGATTTGTTTTTGGTTCATTTGCAGGGGTGGAAACTCGGAATGAGGTGAGTAAAATACATGCACTATCCCCATTTATAGCTTGACATTTTATATTTCCAATTCTGTTTATAATTTCAATATAAGTGCAAAAGAGTTAATTTTTTTAATGGTCTAATATTTAAACATTGTAAATAGTTCAACCATTTAAGATAGTGGGAAATGTTTACTTTTTCTAACTCGTGCCTACTAATCTAGGGGCTTTTAGAATGCTAATGGTACTAATGCAGTACATATAAAATATGTATGGATTACTGTACTTTGGTTTTGATTTTTGTAGTTACTCTGAGGTAGGTGTACTTATTTAAGCTAAAACTCCAATTAAAACTCTAGTATCATTAGGAAATCACTGTCAGGTGTCTGGGTCACATACAAGGGAAAACTAAAAATTGAGTTGTAGACCTTTGAAGTTAATTTGGTGGGGGGTTGAATCAGTAAAATCAGTTCTCAACACTACATTTCTTACTTTATCCACACAAAATAAGACTGTAGATTAAATAATTATCTGATTAATTATCTGAGTAGTTAGCATCTTACTCCATAGGAATGTGGGCCATCAGGGCAGACCTGTGCTTAGAACAATAGTCAGAACATTATAGGCACTCAGAAGAAACTTCCTGATGAATTAAGCTAAAAATCCTCTTATTTTCTAATAGCAGCTCTTTTCCATAATAAGCCTAATCATATCTTCCACTGTTGGACTGTGTAGACATGCATAGGCTGAGGTTAAAATTTTTATACTTTTGTTTTATTAGTATGACTCTATGAAGTTACTTGAACTTTATTGAATATATGTGAGTCTTCAGGCAAGCTTTTTTTACATTAAGACAGAAATCTTGCTTTCCTATTGGAAATCAAGATGGGTGGCTACCTCAGTAATAGAATAGGAAGTTACTGGACTGAACAGTAGCTTCAACAAAGTAGGGGTTTTGTTTCGTTCCCATGTGACAAGGAGGTTGGGATGTAAACTATTGCTGGTATTGGTTCAGCAGCTTGCAGATATCAGGGTCAGGGTAGCACCTGAGGTTCCCTTGGCTTTTCCCTTAGGTTCCAAGATGGTTGCTCCAACTCCCCCAAGAAAATGAAGGAAGCTGAAAGGGAAACCAAGGCACACCATTTTGATTCTGCGTCATTTTAAAGAGCTTTCTCAGATGCCCAGCAACTTTAACTTACATCTCATTGGCCAGACTGTGTCATATCTGCGAGGTCGCATGAGAAATGTAGTTTTTGTAGCTGGACCGATGATTGCCTTCAACCAAAAATTCTGAGGAAATGTAAGGAAAAAGATGATGGTGGATCTTTGGGGAACAAACTAGCAGCCTGTGCCCTGGTTTCAAAATATAGTTGTTAAGGAGCATGATGACTGAAACAGATCAAACCTGTAACTCCTTCACAACTCCAAGCAACACGGCTCTGTCCAGAGAATGAGCAGAGTGAAGACATCCTGGGTTTTTTTCTTGAAATACCTGCCAGAACTGGCTTTCGCGGTCAGCAGATATGCTTGCCCTATATCAGGATTTTCTAGAAGAGGACCCTGGGAACCTGTACAGTTCCTTGGAGGACATAATCTATGGAAGTTTAGAACGGGATAAAGAAGGCTCTACCTTGCTGCTTTCCCATCTGCTTCATGTATCTCTAATTTTTCTTACAGATTTTTGGTGGAGTCTAGTTTGTGTTTGATCCCCAGAAAAGGATCATCCCTTTCATACATAGGAAAAGATAATCTATGTAAAGAAAGGCTACTTTACTCCCTTCTGTGACTCCACCACCCATCTAGGAATATCCTGGGAGAAGACTTGCTTCTCAAAGCTGCTTCCATAATCAGCCTACATCCTGCCTAAGCAAAGGAAGAAGAAACACTTCCCACATTCAGGGCTGTCCAAAAGAACTTTCTGTGATGACAGAAACGTTCTATATTTGCACTGTCCAATATGGTAGCCACTAGCAACATGTGACTAGTGAACGCTTGAAATGTGGCTAGTGTGACTGAGGAAGTAAATTTTAATGTTATTTAATTTTAAATAATTAAAATGTAAATAGCCATATGTGGCTAGTGGCTATTGTATTGTACAGCACAGTACACAACTTTCTTTTTCTTGCATTTTCCAACTGCCTGGGAGGGATTTGAGCCAGTCATGGGCTTGGTGTTCCATCATCTTTATTATTCCACCTTGCCATTGAACTTGTGTCTCAGAGAAAAGGAAAAATGGCATCTTGGAACTAAATTCAAAATGTTAACTTGACATCTACACATTGTACGAATTTCTGTGTAAATGGAATGATCTCCTGGGAATAGGTCCTGCGATGGATTTTTGTGATAACTAATGGTGGGAAAATGGTGGTCGTGCTGGTCCACTTACCATTCCTAGTGAACATTGTGCATTCCTAGTCAGAGTGAGTCAGCAAGAATCATTTTGTTCTGTTGTGTAATTTGTTCTGGTTTATTTTTGTAATATTGTGGCTAAGTGATTATTCCATGTGTGTTTTTCAAAATACTTAGTGGTTTACATTTTTTAAGAGGCTGTGAAATAAAAACAATTATATGTAACTCAGTTTTTGTGTGTAATTATTCTTACCCATAAGTTTTAAAGAGTTAATTAGGATGAGATTAATGGATAGAAGGAAATATTTCTATATTATTTATTTATTTATTTTAAAAGATTTTATTTATTTTTTTGAGAGAGAGAGCAAGAGAGAACAGGAACAGGGGAGAGGGGCAGTAGAAGGGAAAGGGAGAAGCACACTCTCTGCTGAGCAGGGAGCCTGATATGGGACTCAAACTCAGGACCTTGGGATCATGACCCGAGCCAAAGGCAGATGCTTAACCGACTAAGCTACCTAGGCACCCAGAAATATTTATTTTTATATCAGATTTTTAATGAGCATATCTGTATGTCAATGTTATGTTTTAAAAATATTAAATATTTCCATCATATTCAGAGTTTGGGTAAAATATGAGGGTGGTAATTGTATTGGGGTAATTTTTCCCTCCAGTGTCTGGTTGTTTTTCTATCCTGATCATAACTTGGATCTTGTTTCTTTAGTGCCCTGTCTGGGGTTATTTCGTTATTGAGTTATAGGAATTCTTGATATATTCTAGACACTATTGATCTATGACATATATGCTCTTTAGCAATTTTCTTCTAGTTTGTGGCTAACCTATTTATTTGCTTAGCAATGTCTTTAAAAGAGGTATTTTAAATTTTGAAGTTAGATTTATCCACTTTTTTCTGTTATGTTTATTGCTTTCTGTGTCCTCTCTAAGAGGGAGGACTTTTACGTCACAAAAATATTTTCCTGTACTTTTTTTCTATGCTAGAAGCTTTATAGTTTTAACTTTTACTATGTCTACTATGCATCTTAAGTTAATTTTTGTGTGAGGTATGAGATAAGGATTAAGGTTCTTTTTTCCCTTGTATATATAAACAGTTTTCTACCCATTCGTTGAAAAGACTTTTCCCTCTCCATTGGATTGCTTTGGCATCCTCTTCAAAAATAAAATGACCATATAAGTGTGGGACTATTTCTGGGCTCCCTATTCAGTTCCATATGGCCATTCTCATCCATTACAACACTGTCTTAATTCCTGTAGTTTTATAGTAAGTCTTTGTATTCACTGCAAAATGTTATCGAATCTGAACTTTTATAATAAACTACTAAAATCTGCATCTACACACAAAAAGAGGCTTCACTAATTTCAGTTGAAAATGGTCACATTCAATAAGGGTCAAGCCTACCCCACTACCATGCTTCTTTTATTCTCAATTCTAGTTCCACCCACAATCTGAATCTGGATTTAGGGTAGCACTTGGTGAAAACGTATGTCTTTGTGTTTCTACATATCTGGATAACTAGAAAATATCTTTTTTTCTATTATTATAGTTGAGAAGCAAACTGTACTTTATAAAAGGGACTTTCTGTTGGAAAGCTAAAGTGATCCAAAACAAAACAAAGCACAGAAGTTCATGTGTTGTTAAAGTCCCACCTTTGTTACTAACATAGAGTTGACCACAGATTGAACTGCCTGGCTTAAGTATTAGGACATCTGCTTTGATGTTTCCCCCTCACCTCGGTGGTAATCTGATATTTGAGTGTTTGGATATCTGATCATGCTGTTGAGACATTTAGCGAGGATCGTTTGATTGGCATCCAATTATGTCTCATGGCCCATTTTTACTTGCACACAGTTTTCCAGAACACTACTTCTTGTCCTTTACGTAGAAAGAACACTACTTTCTTGTCCTCTACCCATTAGAGGAAACGTGACTGATCCCCTCCATCGCCAACTATGTCATCTCACTCCCTCCTGGGACCTAATGGTTGTTAGCAGTGTGAGGTATATCTTTTGAAATGATTTTCTGTGTGTTTGCCATGCATAGTTTATCCAGTCACATTTATTCACATTTGCATGCAGATACACAGAAGGTTTTGTTTTTCTAAATATCGAGGACGTCAGACTATAGATATTCTACAATTTGCCTTCTTCTCTAATATGTTGTAGCAGGTTGTATTTTCCAAAAGATGGCCAGAACGGTATCTCCCATTTCACATCTGCTTATAATATGATTTGACATTGAGTGGGAGCGTCTATATCCCCTCTCCTTGAATTTGGGCAGGCCGATGACAACAAAAAGGGACAGAAATGGCACTGTCTGTCTTTAAAATTTTGCCATTATAAAATGGCAATAAAAGTCTTACAGGTTTGATTTGAAAAATTATGAAGGAGTTTATTCCTTGTGTTTGTTTGTTTAGGGGTGTGGAGGGGTAGAGAGAAGGGGAGAGAGAGAATCTTAAGCAGGCTCCATGCCCAGCATGAGCCCAATGGGGCTTGATCTCATGACCCTAAGATGATGACCTGAGCTGAAATCAAGAGTCAGATGCTTAACTGATTGAGCGACCCAGGCACCCCTGTTGCTCTTGTTTTCTGTTTATCAGCCACTATTTGTTTGTTTATAGATTTTATTTATTTATTTGCGTGCGAGAGAGAGTGAGCATGAGTGAGAGGCAGAGGCAGAGGGACAGAGAGAAGCAGACTTCTTGCCGAGCAGGAAGCCGCCGCAGGGCTCGACTGCAGAATCTGGAGATCATGACCTGAGCTGAAGGTAGACACTTAAATGACTGAACCACCCAGGTGCCCCTTATTCGCCACTTTAATTTCTTCTTCTCTATGTGCCTATTGAAGTCCTTTACCATTTTTAATAGGTTGCTTATCGTTTCATAAGTAATTTATGTATAGCACAGATATGTAATGACTATAGTACAGATGTATAATGAATATCTCTATTGGATGGCCATATGTATAAATAATCAGTAAATATATACATACAGTCATTAGTCATTTGAAAGTTGAAACTGTTTTCTCCTAGTGAGTTGTGTATGTTTTAACTTTGTTTTTTGTTTATTTACTTTCCAAATTTTTATTTAAATTCTAGTTAGTTAACATATGGTATAATATTGGTTTCAGGAGTAGAATTTAGTGATTCATGACTCCCATATAACAGCCACTGCTCATCACAAGTGCTCGCCTTGATACTCATCACCCACTTAGCTCATCCCCCACAAACCTCCCTCCATCAACCCTCTGTTTGTTTCCTATAGTTAAGAGTCTCCTATGATTTGCTTCCCTCTTTCTTCCTTTCTTCTTTCCTCCCTCCCTCTCTCTCTCTCCCTTTCCCACCCTCCCCCTACCCTCCCTCTTCCTTCCCTCTTTCCTCCTTCCTTCCTCCCTCCCTTCCTTCTTCTCTCTCTCTTTCTTTCTTTCCTTCTTTCTTTTTCTTTCCCTCTTTCCTCCCTCCCTCCTTCCTCCCTCCCTCCCTCTTTCTCTTTCCTTTCTTTTTTCCCTTCCCATATATTTATCTGTTTTTTCCTAATAAATTCCATATATGAGTGAAATCATATGGTATTGTTGTTTCTCTGACTGATTTGTTTCACTTAGCATAATATATTCTAGCTGCATCCACGTCATTACAAATGGCAAGATTTCATTATTTTTGATGGCTGAATAATATTCCAGTATGTGTATATGAATGTGTATATGTGTGTGTACCAACAACTTCTTTATCCATTTATCAGTCAATGGACATTTGGGATCTTTCCATAAGTGGAGTTCTGTTGATAATGCTTCTATAAACACTGGGGAGCATGTATCTCTTCAAATCAATATTTTTGTATCCCTTGGGTAAATACCCAGTAGTGTGATTGCTGGGTTGTAGGGTAGTTCTATTTTTAACTTTTTGAGGAAGCTCTATATCGTTTTCCAGAGTGGCCACACCAGTTTAACTTTGTTTTTTATTTCATCATACTGAAGTTGAAAATTATACATATACTGTTAACTCTATAACTATACACTGTTGTGGAACAGTTGCCTCTGCATTTTATCTTCATTATTCAAAAACTTCTTGGCTATCATTCTGGTGTGTGTGTTTCACATAAGAAGTTAAGAATGAATTTTTCAATTTCCATTAAATAAAATTCTTTTGGATTTTTATTGGGATTGCATTGAATTTCTACATTAAATTTGAGGAAAATTGACTTTTTTTAAAGTTTTTATTTATTTGTCAGAGAGAGAGGGCACAAACAGAGGGAGCGGCAGACAGAGTAGGCAGAGGGAGAAGCAGGCTCCTCACTGAGCAGGGAGCATGATGTGGGGCTTGATCCCAGGACCCTGGGATCGTGACCTGAGCTGAAGGTAGACGATTAACTCACTGAGCCACCCAGGAATCCCTTGACATCTCTTTTGGATCTCTTGGTGATGGCTTAGATTGTTTATTTCTTATGGACAAACTTGGATGTTCCTGCTTAAGTTTATGTTTAAGCATTTTATAATTTTAGTTGTTGATATATAGATATATAGGGGATATTTAGAGGCTATTGCTTGTAAAAGAAAGTAATTGATTTTTATACATCGATCTTATATCTGGATCCTTATTAAACTCTTCTATTCATTGTAATAATATTTTTTCAGTGATTTTCTTGGATTTCCTAGGTTGTCAATAATATTCTACAAATAATGAGTTTTGTTTCTTTGCAACCTGCATTTATGCAGTTTCTTTCTTTTCTTTTCATAGAACAATGACCAGGACAGCGAGTATGATATTAAGTACTACTGGTGATAATGGGAATTCTTAACTTTTATCTTATTCCTAATTAAAATGATTATATTTCTAATGTTTAACCTATAAGTATTTTATCTGCTGTAATTTTTGACATGTTTTTCTCTTCATTTTTGTTCCTCTTCATTTTTTCATGGGAATGTTTGTTGTTTTCTTTTCTGACCTGTTTTCTCTTTCTTAACAATGTTTTTTTTTAAGATTTTATTTATTTATTTATTTGACAGAGAGAGAGAGAGAATGATCACAAGTAGGCAGAGAGGCAGGCAGAGAGAGAGGGGGAAGCAGGCTCCCTGCTGAGCAGAAAGCCCAATGCAGGGCTCAATCCCAGGACCCTGAGATCATGACCTGAGCCGAAGGCAGAGGCTTTAACCCATTGAGCCACCCAGGCACCCCTCTCAACAATGTTTTGAGTAGCTTTCAAAATCAAGAAGTATATAGATAAATAATTTTAAATGTCTGTATAATATTTCATTGAATATACATACTAAAATTTACTTACCTAGTCTTCTATTGGTAAACAAAGTATGTGTATTTAACAGGTTAATATATATTTAAGCTACACTGCTTTGAATTTTTTTGTACAAACAACCTTCACATCTGTTTGATTCTTGACAATTGGATAGCTTGTGTTAAATGTAAGGTGGGGGAGCCTGTGTGGTTTGGATGGTTAAGCATCTGCCTTCATCTCAGGTTATAATCTTAGGGTCCTGGGATAGAGCCCCACATTGGACTTCCTGCTCAGTGGGGAGTCTTCTTCTCCCTCACCCTCTGAGCTCTCTCTGTCTCTCAAATATTCTCTGTCTCTTAAAAAAAATTAAAAAAGAAATAAATGTAAGGGAGGTATCTAACTTTATCGTGCATTATTACAAATTGTTGAGGGCTGAATTGCCCTCCAGAAAGGATATATCAATTTATGCTGTCATCAACAGTGAATTTGTGTGCCCATTTCCCTCTACCCTTGCCAGCTCAGCATTTTGAGGATCTTTTTAATCTACAAATTTGTTAGGTAAAAAAGTGATGATTTGTTGTTTTTATTAGCATTCATTTTGTTATTAGTTGAACATTGATAATTTTTCTTTCTTCTTTTGTAAGTTGCCTATTTGTATCTTGCTTTTCTTCCTATTAAGGCATTCTTTAGTTCCTTATTGATGTTTCATTGATATTTACTTTTATTCCCTTGGAGAATGTTATTTTATTTATAAATAGGAAGACAAGTTAAATCACACTTCCCTCCCTAACTACCAGTCTTTATTTCTTCTTTATAGTTACTAGATTCCTATGTATACTTCTAGACTTATGAAATATCTATTCATGCATATATATCTTTTTATTCACACAAATGAAGCCATAGAATTTGCACATTGTTTTGTACCTGGCATTAAAAAATGTGACAAACACTCCCTATTCATTTATTCAGTAAATACTTACTGAGCACCCTTTATGTACCAGGCACAATCGTACTTATTTGGGCTATATTAGTAAACAAAAAAGATAATTCCCTCTCTCATGGAGTTTACTTACATTGTGTATGTAGGGCTGCCTGTCTTTAACTGCTGTATAGGATTCCATGGGTAAAGGAAGCATAATTTACTTATCCAACTCTTTCTTAATACTTTAGTTGTTTCTAGGCATTTGCTATTACTAACAACACTACACAACTTTTTGACATAAATCTTTAATCAATATGTCCATATATCTAGAGGATAAAATCCTAGACGTAGAGTTTCTGGGTATGTGTACTGTGTAAAATTTTTTGTTATAGAAATTTGAAACATATATAAAAGCAGAGGGAATATTGCTTCAAATTTATTTTCTTTGATCATTACAAAATCTTATTTATTTTTATTTGTTCTGAATAGTTTTCCACATATGGATATACTATATATTGTTTGTTTATCCACTCAATTTTTAAAGGACATCTTGGTTGCTTCAAAGTTTTGGTAATTATGAATAAAGCTTGCCATTCTTTTTGCTCTCTTCTGGAAGCCATCCATTTTGATAATATTCCACTTAAAGAGTGGTGCTATTTCTCATGGGTATGGATAAAATAAGCGCTCTCATATACTCTGGTAGAAGTTGGAATCTGAAGAGATACACTGGAGGGCAATTTGGCATATCTCTTAGCATTTAAACTGCACATGAGTGGGAATTCACCTTTTCCTATTTCTTATAGAGAAACACAGATGTGCAATAGGTAATGTTTACATCTGGAAATCAGTCCATTCACAACAAGTCAGCAGCTGGAACTAAAGGAAGCTGGGCACCAAGGATTAGAGCAAAGGGTAAGCCTCTAGGACTCACCAGAATTAGACCGCAAGGCAAAGAAACTGAATCAGAAACCTCGTCATATGGTCTAGGCTAACACAGTGAGGAGTAGAAATAGGTTGTGAATCCGAGTTTTATCTCAGACTCACTGGATGTCTGGTTGGTGACAGAAGAGCTCATTCCAGATTCCCTGC
>CM052800.1:91067766-91156004 GCA_028533885.1 Nasua narica | reverse complement strand
GAAAACAGATTCAGTGCGATTGTGAGGAGATCCACTCTGAATAGTTTTGCATGTGATTTTAATAGATAAAATGCCTGTCTAAATAAAAACCAAACTTCTTTTGTAAAAGCACATTTTAACTATTTCAAGATACGAGAAGGTGAGTTGTTCAATGTCAGGAACATTGCAGTTTTGAAGATTTTCTACATCATAGAACTCTACACCCCCTGCCCTTAAGCACCAACATTCTTAGATTCACCGTTCTTATTATTCGTTCTAATGGTTTCCATAAATGCATAGTTTAGGATCTCCTAGGCTGATGCTTCTCACATTTGCTCCCAGTGGCAGAGGAGAGAGAGTAAACACGTCCCCCAAGAGCTGTGGACTCACCTACAGGGGCCCCTTGGAAAAAACAATGCCTTTGAAGTCTCAGGTTTCGCTTCACAAATTGAGTGGATTTTAATACATATCAGTGTTTTTAACTACAAAAACGACATTAAGTAACATGGCCATGGCTGGGAAATATGGCACAATCCCACAGTCAGTTTTGGGAGCCTGGCATAAAGATTTCTGGAAGGGCAGGAAAGGAGTAGACATGCCAGTAGGGAGCACTTCAGTGTTTGTCTCCCTTGGGATTTTCCGGTGGTTATCTCCTGTGGTATTTCACTTCTCTTTGCTCCTGAGATTTGCTTTCATTCGGCATCTTGGCCTTGGATATTTGTTTTTATTAATATTTTGGCTATTTTTCCAATGAACATGGTCTAACAAAAATGGGGCTCAATTTTTGGCCTTCAGCAATGTCCTTTCCTCAATTCCCAGGATTACTCACTCTTATTTTCGTAAGTCCCAGACTCCTTCCTAAATTTAACCTTCCTGATGATTCAACTTTCTTTCACTTTCTCATTTCAATACTGCTCACTTTGTAATATTTTTTTGTTTGTTTTAAAAATAACTAAATAATGTATATATAGCAGTCCCACGTCTTCTAGAACAAATTAAAAATTGTTCCTATACAAGATCATCACAAATGGGAGGAGAAAAGCACGACTGGTAAAAGTTATACTATTAATATTTATAATAATGTTAATAATGATAATGATAATGATGATGATGATGATGATGATGAATGGTAAACATAAGAAGAAGCCAGGGAGAATGTTAGTTCATAGGATCTTGCTTAAAAGCCCATTCTTTATCTTCAGACATCCTGAATTTTTGCCAAACTCAAAGTAGAAATGACTCTGATGACTAAAAACATATTTTGGTGAATTTAGAAGTGCTTTGCTGCTTTACTGTTTTATCTCAAATTCTCTTTTGCTTCCCACCCCTCATATATATTCTTTATTATCTAACACCTTTGAGATGTCAGAATTAGTACATGCCTGCAGGAAAGGCACTGCGAAATGTTTTGTCAATGTGTTTGACATAGGAACTTCTCTTCATGTGATTTCAGTATAGGATTGACTTAGGGAGGTTAAATGTTTATTAAAGATGCAGATTCTGTGACCTTCATGTTACCAGTTGTGGTGGACTGTATTATTTGTTCAAAACGTTGTCTTCCTCCCCCTCAGTGGATTTATTCCAACAGAATCCCTTCCTGGGGAAGTTGTTGAATCTGTCAGCCTTGGCCTCATAACTAACTTTGGCCAATGTGACATGTGGCTCATTCAGGACAATGCATTACGAGCCATCCCACCGTTTCCCAGAGCTCTTTCCCTTTGCAATGAGAACAGCGTGCCCCAGTTAGGGGCATCTCTTTCCATCTGGATCCTGGGATGAGAAACTCGTGTGAAACAGAGACAGCATATCCTTATGTGGGAGAAACAAATCTCTTTTGTTAGCCACTGAGATCCTGGGGTCATTTGTTGTATCATACACAATGGGTGTATGATATGGCAGTGAAATGTTTATCAGACAATTTTACCTATTCATGAACAATGGTAGTTGGTCCTAGCTAGATCTGTATTATATATTAGTTAATGCAAGAGCAAATTTAGCAGGAGAGCAACAGTCATTGATTATATTCAGCAAAACTCTTTCTTAAATCTTATTTTTGAATAAATAAGGACATGTGAAGTCGAATTTTGTCATATTCTTCCTCTTTCACTGAAAGTTTTTAGAGAAGCCCCATTTCTAGGCTTGGTGTACAGACATGTAGTACATTTCCCAATCCACTGGTTTTCTCAGTATAGTTATAAGGTATGCTGAAGCAGTCAAGATTCCTGGGTTTCAAGGGGCCTTAAGTTAGGTTCCTTGGAAAGAAGAAATGAGGTGGAAATTCGTGCATAAGAAGTTTACTACGGAGAGCCCTTGGAGTCAATACCTGGGGAAGGGAAGGGAAAGAAATGAAAGGGAAAGGAGCATGATTGGACACAAAGAAAAGTTGGGCTATAAAGCAGTCTGACCAAAGGACTCACTTTGCCTCCCAGGGAGTTCTAAAGCTGGGCTGGTCCTTCAGAGATGTCCAAAGTCAGGGTGGAGGGGTGGGTGTAGTTATATTGTACACTAACCCATTCATTGGATGTAGACTCCCTAAGGGCGCATGACCTCGGGCAAGGCAACTCTTTATTTTATTTTGTTTTTTTAAAGATTTTATTTATTTATTTGACAGAGAGACAGGGAGAAAGAGAGAGAGAGAGAGAGAGACAACGAGAGAGAGAACACAAGCAGGGGGAGTGGGAGAGGGAGAAGCAGGCTCCTGCAGAGCAGGGAGCCCAACCTTGGGCTCAATCCCCGACCCTGGGATCACGACCTGAGGCAGACACTTAATGACCGAGCCATCCAGGTGCCCTGAGGCAACTCTTTAGGGGAGGCATTACCACAGAGGGCTGACAGTTGAAGACTCTCTGCTGGCTGCACTCCCAAATGCTGGGGGAATAAGTCCTTTGTCTCGAAGGGGATCTGGGTAACACACCACAGCCTCCTCTGAAGTCCTTCCCTTGTGTTGCTCAGATTCATTTCATTATGAAAGTTCTGAGAGCAGATCTTCCCGAATTTTGTGGGGCTTCTTTCCTGGGGAAAACTTGTAAGAGAAAGATTGATGGGATGTGAATGGTGGGATGTGAATGACAGCCCCTGTTGCTGTCTTTGGTCTGAGAACTGCAAATGAAATTCACTCATGTTCCCATATGATCCAATCTAGGTTACTCTGTTTTCAGCTTCTCTGCTGGTCTCTGCCACCTAGCATCATGATTTTGCCTCTGGTAACCATGCCTTTCTCAGGCTGTGGCTTGAATATTTGCCCATTTACTATCAAAATTGAATAAGGGAATATACAGAGGTGCCCGTGTGAATCACCAAATGTCAACATATTCCTTCTCGTGCCCATTGTGGAACAGTGGCTGTTACCTCCTCTTACTTAGGGCTGGATATCCCAGCCAGGTTGGTGCTGCATTTCTTGTTTGCTAGTCACTTGTTGAGAGGGGCCTGAAGCTTCAGCTATAATTTATGGGCCTGAGGTGTCAGCTGAAGCATAGCTATAACTACATCCCGTGGAGAAAGTGTTTGCCTTTTGTAAACCATGACCTCTAAACCCGCAGAACCCGGAGCTGACAGGACAGTAAGCACTAATTCTCCAAGTTGATTAGTGGGAGTTGTAGTATATGGGCCATTTCTGCTTTCATCCCTTGATTCCTGGACCCATGTATTTTACCTGTTGGTGGCATAACACTGTATAAAAGTCATCTGAAAATGCTTATTGCAGGATCCTGAAGGATAATGTCCTATCCTCCCAAACTTTAGATAGTGATATATGTTAAAAAAGAGAGAGAGAGAGACAAAAGGAAGTGTAGGATGGGATGGTCAAAATTATAGATAGGGGAGCCAAGGCAGGCCTCACCTAGCAGTGACATTTGAGTAAAGATCTAAAGGAAGAGGGAAATCTAGGGTAAATTTATTCCAAACTAGGGTACAGAAAGTACAAGGCCTGTGATAGCAGTGTTTCTGGCATGCTCAAAGAACAATGAAGTGGTCGGAGCGCCAAGAGTGGAAAAAGAGAAACTGGGTTTTGGTGGATGATGTCAGAGTGGTGATAGGTGACCATATATATAAAATGTTTGCTTTTACTCTGAATTAACTGAGAAAACACTGGAAAGTTCTGAGGTAAGAAACGATATGATATGACTTAGGTTTTATCAGAATCTCTGACATATTATTGAGGATAGACCAAAAGAGAAAAGATGGAAACAAAAATACCAGTTACAAGGCTATAACCTTAATATGAGGTAAGAGATGATGGTAGTTGGAGCAGGGTGGTGAGAGTGGGTGTGGTCTTACGGATCAGAGCTTCTGAGGCAACAGTCCCAATACGTTCAATGTCAGAGGGGCCTCTTAGAATTGCATAATGTGGTAATACCGGGTCAGTCAAATTCTTGCTACATTTTTGAAGCAGAGGCAACCAGATTTGCTGATATGGCATGTGAGAGGAAGAAATATGAAGGATGACTTCAAGGTTTCTGGCCTGAGGAACCAGGAAGTTGGGGTTTCCATGAACTGAGATGGAGAAGACAGTGGAAGGAACAGATTGAGGGATGGGAATAATATTAGGAACTCAACTGTACACACGTTAAGGTTGAGATGCCTGGGAGACATTCAGTTGGCAACTAGATCTGTGAGCCTAGAAACCATGGGAGGTGTTTTGAGTTCCATACTTAGGAATCATTAACATAGATTGAATTTGAAGCCATGAGAATGAAGGGGATGGCTTACTAACCATGGCGAGAATAAACGAGATCAGTTAAGGAGGGAGTGTGGGTGAGGAAAAAAAGAGACTAAACCAAGCCAGAGATGGAACCAGATGTACTCCATGTTCTGAATCTGGGGAAATGAGAAGGATCCAGCCACAGAGATGAAGCAGGGGTAGTCAGAGAGCTGGGAGAAACGCAGGCCAGGAGCCACCTTGGACAGTCAAGTGATCAGGGTGCTTGAAGAAGAGACACAGAAGGAATAAAGTAGCCAGGCATAAGGCTTAGGGATTTTTATCAGGGTTGGTTCTCTGGACAGTTTTAATCTCTGTGTTTAGTGTTGTCTTAGAGAATACAATGCAGCATTAGAGCACATGTGTTCTTGCATCTCATTGGAACTTAGACAATAAAAGTCCAGCTTCTCATTTTGAGAGCAAGTCTGGTATTCTAGAGTACAGATCCACAGGCATTGAGGACATTTCAAAGCACTCAATCAGGACTACAGTTCTTTCATTTCTATCTTTCTTAAAACACCTATTTTAACAAGTTGTTTTTGGGCCCTTGCCTGGAAAGCTAAAAAAAGCCAGAAGCTGTCTGTTGTCTTAAGCCCACAGCCGAGCACAGTACATGAGAAGGATGTGTCAACATACATTGCTGGATTTATGCTGTGGTATGGCTAAAGCCATGCTCAGAAGCCCCAGCAAATAAAAATAACATGGAAATTCCATGTGTTATCAAATTGATTGGGAGAATGCTTTTCCATTTTTTTAAATAAGACTTTCGAGGAGAGAGAAGTGGCAATAAGAATTTTAAAACAAATATTTTCAGAAGACAAAAGAATTGACGTATTTTGCTATAAGTTATTTCAAGCAGAAATGTGAATTTTTTCTTTTTTTATTTTTTTTAAAGATTTTATTTATTTATTTATTTGACAGAGAGAAAGAGATCCCAAGTAGGCAGAGAGGCAGGCAGAGGAAGGCCTAAGGAGGAGGGGAAGCAGGCTCCCTGCTGAGCAGAAAGCCCCATGTGGGGCTCAATCCCAGGACCCTGAGATCATGACCTGAGCCAAAGGCAGAGGCTTAACCCACTGAGCCACGCAGGTGCCCCTGAATTTTCTTTTTAAAAATGTAGGGGAAGGGGTGTTTCCACAAGGTTATCTTTAAGCATGCCTACTGACCAGCACAACTCCTCATAGTTATGTTTTCAGCAGTATATTATTCTGAGGGATGGTTACAAAAATGTAAGGGAAAACTACTCTTGTTGATAAGAATATAATATTTGGGGAGAATATGGGTCAGTTCTCTTTCTAAATACTTCCTCCTGAATTGCGGCATCATAACAAGTTCTGTATGATTTCAGTCATTTCAAACATATCTTATGATGGAGAAACATGGAGAAGGATTTTTTTTTTAAAGATTTTATTTATTTATTTGATACAGAGAGAGAGATCACAAGTAGGCAGAGAGGCAGGCAGAGAGAGAGGAGGAAGCAGGCTCCCTGCCGAGCAGAGAGCCCGATGTGGGGTTCGATCCCAGGACTCTGAGATCATGACCCGAGCCGAAGGCAGCAGCTCAACCAACTGAGCCACCCAGGTGCCCCGGAGAAGGATTTAAATAAATGAATATCCAAAGCAGTTTTAAAGTAAGTAAAATTTCCTTTTCCACAGAAGAAAATACTGTAAAAGTGTTCAGTGCTGTTCATTTCAAATTTAAGTTTTAGTCACAGGAAAGTTATTAAAACTTCTGCACCTCTGAGTAAACTTCTTTTTAAAGTTAAAGGAAACAAAAATTTGTTTTTTAAAAATTTTGAATAGCTTATTATGAATAAGCAACTTTGTTAAACAACTAAGCAATTTCTAGCATATTTTGGTTACACAGATATGTACAAAAATTAATTTCTTAAAAAACTCTGGACTTAAATATTACCAGAAATAACTCCGTGCTACTGAATTATTGCCCCGACTTGCATTCTATAGGCCCTACATCCTTTCACAAGCTTTTTTTAGCGTCTCAGTGGATCTCTGGGTTAGACCATGATCCTTCTTTTTTTTTTAATTTAAAATCAATTAATTAACATATGGTGTATTATTAGTTTCAGATTTAGTGATTTGTCAGTTGCATATAACACCCAGTTCTCATTCCATTAAGTGCCATCCATAATGTCCATTACCCTGTTACCCCATACTCCCATCTACCTCCCCTCCAGCAACCCTGTTTGTTTCTTACAGTTAAGAGTCTCTTATGGTTTGTCTCCCTCTCTGATTTTGTCTTATTTTTTCCTTTCCTTTCCCTATGTTTACCTGTTCTATTTCTTTTCTTTCTTTCTTTTTTTTTAAACATTTTTTATTAATTTACTTGAGAAAGAGAGATCATGAGCAGGCGGGAAGGATAGAGGGAGAAGCAGACTTGTGGACAGGATCCCAGGATCCTGGGATCATGACCTGAGCTGAAGGCAGATGCTTAACCAACTGAGCCACCCAGAAGCCCTGTTCTTTCTGTTTCTTTTCTTTTCTTTTCTTTTCTTTTCTTTTCTTTTCTTTTCTTTTCTTTTCTTTTCTTTTCTTTTCTTTTCTTTTCTTTTCTTTTCTTTCTTTAGAAAGAGAGGGTGAGTTGGGGGGGAGGGGCAGAAGGAGGTAGCCTTGATCTCACAACCCTCAGCTCATGACCTGAGCTGAAATCTAGAGTTCGACATTTAAGTGACTGAGCCACCCAGGTGCCCCATATGAGCCCCAGGTTCCACATATAAGTGAAATCATATAACTATCTTTCAGTGATTAACTTATTTCACTTAGCATAGTACCCTCTGGTTCCATCCTTTATAACCTCTGTCGGTGATGGGTGATGGAGGAAGAGCCTGGTCCCATGCTGACCTCATACAAAACCACTAGGGGGCGACATTTCACGCTCCTGCCTGCACACCCTGCCAAAGGGGCGGATCCCCAAAGTCCCAAACCTCGGTTTTGGAATCGGTAGTGGGCGGTCCCTTGTTGAGCTCTTTCCTCCTTGCCCTCTGAGCCCTGAGGCAGCTCTTTCTCCTTCTGAAAACAGTTCCTTCACGTGCCCCTTGAGGCTTCTTTCTCTATAGCAGCATTTTTCCAAAGGCAGGCTGGTGGGTTATGAAATCAATTCAGTGAGTGAAAGAGGGAGGTATTAATAATTACACTGGGACAACAGACATAAACTGGAACCGTTCTGGAAAAACCAGGACATGTGCTCACCTACTATTCAAGACCAACATTATAGAAAATGAAATGGAATCAGGGCAGAAAAGATCAGTGTATCACTTTTGAAAGTATAAATAGCATTTTATGAAACTGTTGCCATGAGTAGGTTAAATCACATTTCTTCCTGGAGTCAGAGACAAAAATGCTTGAAAAATCATCTCTCTCTAGGGCTCAGACTAGTCTGTAGAGGGGGTCTTAGGAAAGGTCATTATGCTTTCCTTCTCCTCTGTTGTTCTCACCTGACCAGCCTCCAGAAAAATAAACCTAAAATTCTCCAATAAAGCAACTCTTACCACTAAACTCCTTCTGCTTGAACCCCAGTACTAGGCCTAGGTTAAGCTAAGTTCCCTTAATGCCTATACGGTACTTTTCTTGCCCGGAATAGGAGGAATATAAGTGGTTCATCTACCATAAGGGTATCTAAATGTGAACTTTGGTGGAATAGAAGCTGATAATAAATAAATAAATAAATAAATATTTAAATATTTAAATAAATATTTTTTTTTTTTTGCCCTCTGCTAGTTCCTTGAGGGTAAGAGCCTTCTGCGAGAATAGCCCAACCTGAAAGATCAATGCCCCTCAGGAAATGCTTATCGAACTCCCCTAGTCTGAAAACTGGATTTTTTCTCCTGCCTCTCCCAGTGAAAACCGATAGCCATGTGATGTAACTGCCTTCTTCGTGGAACCGCTCCAGTGTTTTCTCTCGGCAGGATAAGTGACTGGTAGGAGGAAATATACATTCTAGAAGTAATATTACATGGGGGATAATTTCCATAAATCAGTCAGTCCAGCACTTGGTATCTAGTAAGTGCTCAGTAACGTTGAGTGTTGTTATTCCTGTTAAGTAAGCAGAGTAAAGCCAAATGACATAGGAAAAAAAAAATCACTGTGTCCCTTCACAGAGTGGGGCAGGGCCTTTAAAATTTAGTTGGGCGGTTCTGTTTATTAGGTACACCATTAGTGAATTATATTTAAGTGATCTTGTGATCAAGTTGCTTTTCTGGGTCATCTCTGTGCTCTCTCTGTACCCAGAAAACACAGAGCAGAGTTTTTGCCAGGTTGGGAGCCAAGAACAGGCTCGTTAGCTCCAGGACTATTCCTGCCAAAATGGAAATGTCTGTGATTCGGTTCAGGCGGGCTCCTGCTCCGGACTCTGCTGGTAGTCGGAGGGAGAATTGTCAGGCCCAAGCAGATGAACAGGGATTCTCAACCTCGGCACACCTGACATTTTGGGTGGGATGGGGCGGGTCCATGCCCCGTAGGATACTTAGCAGCACGCAGGTCTAGATTCCTTAGATACCAGGAACGTCTCCGTCCTGCTCAAGTTGTAACAACCAAAAACGTTTTCAGACATTACGAAACGTCCCCTGGGACCAAAACCACTGAGACAGAGTAAGGATGAAAGTTAAGATAATCGTCCTAAAGCACAGCAGTATTAAATGACTTTAAATGTATATATTTGGACTTTAGTAATGTATATATAAGCCCGTGTGTGTGTGTGTGTGTGTGTGTGTGTGTGTGTGTGTGTGCATATATACATATAGAGAGACTTAACAAGTAGCCACCATAAAGGACACTTTTGCAAGGTTTATTACTACTGTATTATGAATAATATAACTTAAAGTGTCTCACCTTTTAAAATGCAGCCAAAATCAAGACATCACTCCCTCACATTTCGCACGCACTCCACGCCCCAGCGTTGCCGTCTGCTTCCCGTGCACTTCCCTTCCTGGGCAAACTCCTCATTCTCCAACGCCCAGCTCAGATGTCACATCCTTTTTAAAGAATCCCATGTGTGCCAGTGGCATTTTATGTATATCTTCTATCACCATTTTCACACTTCATGATAATTAGGTGTGGGTCTGTCTTCCCAACAAGGGTGGGAACTGTCTTACTCACTTTTCCACTTGCAGCCCTCCCTCAGCACCGCGCCTCTCACAAAGCCGGCCCACAGTAGATGGTTGTCGCTGAGGTGGCGTGGGTGCTGAACATTGGCGTTTCCGTCTTCTACTCTACTTTGGACAAGTCACTCAACTCTGAAAAATTCAGCTTCGTCACCCACAGAACGAAGGTAATAGTATCTGCAACTTGTTGTTGTGATTTAGAAGCACCGAGTTAGAGTGGTGCTTCTTTGGGAAACGAACCGTGGCCTGTGGTGGGCCAGAAAATAGGAAATCCATCCCTAAAATTTTGTAGTTGGGCATAGCCTAGTTTTGACTGAGGATTCCCAGGAGAAATTTGAAGCATTATTCATTATTTGATTATGACTATGTAATAATTTCATAATGACTTGCATTAAAAAATATTTTTCTTAATTCTACTTCAACTCCCAGAAATATAGCCAGTGAACTACATTCAGGGCTGGAGGGAGGCCTAAAACCTACCGTTTTCTGGATATTACTGTTCTTGAGACCTCATTAGCACTCTACACTGAAGAGGCCTGGTGAGAGTGGCTTATATCCTCATAAGTTGGGCACTGCTATAGGGAACACCTCATTACATTCCTGTGATTCATCTGCTCTCTGCGTATCCCACTGGGAGGCAATGTGGAACAGAAAGATAATGGGTTCTGGGGCCAGATGATCCACTTGTTGGTGTCGAATCTTTCACAAGTCGTTTGCGTTCTCTGAGCCTCATTTTCCACAGCTTTTAAAAATGAGAATAAGAATAGTAATATCTCTCTCATAATTGTTTTGAAAATGTAGAGGTCTTTTACAGTGGATTTTAAGACAATGAAACTACTCTGATACTGTAATGGTGGACACATATCATTATACATTTGTCCAAACCCATGGAATGTACAGCACCAAGAGTGAACCCTAGTGTGAACTATGGACTCTGGGTGGTTGATGGGTCAATGTAGATTCATCCATTGTAACACATGTAGCAGTCTGGTGGGGGATGCTGATAATGGGGGCTTCCCTATCTACGAGTAGAAAATCTCTGTACCCTCCCCTCAATTTTGCTTTGAACCTAAACCTGCTCTAAAAAATAAAATCTATCAAAAAAAAAAATAAAAGAGGTTATATGTATAAAACATCTAATATATTCCAGGCTCATAGGGAGTACTTGCCCAATATTAGCTACATATCATTCACAGATGACAGAGAACATTTATACCTCATTCTGCTGTCTGTCTACCATGTGGTGTGTATCTGACTTGCCTCTTTGCTATCAAAGGCTCTGACACAAAGATCCTGAACCCATGTCAGAAACTCTTCCGGTATTATTAATAGGGGTATTAATATTGCCTAGCCGTAATAATGTTATTGATGACAATATCAACCACAGGAAACATGCATTAAATATTAGCACACCTGCATTTTCCCACAGTCTCCATCATATATACTAACCCAATAACCTTATGAGGGAAATTCTATTATTACCCCATTCAACAGATTAAGTGAGGTGCAAATGGGTTAATTGTGCAACATCACAGAATTGAAAAGTGGGAGGGAAGTGGAATTGAAAAACACGGACACGTGCCAAAGAAGTTTCTTCTTAACCACTGGGCCTCCAGATGATGGCAGGCCATTGTTTTGGTGACTCCCTCAACCAACACACATTGAACTGTTATTTCCCTCCAGGCACTCACATTCTGAGCGAAGATGAATAAAACATCCTTGCAGTCCTTGAAGAGTTCACAGAGTGGTAGGGAAGACAGACCTGTAAAGACAATGATTTCCATGTAATGTCATAAAAACACCAAAAGAGGCCGTGTTAAGTATAGTGGAAGCACCAGGTCTCCAGGTCACGTCCTCCTGAGAGAGGGAGGGGCCCCTTGAATGAATTAAATAGTTGAACCGCCTTCAATAGCAACGAGTACTCAGCAACAGAAGTGGCTGGTCAGACACAGATAACTCCCGATAAATTTGGCCTGAAACCTACCTAGAGATAATTTAGGTTTTTGTCACTCAGCCCATTATTTTAATACCTGGCTTATCTTTGGGAGAAAAAAAAAAGTAATAAAATATTCTGTGACTTAGAAGTGAGGCGGTTGCTGATATTTGTCCCTAGTATCAATGAAACTGATAAGCTGTGGAGCAGGTACTTGGCTTGTTTTATAAAAATTAAAAAGTGCTGTCCTTTGCTGTTTATGTCTTCTGATAAAGACTGTATTTTCTGTATTATACGGCAATAGGGTGACCTCAAACTTTGTTCTGACCAGAGGAAATTAGAAAGAAACGTTTTAGGCCGACTTGTTTCATATGCTTATTTTCTGAGTTGTTAGGGAAAATGTGAGATGGCAGGATACTTTCAGGAAGATTGCTCACCAAGTATATTTGTGCTCTTCTAATTTTCCCTGATGGCCTAGGAGGGAACTGCGGTCTCAGAGAAAAAGCCATTATTCTAGGAATGCCCATCTGTAATGAACGCATTGTGGCTCTCAACAAATACATCGCTTAAAGGATGGAAAAACTGGGATGTGTACTCAGTGCCTGGGGCTTTCCTTCCATCCGAGGGGAGAAATGAGCTCCCCTGGATTCTAATGTTGCAATTTGGCAAAACAGGCCATTCCCCCACCAAGAAAGATCGTGAATTTAGGGACGCTTCTTACGTCAATCTCCTAGGTAGCTGGACTAAAATATGTAGGAGTTTTAAGCACTTAAAAAAAGCCACTAAGAGAGGATTCCAAGCATGGTGAAACTGCCTTCGTTATGAAGCGAGGTCTTGGGTTGTGAAAGGAGATATTCCTCCGGCTGTGCTGTTTGGTGGCCCTGGAAAGATCAGGGGCTGTCAGGGGACCAGAGAGCTGCTGCGGGGGGGAAGTGGCATGCAGCGATGCGATCTCTTGTACTAAGACTCTTAGCCTTGCAGAAGGCTTTTCAATGATCCAGGGCAATGGATCATTGAAAGCTCCCCCTCCTTTTTTCTCTGTCCCAAACACCTGGCAGATATGAAATATCTGTAGTAGAAACCATTGCAGGGTTGGGTATCAGAAACTCTGGGAAAGGGATGAGGTTGGCAGGAAGGAACGAGGTGGGAAAAGCAAGGCAGTTTAAAAAAAACAAACCCAGTGGGTGAGTGGGAATTTCCATCCTTAGCTGTGAGGAGACACTGCTATTCCAGTGAGAGCCACTCTCCTTTGGGACATCTGTGACAGAAGCCACCACCCTCAAAGATTATATTGGTTCAGATGTAGGCCACTCCTACATTATCTGTTAGCATTAAGTCTGTTCTTCTGTTCTCTGGAATCTCCTAGAACATGGCTATTGTCCCTTCCCCGGTGATTATTCTTCAAATATTTAGAGTCAGATCCCCTCACAGTTTTCTTTTTTAGTTTAAACTTCAGCCGGTTTTTTTTTTTCCTTGCCCATCCTACATCCCTTCCTCAGGTCCCCACTATGTGCCAGGTAAAGCCAGGTAATCTGAAAATCAATTCCATGTAGTGCGTCAGCCACTGGTAATAAGTTACTCTTGTATCTCTAATCACGAAACAGGAAGAGACCTTGGAGGTCAGCTCTGCCCAGTTCCGCTAAAGAACTAAAGAATGCCCTAGAGGAAGAAAGGGCAAGCTCTGAATAGGCAACTCACAAAAGAGGAAAGAGAAGTTATCAATGTTCAAACTAATAACAAAATGAATGCTGATAAAAACAACAAATGATCACTTTTTTACCTGTCAAATTTGTAGATTAAGAACGGAGGTAGAGGGAAATGGGCACATTCCTTCACTGCTGATGGCAGCATAAATTGGTATATTCTTTACCCATGGAAATGAGTGGAGACTATGCGGGTGGGTGGATAAATTAGGACCAAAATGCAAGTTTCTGAACTCTCAGTGTGCAGGGTGTGTGCCAGACCACATTCCTGGGAAACGTTTTTTAAAGATTTTATTTATTTATTTAACAGAGAGAGAACACAAGCAGGCAGAGAGGCAGGCAGAGGCAGAGAGAGGAGCAGGCTCCCTGCCGAGCAAGGAGCCCGATGCGGGACTCCATGTGGGACTCAATCCCAGGACGCCGGGATCATGACCTGAGCTGAAGGCAGCTGCTCAACCGACTGAGCCACCCAGGCGTCCCCCTGGGAGACGTTTTAACAGGCAACAAATCAAAGAGTAACTAACCCAGGATAAACTAACAATACAGTAAAGAAACCAGTCTCCTGTAGCTTTTTGCCTATTTCAACCCACTCCATATCATTTAATTTTACAGAACAAGATTATCCCCAAATCAGTGGGGCTCCCTGTTTGTTTCTTCTTATTAAGATAATGGTTTGTTATTATTGTTTTGTTTGATGAAATACACACAAAAAGCAAGCTGCTTTTTCTCTTATTTTTGGTTGGTATTATTTTAGCTTCGAAGATTCTATGGATGTAACTAATTTCCAAAATGGAAGGATCCTTAAAGGACCAAATAATATTACATAGCAGCCATATCATTTACTAGGAAGGAAGGAGAGAGAAAAAAATTCAAAGCATTATTAGTGGTGTGAATATTTTGCCTGGAAATACACAAAAAGTTCATTTTTTAAAACAAAGCCTTAATTTTAGAATAGTTTAAGATTTATAGAAAAATTGCAAATGTAGAAGAGAGAGTTCCATATACCCTGCACCCAATTTCCCCTATTATCAACATCTTACATTAGTATGTTACCTATGACAAAATTAATGAATATGGATACATTATTCTTCACCAAAGTCTTTTCTTTATTCATATTTCCCTTGTTTTTATCTAATGTCCTTTTTCTGTTCCAGGATTCAGTCCAGAATATAACATTGCATGTAGTCATCATGTTTTCTGAGGTTATGGTATGTGTGGGTATGGCAGTTTCCTTAACTTTCCTCGTTTTTGCTGACTTTCACAATTTTGAGAGATATTGATGAGGTATTTTGTAGAAGGTCTCTCAGTTGGGACTTGTCTGATTTTTCCTTATGATTAGACTGGGCTTACGAGTTTTATGGAGGAAGAGCAACAGCAAATTGTATCAGGAGTATATGCTATCAGCATGACCTTGCAGCCGTTGACGTTGACCTTGATCACCTGACTGAGGTGGTGTTTGCCAGGTTTCTCCACCATAAAGTTACTCTGTTTTTCCCTTTTCATACTGTATTCTTTGGAAGGAAATCACTACTAAATGTAGCCCACACTTAAGGGATAAGAAGTTATATTGGACCTCCTATGAGCCGTTTTGAGTTAATTTTTGTGAAATTTGTAGGGTCTGTGTCTAGTTTTATTTATTTGTTTTGCATATGAATGTCCACTTGTTGCAGCACCATTTAAAGACTATCCTTTCTCCACTGACTTGCTTTTGTGCCCTTGTAAAGATAAGCCAACCAGATTTGTGTGGGCCATTCATGTGACATCGAAGGTTCATTTGAGAAAATTAGTTGGCTTTTATTTTATTTCACTAGTTTGTGTAATTTAATTTTATTGAAATCCTTTATCTCCACATACGTAGTTATCATGGTAGCCTTTGGAAGTGGCACCTTTTAATAAGAAACAAAAAGTCCTGGGGTGGCTCAGTCACTTAAGTGTCTGGGTGGCTTGGGTGGCTCAGTCACTTAAGTGTCGAACTCTTGATTTCGGCTCAGGTCATGATTTCAGGGTTGTGAGATCAGGCTCCATGCCCAGTGTGGAGCCTGCTTAAGATTCTCTCTCTCTCTATGTCTCTCTCTTTGCCCCTGCCCCCCTCTTCCCCCTTGTGCTCGCACATACACGCGGGTGCTCTCTCTCAATAAACAAACAAACAGATAAATAAAATCTTTAAAAAGGAAAGAAAAAGACTTTAATTTTAATTTCCTCTTCTGTAGGTAAAGATTAGCAGAATATTAGGGTGAGAAAGGGAATTGAGAAACCCTCCACTCTAACAGTATTGTTTGTCCTGTGAGAAAGGCGAGATGCCCATGAGTTGTTTGCTCAAGGTCAATACCTGGTAAGCGGTTAGGCCATTGACCAACGATGAGTGACTCACTGAGTACTCCAGCCAGGCCTGTCCCCCCCATGTGGTATCCTCGTGTAAACAGAGACTTCTGCCTCTCTAGATCTTTCTCTCCAGTTGCACTTATTCGTGGATATACATGCTTCTTAGCTGACTGAGTAAACATTGCATCGTCCACAAAGCTAACCAGAAAACTACCCCAGGTGTAATCATTCTGAGAAGCCACGTTGGTGAGAGCATGGCACTAATGAAGTAACTCCTGAATTCTGGCACCCTGGGAGACAACTGGCTTATTTTTGATCTGTAGCCAAACTGCCTTTCTAAAACCTTTGAACAGCCTTGGAAGGGTTTGCTTCTGGTCCCAAATGGAACTTAGTGAGAAAGTGTTGGAGTTTTATATATAATCTACTGCTGTTATTGGGGAAAAAAACAGTTCAACAGGCATATCCTGCAGATAATGTCAGGCAGATAATTTGCATATGAGAAAAACAATAGTGCACCTAACCCTGTGTGGGTGGGCATGATGGTGGGTGATTACTTTGTTCACAAGTAAATAAACAGACATATGAAGAGATCATGGATTACTGGGTAAATGGAAAGAAAAGATTTTAACTCTAACCTTGACATTTTGATTCCACAAAATTTCTTAAATGATTAAATGGATTTGTAAATCTATGAATACTTAGGTTTGCATGCTAAACAATGAGATCATAAGATGCATCCTAGTCTTTCTTCTTCTTCTTTTTTTTTTAAAGATTCTATTTATTTATTTGACAGAGAGAGATCACAAGTAGGCAGAGAGGCAGGCAGAGGGAGGGGGGAAGCAGGCTCCTGCTGAGCAGACAGCCCAATGCAGGGCTCCATCCCAGGACCCTGAGATCATGACCCGAGCCAAAGGCAGAGGCTTTAACCCACTGAGCCACCCAGGTATCCCGCATCCTAGTCTTTCATACATTATCCAAAGCGGCAAAAATGATGTTGGACAGTGAAAACTTGTTCTGTGAGTTGAGGGCTTCATTTGACTCTTTCTTTCAATTTTATTCAGATCTATGACCGTAACTGCCTTGCCATGTTTTAAAGTATATTTGATTCCTTTAAATTTCTCCATTATTGCCAAAGTCATAATTAATTATAAAAGCCATCACTTATTAGGCGCCTCCTGTGTGCCTCCTATTATCCTAAGGCATATTTATGCTCATTATTCTCATGCAGTCTTCACAACAATTCTAAGAAGTAGCTTGTATCACTGTCTTCATTTTGTAATGATTAAGAACAATAGTCCTGTAATTTATGTTCAAAAATTGTCATGACTTGCACTTACTGCATCCCAGTCAAAACACCAACTTCCCATGTTCCTGATTACAGCTGGCTGTCCATGAGATTGAATCAGTCATTGATTCATACTAAGGTAAAAATGATGACAAAGGTTTGATTTATCAGTTTAGAAGAGACTTGGAGAAATCAGATCATATGGTAAATTTTCCTGGTAGTGAAAATACATTGTTGGGAAAAGAAGTGCAGGAGAGAGGGAAGAATTTCATACTGAGGAGTCCACTGTCCTTTCAAGTACATTTCTTAAATGTTTACCTGGTAAGATAGTAAACCATCTCATCTGTCAACAAGAACAGTGTGTACCAAAGAATAGAGACTTGGTTTATTCAGGGAGTACTGCTAGAAAAAGTAGAGAACTACATATGTGGTGGAATTTTCAGTCCAAATTATCTACCCACAGGTGGGATAAATGAATTAACTGTAGTTCTGCAGCTAAGAATTCATAGGTGGCAATTATAATAATTAAAGCATGTCCAGGCAAAAGCGTACAAAAGTAATTTAGGGGATGGTTGATATTGAGCATTTTTTTTTATTAAATTTCACATACTTGTTTTCATTTTCTATTTTTCATCTTCCTAAAATTAGACACATTTCTTCTGAGTTTCTAGTACTCACAGACAAGCATTATTGGGAGCATGGCTTCAAGAATACATCTCTGTGTGATTTTGGCTAACCTGCACTGCTCACATTCTCGTGGTTGGAGGCCATGAGGAAACAGAAAACATTTTGTGACCTAAATAATTTGAACTGTCAGTGTCTCTCTCTCTTTTTTTAAGATTTAATTTATTTATTTGACAGAGAGAGAGACAGGGAGACAGGGAACACAAGGTGGGGGAGTGGAAGAGGGGGAAACAGGCTTCCCACCGAGCCGGGAACCTCACATGGGAGCTCGATCCCAGGACTCTGGGATCATCCAAAAGCAGACGCTTAATGACTGAGCCAGCTAGACACCCCAGGGCCCTACATCTTTTTAACCAAAACATGATCACCTGTGGCTGTTAAAGTTGGAGAAGACGGATGGATACTCTAGAGAGCACTGTGACTCAAAGCAAGGGCTCTGGGGTTGGACTACCTGAGATCAAATTCTCAATCTGCTATTGACTAGTCATTTGACCATTAGCATTTATTTAACCATCTTGTACCTCAGTTTCCTCATTTGTAAAGGGGGCAATAATAGTACAATATTTATGTCACAGGTTTGTTGTGAGAAGTTAAAGAATCATTTAGAACAATGCTTGGCACAAAATTAGCATTCAATAAGTGTGAGATACTATCATTGCTAGTTTTTTGATATATGTTGTACTCCACAGTTTGTATCCATATTTAAACCAATAATACACATTCTTTTCATCTGTTTTTCCAGAGTACACTCATCATACTTACCTTAAATGTTTTTGGTAACTTAAGTATCTGGATTAATATGTCAATTTCTATTTTTCTGTGGTTTTCAGTAATTGTTTCTGTCTCCTGGAATGTCTGTTACATGTCTCCCGAATATACCATACATTGTACTTTAAACAATATAGAGACTTAGGGGTGAAATCTTTCTCCAGAGAGGCTTTACCCTTCCTCTGCTAGGGAGCTGACCACTTTAATCCAATCAAAGATAGACCCGACTTCAGGCTGCGTTGCAGGGTTTTTGTTTTTTGGTTTTTTAGCTTTTATTTTTTGGAACAGTGTTAAGTTCACAGAAAAGTTTAGCAGAAAGCACAGAGTTCCTGTACGCCCCTGCCCCTACACATGCATAGCCTCTCCCACTATCAATAGCCTTTGCCAGGAGGGTGCATTTTTTTTTTTTTTTTTTTTACCGAGGATGACTCTGCATTGATGCATCATTATGCTCAGAGTCTGTAGTTTACGTTAGAGTTCACCCTAGGTGAGTGAACCCACACTCTGGGTTTTCACGAATGTATATGACAGGGATCCCCCATCATAGTATCATAAAGACTAGTTTTACTGCCTGAAAAATCCTCTGTGCTCCATCTATTCATGCCCCCCAAGCCCAAACCCTTGGCAACTGCTCATCTTATTTTTGTCCTCGTAGGTTTGTCTTTTCCAGAAAGTCACATAGTGCATTATATTTTTTGTGAGGTTCTTTTCCATCTCTGATCTATCCCTGTTTCTAAGAGGAAGCCTCTGCTATAGACTGAATGTTTATAACTCCCCAAAATTCATATGTTGAAGATTTCACCTCTAATGCGATGGTATTATAGGGTGGCGCTTTGGATGGTAATTAGATATTGAGGGTGTAGGCCTCATGAATGGGAGTGGTGGCCTTAGAGAAGGGACCCTGGAGAGCTCCCTCGGCTCTCCCACCATGTGAGGACAGAGGGAGAAGATGATTATCTATGAACCAGGAAGTCAGCTCTCACCGGACCCCGAATTTGTTGATGCCTCCATCTTGGACTTTGCAGCCTCCAGAACTATGAGAGATAATGTGTAATATTTTTATTGTAGCAAAACACCCTCCTAAGATTCCACGTGAGGACCGGAGGTACCCACTGTGAACTTTTCCTCCTGGTGAGTCCTTTGGGACTGCAAAATCTCAGCTGTCCTTTCACTGGCATTCTGCTTAGTTTCTTAATACCCTGTTCAGGCAGCACTGGAATTTGGGAAAACAGGTCAAGTGTCAGGCTCGATGTTCCACCCACCCTTCTCACTTGAATCCCAGACTCATAAGATTCCAGTTTTTCTCTCCAGCTCCCAAAACTGCCAAAAATTCTGTTGCCTTCTCGGCCTCTTGGTGAAACTCCTCCACATCCATGGCCTGGTCCTTGGCCTCGTGCCCAGTGCTCAGAGTAGGCGAATGCTATTTTACCAGAGGAAAAATCACTTCCAGAATGTCAACTCTCCTCTCCAAGTTTCTTCCTTCTCTGGAATCTTGTTGCTCAAGGCCAAGTTTCCCCAGAAGTTCTTCAATGCTTTCAAGAAGATATTGTTTGTGTACTTTATGCAGCTTTTGTAGCCACTGGCCTTCGTCTCTCCTGGAGGTGGGCGTCCTAACATATGTTCCTGATAGAAGTTTCTGTATTCCTTAGTGCTTCCATTAAGATTAACAACAATATAAACAGTTTAGCCAAGTAATCTACCTAGTCTACAAACCACATGGTTGATCTTATGGATGATTTGCCATTTGCAAGTAAATCTGTACTTTAATTTATCATGGTGTTACTTTAACATATTTGATCATCTCATGTATAAATACTTGTGACTTTTTAAGTGAATTTTCAAATGAATAATCTGGTGATTGTCATCCCCATATTTGTTTAGTATATATGAATTTCAACTAACCAGTAGAGATATTGTGAAAATGTAATTTTATTTTATTTTATTTATTATTATTTTTTAAAGATTTTATTTATGTATTCGACAGAGAGAGAGAGATCATAAGTAGGGAGAGAGGCAGGCAGAGGGGGGGTGGGGAAGCAGGCTCCCTTCTGAGGAGGGAGCCCGTTGCAGGGCTTGATTCCAGGACCCTGAAATCATGACCTGAGCCAAAGCAGAGGCTTTAATACACTAAGCCACCCAGGTGCCCAAAATTTTATTTTATTTTTTTTTGTAAGTCAACTTAATTTTGATCTTGGGCTCCCATTTTACTTGAGTGGCAGAAACATAGTCACAGTTCCTTTGTGGATTTCCCTAGGATGGTGTTTAAGTAACAAGGGACTTGCATAGTGCCAAAGGGATCTAATGCTCAATGTCATCCGTCCATGATGTATCCAGTGATGCAAGCATCATCTTGTCTCTCCATTCCGTGGTCTAGTCTGGCATTTCTTAGCCTTAACTCTTATTTATAAGGCCCCTGTACATCTACTGGCTTTCTTCACTTACCTTGTTTTCATTCTTGAATGTGCAAGAAACTTTCCAGTGCTCCTGAGCCACTCTGGAGGAATGAATTTGTCCCGACTATCTAGACACACTACCTGTTTTTTTCTATAAGGCTTGCTGCCTCCCAGGAGCTAAGCTCTCACTCTCTTTTGGATCAGTCTTCCAATTCCAGGGGCAAGGTAGAGGGATGCTTCACAATGTTTTGCCCCAATATTTTTGTCTATACTATGAGTCCTTTCAACTTTCCTAAATACTGAAACTTTTGAAACTCAAAATCCAGCGACAGTTTGTTTTCTGTTGTCCCATGCATTCCCTGAAATCATTACAACACATTAGTCTAGCTGCAAAGGGGAAAATGAAACACTGGTGAGAAAACAAAGCAAAACATTGGTTAATGTTTCAAAAAATTTACTGTACTACATTCATTCAATAAACTCTTACTTACCGAGCTCCTAATGTATAATGCTGGACAGTAGACTGTAATGATGAATGAGTTGCGGTCCTCAGCTCGGCTGCCTCTAGGGCCAACATGGAACATGCTCAGACGAGAAAGACAGTTTCAAGACTTCAAGTGAAATATGGCAGAGTAAACACACATTTGCTCACCCTCCTTCCCCAAATTGCATTAAGGTGACAGCATAAGGTTTTTTTGTTATTGTTGTTTGTTTATCTCTTTGTTTGACACAAACCTATAAAGGAAAAGAAAAAAAAAAGAAGAAATAACTATAAGAAGAAGATATGGCGGCAGTGGAATATTGGAAACTAGAAAGCAGATGGACTAGCGGCAAACTGAATTAACAATGAAAAACCAAAGCTGGCAGTAAGGAAAACTGAGAAGGCTGACTGAACTACAGGAGCGCAGAAAGGTTTAGAAATATCAGAAGAGGGGTGCATGTGGTGCTGACAGTGGGAAGGTTAGTTGCAGGTCTGTAAGAGAAATGAATTGTCAGCCCAAGTTCTTTCCAGGTGAGAATATGGTTGAGTCCCCAATGGGAGGCTCACTAAATACAAAACAAAGACACAAACAAAAAAGCAATTAAACAATCTAGCCAGAGCACCCTACAAGGATGTGTACCTGCCTTTTCTGGTCAAGTTCTTGTCTTCCTTTATATTTAAATATTAGCAGACAACCAAGGATTACCAGGTGATTAAGGAAAACCTGTGGCACGACAGAGAGAATCAAATCAAACTAACATCTGAAGAAAATAGATATTGTGTATAGAGCAGAAGAAAACTTCAAAAACAAACTTAATAGTTCATCTCCCCATGTGATAAGAAGAGAGAGCATCTGGATGACAATGAGAAAAGGGGATAGAATGAAACTATCCAGAGAACAAAAAATTGCTCTTTGAAGTTAAATAGAAATTTTTAGAAGAAAGTTTGGAAGATAAAGTTGAAACAGTCTTCCAGAAAGTTAATAAAAAATAAAGAAATAGAAAATGAAAGAAGAAAGGAAAAGATTAGAGTTCAGGAGGCCCAACATTCTAATAAATGGGAGTTCTAGAAAGACTACAAAAAGGTTAGGGTAGGATACTTTTGAAGAAATAATCAAGAAGATCCCTTGAATAGATGATATAAGTTTGTAGGTTGAGAGAGCTCACTTTTGCCCTGCATAATGCATGTAATGGCAAAAAAAAATCACACTGAGGCATGCCAATGTCACATTTCAGAACCTTGGAGATAAAGAAAATATCGTATAAATTCTCAGAGATTGAAAACATACAAAAGATCCAGAATAAGAAAAGCACCAGACTTCTCACCCCAGACTTCATACCCCATGGAAAGCTAAACGTCAGTGGAATAATCATGCAAGTTTAAAGACTTTTTACCTCCTTAAGATATTTACAAATGACTTAGCAGATAAAGTTCTATATCTGAAATCTATAAAGAACTTATGAAACTTAATACCCCCAAAAACAAAAAATCCAGTCAAGAAATGGGCAGAAGGTATGAGTAGACATTTCTCCAAAGAAGACATATAAATGGCTAATAGATGCATGAGAAAACAAACAAACAAACAAACAAACAAACTCAACATCACTCAGCATTAGGGAAATACAAATCAAAACCACAATGAAATATCACCTCACAGTGGTCAGAACGGCTAAAATTAACAAGTCAGGAAATGACAGATGTTGGCAAGGATTCAGAGAAAGGGGAACCGTCTTGCATTACTGGTGGGAATGCAAATTGGTGCAGCTACTCTGGAAAACAGTATAGAGGTTTCTTAAAAAGTTAAAAATAGAAATACCCTATGACCCAGCAATTGCACTACTAGATCTTTATCCAAAGGGTACAAACATAGTGATTTGAAGGGTCAAATGCACCTCAATTTTTATAGCAACAATTTCCACAATAGCCAAAATATATGGAAAGAGCCCAGATGTCCATCAACAGATGAATGAATAAAGAAGAGATGCTATATATAAATATATGTATAATGGAATATTACTCAGCCATCAAAAACAATGAAATCTTGCCATTTGCAATGATGTGCATGGAACTAGGGGGTATTATGCTAAGTGAAATAAGTCAGCCAGAGAGAGACAAATACCATATGATCTCACTCATATGTGGAATTTAAGAAACAAAACAGATGAACATAGGAGAAGGGAAGAAAAAATAAAATAAGATGAAAACAGAGAAGGAGGCAAACCATAGGAGACTCTTAACTATAGGAAACAAACAGGGTTGCTGGAGGGGAGGTGGGTAGGAGGATGGGGTAATTAGGTGATGGGCATTAAGGAGGGCACTTGATGTAATGAGCACTGGGTGTTACGTGCAACTCATGACTTGCTAAATTCTACCTCTGAAACTAATATGCAGTATATGTTACTTAAATTGAATTTAAATTAAGAAGAAAAAACATTTACATCCTTTTCAGGAAAACACTGGAGAATGGGTTGCCCAAAATAAGGAAAGAAACCAAGAAGAAGACATAGGATCCAGGAATCCAGGAAGAAGACCTGAACCAGGAATGAGGCAAAGGGATGTCCAGGTAGGTTGACCAATTGTTTCAATTTGTCTGGGCCTGGGGGAGGGGTGCCAGATGTGGGACCTTCAGCTTTAAAACTGGGCCAGTCTCTGGTGAGTGGGGATGAGTTGGTCATCCTATGTCTAGGACAACAGTGAGGAGAAGTCTCGGGCAGAGAACTGGCAGCAGACATGGAACAACTGGGCCAGACAGGAAGGAGAGTGTGCTTCAGAAGGGTGGTCTAGAAAATACATCAGCAGAAAACACATACCAACTTACATACGTGTGTGTGTGTATTTCCTGATAAATTTGAATGTATTAAATATTAAAGAAATTCCTCTTTTGGTGGAGAGTTCAGAGCTCAATAAATGCACACAGGCAATGAAACCAATGAGGGTAGTGGAGACAATAGGAAAAACAAAAAGTTATAGATGAAAGAAAGTGAAATTGGGACATTAACATGGCTCTTCTATGAATTATATTTCCATAATAATGCCAATATAAGCACTGAATATTGCTCCACCCAGAATTTCTACCTATTGAGATGGTGGAGAAAGAGGAACAAGAGAGTGTGTGTGTGAAGAAAGCTCATAAATTGTTGTCTTCAGTGGTATGGAGTCAGTAGGTACTATCCTAAAAAAAGGTACATGCTTAAAAAGCATGGGGGCTAAAAAAAAAAAGTTAAGAGAGTTGAAAAAATCTACTTTGGAAGAATGGAACTTAATAGTAGGAGCAAGTAAGGGAAGAGATTTAAATTTTAAGCATATTAAAAAACTCTACTTTTCAAATTATGAGCACAAATATTATGAAACAATAACTTTTTTAAAGATTTTGTTTATTTATTTGACAGAGAGAGAGAGAGATCACAAGTAGGGAGGGAGGCAGGCAGAGAGAGAGGGGGAAGCAGGCTCCCTGCTGAGCAGAGAGCCCGATGCGATGTGGGGCTCAATCCCAGGACGCTGAGATCATGACCTGAGCCGAAGGCAGATGCTTTAACCCACTGAGCCACCCAGGTGCCCCGAAACAATAATTATTTTTTAAAAAGGAAATTATAGTCAGCAGCTTACATTTTAACTTCATTTATGTAATATTTTATCGTTCAGGGTTTTTAATTTTAATGTGGTCAAATGGGTTAGTTTTTCTTCTAGGATTTGTTCTTTGATGTCTTAATTTCTTCATGAATATGATATGAAAACACAAGGTACAGTACAAGAATTGTTAAAGTATGTATAGTACATTACTAATTTATTAAATTTGAAACATACCAAGAAAACTAAAAATGCTATTATTTTTGATTAAAAACATAAATAACAAAAAAACCCCATAAATAACAAAAAAACCAAAACCAAAAAAAACCCCATAAATAACTGTAGTGCCTGGGTGGCTCAGTTGGCTAAGCCTTTGCCTTTGGCTAGGGTCATGATCCTGGGGTCCTGGAATTGGAGTTCACCAGGGACTCCCAGCTCAGCGGGGAGTCTGCTTTCCCCTCAGCCCCTCACTCCCCCCATGCTCTGTCTGTCAAAAAGATAAATAAAATCTTTAAAGAAAAACATAAATAACTAAGGTATATAAGCAGGGAATAGCAATGATAGTATTATTCTGTGTAACATTTTATTTATTTAAAATATGTATAGTTAACAAGGTATTAATTGTACCAAGGTTTTATTTTATTTTGTTTTTTAAGATTTTACTTAAATCTTAAAGATCTAAGAGCACAAGCAGTGGGAGGGGCAGGCAGAGGGAAATGGAGAAGCAGGCTCTCCCCTGAGCAGGGAGAAGAAAGTCGGGCTCAATTGCAGGACCCTGGGATCATGACCCAAGCTGAACTACAGAGCTTAACTGACTGAGCTACCCAGGTGCCCCTGTAACAAAGTTTTAATTGGTAACAATGTATCATTTTAAACTTCTCTATAGTTTGAGATATTTCACAATTGAAAAGAAAACCAACAGGCAACCAAATACACAGAGGCCAGGCTTTACCTTAGCAGAAGAAGGGACTTGGTGCTAGGGATAAAGCACCTAACCCAGACTAGGGGTAATGGTTAGGAAAGACTTCCCAAAGCAAGGACATGGGAGTTACCGCCTTAGGGAAACACTGACAAGCTGGAGGTGGGGGGCTGCAGGTAGAGCTGTATTTCCCCAAGAAAGTGAGGGGCATTTGTGATGCATGTGTTGGAGAAAAATAACAAAGTCCCTACAAACCATGTTCCCTGAGTCTGAATCTCATCCAGAGGTAAGGGTGAAGGTATCACGCAGCAAGGCAAAAGCGGATCCTGGGAGACCAGGTGAGGAATCTGGTGTCTGTATTTAATTGGTAGAGGCTGGAATTCTATACAAAATTGCACACCCCCTCCCCGCCCCACTCCCATCCCCCTCGCAAGGATGCCATCTGCGGCACTGAGCCTAAGCATTTTGCCTCCTCTGCCTTCCCCTTCGCTGATGGGTGCACCATGCATTTGTTCCTGATTGCTTTCCCCTTTTGTGGCGCGCAGGCGCCTGGGCTTCTCCGGTCTGGGCCAAGTGTGTCAAATGCTCCTTTTGGCTCCAGCGGCAGCTCCCATGTGCCCCTCCGCAGCCCCAGTTCACAACTGAAAGCTTTGTCAGTATGTTTTTTCCCTTTTCGTCTCCTTTCTGTTCCAGAACCCCTCCTCCTCTGCACGTGTGGGATTCCTGGACGCTGAGTCAGACACGGGAGCGCCCGACTCCTGCCCACTGCCGAGGACTGACTTGTTTGCTGGGCTCTGCTCCCCGTGCCTTTCTGCGTGTGTGCAGACCCTGTGTGCAGGGTTCCCTTCCTGTGTCTGCTGTGTGTGTGCTGAACAGGGCAGACGCAGATGTGAGAAGTGAGTGCTTTCCTACCCAAGCCCAGCATGAGAGGAACAGGCTTGTGGTAAGAATCATCCGGTATTTATGTATCCTGGCCCTTGTGGCTGAGGTTTATTTTCCTCAAAGGTAGTTTTTGGAAATACTTGGGAATATTTACTTCCTTTCACTTGTGTGATACGAAGCTTCTTTCAATGTGGTGTTCTTTTTTTTTTTTTTTTAAAGATTCTTTTTATTTATTCATGAGAGACAGGCAGAAGCAGAGGGAGAAGCAGGCTCCCCACCAAGCAGGGAGCAGGATGCGGGCCTAGAGCCCAGGACCCTGGGATCACGACCTGAGCGAAGGCAGACGCTTTCTGAATCCCATGTGTACACTTTCTAAAAGCGAGGTTACCCTTCTAATGGGGAAACATAATTAGATTTTGATATTATGTGCTATTTTTTAATGCTGTCTTTTTTAGAATGAAGTAAAATTTACATACAGTGAAACGAACATAAGCAAATCTTGTATCATGAGTTTTGATGACATATACACCCATGTAGTGGTCACCCAAACCAAGATAAAGAACATTTCCATCACTCTCAGAAAGTTCTCCTGTTCCTTCTTTGGGTCAACTTCAACCCTACAAAAACTGCTCTTCTCTTGATTTCTATGGATACAGCTTAGTTTTCATGTTCCTGAACTTCATGTAAGTGAAATCAGATAGAATGCATCTTTTTGTGTCATTTCTTTTGTTCAACATGTTTTTGAGATTATTCCATGCTGTTGTGTTCTCTTCTATTGCCAAATACCGTTCCATTACATGAATATTCAATTCGTTTATCTATTCTCATTTTGATGACCATTTTAGTTGTTCCTACACACTGAATTTTAAAATAAGTAAAATGTTTAAAAGGTTTAGAACTTTTCTTTATAGTGGAGAGTTTTTTTTTTATGAAATCAAAATTACATTCCTAACTGATTATCTAGAAAATTGGAATTAGATTCTCTGTCCCTATTCTGTAGACTGTTTCTTTTGAAAGATAGAAATTTGAATGTAAAGGAAAATATGTCTGGATGGTCCCTCAGTTCCCATTCTGAATCTTTAAAGCCACATTAAATAATAATAGAATTTTGAACTCTGTCTTTGCATGTTACTGTATGAATATGGAGCAGCTAATTCACTCAAACATATTTTTTAGAGGCAGGAGGGGCAGAGGGAGAGGGAAAGGGAGGATCTTAAACTGGCTCCATGCCCAGCGCTACATGCAGGAGGGGCTGGATCTTACAACCTTGAGATCCTAACCTGAGCTGAAATCAAGACTTGAACACCAAACTGACTGAGCCACCCAGGTGCCCCCACTCAAAGACATTTTTTAACACAATTATTTTTCCTGTGTTTCAGAGTGAAAGTGGAGAAATAAAACAATCTGTAGGTATCATTCAAAAGCAAGGTGAAGCTGGAGTTAGAAAGATTGAGCCCCTTAAACTTGGAACCTGAGTCTAGAATTTTATTCATGTCAACCTCTATTAACTAAACTCTTTGAATTAGACAGCTGTTGCTCTGTAACAAATTACCCCAAAACTTGGTGGCTTAAGCCACAAATAATTGTTTAATCTCATCATTTCTGTGTGTCGGAAATTTAGGAGCTGGTTAGCTGGGTAGAGGTGGCCTGGGGTCTTTCAAAGTTGCTATCAAGATATCAGGACATATGGTTTCAAGAGGAACCTTAAGAAAGAAAAATAAGAGAAAAGATGTTTACAATGGGTCTTAGAGGACGAATAGGAGTTCACCCCTGAACCTCTGAAGTAAGAGAATGTAGGGGAAGGTAGAGGCAGGCAGGGGAAATAACAAATACAAAAGCAGGAACTTTTAAGTAGTTTGGTTAGCAAGAAAGCAGAAGAGTGGGCGTAAAGCTGGAGGAAAAGTTCAGGATGGTGATTATGCACATTGCTAAAGAATTCTGACTATTTGCCACAAGCAATTTGGATCTGCTAAAGATCTATTGATTTTTAGCGTGGAATGACACCATCGGATTTGCATTTAGAAGGCAAATTTGAGGAGAACGTAAGAGGCCAGTAGAAGACTATTGTAATAGCAAGTGGGGAGAGGGAGCCGATATAAGTAAGACAAGGAGAGCTGTTGTTAGCATCTGCCCCCTCACACGTGGTGGTGGATGGGACTGTGGAGGGAAAGTGAAGGATCTAGAAGTACTGCCAGGACTCTGTGTGATTGACACTGATGTCTTTAACCAGGGCACGGAATGTGAAAGGAAGAGTTAATCTTAGAGGAAAACTGGTGAGTTAGGTTTGGGCATGTTGATTTGAGTTAGCTATAGGATGTCCTGGTTGAGATATGAGAAGCAGACAGTAGATAAGGAGTCTAGAGTTCACTTGGTGATTCAGGAGTGTAGTTGGGAACGGACAGGCTGCTGCAGGCTGGGTGACTCGACCAGTGGAACACGGAGCTGTGGCTCAGCAAGAAATCCCTTAAATAGATCAGTGGTTCTCAACTGGTGACAATTGTGCCCAGCAGAGGCCATTTGGCAATGTTGGGAGATATTCTTGTTTGTTACAATGTGTGTGTGGGAGGTGCTCCTAACAAATAGTGGGTAGAGGCTGGAGATGGCGCTAAACATCCTACAATGCACGAGACAGCTCTGTTTGCCCCACAACCAATAATGATCCAGCCCAGAGTATCAAGAGTGCCATGGTTGAGGGGCGCCTGGCTGGTTCAGTCAGAGGAGCACGTGACTCTTGATCTCAGGGTTGTGAGTTCAAGCCCCAGGTTAGTTGCAGAGATTACTAAAAAACTAAATAAACTTAAAAAAAGGTAGTGCCACGGTTGAGAAACCCTGGTTTACCAAAATAATCTCTTCTAGGAAATTCTCCACCAGATCGTACGATTATAGAGGGGGCTATGAGTAGTGTCTGTGACCTTGCTGATCCAATCAGATTTTTCCAAGTCGAACCTGGGAAATAAAGCTTTTGTAGAGCTGGAAGAACACGATGCTGAGGTGATGGTAGCCATGTTCTTGTCCCAAGGAGAAAGCTGGTATATGAGAGAGAAAAATGAGACAAAGAGAGCCATGCACCTATCATCAGTCGTACTTCCCCTTTATCGACATTTCTGTGTTTTTTTTTTTTCCCCTGCTGTGAACTTAATGTGGGAGTGACGTTTCCTACTTCTGTAAAGTTGAAGCTACAGCTTACTTCCCAAGCACCCTGAGGTTAGAGAGGGCATGGGATAGGTTCTACCAGTCAGAGTCGACCACGGGAGACTGATTCAGGAGAGGGTAACCTTGTCAGGGCTGGGCCAGGCCTGCTCTACTCAGTCCCCCTTGGCTCCTAAACAGTGTGTATAGTGGCCGAGCAACTGTGTATATCATGGGAAAATTGTGGACAAAGTAGAGGCTCATGATAGTGGCAGAAAAAAGAAACCCCCAGCTTAGAGGTTTGATCCATGTGGTTTGTGAAAGGGAATGATAACGTGCTGTCGTGTCACAGGGATATGTTGGATCGATCTGGCAGGACGTCACCCTAAATAGACAAAATGCCATCACCACGACCCCAGGTGTGTCTCCCAGGAGACCTGGAGACATTTGAGAAGCCACCCCCTAGACATCTCCCAAACTGATGTCTCCTGGTATGTTTTGCTGATGGCATCTCCGTTATGTTATTTTACTGTAACTGCCAAATTGGTGCAGCAACGTGTTGATTTTTGCCAAGGCTCCAACTCAGTTGAATCTGTCCAGGTTCAGTTAAGGAAAGAAAGGCCACTCCGTTTAATACAGTTATGAAAAGCTTAATATAGGGTATCAGCAGCTTCACCAACTGCTAGAAAGACAGCGGTGCAGATCAGGGACGCCACCACCGAATACCTCGTTCTAAAGTGCCGAAGACAGTAGGGGTTCTCAAGAGCTTGTCAGGAAGCTGCTGCAATCCTCCGAAAGTTCACTGTCTTGTTCTGCAGCCCCGTCCTGGGAGCCACGGGTTCCCCAGACCTTTTCAGAAACGTGCTAGGAATTTCATGTCCTGCGCATGCCTCTGAAAGCAACTCTCACCTCTGCTGTTTTCCACAACTTGGCAAATGCTTCTCATTGACAAATTCTAGCAAGGGATCCTGGGGAGTGTAGTTCCGGGCTCTTCATCCACAGTGGAGCAGAGACCTTTTAAAGAGGTGTGGATGGTGCCCAGCACTCCAATAATGTGCATGGTGTGATCACGGTGTGAGTGGTCCAGCAAGGCAGGGGCACAAACGTTCCACGGAACCCACCGTCTGAGATCTTGGCAGAGTAGCATGGAGAGATCTAAGCTTTCGGAGGCAATAGGACCGAGGTTCTGGTGGGTTTATTCTATGCACAGCATTCGTTTCCCAGTGGTAGCTTCTTCACGGGAGAAGTTGGCAGTGGGATTTGGGCATCGTCCAGGCTGTGTGCCCGCAAGGATGATTTCCTAGTCTTGCCAGGCATTGCGTCAAGGTACCTAAAATCCTTTAATAATTCTTTGCTTACAATAGGGTGGGTTCTTATTTTTTACAATTAAAGATCTTGCTGGACACCTTAAAAAAAAGTCCCTCTTTTTAACTAAGCTAGCTTGAGTTGGATTTCTGTCACTTGAAACTAAGAGAGTCCTGATTTAAACAGCTCTGTTAATTTGGGCTGAGAGGAAGAAGCTAGTGGAGGGAAAAGATTTAAATATAGGTAAGGGGCACCTGAGGGGCACAGTCCGTTAAGCGGTTGCCTTGGACTCAGGTCATGATCCCAGGGTACTACCCACATAGTAGATTCCAGGTTACATACCCATATCAGGCTCCCTGCATAGCAAAAAATAAATAAATATAAGTAAGGGTAAGTAAAAAAAAAAAATATATATATATATATATATATATATATGGGTAAGAGTAAGACCATAATCCTGGAGAGTGAACCTTAAACCTCAGGGAAGACGAGGATCTTCTCACCCTCTGAGGAAGAAGGAAAGTAAGAATGGGTGTGGACAGGATGCATTTGTAGGAGAAGGATGAGAATTCAGGGTGAGTAGGCCTGTTGAGCACGAATTAAAACCATCTGCTGGAAGAAATGGGAAGGCTAGGATCTTAAGAAGAACGGTGAAAGACTAAAATCAATATCATACGGGGTGGAGAAAGAGCTGGGGAAGGACATATTAAGGGACTGCTAAGAAATGCTGAGGGTCCCACTGAGACTGATAACCCAAATTTGTTGCAGGGTCAATCTGTGGTATGACTGATTGTGTCCAGTGACACTCAACAGCCCACATGTGGGGCAGGTGATCGTGTGGTCTGGTCCGTGGGTCAAGTGACGGCAGTAGACTGGACAGAGAAGGGTGGGAATAATGACAAGAAGGTGGCTGTTATGACTACCGGCCGACTGTGATGCTGGGCGGGAGGCTGGACAGAGAAGACAGTGGAAGCAGGAGAAAAATTGGTAGGCTCGGTGAAACGAGAGGAACGAGAGATCTGCATGATGTCCGAGAGTAATAGGAGACGCAGCTGGAATGGAACGAGAATGTGGAGGACAAGAAGCAGCAGCCAGGGAATGGGAATTAGATTGAAAGATTTTAGAGGAGAATGGCAGTGTCTAGGGTGTGAGGGGGACTATTACAGCATCCTTCAGAGGGTGGGTCCTCTGCCTCATCTTGCTCAGGCAAAATCCCTTCACAGTTGTTCCTCCCCAGATGTTCATTTTCATCTCATCCAAGTAACAGATTGCATAAAGGGGAAAAAAAGAGGAATACTGTAGTTCCATCCATCACATGCTTTGATCCCTGTTAGGCTAACTGCCAAGATGGGCCCCTATCCACCTTGCAAAGGCTTTCTTGGCATAAGCCGACCTCCTACCCTCTTGCCTCTACCCGAATGTTAGCAGAATTCTATTGTGTCACCACATTTAACCTATCAGATGGAGTGCTCTAATTGGACAGATCCTGTGTATCTTTTTTTTTTTTTAATCACTGCATACTCAGTTAACTTGCCAGAGTCTGACACAATAAATTTGTTGAATGAGTGAAGAAAAACCCCAGATAAAGAAACCAATGCTGAGAGGACCATATGCTGACCCCAGGAATGGGAGTGGGCTGGGGCTGGGGGTTGAGTGCTGAGAGATTGGAACGTCCTACAGCAGGGGGGCAAGGATTCATGGGGACTTAATTTTGGTTTTTGAGTGGGATGGGTGGGGACTGAATCATCAGCATGGAAGATGAGGGCAGGGTTTAGTGGTGAGAGTTTTTTTGGAAGGAGAATGAGGGATGAGAAATTAAAGCCAGTCTTCCTGTTTATTTTTAGACATTAAATAAATGAGCTCATCTAATCCTAACCACCACCCCATATTAGGAAAAATCAAATCATTGTCTAAGGTCACAAGCTAGTAAAGTCATAAAACAAAACCTTACCCATCTTGGGACCGAGTCCTCTCCAGAATTCAGAATCCTTGTCTAAGAATATTATCTATTTCTCTGGCAAAATTCTCTTCAAAGGTTTCCTTTTAACTTTTTTTTTTCAATCTTCCTCATCATTCAGAATATCAATGGTTTGCAGTTAATAGCAACCATTGTTAAATGTAAAAACCCCACAACACACCACAATGGATTCATTCATCCATTCACTCATTCTTTCCAAATACTCCATGTGCAGCTACTAAGTGCTGGGCACCATGCTAGGGGCAGGGGATTCAGCAGTAAAAGAGAAAAAGAGTCAAGATGCTTGCAGTTTTATAAGTAAGCTGAGTATTTTTACTGTTTGTTATTGCTAATAGCTCCGAAGATTTCAGTCAAGCTTAAAACATTCTGTCTGAAAGATTCCTCTGAGAATCTTCTTTACCTAATTATTTATCTAAGACCTACATTCCAGTCTCCTGCTAAGGAAATTGATTTATATTTTGCTGGATAAATAGAAATATTGTTTTGAATAAAAACGATGGAAGGACATCTAAAGCTAGACATCTCCAAGGAGTCTCTGCTTTTAATTTCTGGTGTGCACATGGATCTCAATAAGGGGAGATTAAAGTATCTTCTAATAATTTAGCACTGTCGGCTCAGGACAAGGTTTTGAAAGTCAGCCTGGGCCTATCTTCCCTAAGGACACTGCAGTCACTTTAAATCTAAAGGGCAAGGATGGGGAGCCACCAGAATGCTGGCTGCATCCCCGTGTCACTGCTGGGATGTTGGAGTAATGGGAGAAACAGGACAAAAGCTGCAGAGATGCACTTCCTCTTCTCACCCCAAGATGCTCATGGATGGACGAGCTGAGGCCAGGTAGGTGGCTTGAATTAAATTCCAAGTAGTGCTTCTGGCTTCCTTGGCACCATCCGATGGGGACCGTGGGGCCTGCATACGGAGCAGAGTCTAGTTTAGCTGTTTGTCAATAGGGGCCATGATGGAAGACTCTGGATGAGGGAGAAGAGGAGGCAGAAGGGAAATGGTACCAGGAATCATCAGACTGACTCCCAAAAGTTGGGGGCTTCCAGGCACGAATGGGCTGGTGATAGGGGACTGTGGGACTACAAGAGGTTAATTTTGTTTTCTTTGTGAGAGTGGGGAGCTGAATCATCAGAATAAGAGCTGAGAATCATAAAGTTTTTGGAAGGAGGAGGAACCACGGAGGAATGAAACCAATCTAACCAATTGTTAGGCACCTTCACAAATTAGCTCATTTAATCCTAACCACCACTTTAGATAAGGAAATATAGGGTCACACTCCTGGAGCGCAGGACAGTGGGGATTTGAAGCCAGTTCTCCCTGACCTCAGCGGATGTGCTCTTTCCAGCTCTACTCTGAGAGGCAGGGCATTCCTACTTTCCCTTGGTATCTATCCCCTATCTTCCTCCTCAGTCATTCTCTCGTTTCCTCTGCTTATTGCATTCATGTTCCTGTCTTCTCTCTCTCTTCTTTAAGTAATTATAATTTGTAGCAACTATATTTATTAAACAAACCAATTTTACTTTATTTCTTTTAAAGATTTTATTAAGAGAGAGAGAGAACGTTTGCGTGAGCAATGGGAGGGGCAGAGGGAGAGATAGAGAGACAGAGAGAGAGAGAGAGAGAGAGAGAAAGAGAGAGAGAATCTGAAGCAGACTCTTCACTGAGTATGGAGCCTAATGCAGGGTTTGATCTCATGACCCTGAGATCATGACCTGAGCCAAAATCAAGAGTCTGATGCTTAACCAACTGAGCCACCCAGGCACCCCTAAACAAATTTAGAACTAGACTAGTTGAAAATGTTATAATCTTTTAAAACACAAGATTCCTATTGTTCTATAATTAGGGCAAAGTTGTCTTGTACTTACTTATGCAAAGCCTATTACCTATTTTTCTCTATCAATCATTATGTTTAAGGGAAACAGGTTGGTGGATATATGATCAAAATATTAGAGTTGGAAGATGTAGAAACTGAAACACAAAGAAGCCTAGTGACTCTTTAGAATAGAATGGCTAGAAGGATTTTAATTTTAATTTTGAGAAGGATTTTAATTTTAAATGTATGAAAAGGAAACTTAATTATGAGGATGAACGAGTTAACTGGAGGGTCTGGTGGAGATTCTGAGGATAACTTTTGGACACTGATCATGGACTTCTGGAAATAATAGATATTTGTTGTTAAAATCCATCAATTAAATATACCATTCAAAGCAGCTCCTAAGTGGCAGTTTCTGTTTATGCACTTTTCACTCCACACACAAAAGAGCATTTTTCCTTCTTTTGGTTTTGTTCTTCACCTAACCAGGGATCATCCTTTCTTTTCTTCATTGCCTAATAAAATATCATCCCTCAAAGCCCAATTCAAATGTCATACCAATTTTTCAAATCCCCTGACAAAATATTAATGGTCCTTCCTCTGAAACCTGTTGCATTTTGATGGCATTTCTTTCATGATGTACAGTTTGTCTCCTGTTTTAGTTTTGGGGTGCCCAGTATATAGTTTTCAAATACAATTAAATTGTAATAATTCAGGTTTCTCTTCAAGAAATGCCTTCAAAATAAAAAAAAAGAAAAAAAAAAAAGAAATGCCTTCAGACCACCTTTGCAAAATAATGTTGCCCACACCCCCAGTCCCTAACCCTGCTTTATTTTCTTTATAGCACAGTGGACATAATGGATATTTGTTTATTGCCTGTCTCTTCCACCAGAATTTCTGACCTACTTTGTTGATATCCCCAGCACCTAAAACAGTGCCTGGTCCAGAGTAGAGGTTGAATAAATCGGTGTAAATAGAAGCGAAAGAAATACCAACTGGGATATATTAAGACACTGGATTTGATCATTCATTAGTTCTATCAGGACTTAGCTGCAGGACCCAGAGCATCCCATGATGGGCATTTCCCTATGAATCGATAAGATTGTTAGGTCTGATGTCATTTCATTACTCTGAGAGTAGGAAACGAGAGAGGCAATGAATAAATGGAGTTTAGATAGATGTGCGTGGGAAAAAGAATGCTCTACATTCTTTTTCCCACGGTTACAGGAGCTGTTTGCTCTTGGTTAAAGGCAGATAGAAAGCACAGAGTGTAAATGAGGAGAGAAAAATGCAGAGAAAGGGCTGTCTTCAGGTGCTGGGGCTTGTCAAGACTGCTGGGGGAGCTGTGAAATGGAGAGCTGGTAGCCATACAGAGATGCTAGGCTGCTTGAGAGAGGCTCCCAGAGAAGAGGGAAGGCAAGCTAAAAGGGGAGGGTATGTGTATGTTGCAAACTCCACATACTTTTCGATTTTGCCTTCCTTTTCAGTAAACAACCACTCTGCTGTGACTTTGTCAGGGCCTGATTAAGCCCGTGGCTCACATGTGAAAGCAAATGAAATGTTCTATACCAAGACTCACATTAGTTCTCCATTTAATTTGACAAGACTTCTTTATTTCCCAAAGCAGACTAGATTCTAATCTCTGAGAGTATATGATCTTGTTTAGTGTTGCAAGCTTCTCCTCTTGCCTTATGGCCCCTGCCCTGGTGCCTCTCCTCCCCCACACCAGGAGGCTTATGAAGGGCACTATCTTTGCTTTTTCTGTATCAGCCTAGTACAATGTCCTGGAGTCAGTCTCCGTCTCTCACTCTCTGTCTCTCTCCCTTATATACTTATATATTTCATACTCACGCTTAATGTGTATTCGAGTATGAGTAAATTTGAGTATACCTCAAATTTAAGTTTCATTCAAGTTCTAGGCTGCTTTGTAAAATAGAAACTGCACCAGACAGAGGTTTTTAATTTCCTACATAAGCTAACAAAGGGCTCTATACATTTCAGGGAGGGCCCTCTAAGAAGTAACCACCGGCACTTTTTTTGTTTGTTTACTTAGAAACACACTCGAAGCTTCACCCTCTTTTCTGTAGGGTGGTCAAAGACGCACTGTCCTTGGCTGCAGTGACTGTCTCGCCTTGCAAAAAGTGGGCTACGCTACGCTATGTCCGAGCAGCTCTGTGAGGCCACCGTTCCTGCGGCCACGGAGGGAGGAGAAGCCCCAGCGACCCAAAACCCAGAGTCAGGCAGAGTCCCCACGCCCTTCCCGCTGCGCGAAGACAAGGCAGCCCAGCGGCCCTTCGGGACGGGAGCCTTTTCTCCTTTCCAGAGCAGCTGCAAGCCGGCCCCACCCAGGCTTAGGCGACTAGGACGAGCGGCGCCCCACGCAGGCGTACAGAGGCCGGGGAAGAGGCGGGCCGGGCTCGCGGGGCAGGCTGCAGAGGGGCGGGGCGGGGCGGGGTGGGGCGGGTGTGTTTCCGTTGCTTGGAGTAGGCTGAAAGCAGTTGCGTGGACCCCCTTCTTTTCGCATCCCTACCCTTCCCTGCGCGCCGCCGTCCCGCGCTCCGCCGCTCCCTGGGAGGTTCGGAGCACTTAGGCCCCTCTGTCACCCTTGGGTGAGTGCTTGCCTAGCCGGGGGTGGGGGCTGCGTCCGGAGAGGGGAGCTGCGGGGAGGACCGGTCTGCGGCTCGCTAAAGCGACAGTGTCTCTCTTGTCTTGCAGTTTTGCATCATCTTCTCCTGACCTGAGCAGTCGCCATGGCACAGGTAGGGCCGTGCGCCCCCAGCGCAGCGCGCGCATTTGCCAACTTTGTAAGCTGTGTCAAGGGAGTTCTAGAATTTGAGAGCCAAAGAAGTTTAGGAGTAAATGTAATCTGCCTTCGAGAAATCTGTTACAGCTTTCCTATTTCTCCTTTAGTTGCCCCCCCCCCCCTCCCTTTCCTGTGTCCCCGGCCTCTTCCCGTCCAGTGCCCGCCGGAACCTGCTCCGAAGCAGCGGGTGAGGCGTGGCAGCCGGTGACGTGGCTGGATTTGTGTGCACTCCCTTTTTGTGAGTGAATGTGTAAAATCCAAAGAACCGCTAAAATTAGAACCAGACCGGGAAAAGCTCTTAGCGGTCAAGTGAGACGAACGCGTTTTTTCCATGTCTTTCTTTTTCTTTCTTTCCATGTCTGCCTTCTTTTCTTCTGTTCCTTTCTTCTGTCTTCTCCTCTTTCTTTCTCTCCTTTCGCCTCCCTTCCCCTTTCTGCCATTCCCGTCTCCTCCCCCTCCTCTCCTTTCCCTGTCTTTTCCGGTATTATTTCCATACTAAGAGTGGGCATGGCTTTTTCCAGTAGAGCTCTAGTGAGCTTGTTCCAGTTGCTCAACCCAATTTTACTGAAAGAAACTGTTCCTGTAGGCACTGCGCTCGCCCCCCCACCCCGCCCCCCCTGCCCCATGCAAAAGATTAAACAGAAGAGCTCCTTTTCTTAAGTAACTCCTGGAACGAGTTCTAAATTGAATTTGCCCTGGAATTGTTTCAGAACTTGATTACCTAATAATGACCTTTTTTTTTTTTTTTTTTTTGCTCTTAACATTTGTTACAAATACAGGAAAGAAAAAACTCGACCGCAAAACTTATTTTACAGATCTCGGTTATCAAACTGGCTTGTCAGAGTCCAGATATTTCAGTATTTTGGGGCGCTTGGGTGGCTTAGTTGGTTGGGCCTCTGCCTTTGGCTCTGGTCTTGTTCCTGGGGTCCTGGGATCCACCCCCACATCAGGTTCCCTGCTGAGCGGGGTCTGCTTTTCCTTTTCTCTCTCCCTTTGCCTCCCCCCCCCTCTTGTGTGCTCTTTCTCTCTCCATAAATAAATACAAATTTATAACCACTATTTTAACTGCTCAGATGGTGTCCTATCTCTTCATTTATTAAATCAAGTCAAAACAAACGAAAAAACCCAGAACAAAACAGACTTATCAAAATCGAGTAAGGTTTCAAGGTCCTTTCCATGGGAGGATTATGATGCCCTGGTAACTTTATTAAATTTTTACAGTGCTTCCATTCTTACTTCCTCTTTTGAACTTAGGAAATATTACAATAAACCAATTCTCGAATTACTTCAAATGGAAACTTTGGTTTAAGTTCTTCCCCATATAAAGGATACTTTTATGTGGAACTAACTTTCCTTCACTAAGAGTTGTTTTTCTTATCTTGATATGCTGGTGTGGTGATGTAAATGATGATTGAACAAGCACCAAAGAATAATTTCCTTTATCCTTGCTCATTTGGCTGTTTCTTGAATCTCTTTTGTAAGTTGACCCAGTGATGTCTGAAGTTTTTCAATCAATTCCTTTTCATTATGTAGACTCCAAATAGCACAAATTAACACTTTTTTTCAATTGTGGACATTAATTATTTCACACAATGAAAAGTGTAAAGGCTATTATATATACAAAACCTGGGAGAATGGTGGTTTGCATTATAAAATTGGGTGCACAATTGTGTTCTGGGTTTTTTTGTTTGTTTTGATTTGATTTAATTGAGTCACAGTATGACTCCAGGGCAGTTTTCCTATCAAAACCACAATTGTTAGTCATCATAAAAGTTACAAGTAATGTGAAGAAAGATACAGTGTTGAATTTTGCACTTTGTTATTTGTTGTCCTTGGAAACCATGGAAGTAAAACATTTTGTTAAAATGTTTAACATTGAGATAGAGTTTTGTTGCTTTTATGCTTATACATTTCATGGGATGCAGAATGCCCACATTAAGGACTTGCACTTTTACTGTCAAAAAATTCCCTTGGACCCCAGTGTAATGGTAGGAAAGCTGAAGTAGTTTCAGTGTTAGATTTCCAACAGTTTCCATGGTAGTACGTTTTGTTGACCCGTGGTTATGGGAACCAGAGACCTCCACTCTGTGGCCATCTGTAGAGTAGTGAAATCAGATGCCTGAGACTTAGAGGTACACATTTCAGCCATTTAAAATGTATCATTAAACATTGTCTCTTATTTATTGAAGAATGAAAATGTATACTTCCACAGCAGTAATTCTTCATGTTTATAAACTGTACCTTCCAATACCAGTGTTTTGTCTTTTTACTTGACCTTGGGACCACCCTGCCAGTCACAGTCTGCAAAGATCCAGCAATTAAACATGTAGCTCTTTGGCATGACCATCTTGTTAAGAATTTAAAGAGAAAGCATTGACCGATTGATCTTTAATAAATAATTGGAGCTTCTATTTTTACATAAGAAATATTAGGGATATTTTATACTCTTGTATATATTTATATTAATATTTTTGTTTATTTGCTATATAAATAAATTATACATTTTAAATCTCATAATTAATATAATTATTACCAATGCAAATTCTTAAAAATTTTACCCCAATGATGTCAGTATAGGGAGACAAAGCTGTAACAGATACTGTGAACTACATCAACAGCGATTTATATTATCACGGTGAGCAAATACATTCAGAGCTGTGATGATATAGATGTGACTTTTTTTTTTTAATTAGTTTTTAGGGTCATTTTTCTCAGTCTAACTTAGCCATATTTTGGGTTGGATTTCTTAAACTGGATTCTGACCCATTTCTCTCTTATTGCTTAACTTGCTCATGCAGGTTTTTAAAATCTCACTACTTAGCTAGAGCCAAATTATTTCACAGATACTCTAATTTATTTTATGTGCCTAAAAGTACATTCTGTACTTCTGAATTCTTTAGCTTGGAAAAATCAGGAGTTGGCTATATTTCAAAGATGAATGATCCATTTAGTACATTTTAATTCAATTTGAGTCTGTGTAATTTTCTTTTAATAAAACTTTAAAAAGATAATTCAGTTTTAGTCTGTATAATTTTTTTATGATAAAACTTTAAAAAGATAGATTTTGGGGGGGCACCTGGGTGGTGGCTCCATTGCCTTAAGTGTCTGCCTTTGGCTGGGGTCATGATTCCCTAATCCTGGGATGGAGCCCTGCCTCATTGAGCTCCCTGCTCAGAAGGGAATCTGCCCCTCCCCACCTCATGCTCTGTCTCTGCCTTTCTCTTAAATAATTTTTTTTTTTAAAGATAGATTTTGGGCAATCTGAACTTAGCTTTATAATGATGTTTATAGAGGGGCCCCTGGGTGGCTCAGTGGGTTAAAGCCTCTGCCTTCGGCTCAGGTCATGATCTCAGGGTCCTGGGATGATCTCAGGGTCCTGGGATCGAGCCTGCGTCCTGGAATCAAGCCCCTCGTCGTCCTGGGATCAAGCCCCTCTTCGGGCTCTCTGCTCAGCAGGGAGCTTGCTTCCTTCTCTCTCTTCCTGCCTCTCTACCTACTTGTGATCCCTCTCTCTCTGTCAAATAAATAAATAAAAATCTTTAAAAAAAATAATGTTGTTTATAGAGTTAATATATTTAAAGCAGCAAGAATGTCATGAAGCCAAATCAGGCAACATAATTTTTCCCTAGAAACTTCATGAACATCAGGTTTCTCTCCTCCATACATAAATGGTGCAAGGTTTGATTAGAAATTTTTTGGGTTGGTTTGAAATCATTGTACTGTGATAATTTATAAAGTGCCTGTGCGGAACAAGCAGGATCAATGTAAATAAAAATAGGTTTGAGATGAGGTTCATTCTGGAGGAATTGACCAGATATCGATTGTATCTTTTCATGCCATTCACTTTAAGGTCAAATCTCTCTTTAGAGATCTCTCTTGGTATCTTAGATCAGGATTACCTATACTGCTTTGGGTTAGTGTTTCTCAGTGCCTGATACCTCTGACTCTTGTTTACATTTTGGATGCTGAGAAAGAACTAGATCCAAAACTGCTTGGCTGCTTGGCAAGCCACTGAGCAATTCATTGCCATTCAGAAAATCTTCCTTCTCTTGTCTAGATCTGGTCCCTTTGGACACAGGTGGCAAGCTAGTGAGAGTTGGGCAATCTGTGGTTTTCTTCTTTTAGTGACTTAGAAATTTAAAATGGTAGAAATATAATACTACTTTTACATAATAGATAAATTTCTGAAATTTTATTCATATAACATGTATACTATTCTAAAACTTCACAGAAACATTAGTTGATCTTCATAAAAATTAGTACTCCTAAGAGTACTTTGCTTTAAGTGGTTTTGCTTTAAGTGGTTTCTTTTTTTTTTGGACCCATCCTTTCAGTTGAGTAGTTTATATAACACATAAACCTGTATGCAATTGATTTGGAATGAATGCGTATTCCAGTTGGTTCCAGTTGGTATCATTTCTTTGGACACCTGAGGTAACTAACTATTCTCTTTATTTCCCATTCATGTATGCAATCATGAATGTACGAACTTTTGAGTTCCCACTATGCACCAGGTATTGTTAGACGTGGGAAATAAAAAAGGAAATGGGACAACCATTTATTGGTGTAACAGATGCATTGCTATGTCCATTGTATGCATTATTTAGTGCTCACAATACAGTTTTAGAAATCAGTATTTCAATTTCAGTTTCATAGAAGAGAAAATTGAGGTCACTTACCTGGCAGTGGTCAGGGGACAAGGAGGCAAGGCATTATATGTAGAGGCAACACTAGCAAGAGTGAATGCTCAGAGGTATAAAGGAGTTTTGCCTGGCCAGGAGCTGCAGGCAGTATGGTATTGCTGGAGTGCAGCTGCAGTCAGGTGGGGAGATGGAACCCTGCTTTGGAAAGGGATGCCAGAAAGAGCTGAAGACTATGAACCATTTTGTAGGAAAGGAGAGCTATCAAAGAGTTTTAAGCTGGGGTGTGCCATGGTTAGATTTGCATTTAACCAAGATCACCGTGGTGCCAGTGTGATGTTGCCTTTCCTGAGGGCTGCAGAATCCGCATGGTGGTGTGGGGGGTTGAGGGGGGAGGAAAGGAGAGAGAACCTGGATATTGGAAGACCACTTAGGAATCTGCTGCTATGATCCCAGCGAAATCTTAAAGACAAACTAGGCAGTGGCTGGGACTTCAGATATAAGGGGACTGTCGGAAGAGTAGGCAGGTCGGGTGCGTGAGTGGGGTGGTTGTTGGTGGTGAAGGGTCTGGTCAGGGTTAAGAGTGGTTGTTTGAGTGGTTGATGTGTGTTTTTCTTTGAGAAAGGAATACAGGTTTGAGGTGGGGGGAAAAGATAGAGTTAGCAGGGGATCGAGTTCCTTATAAAACATTTAGGAGGTGCTGTCTGGTAAGCAGCAGGGTATATATGATCTTTAAATCCTCTTTCATCTCTGTAGGTCATTTATTTATGCATTATTTCTCTTCGGACAACTAAAAATGACTTGAGGCTAACATTTCCTACCTCTATGTAGGACCAGCCGTGTTTATTAGATTTCTGCCCCTTGTTTGGATACAAAAGGAAATAAAGATGTGAATCTGTGCACACTCTTCTCTTATATGAGAAATCTATAAGCTTCTTTCCTGAAGCATTGGTGAATGAATTGGTTACTGATACAGCTTTTCAAGTACTGTTCATAGAATACCCAGTTGAGCAATTAGGTAAAACAGAACTTCCCCACCATACCCTACCTCAAATGTAGACTCTTTGAAGGCTAATGCATTTGCCCACTTTAAGTAACTCAAGGCATCACCGTTATTCATGGACGGGTGAACTTTCCATTTGTTGGTATTTGCCAAAGGAAGGCATTCTTATGGTGGCAGGGAGTCATAGTCATGGGAGCATTAAAGAAATAAAAGAAACCTAAATCATACTGATAAAACCTTTATTTTTTATCAGAACTTCTTTTCTACCTTTGTGCATGTAACTTAAATTATTTATAGTGCTACTTTTCCCCCTTACACTTGATTTTAAAAAAAGGGATCAAGGTAATGGTTAAAAACCAATTTGAATTTAAGGCTTTGAACTTAACTTTCACCTTTTTTGATAGATTTGGAGCAAGGGTAAGAATTGCGGCTTGAGTTCTTATTTCTGACCCCTTGTTGTTTGTATTTGTATCCCTCAGTCCTCTTGCAGAATCTAGTTTTTTTTTTTTTCCTCCCCTGGTATTTATTTTACCTTGCAACTTAGATCATAATCGTATCATGCTGGTTTGCCCCTCTTTTCTTGCTCATTTTATTTTTCTTGGCACAGTGATTTTTAAGTTTTTTCTTTGCTCATCAGTGGGAGCCCTTATCACAGGAAATATTAATGGGCTTGTACTGTGTACATCAGATAAGACCTAAACTGCTCTGACTGGGGAGTGAAGGCACAGTTCTGCCATTGGACTTGCCCGTTCTCACCTTTCCCCACCTTTCTGGGCGGCCTTCAGAGGATTTTTGTGAAACCTGAGCCTCAGAAGAACCATACTTAAAAATCACCACGTGGGTGCTTAGCACTTGCTCAGCTGTAGTGGTTTGCTTCCTGGTTCCTGGCTTCCTAATTACTATTATGTGGAATGCTGGGTAGGGGTTTGATCAAGTATTGATTTCATTAAACTGCAAGACAGATTTTTTTTTAAAGATTTTACTTATTTATTTGACAGAGAGAGATCACAAGTAGGCAGGGAGGCAGGCAGGGAGAGAGGGGGAAGCAGGCTCCCTGCTGAGCAGCGAGCTCCATGTGGGGATGTGGGGATGTGGGGCTCGATCCCAGGACCATGAGATCATGGCCTGAGCTGAAGGCAGAGGCTTTAACCCACTGAACCACCCAGGCGCCCCTAAACTGCAAGGCAGATTTAAAGAGGGTATCGTTCTCTTCTGTGCCTTCAGGAAAGCTTCAGTTTAAAAGATTCCAGACAGGTGAATGTTTTCTCAGCTTTAAATTTGAAGTTGTTGTTTCTGTTGTTGTTTTCCTGTTTCTTTAAATTCTGTCTAGAAAAGCAACCTTTCACACATTTCTTGGTTTAATTGTATTCATTTTAGTTTGGCATACCTAGCCTGGCAGTAAAGAACTTTCTCATTTAGAATAAATGAACAAAAAAAGCCAGCAAAATTATAGAGCTAGAAGAGTGGATAATTTTGAAGGTGAGAGTTAAAAGAGTGAATTATATGTTTTGGTCAATATGGTCTGAGAATATATAATAATGCCCTTGAAAGGCCTTGGTGGCAGGGAATGAAGGTAACTGAGGATGACCTTGGGATGGGTGAAGGCAGCAGTACTTACTCATAGTTGGAATTAACCTGGGCAAGGTATAAATGTTTAACCCACTTGAAGCTAGTGGGTCTACAGGAAAAAAGAGAAGCCCTCTAGTGTGAGTCATGGAAAGTCACATTTGTCCAGTGCAGATAATTTTATGTGGGCCAGGACAGGGTTTGGACAGGATGTCCGAACAAGGTTTCTGTCCTTGTGACTCACGCCTGTGATTCACTTCTGGTCCCTTACTACCACTACGTGGCTTTGGCTTGCTTTGATGGTGACTTGGATTATGTGGAATGTAGCACGTGTTTCCCAATTTCTAGAAAGCTCTCAAAAATACAATCAGCAGTTTTTTCTTCTTCATAGTTAGTCACTGAGATGCTAAGGATACTCCTCTTCCTTCCATCTTTCACCTCATTTCCTTCAGTCTCAGTGGTCAGATGTCTTTTTAAGGCAAATATCTCTTGTCTCCTCTGTTCTTAGCCTTTTGATCTACTAGCAACTCCATAGCCTATAAGATGGAGAAAGTGTTTTATTTAAAGTGAATTTTTAAAAGCATGTTTAAGAAAAAAAACCCCATCATTTGTAAAATCAGAGTTCATGGAGATGCTTTGCCTTACAATTGACTTTTTTGGTGTTCTCCAATCATGCTTTTACCACCATCAAAGACTTCCTCTTACCAAGTCCAGTGGACCCTTTCACTCTCACCTTCTGTTTGACTTCTCTGTGATACTGGACACTACCTTTTCTTCCTTTCTTCCTGGAACATTTTCCCCCTTTGGCTTCTCCATGCCATAACCCTCTTTGGAGATTTTGTTTTTGGGAGGCTGTGCAGCATCATGATTAATAGCCTGCAGTCCCATGGCCTGTCTTCAGGTACTGGGTCTGCTGCTTGCTAGATGGTCCCTTGGGAGATTCTCCAAACCTTTCTAAGCCAAAGTGTTTCTTCATCTGTAAAATGAGATGATCCATGGGAAGCTCTGAACACCATGCTTGGCTCATTGCCACACTGAGCAACTCTTAGGGGCCCAAACCAGGGGCTTGAACTCGTGACCCTGAGATTGAGACCTGAGCTGAGATCAAGAGTTTGGATGCTTTAACTGACTGAGCCACCCAGATGCCCCTTAGCTGCCATTCTGATTGTAGGGGACCTTCCCTTCTCTGCCGACTGTCCTTGACTAACATTGCCTTTTGTGACAGCCTCCTCACACAGCTCCGGTGACCACTATGTGCTCTGGTAACTGACAAAGCCTGCTTCTCTTCCAGTGTGCCTACTGGGGAGAAACGTAAGACCAGTCATTCTGTTCCCCATTCAAAAAAGGAATCATCCCAATTGGTTCCCTTCTGCCTTGGTTCTCTTGCCCTCTGTCTTTTCCTTTCCATTTCCATTGCTCCTGACATCAGTCAGATCCTGTCTTCTTCCTGTTTTAGTTGTTTTTACCACAGCCTTCCTGTTTCCACTCTTGCCCAGTCCATTCTGTTGTCTCCACTGCTGCCCTAGTAAGATTACTTACTGTGCACAGTCGACATTGTTTTTCCCTACTGAATGTCCGCTCATGACTTGCCCTTGCCTACGGGATGAGGTTGGCACTTCTTCGTGTGGCTGTCCAGCTCCTCCTCACCTCCCACCATGACCACTGTTTGCTTTTCTGTGCATACTTGATGTTTGTTTCAATCTGTGCGAACTCTTGATCCTTTGTTCAAAGCACTGGATTTTTTTCATTTTTTTATATTTTTATGCATGCTGGATTATACCTTCCTGTACATACCTACTTTTTTGAACATGCCTTGGAAAATCACAGGCAACTTTTGAGACCTTTTTTGGGAAGTTTTTCTGATGTCTTTTCTTTCCACTCTTCCCAACTCAGCCCCTCCTTTATGTGTATTTGTACCCTGATGAAACCTGTGTGTGTGTATACTCTACTGCACTTGGTTATTTACGTGCCTGTCATGTTCTCTTGACTTTTAGAGATCATCGCTTTTTCTTAGTACAATACTCCGCGTGTGGAAAGCATTCTAAAAAATGGTTATTGGGTTAATGAATAAACAGACAAGGGAACTAAGTTACCTGTCATGTCAGTCCTAGGTTCTCATGCTGAGAGAACCAGTGGTATTTATTTATTTTTTATGATGACATATTGATGGTGTCTTCCTAATCAATTTGAAAGAATCAGTTGATTCCTAATCAATATCATAAGCAGAGGGAAACTGCAGTTTGACCTGAGAGATATGACATTCCCCATCCATGCCAATTTTGCAGGACTGTTTTCTCAAATCTTATCAATTTCTCTCTCAACTTACTGTTCCTCTTAATTATGTTGAATCATATGAAATTGCCAGAAAATTTTTCCTTGTAGGTGATTGTGCTTCCATGCTTTCATAATAAAACACACATGATTATAAAGTAGACAAGTATTCTCAGCCCTTCCCCCCTTTAGCTGTTTTTCCCTCAGTTTTGTTTATTTTTAAATTAAAAAAAAAGATACATTTATTTATTTTAGAGAGAGAGTGTGTGTGCGAATGCAGGTGAACAGGGGGAGGAGCAGAGAAAGGGAGAGAGAATCTCAAGCAGACTTCTCACTGAGCGCAGTCCCTGCTGTGGGGCTCCATCTTGTGACCCTGAGATCATGAGCTGAGCCAAAACTGAGAGTTGGATGCTCAGTCGGCTGCGGCTGAGTCACCCAGGGCCCCTGTTCAGTTTTAGATAGAACTGTAGCAGGAGTTTTGAAGAATTTCAAAAGCCTTTGTTAGTAAAAGTTATGCTGGGATCTTCCTCTTATCGTAAGAGGAAGAACATAAAAATTTAGGACTCAGTAGTCATAGAGCCTTTTGATTCTCAAGAACTAATGATATTGTAGATTTTAAGGGGAAAGTCTTAAAATATTTTGATGATTAAAAACACGACATGTGGGACGCCTGGGTGGCTCAGTTGGTTGAGCAGCTGCCTTCGGCTAAGGTCATGATCCCGGGGTCCTGGGACCGAGTACCACATCGGGCTCCTTGCTCGGCAGGGAGCCTGCTCCTCTCTCTCTGCCTCTGCCTGCCTCTCTGCCTGCTTGTGTTCTCTCTCTGTTAAATGAATAAATAAAATCTTAAAAAAAAAAACCACGACATGTATGATAAAATAAGCATAACAGGAAACCTTATGAAGAATGTCTTCCAATATACTTTTATAAAGTTCTTTTTTTGTTTAAAAGATTTTATTTATTTATTTGTCAGAGAGTAAGAGTGAGAGTGCACAAGCAGGGGGAGGGGCATGCAGAGGGAGAAGCAGATGCCGTGGGGCTGGATCCCAGGACCCTGGGATCATGACCCGAGCTGAAGGCAGATGCTTAACTGAGCCACCCAGGTCCCCCTATTTTTATAAAGTTCTAAATTCAGAGATTTGGCATATGAATTACCAAATATCTTTTCAGGCTTTACCAGGTTATCTTAAAATCCCTAAGCAAATATAAAGAAACAGGACTAGATGAAAATTATGTAGTAAAAATATCGCTTAGAGTTGAGTGCCTAGGGCAGGGCATCAAGTTTCAGTGCATGTTCAGCATGCTCCTCGATCAAAGTGGCAAGGGACTTAAGTGGAAGGAATCCTGCAAGGAAGTGCCCTCTGTGAGTCTAGGGGTGTCCCCGGGGCGTGGACACGGGGGGCAATGCCCAAGGGAAGAAGGCTTTGGGAGCCAGACCTTCCCATTAATGGTATTACAGGTGGACCAGGGTAGCTTATGCACTGAATTGGTTCTGCTAATCTAGACTGTAAGTGGTCCTCTTCCCATTTCAAATAGGGTTATCAAATGGTAAATTTATTTAAAGACTGAACGTGATATAGAGTAATGGCTTGCTTTGTTATTATTTGCTTTGTCGTATTGGTCGTACCATGAATAATATCACTGTCTTTCCTTTCTCAGGTTCTCAGAGGCACTGTGGCAGCCTTCCCTGGATTTGATGAGCGGGCTGATGCAGAAACTCTTCGGAAGGCCATGAAAGGCCTGGGTAAATTCAACCTTCCCTTTGTTCTTAAAGAAAAAAAGAAAGAAAAGAAGAGGAAAGAAAAGAAAGTGACATTTGTTTTTCCAAACAAAAAGTTACTGATTTACAGTAAGATTAACTTTAGAATATTTTATCCGAAATGTATAAAAAGAGAGAAGATCCATTGGGTAACAGAATAATATGATTGATCATCCCTAATATTCGGTCCCTAGAACTAAACAGCAAGTTAAATTTGCCCTCTCTGTTTTTTAGCTTTTCAGCTTTACCTGGAAGGTAGCTGCCTGAGTCGATAAGCAGACATTCCTGAGAGTGATCAGCTCTGCAGGCCTTTGTCCCGTTGGCCGGATCGGGCATCTAGTTCTGCCGTCTCTTCTCTTTCCCCAGGCTCCTTCCCAGCCACGGACAAACCTCTCATCTCGAGGGTTTCTACACAGAACTGATCCTCTGTCCTTGGGCTTCTTCTACACTAGTGTCCATGAGTGGGGATCCGCCTTCTTCAAACTTGGCTCTGACCCCTTCTCTCTCCACTCTGAACATCTTGCGAGATTGCTTGTTGGAGCAGGATTAGCTCTAGCTTTCTGGCCGTGCACGCCCTTCCTTAGTATCCCAGCCCACATGGTCGGACTCAGCTCGTGTTACCGCTCCGTGTGTTCTCTGACCCAGCCATGCTGGGTTATCTGTTCTTCATGAAAACCCTGTATTTTCCTACTGCTGAGCTTTCCCCTCATTTTAGAAGCCTGTCCTCTTTCCCTTCCCTTCCCTTTTCCCTGATAAAACCCTTCCATCCTTCGTGACTCTTTTGGGTGTCACCTTCTCCATGAAGCTTTTCCCCAAACTCCTCCTTCCACCCATCAGCTAAGAGAGCCTCCTCTGAAACCCCATTCAACACCAGGGCCTCTCCTGAGGCACCTGTAACCTTCTGCCTTAGTTCAAGGTTGTCTCTGTGTTTTTGTACTTTTTACCCTAAGTTGTGACTTGAAGCCAGGATCTATATCTTTCTCCTCTCTTAATCTCCTATAACACTCAACACCTGCCTCGTGAATATCCATTGTTTGAGTAGCTATCTTGTTGCCAGAAAAACTAAGTGCGCTAAGTTTTTAAAAAGTCATGAATATTTTTCTACCTGCTTCACAATGCATCAGGAATAGGGGATAGTTTATGTTACAAATATAACATGTTATGTGTTGTACATTTTATAGTTTAATAGATTATGTAGGAAGTCTATTTTATGAGGTAAGGCATTGAAGTGACTAGGCGCTGGTCCCAAAGGTTATTGAGACAGTGGGCATGTGGGAGCCAAGATATAATTCTTCGAACATAAATTGCAGGCACTGATGAGGAGAGCATCTTGACTCTGTTGACCTCCCGAAGTAATGCTCAGCGCCAGGAAATCGCCGTGGCTTTTAAAACTCTATTTGGCAGGGTAAGACTGCACTTCATCCTAACTTAGAATGTGAGAGCCCTGATGTGCTTTAAGATTAGTTCAAACTCTAAGATTGGTTCGAACTCTACAAGTGTTCTTTTGTAAACATTATTTATTCTATTATTCTGATTTTACTATTTCTTTCATCTTTTTCAATTTCTTAATTATCAGCTATTGGTTTCCAGGGCTCACCCAACTTATCCCCATAATTGTTTTACCTTGCTTGATGTTCTAGAAGTGCCAGAAAATTGACTGGTGATAGCTGCCTGTCTTCTTGCCTGCTTCCTGCTCAGGATTGTTTTATTAGCTATTTTCTAGATGCAGACCTGTATGCTAGTCTGTTTTGTTGTGACATAGTGACAGTCTTGGTTCCTTGTGGAATGGTATTTTAATAAATGAGTTTTTAGTTCATTGATTTAAATGCTCTTGTTTGATTAACAGCTCAAGTAAAAATTAAATTTGTTACTTAAGTTAATTACTGTATATATGAAAAACTTAAACATAATCTTGTTATTCTGAAATTTTGTGTTCATCATTTAATTAAGAAACAAATGCATAGCAAACGAACAAGTAAAAAGGGTATTCTGAACATAATTTCTGGTTTCCTATGTGCTGCTGGAACTGAAATGGTTAGGGCATGCTGCTTTTCTTTTCATAATTATCTACAGAATTTTTCCATAGTAGCAGCTGTCTCTTGGTAGTCAGGAGTGTAATTATAAACATAATTCATCATGTATTGGAATATTAATAGATATTGAGAGAAAAAATTGTTTTGTTTAGGTGTGATAGCCCAGATTTTGTCATTTGTAAAAATGCATTTATGATTTTATTTTGGGAAAATGTTTTTTTAAAGATACATGTTTCTTAGAACAGTATTTTTAAACTCTCTTTAACCTATTTTTATTCATTTTTTTAACTGTTGAAGTTCAGAAAAGGACTTCTTAAAAACAAATACCTTGACACATAAGTGGCTTTGTTTTAGCTGAAGCTTTAAGTCAGATGTCAAAAGTACATTATTCAAACGTGGGGTTTTGTTTAACTCACATGTCTTTTTTCTACTTGGAGATGGCAACATAAATAATTCATTTGTGCAAAGGGTTATGCTTTATATTTAAGAAGACTGTCCTTAAAATTTCTGCCTGGTTAACAAATTTGTATTTTCTGTAATTTAGGACCTTTTAGATGACCTGAAATCAGAACTGACTGGAAAATTTGAAAAATTAATCGTGGCTCTGATGAAACCGTCTCGGCTTTATGATGCCTATGAACTGAAGCATGCTCTTAAGGTAAAAGAATTAGTAAAAGGAGCATTCTTTTTATGAAAACTATTATTTTGTGTTGGTAATTATACTTACAAATTTTTTATTTATTTCTGTGAGGGTTTCTTGAGGACAAAATTGTGTAGGAGGCAATAACAAGAAAAGGAAGGAGAAAATTACAAGTGTATGATTTAATCTTTTTGTATAGTTAACTCAGTAATCGTGGTGATTTAAAATTTTAATTTTTTTGTAGTTCTTTATATTTTATCTTCAAGCCTATTTTCTAATTTTGAGATGTGTTTAAAAAATGTTACAGGTTAAGTATTTTATCTTTTAAAATAGAAAGTTGCCTGATTATGAAATAATAATGTTAATCATTTTAGGTTAAAAAAAATAACACTATAGAGATAATTTTCAGATAGGAAAGATTTTTTTAGTACCCTTTTGTCTTTCCTATACTTATAAATACTAAAATAGTATATATAATACTAAAATAGTAGCTGATAATCTTATTATTATTTCATCGTAGCAAATAATTCCCTTGACTGGTTTTTGGAATATTTTATAAATATGACTACATTGAAACATTTAAGACTTATGGGACAGGAAGTAGTACAATCAGTGGTAGATTTTGAATGGGCAAAATGAGTTTTAACAACAAGGAGATAATATAGCGTGGAGTGAAAGAAGAAGAGAGCTTATCAAGTTAGGAGGTTTTCTGTGCTCATTCTCTTCATTTTCCTACAGTGCTTCTTTTGGAATAAAAAAAAAATCTCAGGTTGTCGAAAAAGAGCTTTTTTGTGGAGTACTTCTGAAATGTCAGTAGTAATTTAAAATCTGCAGAGCATAAACATAGGTTTTTCAGGGCTTGATTTTTGAAAAAGAAACAGAGATAGAAAGAGAATAAGGCTTAAATATGCTGTTTTTAAAAATTAAGTTCAGCTCTATCATTGCTTGTAGCTTCTAATTTAGCAATGTAGATAGACTTTTATAGTCAGAAAAAAGAAAACCAACTAAAATTATAGTTAACCTTTGAATGATGTAGGTTTGAACTGTGCATATACTGATTTTTTATAGTACAGTATAGTTACTGTATTTTCTCTTCCTTATGATTTTTTGAATAACATTTCTTTTCTCTATCTTTATTTTAAGGATACAGTATATAATACATATAACATACACAGTATGTGTTAATCGACTGTTTATGTTATCAGTAAGGCTTCTGGTGAATAGTAGCAGGTTCTTAGTAGCTAAATTTTTGGAGAGTCAAAAATTATACACAGATTTTCGACTTGGGAGGTGGTCATTGCCCCTTACTTTTACACGTTGTTCAAAGGTCAGCTGTACTTTCCAAAAATCCAGAAAGTATGTTTCAATTCCTTTGTACTGATCCAGTTTCTAATAACTAAGCAATGCTACATTTATTATTTACTTTGGTACAGAATTGGAAATTCCATGGAAAACTTAATTTGAGGGCAGGGGATTTATGTTTTGAGATACAATTGTTTAAGTATCAGTGCTCCTTCATGTAAATTTATGTAAAGTTTTCATTTTTACTCTTTTAGTCTTTTTAATTTCATGTTTCATTAATATATCTTACTTTTAAACTCTTTAGAATGAAACCGATTAAAGTTTATATAATCTATTATGTGTCATATATCACATACATGCAATAAATATTTTTCATTAGACAAAAAAGGATAAAATTGTCTTTGGAGAGAAAATTAATTAGAAATTTTTTATTTCTGTAACGAATACAACTTGTATACAAAGAAGTGAATATTAAGTTGGATAACTTATATATTTATGTAATTATGCAATTTGGGTAACCTCTATTCTAGGAAAATAACTCTTTAATCTTATTGACATATGTTCTGTATTAAAAATAAATTTCCAGGGGCGCCTGGGTGGCTCAGTCATTAAGCGTCTGCCTTCAGCTCAGGTCATGATCCCAGGGTCCTGGGATCCAGCCCCGCATCAGGCTCCCTGCTCGGCGGGAAGCCTGCTTCTCCCTCTCCCACTCCCCCTGCTTGTGTTCCTTCTCTTGCTGTGTCTCTCTCTGTCAAATAAATAAATAAATCTTTAAAAAAAAATTAAAAAAAAAATTTCCAAACAGGGAGCTGGGACAGATGAAAAAGTACTGACGGAAATTATTGCTTCAAGGACACCTAAAGAGCTGAGAGCCATAAAACAAGTTTATGAAGAAGGTAAACGCTTGGAATCATATTTCCCCTTCATCTCCACTGTCACTTTTTCACTTTTCTAAAGTGAATGCAGTTCTTCATAGTTACAGGAGGCAGGCTGTTCGGGATTGCTGAATGAACGAATGAGTGAATGAATGAATAAACAACAATTCAAGCTCGTTTTCTTCTTCACTAAGGAGAAGATTGCTTTTTCCTAGACCTGTATCTATTTTGGTACTTAAGAGGAGCTTCTGATGAAGATGGGAGTTTACTTTTACGAATTTGCAACTGGTGGAGAGACATACAGGTTGTTTTTCTTTTACATGCACTTCAAGATGTAGGTGATTTTTCTTCCTGAAAAAAAAAAAAAATCAATTTATATTAGTAGAAGTTAAGAGTTATCTAAGAGGCCCTTTTGGAATTTGGGAAAGGAAACCTTGTCCAAACCAGAGTTGATGAAAATGGTTGAGAAAATGTGTGTTCGTTTTAGTTAATGGCAGTGCTTGAGTCCTCTGCAGTTTAATTTTTCTCTGTGGGGTGCCTTACTTTTTTTGTGAAAAGAAATCTACTTCAGTCTGGAGTATATTCTGTGAATGGAGCCAAGAAAATGAAATAAAAGTAAAGACTGAGTGTTCTTTCCTCATCACATTTTCTGTACCAGTCTCTTTCCCCTGCCTGACCGAGGAGGGATGGACCACTGAGATCGTCAGCTCAGTCAGCAGACCAACAGGCTAAGTGCCTTCAGCTAGGAAGATGGGTCCCTGTCTTGGCATTAGTGTAATCATCTTAGAAATGACCCTGTAGGGGAGCCTGGGTGGCTCAGTGGGTTAAAGGCTCTGCCTTTGGCTCAGGTCACAATCTCAGGGTTCTGGGATTGAGCCCCACATCGGGCTCTCTGCTCAGCCGGGAGCCTGCTTCCCCCCTCTCTGCCTGCCTCTCTGCCTAGTTGTGATCTCTCTCTCTCTCTCTGTCAAATAAATAAATAAAATCTTTAAAAAAAAAAAAAAAAAAGAAATGACCCTGTAACTCAACAAGTCAGAACAGTGTGACATTTAAATAATTAACTTTCTGAAGTGCTGGATCTGTCTTTCCTGCTTCTCTTTTTATAGTTGGATAGGTCCCCACCAGCAAGGCAGAGGGGATACATGTAACTTGACTGCAGAAGATCACCTTCGAGTTTTAGTTGATGTAATATTCCGAGGCCTCTCTCTGGGGATGTTGACGTGTGAGTGAGCCTTTGTGTGCCGGGTGACAGACGGGGTGCTGTTGCATTACTACGCCCTAGCTGTGCGACTGGTGGTGCACTGGCTGTCACGAAGGACGCAAAAGCTGCCCATACCGTAGCTCCCATCCTCAAGCAGTTCGCAGTGTCTTTGGGGTGACGTGACTTAGAAGCTACCTGCAGCTGTTAAAGGACAGTAGAACCCGAACTAAAGCCAAGTACCAAAAATGTTTAATGTAAGAATTCATTCAGAGCAGAGAGGTCACCAGGGCTTTTGATGTTAGGAGAGGCTCTGCAGTGCCCTGAGACAAGGCTTCAAGACAGAAAAGAAAACACTTTTGGCGTGTTCGCCCCTCTCTGCAGTGGCGCGGGGCCTGGGGTGAGAACGGTATATGAAAGGAGTGGAAGGAAGCTGGCCGCCATGGGGGTGTGTGTGCGTGTCTGGCGTGGGAGGTAAACGAGGCAAAGCAGGCTGTGTTGTGGATGGTTTTACGTGACTCGCTGAGAGCCTTGGTCTTGATTTAGAGGTGGTGTAGTTCCTGCAGGGCCGGTGGAGTGTTCCAGGGACAAGGAAGGAGGACGGAGACTTGAATCGAGAGGCTGGTTAGGTAGCTATAGTGTGGGGAGGGACGCTAGGCGGTTATGGCCCAACCTGGGTGGGCTGTGGGCTGGTGGGAGGTGTGACGGGGACAGATCTGAGGGAGGGGAACTATTTGAAGGGATTTGGTCATTGATCAGATGCAGGTTTTGCAGTACACAAAGGGATAGGAGGTTCCTTCCACATTTGCTATTGGGGTAACTGGTTGAGATAAAGATGGAGCTCTTCTAGACCTTTTAAAACAGAAGTGTCAGACTTGTAAAGTTTGTCTGCTTTCAGATAATGATTAAATATTTAAATGTCTTAGAGCTGCCTTCAATAGCAGCTCTTCAAGACTTAGTGAAGAGGGCTTGGGCACTTTCGTAGATACCCGTTCTCCCCTTTGCTGTGGCCTGATGGGGAATAATTGGAAACAGAGGTAGGAAGGGGCATATTTTAAAACTCACTGCTGTCTCTCAGAGTTAACTTTTTTGCTGCAGAGGAAAAAAAATATTAGGGGAAAGAATAGCTATGCCTAAAGAAAGAAAAACTCCGAATTTTAGAGGACAGAAGACCTTTGGAAACTTATCATGTAAAACATTTGGAAGACAGCATTACAGAGTTTAAAATTCTGATCAGTTGTATGCTAGAGTCCTTCCTGTACCATCACACGTCTACAGAGTAATAACCGCATTGGTTGAGAGCATGTCCGTCCGGATTTACGCTTGAATTGAGTGCTTTTGGGAGACTTTAATTTGTTTTCTACCAGCCACTCATATAAGCATTTGCCTTTAGTCTTTAGAACACTCAGAGACGGGAGTAGAGAACATTTATACTAATCAAGTGTTCCTTCCCTTATGTCTCTTCCATTTGATTAATGGGGCAGGATATCTTTTTTTAGTTGAAAGAAGCTCTAAATAAGTATGAAATTATTCTGTTGCAGAATATGGCTCAAGCCTGGAAGACGACGTGGTGGGGGATACATCAGGGTACTACCAGAGGATGTTGGTGGTTCTCCTTCAGGTATTGGGGGCAGACTGTTTAGAGTTTGATTAAAAAATCTGAAGCTGGACTGGTCTGAATCTAGTTAAGTAAGGTCATTTAAAATTCTTTAATCATTTCTCATACTTGCTTGATTGTGGTTGCATGTTGCCTGTGTTTGTGTTTCAGAATATCTGACCTAAACTCTCAATAGTTTTTTTTTGTTTTTCTTTATTTTAGATATCACTATTCTCTTTCATTCATTGGATTTAAAATCAAGAGGGTCAGATTGGGTTTGGACAGTGCTGTGTGATTATGTGAAATATTGTAGAATTGCTATCCTAAAATGATATTATTCCTAAGAGAAGGAGCTTTATGTGCACAACCCTCAGGTGGAACCAATTTTCCTTTTGAGTAAAAATGCTCATGTAATTCAATAATGTGACATTATCTTTTATAGGCGAATAGAGACCCTGATACTGGAATTGATGAAGCACAAGTTGAACAAGATGCTCAGGTGAGTTGTGATACGTGATGACTTTATGATGACATACGAATGAAAAAAGAATCTGTGCTAATGGAAAAATCATAATATATATTGTGATAGCATCTAAAAATAATCTTATTTATGGGCCCTTTACAGATCATAAGACTCATGTAAGTATATTTTTCTCATTTTGATATGGCCAGCTACATATTTTGTCTCAAAAGGGAAATGAAATAAAATGAGTTACATATAAAAAATAGTGAATTTTACCTATATATATATATATTTTGGTGATTATGGGAATTCACAGAATAGATAATTTTACCAAAAAACACAGGTATTAATTGATTTCACTGCCAGTGAGGCAGTAGGTGTCTTGGCAGGAGAGGATAAAGAAAAAAAGAATAAGGTATTTTAGTGATAAATGGTGTTTTAATACATAGTAGATTAAAAGTTACTGTAGTATTTGGGAGTTCCTCCACTTTTCTTTCGATAGAATTCTAAATAGGATTGTTTTCTTGTCAGCTGCTTTTTAGTGACTACCAAATGGAATTCTGTACCTAAGTGGCTTTTAAATCCTAGTATAGTCTCACTATGGTTAATAAGTAATCAAATGTTAACTACAGAGAACAAACTGATGGTTACCAGAGGGGAGGTGGACAGGGGAGTGGGTGAAAGAGGTGAGGGGAAATAAAGAGTACCCTTGTCATAATGAGCACTGAGTAATGTATAGAACTGTTGAATCACTATATGTACAGCTGAAATTAATATAACACTGTTAACTATACTGGAAATAAAATATGTTTAAAAAACTTAAAAACATACATAGTCGAATGTGGGAGATAAATATTAGGAAATTTGAAACATGAGACTTGAAAACTGGAAATCTGTAAGAAACAAATTATTTGCATTCATAAAATCACATACCAAAGTCCTGTCTCTCTGGTCACATGTTTCAAGTAATATTCAGTTTTTTAAAAAAAATAATTTTTAAAAAAGATTTGATTTATTTATTCATGAGAGACAGAGAGAGGGAGATAGGCAGAGGTAGGGGGAGAAACAGTCTCCCGTGGAGCAAGGAGCCCGATGTGGGGCTCAGTCCCAGGACTGTGGGATCATGACCTGAGCCGGTGGCAGATGCTTAACCGACTGAGCTACCCAGGCACCCCAAGTAATACATAATTCTGATTGTTAGTCATACACCACTGAAAAAGGAAGAGCCATATTCACTCTTCCAGTTGACTGTTGTCTATGAAACAACTATTGGATGTGTAACAAATCTAAATTTGTTAATAGGAAAGAGAGAGCATTATTATTCTTTTGGGTGGGTTGATTTTATAATGGTTTCAGAATACTGTCATCTCTTTACCTAGCTGGAGACAGAAGGAAAGCAAATGGACATCATACGGATGACTGTCTATGCAGTATTTGATGCTTCCCTCACTATCCCCCATGAAATTCAAACCTTTTGTGTCATTCCCCTATAGAAAACCATAAAACTTCAGTGGATCCCATTATCTCAGAATAAAGTTCAAGCCCCTAAATGTGATATATAATGCCTCTTTGGTTTTTTTTTTTTAATATTTTATTTATTTATTTGACAGAGAGAGAGAGATGACAAGCAGGCAGAGAGGCAGGCAGAGAGATGGGGAGAGCAGGCTCCCTGCTGAGCAGAGAGCCCAATGCGGGGCTCGATCCCAGGACTCTGAGATCATGACCTGAGTTTTGTGGCAGAGGCTTTAACCCACTGAGCCAGCCAGGTGCCCCATAAGTCTCTTTATTATCTGTCTTTTGCTCTCTTATGCCTGCAGCTCTCTTGTTCTTTCTCCACCTGCCCCTTCCTCCACCCATTCACCTGACTACTTCCCCTTCAGGAGTTAGTCCTCAGGTTAGTTACTTTGTCCCTGCCTGACTGCTCCAAGTGTATGTCAGGTGTCCCTCACAGGGGTCGTCCAGCTGCCTTGTCTTAAAGCTGTCTATTTCCTCGGTGGCTTGTCCAGGCCACTCTGAGCTGTCGGTTCAGTGTGTATCCTCTGGATTTAGCATGTCGTAGGCATGTAACTGCCTACGGTATCTAACTGCCAAATGGATTAGTGTCTAACTCTGAAGTACAGGGGGATGATTTCTCTTTTATAGATAAGGAAACTGAGGCTTAGGGGTTTGAGAATCATGCCCGTGGCCCCCCACTGACTAGTAGTGGAGCTGGGATTCATACCTGGGCCATTTAACCCCAAAGCCCTTTCTCTTTCAACTAGACAACAGTCTGTGTTCTTGCCTGCTCGTTCCTCTCCCCCATCGCCTACATCATCTAAAACGTTTATTAAATATAGATTGGAAGCAGAGGTCCAGCCTAACCCTGCCTTCTTGGAGCAGAAATTTGCCTACTTGAGGAGAAAGTGCTAGATCAGCTCTTCACAACTGTACTCTCAACTGTTGGAGACAACCTTATTGCTTTCCATGCATTAATTATTTGTGGGCTTTGTTGGAAACTTTGATGCTCACACTCTGGACTCTCAAGAGTAGGAGTTCCAGATGCTTTTTGGTGGTCACGGTGGAAGAAGCCAACTCCAGTAGTCTCAGATGACTGCAGGGAGGCCTGCATTAGTGCACAGTGAGACGATTTCCCAGCACAGTTTGGTGATACAGTGAGAGCATGGCTGCAGTTTGAGGCTGGGGAGTGGAAACCCTGCATTTTTACCTCATTCTCATTGAATTCTCTCCTCAGAGCACTCAGTGTATAGCAGTGCTCCTCGGACTTTTAAGTGCAGTGCTCCTCGGACTTTTAAGTGCATGTGAATCACCTGGGAATCTCCTTAAACTGCAGCTTCTGACTCAGTAGGTCTGGGCGGACCTGGGAGTCTGCATTCCCAATAAGCTCTCAGGTGGTGCTGCTGGTGTCCGGGGACCACACTTGGAGTACCAGCGATGTACAGGTGTCACTTACCTGTTGTGCAGAGGATATGACCGTTCTGGACCATGAAGGGGAAACCTTATACATCTGAAAACTGTTCCTTTAAAATATCCCTTGAATAGAATTCAGGTTTTTCTTACCCTTTCTGTGAGCAGGAACAACCTAGAATATGCTATACTGGCTATTAGTCTTGGATTCTTTAAAATGTATTATTGGGGTGCCTGGGTGGCTCAGTTGGTTGGACATCCAACTGTTGATTTCTACTCAGGTCTTGATCTCATGGTCCTGAGATGGGTGGCCTCAGGGCCTGGGGCTCGGTGCTCAGTGGGGAGCCTGCTTCTCTCCTTCTCTCTCTCTCAGTCTGCCCTTCCCCTCCGCTCTCACACTCACCTGTGCGAGCGTGCACAATCTCTCTCTCAAATAGATAAATAAATCTTTTTTTAAAAAAGTATTATTATTAATGAATTCAGCTTGTTAAGAATAATTATCCTCTTGGTGTTATAAAAAGGAACACATCCATTTCTTTCTTGTACCAAGGACAGCTGGACTATTATCACTAAGGGGAATTTAAGATTTCTTAACTGAGAGTAAGCTGAGACAAACAAAGGGCCCTTTCATAAGCTTTTGAATTTTTTTCTCTACTGATACCTGGCACTAAGAGGATTCCTTTTATTTCAGGGATTCGATAAGCCACAGTGAGTCATTCATCTGGGAATTTAACATTTTGTAGATAATCCACTTTACTTTCTTATATTTTTATCTATCTATTTATTTATAGTTTATTTATATATATATGTGTATATATATATGTTTATTTATTTATTTACTTTCTTACATTTTTAACGTGTTAAACTAATTTTCCCTCCTCCCCCTCCAAATCCTTGTTTCCTGATCTTGGAGAGCAACCTGAACTTGTAGGGGAAGGAGGGGGAAAAAAGGGGAAGGAGAAAGCTATCAATGTTTACTGAGTACCTGCTATTGATTTCCTGACACTGTTTGATGCATTCATTATATACGTCATCTCCATTAATGAGTAGAAATATTATTCCTGCTCTAGGTGAGGGCGCTGAGCCCCAAGAGATTAAAGTAACTCATCCTAAGATCTCAGAGATAAGGATGAGGCTCAGATCTTTTTGTCTCCGAAGCCTCTGTGTTTTGCACTAGACCCGAGGTTATCAAACTATGTAAAGCCCCCTGTGAGGGAGGGTGGGGTGGGTGAGGAGGCGTGAGGGTCTGCCGCCTGGAGCTGCTCTAGGGACATTCAGCACCCTCATTCAGAAGAAAGCACTCTTACATTGAAACAAGACAAAACAAAACTTTTAAATATTGTTCCACGTGAAGATTACCATTACTGCATATGATTTACTTAGTAGTTTTAGAATAGATATTGATCTCAAACAAAATTTTTTCAAGAAAACGAAGAGATTATAGATTAAAATAGCCATTTCACAAATTATTCCATGTAGCAGGCTTAACTGCTATACCTACTAGAGAAGATTTCTAGAAATATGGAATAGTTGTTAAGAAAGGATTCAGCAATGCTCGCAGTATAGTAGGCGATGCACCCTCTTTTTTGGGTGTTAATGTGTGTGTATATCTTACCTCTGTGTAGGAAACATACTAGACGTAGTAACCAATATCTTCAGGATATTGACATTTGCGGTAATTTTTTTCTTATTTATGTTTTATCTCTTGCACAAAATTTCTCAGTGAACATGTGCTATTTTTGTTATTAGATTTAAAAAATTATTTTAAGACAGGCATAACACATTAAAATTAAAAATATTGGTATATAATTGATATACTGTATATCAATTATATTAATATATTGATATTTTATCATTTTTATCATTAAATTAATTTCAAAACTGAGCGTAAAGATGTGACACATTTTCAAAGTGTCCTGGAAATACAACAAAAAAATAGATATACATCACCAAATCTACATTCTCAAACACACTATGATCAAAATTTCCACATCCAAACACGTGTTATGATCACATCACCTTCTGTCCTTATTTAGTTTGCCGCTTGTGGGCATAAAGGCACCTACAAGTAGCAGGCTCAGCAAATGGCATTTATCTTGGTTTAATAGCTATATTCACTGGAAATGAACAAAAGGGTAGTGTGGACATTTTAAAGGTTGATTCATTGCGTTTTAATAAATTATCCACGCCTCAATAAGTGGAGTCAGGTTTAATGATGATATTTGTGTATATAATTTTATTTTTTCAGCAATTATATGAACACAAAAAAGCGTGTATTTTCCATGTAAAAAAAGAAATATGGATGCTCGAAGTATTCAACGAGTATATATTAGTTGTCTATTATATGCCAGACATTGTGCTGTACCCAAAACCTTTTAAAAATTCGTTGTGATTTTTTAGAAATATGAAAACTCTTTGTAGCTAGTTAGGGTTAAACTGCACTTGAAAAGAGAAGATATGGAGTTTATTTTTTATCGTGTGTTGCTGAACAGCTGCTGACTAAATAAAACAGAAAACATAGTTTAGCTCCTAGTTACATTCTTTTCCAGTCTGTAAGTGGATGTGTCAACAGTGAGGTCACCCGAAATTTCCACCAACCGCACCATTACCCCTGAAAGCCTGGAAGTACGGGAGACATTTTGGGAACGTTTAATCTTGCCCCATTGCTGTGATTTATTGCTTCGACTCGTTAATCCTCTGCGGCATAGTTCCGTGGCGAGCTCTGGAGTAGCCCCAAACTCACCTCACTGAGTTCAGGAAACACTGGAATTGAAAAGTATAAGATGATGAATCAAGCAAATTAACGTGTGGGGAGTGGTGCACGGTGTCCCTCAGAACCTGGAAATGAGGTGCAGAAAAAGGTTAACTAACTGAGGTTGAAATTTTCACAGGCTTTGTTTCAGGCTGGAGAACTGAAATGGGGGACAGATGAAGAAAAATTTATCACCATCTTTGGGACACGAAGCGTGTCTCATTTGAGAAGGGGTGAGTGACAAGAATGTGTATGGTACAGGTGCTGTGGCTAATTTTGAAAGTACAGGAGCCTGCAGGCCAAAATATGTGCTTTATAACAGGCGCTTAACTGAGTGACTCAGGTTCTGTATTTCTTCCTATTGGTAACCTTGAAAAATCTCATAATTCTCTTTGCCGCTATTGTAGTTTTTACAGAACTAGAGATCCGTAGTCCCCCCTTTGCTGTCAGGGTGACGAGGGAGCTGGGCCTCTAGCTTGTCACTCCCATAGTCACTAATCACTGAGCTCCGGCTCACTTCAAGTATTTCCTCCTAAATAGTGGCACCCATGATCTCACCTCTGGGAATTCATCAGTTCTGTGGTATTGGTGGGAATGAGTTCAAGTGACAGGAAACCCTATACTAATCAGGTCTTCAAAAACTGGCTTTGCTGTAGGAAGGATTCCTTGGTTGATTCGGCAGGATCTGGGTGGGGTCTTTCTGATTTTCTGCTCCTCTGTCCTTGGTGTTTTGGGGTTTTCTTTCTTGTGCTCTGTACCTCATTGTCACAGGATGGCTACCATAGCTCCAAATTTATCAACATTAACAGCAAGAAGAAAAGAAAGTGGTAAACTAATCATATCTGTTTATCACTCTTCCTAAGGAAAGATTTCTCAGAATCCTCTGCAGCAGATTTACCTTTGGGTCTCATTGGTTATAACTAGTAAGTAGAGGCTGGAGAACTCAGTGAACAAAGAACAGTTATAATCCATTGTTTAGGTCCTGGTATATTGAAGCTCTGCCACAAAAGTCAGGGTTCTGTCAGCAAGGACAAAGGGGAGATTTGTGTTCGGTGGGACAAGACCTGGTTAGAGTAAGTATCTTCTTTCTGTACAGAATGATCCTTACATGATTCAGAAATCATACTCTTTTTTTTGTAGTGTTTGATAAATACATGACTATATCAGGATTTCAAATTGAGGAAACCATTGACCGAGAGACTTCCGGTAATTTGGAACAACTACTCCTTGCTGTTGGTAGGTAGTTTTACAATGTATATAATATTTATGTTGTTAAGAGCTCAAGTATTTTATTCAGTTGAAGCTGTATCTGAAAATAACCACTTCTTGCTTCGTGAAGACCTTATTATAATATTTGAGTGAAGCAAACTCCCACATTTCAGGTTCAAAGTCTGTTTTGATGTTGGAGATAAATGATAATCTGGTTAGTTCATCTAATCCTATGGAAATAGTAAAACAACTGTTTATTTATTTATTTATTAAAGATTTTATTTATTTGACACAGAAAGAGAGAGAGAGGGAGAGGGATCACAAGTAGGCAGAGAGGAGGCAGGCGGGGGAGGTGGGCAAGGGAAGCAGGCCCCCTGATGAGCAGAGAGCCTGATGCGGGGCTAGATCCCAGGACCTGAGATCATGACCTGAGCCGAAGGCAGAGGGTTTAACCCACTGAGCCACCCAGGCACCCCAAAACAACTGTTTATAAAAATCATTTTGAAGCTGTATTAACAAATATATTACTAGGAATCTGAAATGTGGGCAATATCTCAGAGGCTTGTAAATATTATTTCTGATACTGGGTAGAAGTTTAGTATTCTTTTGAATACTCTCCTCACAGCTTTGAGACAGACTGAAAAATTGGCATCTGAGGTAGAAAAAGTATGTTTTGTATGATGGAAGATATGATGATGGTGGTTTTCAGATTACTTTGGAAATTTATTTTAGCTAAATAGAATGATCTGGAAAAAATTGGAGAACTGAGTTCATGCAGTTTATGGTAGTGTTATATACAGTCCAAATCCAGGGAGAATCTAGTCCGTGAGTTCCCAGGGACCCTGGTTTTCATATGGGTTTGAAGTGAACAAGCTGCTGTTTGTTCTGAGCATTTGGTATCGAGCTCGAGTTTTTGTGCTGTCTTCTGGAGAATAAGCTAAAGAAGCATGTGCATGCGTAGAAGCTAAAGTGCATGAACCGGCACTAATAGTAGCTTTTGATTTGACTTCCACAGTTAACGAATTTTAATAGAAACTTTCAGAAATCTCCTTCTCATTAGAATACGCTTAAAATAATGGCATTTTTAGTTCCTTTTTGAGTTTTGTTTAAGCACTGGAAGAGAGAGAATAACTCCACCCCCCGATTCATGGATCGTTACTTCTGTATATTAAGGGATTTTTATATGAATAGTTTCTGAAGCTGAGCTGACTGAGGTCTGAGCAGCCCTAACACGGAGTAGATACACCTGTGCTCAGGGAAGACACTTTTTTTTCCTGTTATCAGTTTATTTGGGTGTCTTTACTGAATTGGGTAAGTCTTATGCTGCTCTATGTGAATCGTGGATTATAAGAATCTGGAGAGACTACTTGGGGTTGGATTACAGACAGATAGCTCAAGGTTTGTCACAGATTAGATGGAGTGGGTACCTGTGTTATTTGCTTGAATATGTTGGATCGAAAACTTCCAGGATGTTTGTATCATTTCCTGAAGGTGAAGAAGGTTGTGGCGAAACAGCCCAGGCTGCCCGAACTATGATCTCAGAAAGGTGCTCAGAACAGGGGGGCCTTGAAAACCTCACATGCCCTGTCCTACATGCCTCTCTCTGCAGAACTCGGAACTTTAAGGAAATTCCAACCTAGGTTTCTAAGAAAATGCTTGGTGAATAAGGAGATCAGATCTGCCTGCAAATGAGCAGTTTTTTAGCTGAGGTTATTTTTATGCTTGTAAATAAGTAGAGCAATAAGCATGAAGCAAGTTATGATTTTTAATCACTAATTCTTTTCCTATCAGTAGAGCATCTGACCATCATACTGTTTATTTCCTTAGTGAAATCTATTCGAAGTATACCTGCCTACCTTGCAGAAACCCTCTACTATGCTATGAAGGTAAGTGCATACTTTGAATCTTCCATCTAATTAATTTATCTTTCTAGCTATCTTTCTCTGTGTATTATTTTGATTTAACGATAGACTCTGGGGTTTTTTAATTCTCCTTAAAACATGCATTTCAGTTCTGCCAAGTTGTTCTACTTTATCAGTTCATCCTAGGTCAGGGGAGTTTGATGCTGTGTTTGACATTTGGAAACAACGTGCCTCCCTTTTTTTCTTTCTTCCAGGGAGCGGGGACGGATGATCATACCCTCATCAGAGTCGTGGTGTCCAGGAGCGAGATTGATTTGTATAACATTAGGAAGGAGTTCAGGAAGAATTTCTCCACCTCCCTTTATTCCATGATTAAGGTAGTAGAACCTCTCTTTAAATTATGTTCAGAAATCCAGAGCACACCAGAGAGATAGCATGTAAGACACAGCTGGGAGAACCCACTTGTTATGGAAGGTTACAAATTGTAGTGGCGTGATTGGAGCTATGACTTACAGAGCATGGCTTATAATGTTTCTGAAAGTACGGATGATGGCTCCAAGTGAAAGGTCGGCTCTTGGCGAGCTTAGGAGCCTTATTTAGAAGCGGTGACAGATGACTCCTCAAACTGAGCCCCTGCCCCTGAAGATAATGCGTTTGTTCTTTCTCCCTTTTATCAGTTCCAGCTGTCTTTATTAGTTCCTCCTTCCTTTCAAACTGGTCTTTCTTTATTGTCTGTTATCACCTTGTCTCTGGTATTAGTTCATAGTTCAGGAAAGAACCAACCAGGTCATATCAGCACTAAGTAAAGAGTTTAGGTATTACTATCATTTTTTTTCTTTTTTAAAAGCAAGGGAGACTGTGGCCTGTATTTAAATTTGATTTAAGGCCTTTTGACTTCCTCCTTTCCTCCCTCCTACTTCTCTCCCTCCCTTCCTTACTCCCCCCTTCCTTCCTTCTTTCCTTCCTTCCTTTTCTCTCTCTCTCTCTCCTTCTTTTGATAAAAGGGAAAGTGGGCCATACGCCAATCAGGATGGCAGCTAAGCAAGTTTTGAAATTTGTGTGCACGGTGTGGCTGGGTTGAAGGGCACTGGAGAGTTCTCTCATGCACTCTTTGCTTGAAACATTAAATTGTCACACATATCTGTGTGTGAGATACGCAGAGGTAAAGCATATCTTTCCCTCCATCTTTGAAGCAAAAACAGCCAGCCGCACAGTCCCAGGATTGCCTCCCTTAGCCAGACACGTAGTATGTGATAGTAACTTAAAGGTTTAGAAAGCTTGATTTGAATGTCATTGTAAAAGCTTCCTTGTTCACTGCGTTACCAATCAGAAGAACATACTTCATTGTCTCAGAGCTGTGCTTTTAAAGGGTAAAATTAGAAAGTTAAACACGAGTTACGTTGGTAGGAAACTCCTTGTCTAACATTCCTGATGTGAAAGTCACATACGCAGCAGACATGATCCACTTAAGTGGGAGAAAAGTCACATGAATAGAACTTGTTGCCAGACTCTCTGTTTTTTATTTTCTGTGGCTTCTGTGACTCACGGAAGTTAATGGAGTACATTCGGCTTTCAGGGTGATACGTCTGGGGACTATAAGAAAGCCCTCTTGAAGCTCTGTGGAGGAGAGGACGACTGAGGGAGCAGTTGGAGAGATCCTGTGCGGTGCCTGCCCTCGCCGCCACGACCTTCTTTCGCATCTCGCTGCAATTCGTGTATGCCCGTGCCTGGCATGTTGCCTTATTCATACTAGCATGCTAATGACCAAAACATACGTGTCGCAGAAGAAAAATAGTGGTGCTTCTTGCTGATGTTCAGTAAAGCTCTATCTCTTCGTCTATTATAGTCCTGAAGCATACGTAACGTTACTGAAGTCTAAAGTCTGGGTCGTTTAGGTTTTCTTTGAAAAGACCCGACTGCTTTTAGCCTTTTTAAAAAACTTCATTTATATTAAATTGATAACTGTATTTCCTTAATCGGAACCTTAGCCTTAAAATGATGAACTCCTGGAAGCGTTATTAATCAAGTTTGCTACTAAAATGAACCTGAAATGTTACGGTGGTTGCATTCAAAAGATTAATGAGAAATAAACATTTCCTTCCCCCTGAATCATGTGTGGGTGTGTGTTCAGAAAGCATTTTTAAAAATTATTTTTATTGGACGATGTTCGATTCAAGGTTACTGTAGTTTCAGGTGTACAAGGATTCAGTTAGTCTGTGCTGTGCTCTCCACAAGTGCCACCATCTGTCACCACGTAACACCGTTCCAGTACCATCGGCTGTAGTCCCTGTGCTGCCTTTTATGCCTGCGACTTACTCATTCCATACCGAGGAGTCTGTGTCTCCCACTCCCTCCCGCCCAGTTTGCTCATCCTCCCCACCCTCCTTTCCTCTGGGAACCATGACTCTGTTCTCAGTACTTATAGGTCTGGTGCTGTTTTTGTTTGTTCGTTCGTTCATTTGTTTTTTAGGTTGCACATATGAGTGAAATCATTTGGTATTTGTCTTTCTCTGTGACTTATTTCACAAATCATAGTACCATTAATAATGGTATCTGCTTTCGAGGCCGTCATTGACAGTGGGGTTAACCAACAACTGAATTTACAGTTGGCTTTTGGGTGATAAACTTGAAATAACACCTGCATTCCTCTGCAGTGTGACATGAAGGAGAGGTTAAAGGGATCTCTGGTTTATTCGTAACATATTTATTTGGGCATCAGTTAAGGTGACGCTTATGATGCTAGGTGCTTAGTAGGAAAGCTATCTTAAAATGACCTAAAAATTAAAGATTAAAACAACCTAAAAAGTCAGAGTGCTACTTTTTCCCTGTTATCAACTTGATTTTTCTAGTTTCATCGCTACTTTCTTTGAGATAAAAAAGCAGGCAATATCTGTTAGAAAGAAGCAGTCTCTCTTAATGTTTACCTTTTGGTTTTCTGCTTTCAAACTGCTTTTTGAATTGGTGTCAGTTTCCTTTTTGCACTGACTCCTTTGGCTATGCATTTTTTTAAGAGCATGTGATTCCTGTTAATAAGACATTTTTATAAATGGACTACTCCCTTTGAAACTTTTTAAATACTAGTGTTCTTGTCACAACCTTGGCTACTAATCAGAAAGGAACCTTAAAAGTTATGTGTGTGTGTACATATGACTTTTTTTTTTTAACTCTTTTTAGGTGATTCTGATACAGAGCCAAATCGAGAATTAATTGCATATATATTTTTTCCAATTTTATTAGGATATAATTGACATATATCACTGTGAGTTTAAAGTATACAGCATAATTAATTGATTTATATATATATATTGCAAAATGATTAGTATATTTAGTTAATACCCATCACCTCATATAAACTAAAAAAATTTTTTTTCCTTGATGAGAACCCTTAGAATCTGTCTCAAATGCAGCACATAGCAGTGGTGAACTACAGTCATCATGTTATACATTATATCCCCAGTACTTATTTATCTTAAAACTGGAAGCTTGTACCTTTTGACCACTTTCATCCAATTACCCTATTCCCCATCCCCCACCTCTGGTAACCACAAATCCGATCTCTTTTTCTCTAACTTTGGTTTGTTGATATTATTTTTTGGATTTCGCATGTGAGATCATAGAGTATTTATCTTTTTGCTGACTTATTTCACTTAGCATAATGTCCTCAAGTCCTACCCATATTGTCACGAATGACAAGATTTCCTTCCTTTCTATGGCTAAATAATAGTCTATTATATATTCCATTTTCTTTATCCATTCATCCACTGATGGACGTTTAGGTCGCTCTCATGTCTTGGCTATTTGTAAATAATGCTGCAGTGAACGTGCGCTGTCTCTCAAACCTTTGTGATTGTCCAAGCAGTCCGCTTTTATTCCTAGTGGCTCCCAGGAGTCGAAGGTGTGCCAAGACCTATTAGTGGCCTAAAGTGGGGGATCTCAGTCATTGCCTAGATTCGGGCTGATTGGAATCCAGACTCTCAGCAGCTTTTAAGGTATGCAAAATACCTTTGTCAGGGGAAGACTGAGAGATGGACATTTCCGTTTGCCTCTTTGCTCTCTTTGCACTGAGTCCTGGGGTGATGGCCAGTTAAGAACCATTTCTTAGTTTGGTACTGTCCCACTGAACCGGTGAACAGAGCCCTTCTGGCCTCCAGAGCCAGGCTATCAGATTTGTCCTCTGGCAGCTGCCATAAAAGCGGCTGCACTAGACGTCTACACAAACTCCTTTCTTGGAGCGACACTGGAGTGTTAACTTGGAGTGGGCAGAGGGAGGGAATGAGAATGGTACCTGCCAGCCTGCCTGATTGGTGGAGAGGACTGTAGTCGGCCTCCAGGGGTCTATTTGATCAGAAGCTACCCCATCGGCCTCGTATAAAGATAAGCTAATAGGCCTCTTCCACAGAAAGACAGGGCCTGTCTTTCACTCTGCCAGCTCTCTGCTGTGCCCTGGGGCAGGTAGCTGGTTGAAACTATTTCTCCATTTATAATAGCCCTTCAGGCCCTGTGATCCCAAGCCATGCAGGCCACCAGAGCCCGGTGATCCAGAGGTATCCCCTGGGGGAAAGCTGTAACAATCAGACGGGTGCACACGCTCCCCCCCAGGAGTGCAGTGAACCAAAGCAAGGCCCAGGGAGGCGCAAAGAGCGCCCATTGGCCTCTGTCACTGGAGAGCACCTCAGAAGGCCTGGGGGCTCTAAACCAGAAGCCTGCCCCTTAGACTGAAGCTCTAAGACAAGCAAATAGGCCTCTTTCACAAAAAGACAGGGTGGGCTTCAGTCTACTGTCCCTGTGCTTGGGTATGGTAGCTGGCCACGCACAAGCTCTTCCTTTGTTACATATGACTGCGAGCCCTGCTGGCCGCCAGAGCCCAGTGATCAAAGGGTGTCTCCTGGGTGGCAGCCATGAAAATGGTGCCGGGCATGTGTGCAAGTCCCCTCTGGGGGTTGGGGGGACTGGAGATCCTGATCACACGGGGGAGAGTGAGAAGACAGTGCCAGTCCTCTGAGGTCTGGAGAGGATTTAAAAAAAAAATGTAAATTCAATTAATCAACATATAATGTATTATTTGTTTCAGGGATCCAGGTCTGTGATTCATCAGTCTTCTATAATACCCAGTGCTTTGGAAAGGATTATAATCAGCCCTTAGGATGTGTGTTTAATTACAAGCCTGCCCCTGGGGCTGCCGCTGTGATGATAAGCTAATAGGCCTCTTTGACCATGGAGGTTCCTCCGTCAGTGGCCTCTCTACTGCCCCCTGGGGGTGGAACCCAGTTAAGAACTCCTCTGTTGCTTACAGTAGTTTGGGACTGGCCAGCGTAAGCTCTCCGAGCAACCGGGAGCTGGGTGATCTCGCGGTGTCCCCTGGGTTGCGGACGCACACATCGGGACTTACCGAGAGTGGACACGTGCCTCTCTGGGAGTTACTGGGGCCCTGGAGCGAGCACAAAAGCGGTGCTTGCAGGCCTCCATTTTCAGAGATGATTGTCTTAGGTGTGTGTTAAATTAGATGCCTGCCCCTCCACGCTGATGCTTTAAGGTAAGCAAAGTGGCTTGTTGCACAGAAAGTCATGGTGCTTTTCGGTTGGCTGCCTCTGCGCTGGGTCCCTGAGTGGGTGAGTCCGCACGAACCCTTTAAGAACTGCGTCTCAGTTCGTGAGAGCCACGTGGGTCTTGTGGTTGCCAGCCCTGTTGGGTTGCACAGCTAGATGGTTTAGGGGCTCATCTCTTAGGTGCAGGACTTAAAAATTGGAGTGCCAACTGTGGGGTTCAAATCCTTTGTTTCCTGGGGAGAAACTCAGCGTCTTGAGTTCCCTTCCAGATGTGGGTTGTAGCAGGAGGCATGTGGTTTATGGTGAAACTGTGCGGGCCTCTCCTACCCATTCCCAAATGGGTTTTTTCTTGTTTGCCCAATGTGTGGGAGTCACTCAGCTAGTTATCAATTGATTTTCCAGTTTTAAGCTATCTTGCATTCTCAGGATAAATTCCACTTTAACGTGATGTATTATCATTTTAAAATATTGCTGGATTTGTTTTGTTACTATATATAAATATTTTTAAAGATTCTATCCATTTATTTGACAGAGAGAGAGATCACAAATCACAAGTAGGCAGAGAGGCAGGCAGAGAGAGAGGGGGAAGCAGGCTCCCCGCTGAGCAGGGAGCCCGATGCGGGGCGATCCCAGGACCATGAGATCCTGACCTGAGCTGAAGGCAGAGGCCCCAACCCACTGAGCCACCCAGGTGCCCCTTGTTACTATATTTTTGAGAACTAACTTTGTGTTGATGGGGCATACTGGCTTGTAGTTTTCTTTTCTTGGAATATTTTTGTTTAGTTTTGGTATCACAGTAATGCTAGCTAGCCTCATAAAATAAGTGGAGAGTGTTTTTTCTTATTCTGTCTTGTGTGAGAATTTGTGTTGAATTGGTGTGAAAATTTTTCTTATATGTTTGGTAGATTTTCCAGTGAAGTCATTTGGGCCTGGATTTTTTTTTCTTTTTAGAAGGTTTTAAACTGAAAAATCAAATACATACAATTTTTTTTTATTTTATTTATTTGACATAGAGATCACAAGTAGGCAGAGAGGCAGGCAGAGAGAGAGAGGGGGAGGCAAGCTTCCTGCTGAACAGAGAGCCCGATGCGGGGCTCGATCCCAGGACCCTGAGATCATGATCTTAGCCGAAGGCGGAGGCTTTAACCCACTGAGCCACTCAGGGACCCCAAAATACATATAATTTTTTTAATTAAAATGAAATGTTTCCTAAAAATATATATCAAAATTAATCATTGCACATCACTGGGTGTTGGCAGAATAGTTGGGAAATAAGATGCCCTAAAACGTTCTGCACTCTATTTCCAATTGTTAAAAATAATTTTGATCATGTCAGTGTTTTTTTAAAATTTAAATTTAATTAATTAATATATAATGCATTGCTTGTTTCAGGGGTACAGGTCTGTGATTCATCAGTCTTATGTAATACCCAGTGTTCATTACAACTTATAGCCTCCCCAATGTCCATCACCCCATTACCCCATCCCCCCACCCCCTGCCCCTCTAGCAACCCTCACATTATTTCTTATGATTAAGATTATCTTATGGTTTATCTCCCTCTCTGGTTTCATCTTGTTTCATATAATTTTTTATATGTAGACATCAAATATATATCTATATAGATCACAAGCTTAGTGGCTTAAAATAACACAAATTATCCTATACTGCTAGAGGTCAGAAGTCTAAAATAAGTCTCATCCGTTTAGAATAAAGGTGTTGGCAATGCTGTGTTCCCTTCTGGAAGCTCTAGGGGAGAATCCCATTTCCTTGTCTATTTCAGCTTCTAGAGGGCACCTACCTTCCTTAGCTCTTGGGTCCTTCCTCTATCTTCAAAGCCAACAATAGATTCACTTTAATTTCTGCTTTGTGTCTTCACATCTCTTTCTCTTACTCTGACTCTTGCCATTTTAAAGGACCCTTGTCAATTACCTTGGGCCACCCAGATAATCTCGGATAATCTCCTCATCTCAGGATCACATCTGCAAATTCCCTTTTCTCATAGAGATCGCAGATTCTGAAGATTAAGACAAGGACAATATATTTTTTTGGGTGGGGGACATTTTACAGATGGTTTCAGGAGGTGATTCTGTAGTAAACACAGCACCGCCTCTGATAGGGTAGTAGTGCTCTCTACACTCTCTGTGTGAGAACTGCCATATAGTACACCCCGGTGAATTCTGAGGACATAAATGGGGAAAAGCATTTCTCTACTTGATTTTTTGGCTTGTATTTAATTTCAATCTCTGAAACCCTCCAGGGACAAGTTTTTCCTTCCTCATATGCCTGTGTGTGTATTTCTGTGTATTTCACATAAGAAGTTAAGAATCAATTTGTCCGGTGGCCGGAGTGGATCAGTCCGTTATTCCAGTGGTGATGCCGGGATCCAGGGATTGAGTCCTGCATAGGGTTACTTGCTCGGGCCTGCTTCTCCCTCTGTGCCTCCCGCTGCTCGTGCTCTCTCTCTTTCTCTGATGGATAAATAGATAAATAAAATCTTTGACAAACTGATTTTTTTTTTAATTTGTGTGCTCCCTGTCTCAAGACTCTTCTGCCAAGCCTGCTGCAGTCTATCTTGTGCCCAGTGGGTGGTGCTGTTGGCATGAATTTGCTTTCATCACTTTCACACTGCTTCTATTTAATAGTAGCAAACTTTAAAAATTTTCGGCGTCAGATTACATTCCTATACAATCATCCTCACTCTAACACACAGGCAAAAGGATCAGTCTAAATTTTAATCCACTTCTTGGTTACTTACCTGTCACTTGGTTTAGAATCATCCTGTTTTCCGGGACTTAGGGCTTTTTTTTCCCCCCGAAAGCACTGTTTTTGTCCTTTGCCCCAAGATTTTTTTTTTTTAATTTTGTTCAGCTAACCAGCATATACTACATCATAAGTTTTTGATGTAATGTTCAATGATTCATTAGTTGCTTATAATACCCCGTGCTCATCCCAACACGTGCCCTCCCTAATACCCATCACCCAGTTGCCCCAAGATATTTTGAAGTCTAATTCCTACCTTCTTTTCAGATAGTCCCACCCATATTCCTGTTACATATAAAAACTACTATTTCCTTCTTCATTCAAGTTTTTCTCTTGGTTTCCTGCTATAATAGATGACTATTGAAGGTTATTTACTCTATTCCATCTTCTCTTCTACCTCTTCTCAGCATACATTACTTTTTGGTGCCTTTTGTATTTATCTATGTAACTTTAAGCAATATGTTTACATTGTTATTTCTTGTTCCAACAATTACAGAAGGAATCTTTAGACTCCTCATTTTGAAAGGCTAGGGTATAGAGACTTTATGTTTCTTCTCTCTTCTCCTCTTTCCATCTTCCAACTCTGGTCACCTGTAATTTTGCTTTTTAAATTGTCAGCATTGATTCTGTTTACATTCTATTGTATAATCCCAATTAAGTCACTATATTTGTCAGTATATTGATACTACAATTTGGAAATTGAGTAGTTCAGATTTCCAACTCCTAACTAACCTACCTGCATTCCATGATTTCATTTCCCTTCTTTTGTACTTGTATTTCCTGCACTCAAGATAGCAGCCTTTATTGTTTCTTACGTGTTTGTAACAACACAAGCATTGTGTGAAGTCTCTGACACCTTCCCCACATTTCTCCTCCTGGAATTTCTTTCCTGCATCTCCATCCTTTGATTTGACTCTTTTCTTTCTAGGCTTAATGCCTGTCTGCTTGCCTGCCTTCCTTCCTTCTCTTCCTCCCTTTCTCCCCGCTTTTCCCTCCCTCCCTCCCTCCGCCCCTCCCTTCCTTCTTCCTTCCTTCCCTCCTTTCTTCCTTTCTTTCTGGCTAAGGGTAGGGGTAGGAAGTTGGTGAGAGAGGTTCTGAGCTCCAGAGTATAGTGTTTATATGAGCCTTGTTTCATATACAGATTTTCAATTACTTCATCTGCTTTAGGTCCTGCGTGTCATCCTTACCACCGTGCTATCTAATATCCGTGTTGCGAGCTTTTCTGGGATGCCACAGAGAGGACTGCCTTTCTCTACACTCACAGCCTCTTTGCTGTGCATTTTCAGTTAGGGCTTCAACACTTTCCAGTGCTCTTCCTTCAGCTGTCCATTTCCCAGAAATCTGATGACATTTCTCTTGTGTTGATGGCTTCCCTGTCATTCTCTTTACTATGAGATTCTCATTTTAACGATTCTCATAATGATCATTTTTGCTGAGCATAATTGCTCAGACTGCCATCTTGAGCTGGGTGTCCTTCTCGAATGCCCGTGCTGTTCATGGTATGTTCATAGTGCCTTCTACCAGTCCTGCCTAATCCCTCATGCCCTTGTCGTCCTTTTTCCCCTTTGTGTGACTGCTGTGCCTTTTTCCAGAAGCCCCAGTCCTATTCCTATTACCAGGCCAGTGTATAGTTGACCCTTGAACAACGTGGGTGTAAACTGCATGGGCCCACTTACATGTGTATTTTTTTCTATAAATACAGTCCAGTATTGCTTATGTATTTTCTCTTGTTTATGATTTTTTTGTAAGAAAATTTCTTAACGTTTTCTTTTCTCTAGATTATTTTGTGATAACAATACAATCTATAACTCATGAAACATACAAAATATGTGTTAATCGACTGTTATGAATAAGTCTTCTGATCAATAGTAGGCTATCAGTAGTTAAGGTTTGGGGGAGTCAAAAGTTAATATGTAGATTTTTGACTGCACAGGGGTCAGCACTGCTAAGCCCCACATTGTTCAAGGTCAACTGTAGTATTTAAACCACTTTTGTACCTCCCTCCCTGAGGATGATCCTAGTTGCCCTGCTGGGCTATGGACAAGGGTCGTAGTTCCGATCTCTGGGTCGCAGATTTGTCCTGAAGACATGACTTCTCCTGCCCCTTAGGCCGCAGACTCCTGGGGCTTCACTTCGGTTTTCTTTCTGTTTCTAGCAACTTGGTCTTGTGTTGGCCTCCTCTCTTTGCCTGTTGGTAGTTTCATGAATCAACCAGAGCATAGCACACCTCCCAGATAATCATGGCTAGCATGCCCCAATCACAGACAGCAGCTTGCAGCTAAGTTTGGTTAGCTTGCAGCTAACCCAATCACCAGGGCTCAGATTCCCTGTTACTGTGGACCATCTGGGTCACTGTACCCTCACTACCTTGTCGTGGAAACTTAGCTGCAAGCTGCTGTCTGTGTGTCCCCTGAGGGGGCCGCCTCTTTGAACACTTCCTTGACCTCCTGGTTGCCCTTCCTGCTGTTTATTCAGTCAGCCTCCAACTGTGCGCTGACCTAACACATTTTCGGTCATTAGGCACCATCTTCTCCACTTGTTGCTTGCTTGGGCTGCTACAGGGAAAACAGATACTTTGTACTTTCATCTGTTTACATTTCTTGCACAGGATCAGCTTCTTTTGTACTTTACTAGGCTCTAGGGCAAAGTTTCTATCAGAACCCTTGAAGAAGATTAAAGGGTGGTAGGGGGAGAAGGAGTGAGGGAGAGAGTGAGGAAGGGAAGGAGTGAGAGAGAGAGGGAGAGACAGAGAGATAGAGAACAAGTGAGAGTGCACGCATGCATGAGAGGGTGAGCACATATTTAATGCTGGCAAGGAGGAGGTGAAACATGCACTCTCATTGACTCCTGATTAATACCACCCTTCTGGAGAGAACTTTGACTTTAAAATATTTATACTATTTGATATAGTGTTTCTATTTTAGGGAAATGACCTAAGGAAATGCTTTGAAATACAGATAAAAATTCTTATGTGTAAAATGTTAACCGCAACATTGCTTGTAGTAACAAATAATTGGAAACAATCTAAGTGAGAACCCTAAAGGGATGGTTAAATAAATTATAGTACATCCATACAAGGTATAGCAATTAGGTGTAATATTTCTAAATAACTTCTAGTAACAAGAGAAAATACACTACAGTGTTAAATGGTGAAAGTAGAATATACAATTCTAGGGTCAGTATAATTTCACCATAGAAGGAAAATATTCAAGAACTATACTGAACATAACCAGTATGTCTATCTAGAGTAGAATGGATAAATTAAATTTTTCTATATCATGCCATGGATTATTATACAGAAATGAAAATAAATGAACTCCAGCTATATTCAATAATGTGGATTAATCTGGCATACATATTGCTGGATGAAAAAAATCAAGGTATAAAATATGATTTAATTTATATAAGTTTAAAAACAGACAAATTTAAAATCAAATTTTTGGTGATACATACTTAGGTGATAAAATTATAAGGAAAAGCAACAGAAATAGATCACAAAAATTAAGTTGGTCATTATTTATGAGGGAGAAAGAGGGTTATAATTGGGGAAAGATGTTTGGGAGATTCTGAAGTGATGGTAATTTTCTGTTTCTTGGCCTGGATGATGTTTATTAGAAGTTTGTTTTGTAGTTATTTCTCAGTCTACATTTACATTCCGTGCACTTATACACAGGTGTTATATTTCACAATAAAAATCTTAGGAATAACTGGAAATAAACTACTCATAAAAGTATTATTTCTTAATTGTAAAATTATAGTTGTTTTTTGTCTTTGTATTTTACTCTATTTTCCCAATTCCCCAAAATGTACACACCTTCCTTTTATCATCAGAGACCGCATTGGCTAAGGCCAATAAAATCACTGTTGAAATTATCTCCTTGCAGGGGAAAATAACTAGAAAAATCTTTTAAAAGAAGTCTAAGAGCTCCAGTGGGATTTTAGAAAACACTTAAGGAAGGAAATGCCAGGAAAAGATGGGTTTCCTGCTAGTCAAACACGTGTGGGGACAGAGCACGAGTATTTAGGGCATTAATATAGAGCTGACCTCATTTCAGGCTGGTGAGACCAGAAACATGCAGAATGCACAGCCTACTAATTTACGTTCTTTCATTGCAAGTAGCAGAAATGAACTCAGGTTGCCTTAGATATCACTTAGTTTGATTTAATACAAAAGTAAGCCAAAATCTAGCTACTTCTGACTTAAGCAATATGGACATTGGTTATCTCAAGTAACAAGAAGTCCAGAGGTTCTGGAGTTGACTAATTATTCTCCCCTTGTGTATTGCCATTACTGTGATTCCATTCCAACAACTCTCTCTCTTTTTTTTTTTTTTTTTGAGAGGGAGAGAGGGACACACACAGAAAGAGCGAGAGTGTGTGTGCCAGCATGGGGGAGGTACAGAGGGAGAGGGAGTTCCACACCCAGCATGGGGCTTACCACGAAGCTTCATCCCACGACCTGGAGGTCATGACCTGAGCCCAAATTAAGAGTCCGATGCTAAACCGACTGAGTCACCCAAGTGCCCCATGTCTCTTTGTTTTTAAGCCCAAATTTTCAAATATTTGAGTGGCCCAGCTTGTGTTGGTTGATCACTCCTGCATGCGTGTTAACTGCTGGATAGCAGAGCTACAAGGAACAGTGAGATGACTGGGTACCCACCTCCATAGGTAGCCTGCTTAGAGGTGTCTAGTATATTAACATTTCATATCTGGTGAAGAGGAAGGTAAGAAGAGATAGCCATTCCATGTTTTAATAATCATCTTAAATTTTTTTTTTTTTGATTTTTCAGTATTCCTGTATTTTGGTACCTTCTCTGATACAATGTGATGTTAGGGAACTATATATTTTGTGACCACACTTAATCCTTCCTCTAGGCTGTGAGCTTGGCTCAGGATGGAGTCCAAACATGACTTCCAAGCAATGTTAGTCAACACCCTTTTAAAATTTTAATATGGATCCTGGGGGAAAAGAGGTTACCTATCTTTCCTCTGAATTTGCATGCTGAGATTACCATTAAAGCAGGACCTGCGGGTAGCTGTCATTACCAGTGAGTGGACGAAAGGGTGCTGAAGATGAAGCCAACACCAAAAAGAGCAGGGCAGGGAGATGGAGGAGATGAAGTCCTGATGAAGTGTTTTAAGCCATCTGATCCATCCTTGCCTAAAGCTACATCACCTTCTGCTTGAGCTAGGTACTTTTATAGTAACCACGAGTGCTGATCAACATACATCTTCTCTTTCATTCTGTGTCAATGCAAAAGAAAATGGAGAAAGTATGAAGTGGGTATGATGCCAGCTATGTGCATGAAAGTCCCAATAAGAAAGCACTTTGTTTTCCCTATTGCTAGCTCTATTAAGGGAATAGCATCATACAATATTTAGCTAATGCAAATCTAACTGAGAGAAAGAGAAACAATGAGGGGAAGGGCATTGGATGATTCCACATAACATTACCTGTAAGACTGCTTTACCTGTAATAGGAGAGGATGGGGAGATCCAATCCTTTGTGCTCTCATAGCCTGGCCACCTCACCACAATGAATCTGATTCTAATGTTCAATAACACATACTTTTCATAAAACATGGTTCCACATGAAGAAATATTAGTTTGTTCCAAAGCTCAAAAAAATTGCCTGCTTAAAAGAGAGAACTTTATCAAACCTTTATATGAGGTACTCTAAAAAATATTAAGCTGAATAAACAAGTGTTGGATAAAATGTTAGTGAGGACTTTTGGTTGCAAAATTAAATCGCCAAGATGAATTGATTGAAAACAACACATTTCTACAGAGGCTTCTTGCTTTCTGATCTCTTGCTTTAGGAGGTAAACAGGAATTCGAAGCCAATGAAGGTAGGCACAGATGTTTTTAAAATCTGCTTCAATCTCAGGATACATAACATTTTAATTATTTTTTAAAGATTTATTTATTTATTTTAGAAAGAGATTGAGAGTGCACATGTGTGCGCATGCAGGAACAGGATGGAGGAGTATAGGGAGAGGGACAGAATCTCAAGCAGACTCTGTGCTGAGCTTGGAGCTCACGGCAGGGCTCGATCTCACAACCCTGAGATCATGACCTGAGTCAAAATCAAGAGTTGGACCCTTAACCAACTGAGCCACGCAGGCGTCCTGCATAAAACTTTGTAATTTAGTTATTCATCTAAGCACATATATCCTAGATCTTATGAAATCACGTTTTGAGGAGTATTCAATGTTATTCTTGTGATTTTTGCTCTGCTTACTGAAGATTAGCTATAGTTCCCCTCTGACTTGAAAGACATTAGGAACTTTCTCTGAGCATAAAATTTTCATTTACTTATTATGAAAATAATGTTTTATAGTTATAAAATAATAGGATCATATTTTAGAAGATGAAGGATATAAAGAAAGGGAAAAAAAATATCACTCTAACAACGTATGTGTACCATTTTCAAAATACTCTTTCTTTCTCTTTGTTGAGGTTTCCGAGGGGATTGCAATGTTCAGAAACCCTCTTCTCTACTTGGTTCTGATCAAGTTAGTAAATTACAACAAAAATTAGGCAGAAGAGGTCCAAAAATTACCTGTATTGCTGGGAGAGGGACTCTAGGCCTACCATCTGGGTTTGCTAGTGTTGAACCCCAGAATTAGGCAGGTAAAGCAGCAGTATTAGATGGAGGAGGCCTCCCCAGGAAGTGGACATATTCCATGATAGGTCAGCAGAGCTTCACTATCCCGAAGCCGAGACAGTGCTGAGGATGGTCCAAGCCAAGCACACCCAGTTATTGTTCCTGAACCTCGCCATCAGTTAACAACTCCCTCCACCTCTCCACAACCAGCATGAGTAAAGGGAAAAGGGAGGAAGTTAATAGGGGAGCACAGGAAAAATCCTCCTTATGGAAGATGTGAGTAGAAAAGGTGTTTTCTTTTTACAAGTTAGAACAAACAAACAACAACAACAACAACAAAACCCTATAATGGAGCCACGATTATTGCCGTGTCAAGAAATACGCATGGAGGGCGCCTGGGTGGCTCAGTTGGTTGAGCAACTGCCTTCGGCTCAGGTTATGATCCTTGAGTTCCCAGTTCGAGTGCCACATCAGGCTCCCAGTCCACGGGGAGTCTGCTTCTTTGTCTAACCTTCTCTCCTCTCATGCTCTCTTTCACTTTCTCTGTCTCTCAAATAAATAACTAAAATCTTAAAAAAAAAAAAAAAGAAATATGCACAGAAATCATTTAACATAGCAGTGCTGAGACTGCTCTCCTTAAAAAGGCCTGCTTGTAAAATTAGCCTCTGGTTACCATCTGGCAACCCGGGTATTGAGAGGGTTCCCATCATGCCTACAACTGATAATTGTTCCCTGTGCCTAAACTGTACAACACAGCTAATGTTGAACACCTGCCTTCCTTCTGGGAGTCTGAAATTTTGGGACATGCTAGGCAGAGAGGGCCTACATGACCGGCCCCCAAGAAGAAATCAGGGCATTGAGCTCCTAAGGAGCTTCCCTGGCACCCAATACCTCACATGTGTTGATACAATGTATTGCTGGGATAATTAAGTGCATCCCATGGGACTTCATGGGACGAGGACTCTTGGAAGTGTGTACCTGTTTTTTCCACATGTCTTCCGATACTTTTCCTTTGCTGATTTTGCTTTGTATCCTTTCACTGTATTCAATCTTAGCCGTGAATATGACTACGCTGAGGCCTGTGAGCCCTCCTAGAGAATCATTAAAACTGAGGGTGCTCCTAGGGACCCCTGAAATAACATGGCTAGTGGTTTCAATTGTCCTTTTGATCGTCAGCCATTCCCCCATGAAACGAGAATGATAGGAATTGCCCAAAGATGGACCATGAGACTTAACAGACTCAGAAGGTAACACGGAGGCCATTTGTCTATGGCCTGTGTCGATTGTTATTAGATTAATAATTAATACCCTCTAGGTCCATCTGTGTTGTTGTAAATGGCAAGATCTCATTCTTCTTTATGGCTGAGTAGTATTCCATGGTGTGTGTGTGTGTGTGCGTGCATGTGTGCACACGGATGTGTACATGTAAAAATAATCCTCTGTATCCATTCATCCATCAGTGGATACTTACATTATTTCCATATGTTGGCTATTGTAAATAATGCTGCTATGAACATGGGGGTGCAGATTTCTCTTCAACATAGCGTTTTCATTATATTTGGATATATTGCCAAAAGTGGAATTGCTGAATCATGAAGTTTTATTTTTAAATTTTTGAGGAGTCTCCATACTATTTTCCAGAGTGACTACCAATTTACAGTCTCACCCACAGTGCACAAGAGTTCCCTTTTCTCCACATCCTCACCAGCATTTATCTGTCTTTTTTTTTTTTTAAGATTTTATTTATTTGAGAGAGAGAGAGAGAGAATGAGAAAGAGCATGAGCAGGGAGGAGAGGGAGAAGCAGACTCCCTGCTGAGCAGAGAGCTTGAATTGGGGCTTGACCCCAGGACCCTGGGATCATGACCTGAAACTAAGGCAGATGCTTAACTCACCGAGCCACCCAGGCACCCCTCTCTTGTCTTTTGGTTTGATTTGTGGCTCCCTAAAGATCAGTGGTGTGGAGTACCTTCTCATGTACCTGTTGATCATTTGTATAACTTCTTTGGAAAAATGTCTAGGGGAACCTGGGTGGCTCAGTGGGTTAAACATCTGCCTTCAGCTCAGGTCATGATCTCAGGGTCCTGGGATCGAGCCCCGAATTGGGCTCTCTGCTCGGCAGGGAGCCTGCTTCCCCCTCTTTCTCTGCCTGCCTCTCTGCCTACTTGTGATCTCTTTCTCTCTATGAAATAAATAAAAATCTAAAAAAAAAGTCTATTCATTTCCTTTGCCTGTTTTAATCAGATTCTTTTTTTTTTTTTGCTATCAAGTTGTATGAGTACTTCATATATCTTGGGTGATATTAACTACTTATCGGATACATGGTTTGCAAATATTTTTTCCCATTTCATATGTTGTCTTTTTATTTTGTTCATTTCTTTTGTTATGCAGATGTTTTTTGGTTTGATGTAGTCCCATATGTTTACTTTTTATTTTGTTGCTTTTGCTTTAGGTGTTACATTCAAAATATCATTGCCAAGGCCTATGTCAAAAGCTTTTTATTCTGTGTTTTCATCTAGGAGTTTTATGGTTTTCAGTCTTGCATTTAAGTCTTTTTGAGTTAATCCATTCTGAGGTAATCTTTGTGAATGGTGTAAGATAGGGAGTCTGTATCACGTTAAGGGAAGACTGTGTATCCCAGCAAGTGTAAGCAGGTCGTGGATATGGAGTCTAGAAACAGGTGGGTATTAAAAGTCAAGAAAGATGAACGGTGGATTTTAGAGACTTCTCTTAACAATCTTGAAATGAGGAGGAAATGATACTGAATGCCAAAGTTCAGCTTGCCCCAGAGTGCCAAGGTCTGGATGGTACTTAGAGATGGAAAGGGGAGAGCCCCAAGTAGGTAAGGTGATTCTGGGTCTGGGCAAAGGAAGCCTGCAGATTAGATGCAGAGACCGCAATCTGAAAATGCAATGCACCTGCCATTAGTCATGCTAATGTAAATGATGTTGTTATGCTGTTGCTGCAGCTTTATTCTATAAAGTGTAGTGTACATCAGGGACCTGGATTTTATAGTATTCTCTCCTGCCTTCCTTCTCTTCCTCTTCCTCTCTCTCTCTCTTTCTCTGTCTCTTTCTTTCTCTTTCCTTCTCTCCCCCTCTGTCTCCTTCTCTATTTTTTTTTTTTTTTTTGGTGTGACTATATGTAGAAACCGGATACCTAAACAGAATAAGAAAAGTAGAACTGCATAGCATCTCTAATTCATGCTTGTGGTGATGAGAAAGGCCCTGGGCCTTCTCCCCACCTAGATAGAGTATCTCAGGTGGTCCTATTCCATTAACTACTCCACAGATGCAGGTTATATTTCTATTCTGACTTTTCCAGTGAGGTTGGAGGCAGACCCACCTACCTATTGTTGTTCCCACTACCCCTTCGCTTGAAATCTGCTCCTTAGTATTTTCCAACTCAGTGCCATTCATCCTGGTCTATAACCGTTCTCCACAGAGAAGCTGAAGAGATATTTTAAAGCACAATTACATTATGCCACTCTGCTATTTAAAAACCTTCCAGTGGCTTCTCCTACAATTAGAATAAAATAGTCCTGGAAAAATGCTTGTTTTGTAAAAGTAATAGATACATTTGAGCACAGTGAGTTTCACATTTTCTAATGTTTGAAAAACACCAGACGAATGCAGAGATTGCACCCAGTGAGTGGAGCACGCATGCGCACAGCTCAACAGCGCCTCCCCGCCCCGCCCCCAGCTATCTCCGTTCACTGTGGGTTATGGGCCACACCTGTCCACATCAGGTGTTACTGGTTTCTGCTGGATTTTAAATAGCCCTCCTTCCGCCACTCAAAACTCAGAGCTGCAACCCTTCGGAGGACTGCTTCCATGAGCAAGCTTCAGGTATGTAGTTACTGTAGTATTTATGTCGCTAATCATTAAAAATGTGCAAAAGTGTGCTGTTTTGTTACGTTTTAATCGGTTTTTCAAGTGTCACAAAATTTTTAAGTGTTTTACCTTTAGCCCTGTATTTTCCCTTAGAGCCTGTGGTTTTATTATGTGGTTTGGCAGAGCAGAGTGGTTTTTAGAAATACATACGTTTTGGGGCTCTTGGGTGGGTCAGTCGGTTAAGCATCTGCCTTCAGCTCAGGTCATGATCTCAGGGTCCTAGGATTGAACCCCACATCAGGCTCCATGCTCAGTGGGGAGTCTGCTTCTCCCTCTGTCCCTCCCCTGCTCATGCTTTCTCTCTGTTTCTCAAATAAATAAATGAATCTTAAAAAAAGTCTATGTCTTTTTATAGCAGAAATAACTATACAAATTTCTTGCTTCTAAGGGCCTTATGGGGGCCTCTGCTTGTCTCTCTAACCTTCTCTCCTACCACCTTTTTGGCTCACGGTGCTTCAAGCACCCAGGCATAGCCTAACTCAGGGTCTCTGAGAGACTTGTTCCCTCTGCCTGGGAACTTATTCTTTCAGTTCTTGTCATAACTTGTTCCACTGCTTCCTTCACATTTTAACCTCAATTTTACATTTTCAGGTTGGCCTTTGCCAACCACTCTATCTGACGTGCCTCCCTCCAGATCTCTGATAGCTCTAACAAATCATCTTGTTTATTCCTTTTGGTAAACCTATCGTAATCTAAAAATACCTGAAGAATTTTATTCTTCTTCTTCTTACTAAAATGCAAGATCATTGAATATACTTCTTCATATCCATCAACTTTAATAAGGCCTGATACACAGTGGGCACTCAACAAATATTTTTTGAATGAAAGAAAATGAAAATTTTTCATCTTTTTGCTCTACCGTGAATGCTTTTACCAAAAAACCCACATATTTTTGAGCTATAAAATCATGTCAGAAAATTTTTCAGAATGTGAATCTTCCTCCAAGCTTTCTCCGAAGGGAATTGTAGCATTTTACTAGAGTGAATGAACAGTAGGAAAAAAGAAATACCCAGACCTTTGAAGAGATTGTTACATGCTGGTTCTGAGTTGATGCTAAATCCAAGGGAACCAAAATGCCACTGTGGTCCACTCACCAATGTAAAGCTCATGGTGTTCAAGTGTTATCTCTCTAATTTTGGCCTAAATTTGAATTACTGTCTACTCCTATGATTCTTTCCTAAGTTACTGAATGTATAATTTAAATGGACACATTTGTCCACTGAAGAATCATTACCAAGGTTCTCTGATTTGTAAAGACATTATAGGAAGGATCAAATGAATGCCCATAGAATTTCTCCTCCCTGCCAGAATGGTAAACAACAGCAATACTGTATATCTCTGCAGAAATTTCAGGGATTATTGCCACTAGCAAAGACTCAGAAGATGCAGGTTTGATGATACAAATCAGATCTCTAATTTGCTTGTTTGGACTCTGTAAATGTGGGGTGGATCTTGGAGAATGGCCAGGGAATATCATGCATTTAATCAGGTGTTGACTTCAATTGTTGCTCCAGGTGTGGTGCCTTTAACTGAAACAAATCAACATTGGTGTGCAGCTGTTGACCTGGAAAATACTTTTGCCTTTCCATATTAATTTGCAATAACCACACAAAAAGTAGTTTGCTTTTGAGTGGTAGGACCAACAATATTCTTTCCCACCTCAGGGCTCTGTTAATTTTCTTGCTTTCTATTATAGTATCTTCCACAGTGATTGTCTTGATATTTCAAACAACCTCACATTTCTCCACTACATTGGTGAAGATTATGTTCATTGTCTCTGATGAGCAGGAAATAACAAGTTCTTTAGATGCCTTAGTAAGATAGCTGAGAAAAAAAGAATGGGTTATAAACTTCATGAAAATTCAGAGACCCACCAGCTCAGTGAAATCTCTAAGACACTGTCTCAAGGTTAAAAGACAAAAAGAGACACAATGCTGGGTAGACTTTTTGGATTCTGGAGGCAACGTATATTTGAGTATGATACCTCCTACTGAATAAGCTGTAAGTTGTTGGTTTTGAAGGGGATTGCAAAAGAAGGCTCTGCTGCAAGTTCAAGCAGCAGTGAGAACTTCTTTTCCACTTAGGCTTTATGACATAGCAGATCTGATGATTCTCGAAAAACCCGTGGAATAGAGGGATTCACTACAGGGTCTTTGCAAATACTATTAGGGTATTAGGAGAATTATAGGACAGAAGTCTAGAGTTTTGAGTCTTTCTCTCATGTATTTGTGAAAGAAAGAGCATGCACGTGTGAGAGCACGAGTGAGCAGGGGGAGGATCAGAGGGGGAGGGGAGAGTGGGGGAAAGGATTTCAAGCAGACCCCTCACTGAGTGTGGAGCCCATCACAGGGGCTCTTGAGATCATGACCTGAGCTGAAACCCAGAGTTGAATGTTTAACCAACTGAGCCATCAGGTTCCCCTCCATGCTTGCTTTTATGGATAACTATTCGTTAGAGGAATAGCTCTAGGTCTGCTACTAGGCCTCAGTGTCTAATCATTGGACATCAAGTGACTAGGGGACCTAAGATTCCCATAATAAACTGGATGTTCTCTGAGTTACCAAGCTATAAACTTAGGCATGAGTAACAGAAATCAATTATTAAATGGAAATAAATGGTATGTAAGAAATTGAGCTTGAACTTGTGCCAAAAGGCACAAGGAAGTCATGTGAGCAGGGACCTCAGACTCCTTCAACACTAACTGCTGTTGTATTGTCCTTTTCTTTCTTTTCTTTTTTTCTTTTTTTTTTCTTTTCTTTCTTTTATACCTATGGCTTCATGGAGAATTTCTTATGAATTTATGACTGAGGAGGAACAAACCTTGGGTCTGATTTACAGATGGTTAGGTGGTCTTGATTTCCAAGGGGGACCCAAGAATGATTCTGTTGAATTAAAAGTTGAGACTGCCCCTTGGCTGCTTGAGTCTTCATGTCATTGAATTAACAGGTCAAGAAGGAGGTTACTCTGTTTGGGGACATGGATCCTGATTTCCGATAGGAAACTGGGTTCCTTCTACCCAACAGGGACAATGAGTATGTCTTAGTCTATTTTCATTACTGTAACAAAAGACCATATACTGTGGTGCTTATAAATAACAGAAATTTATTTTTTACAGTTCTGGAAGCTGAAGTCTGAGATCAGGATGTCAGCATGGTCAGGTGAGAGCTCTCTTTAACATTGCAGACTTCTTGTGTTCTCACATGGTGGAAAAACACGAGATCTCTCTTTAAAGGCACTAATCCCATTTGTGAGGGTTCTGCTCTTATGATCTAATCACACCCCAAAGACCCCACCTCCTAATACTATTGCCTTCGGTGTTAGGTTTTCAATATGTGAATTTCGTAGGGGGAAACAAAAGTTCAGACTATGGTAGAAGAATATGGTAGAAGAACCAAGGCAGTTCTTTTTGGAGTTTTCATGGTACATCCTGTCTAAGAGTAAAAAGTTAATAGAAAACCGTAGAAATTAAAAAATGTGGGACAACTAAAGATTTAGTATCTTCAGAAAGGGAGGTCTGGTTCACTGTGTAAAGCAGAGAATCCTGACTAGCTGAGGACTTGATGGAGACAAAGGAAACAAGAATATAATGTAGAAGAAAGGGATTAT
>CM052800.1:91034004-91067266 GCA_028533885.1 Nasua narica | reverse complement strand
CCCCTTCCCCTCCCCTTCCCCTCCCCTTCCTTCCCGTCTTGTTTATTTTTGGTATTAGGATAATGGCTGGCCTTGTAAACATGAATTTGGAAGCTTTCCTTTCTCTTCTGTTTTTGGCAATAATTTGAAAATAAGTGTATTAACTCTTTTTTAAATGTTTGATAGAATTCACCTGTGAGGCTATCTGGTCCTGAATTTGTGTTTATTGGGAGGTTTTTGTTTGTTTGTTTGTTTTATTACTGATTCAACTTCATTGCTAGTACTTGGTCTTTTTTTATTTTTTAAAATTTTTATGGTTTAATTTTTGAATTTTTATAATTTTAACAGATGCTTAAAATGCTACATTCTACTTTCTTCTTTTTAATTTAAATTCTATTAGACAACATATAGTATATCACTAATTTTTGATGTAGCATCCAATGATTCATTAGTTGCGTATAACACCCAGTTCTCATCACATCACATGCCCTTCTTAATGTCTGTTACCCAGTTACCTCATCTCCCCACCCACCTCCTTTTCTGCAAACTTTAGTTTGTTTCCCAGAGTCAAGAGTCTCCCATGCTTTGGGTCCTTCTCTGATTTCTCCCCATTCAGTTCCACTCTCTTCCCCTATGTTCCTCTGCATTAGTGCTTATACTTAGTCTTTTCAAATTTTCTATCTCTTCATGATTCAGTTTTGGAAGGTTATAGGTTCCTAGGAATTTATCCATTTCTCAGTATCCAATTTGTTGGCATATAATTTTTCTTAATATTCTCCTATAATCCTTTATATTTTGGTGATGTCAGTTATTTCTCCTTCACTTCTGATTTTATTTGAGTGTTCTCTCTCTCTCTCTCTTTTTTCCCTAGATAAGTCTGGCTAAAGATTTATCAATTTTATTTATCTTTTTAAAGAACCAGCTCCTGGTTTTACTGATCTTCTGTATTGTGTTTTTTTCTTTTTAAGTCTCTATTTCTATAATTTCTGTTCTACTCATTATTTCCTTTCTTTTACTAGCTGTGGGCTTTGTTCTTTTTCTAGGTTCTTTAGATATAGGGTTAAGTTGTTTCTTTGAAGTTTCTCTTGCTTCTTGAGGTAGGCCTGTATTGCTATAAACTTTTTTCAGAATTGCTTTTGCTGCAACTCAAATATTTTGGACCCAAAGATTTTGTGTTTTCATTTTCATTTGTCTCCATGTATTTTTTTTTTTTTTAATATCCTCTTTGATTTCTTGGTTGGCCTATTCATTGTGTAGTAGCATATTATTTAACTTCCATGTATTTGTATTTTCAGATTTTTTCTCATAATTCTAGTTCATATTGTTGTAGGTCAGAAAGGATGCATGATATGATTTCAATCTTATTGAATTTATTGAGACTTGTTTTGTGGCTTAACATGTGCTCCATGTTGCAGAATGTTTCATGTACACTTGAATGTGCATTCAGTTGTTTTGGATGAAATATTTTGTATGTATCTGTTATGTCCATCTGATCTAATGTGTCATTCAGAGTCATTGTTTCCTTGTTAATTTTCTGTCTGGGTAACCTACCCAGTGATGTAAATGGATTGTCAAAGTCCCCTACTATTGTTTTATTACTTTCAATTTCTTCCTTTATATCCATAAATAGTTGTTTTAGGTGTTGAATGTTGGATGTATAGATATTTACAATTGTTATAGCCTCGTGTTGGAAATCCCTTTATCAATGTGGAGTGCTCTTCTTTGTCTCTTGCTATGGTCCATGTTTTAAAGTCTCTCTTCTCTGATATAAATATTGCTACTCCAGATTTCTTTTTGCTTCCATCTGCATGTTAAATTTTTTTCTATCCTTTCACTTTCAATCTGTGTGTGTCTTTAGGTCTGAAATGAGTCTCATAGGCAGCATACGCTTTAGTCTTGTTTTTTATCCATTCAGTTACTCTATAGCCTTTCCTCTATTTACATTTAAAGTAATTATTAATAATTATTGTCCTCAATGCCTTTTAATCTTTTGACTTGTTTTATGGTTGTATTTGTAGTTTTGTTGCTTTCTTCTCTTGCTCTCACAATTGGTTGACTTTCTTTAGTGATATATTTGGATTCTTTCCTCTTTATTTTTTGTACATCTATTATTGGTTTTTGATTTGTAGTTACCATTCCATTTGTATATAATAACTTCTGCATAAGGCAGGCTATTAAGTTGATGGTTGCTTATGTTTGAACCCATTCTTTACTCCTCTCCTCCCTACATTTTAGGTATGTGGTGTCATACTTCATATCCTTCTATTTTGTGAGTCCCTTGACTGATTTTTATAGATATACTTATTTTTACTGCTTTTGTGGTTCCTACTTTTCTTACTCCTACTTATGGTCTTTCCTATCCACTGAAAGAATTCTCCTTAACATTTCCTGTAAAGCTGGTTTGGTGGTGATAAATTCCTTTAACTTTTGTTTGTCTGGGAAATTCTCTCTCTCCTTGTATTCTAAAAGATAAACTTGCTGGATGGAGTATTCTTGGTTGCAAGTTTTTTTCCATTCATCACTTTGAATATATCATGCCACTGTCTTCTGGTCTGCAAAGTTTCTGCTAAAAAATCAGTTTATAGCCTTATGGGGTTTCCTTTGCATGAAACCATTTTCTTTTCCCTCGCTACTCCTAAAATTCTATCTTTACCATTACTACTTGCCATTTTAATTATTCTGTGTCTTGGTGTGGATGTCCTTGGGTTAATCTTGTTAGGATCTCTCTTTGCCTCCTGGATCTGGATGTGTTTCCTTCTCCAAATTGGGGATTATTTCTTCAAATAAATTTTCTGCCCCCTTCTCTTTTTTTCTTCGGGTATCCCTATAATGATAATGTTATTATGCTTGATGATGTTGCTGAGTTTCCTTAACCTATTCTAACTTCTTATTCTTTTTGCTGTTCAGCTTGATTGTTTTCCATTACACTGTCTGCTAAGCCCCTGATCTGTTCTGCCTACTCTATTCTGCTCTTGATTCCCTCTAAGTGTATTTTTATTTCGGTTATTGAGTTCTCCATCTCTGGTTCTTTTTTTTTTTATATTTTCTATTTCCTTGTTGAAGGTTTCATCGAGCTCCTCCATTCTTTTCTCAAGTCTAGTGAGTATCTTTATGACCATTTCTTTGAATTCTTTATCAGGCATATTACTTATCTCCTTTTCATTTAGCTCTCATGCTGTGGTTTTTGTCCTGTTGTTTCATTTGGGACATATTCCTCTATCTCATCATTCTGTCTGTCTGTGTTTATTTATATATATTAGGAAGGTCAACTGCATCTCCTGATCCTGAAAATAGAGGCCTTATTGAAGAAGAGGTCCTGTGGTGCCCTGTAGTGCAATGCCACCTCTTCATCAGAACCAGGATCTTCAGGGGTGGCTCCTGTGTGGGTTGTATACTACATATTGTGGTTGAACTGTGTTTGCCTTCAGTCTAGTCAGATGCAATGGCTCACTTTGCCTGTTGTGGATGCCCAGGCACTTTTTGATCCCTTTGGTGTTAAGGGGCCAGTCTTGAGTCATTTCAGGTTTGAGGCTGGCTGGTTTCAGCATTCAGACTAGATACCTGTCCTCAGCCCATTTGCTTGTAGGTTATTCTCCCTGTTGTTGGTGGGTGAGGCCAGAAGTCAGGCCAGATACAAGCTATCAGTCCATCTGCTGGGACTACAGTCACGTTGATAGGCAGGGAACTCTCTCTGCATTGCTAGCTGTAAGATTTGGCTGGTGGGACTACAAGCATACAGGTGTGTATGGTTATCTTCCCCTCTGCCAAGGGCAGGAGTCACTTTGGAGTGGTACCCATCCCTGTCAGGGCTGCTTGCTGGGTGTTTTGAGGTAGGAGCTACTTTGGAGAGACAACTGATGAGTGGGGCAGGTTGGATGGGGTGGAACCACAGGAGAACACGGAGGTTGGTGCAGTGTTAGCAGGATAGGTGGAGAGTGGGCTGGTTCCTGCAAGTGTCCTGCTATTTAGGCTTTGGGGTAAGGGGCAAGAAATGGTGCCCACCAGAGAAGTCTCCTACAGATCCCCGACTCTCCAGTACATGCTCTGAGATTAATAAATAAATCTCTTAACCATGTATCCTAGGCACTTTTCAAATTGCTGCTCCTGGTATCTTGGTGGGGTCATTATGCTTCTCTTTAAGGGTGGGGACTCTCTTTCCTATGTACTTCAGCTCCTCTGGAGCTAAGCCTGCTGATTTCTTCTTCTTATTTTTTAAAGATTTCATTTATTTATTTGACAGAGAGAGAGACCACAAGTAGGCAGAGAGGCAGGCAGAGAGAGAGAGGGGGAAGCAGGCTCCCTGCCAAGCAGAGAGCCTGATGCGGGGCTCGATCCCAGGACCCTGAGATCACGACCGGAGCCGAAGGCAGAGGCCCTAACCCACTGAGCCACCCAGGCGCCCCAGCCTGCTGATTTTTAAAGTGTCTCTCCTGTTTGTGGTTGGTCATACTGGAAGTTTGGTTCCCAATATCAGCAAGGGTAAGCTCTCCTTACCTTTTTCATCGAGGCCTCTTCTCTGTGGTTAGTTGTGGAAAGGCTGTTCTGCCAGTGTTCAGGTCATTTTCAGAGTTAGTTGTGGTGATGTGGCTATTTTCTTGGTATGTCCATGGGTTAAGGTGAGCTGGGATCCTCCTACTCCACCATCTTCAGGAATTCTCACCATATAGCCTTTTTTCTTTTTAAGTTTTTATTTAAATTCCAGTTAGTTAGCATACAGTGTGATATTAGTTTCAGGCGTACAATAATAGTGATTTAGCACTTCCTTACATCACCAATGCTCATCACAAGTGCACTCCTTAATCCCCATCACTTGTTTAACTCATCCCACCACCCACCTCCCTCTGGTAACCATCAGTTTGTTCCCCATAGTTAATAGTCTGTCTCTTGATTTGCCTCTCTCTCTCTTCCTCTCTTTTCTTTCCTCTTTGCTTGCTTGTTTCTTAAATTCCACATATGAGTGAAATTATACAGTATTTGTCTTTCTCTGACTGATTTATTTCACTTAACATATAAAGTCTAAAACTATAAAACTTCTAGAAGAAAACAAATTCTTTGTGACCTTGGGTTGGGCAAAGAATTCTTCACCTTTTGAGGCAAAAGGCATGAACCATAAAAGAAAAAAGTTCATAAATTAGACTTTATCAAAAGACACTCTCTTTATCAACAGATATTTTAATTAAAAGATAATCTAATTAAACATGTCATTGACTATATAGTGCTTAGTTATTATGCTTTTTTTGAGTGAAATATATGTTCAGCTATTTTGCCAATTTTAAAAAAAGTTCTTGTTACTGAGATTTGAGAGTTTTTAATATGTATTTTGTGTAACAGTTGTTTATCAGGTATGTGTTTTTCAAATATTTTCTTGGTTTGTATTTTCCTTTTTAATTAAAATATCTTTTATCGTTCATGTCCCTTTGCCTAAAAAGGCAAAGAACTCTGCCTACCCAATGTCACTGAGAATTTCTTCTGTTTCTTCTAGAAGTTTTATAGTTTAAGGCTTTATGTTTAGATCTATAATTCATTTTAAATTGTACCCATGATACATATGGGTGTCCAATTTCACTCTTAATTTTAGTCATTTCTTCCTGACAAATGAAGTAAATTATAAAATATTTATAAACTAGTAGACTTGTTCAAGATCACTGAAATTTACTTTATAGTTGTTCTGCAAGACTCATCATTTGTTGCATAAGAATATAACACTCAGGAAGTACACAAAAAGAAATAAATCTTGCTAGCTACTGTTTCTTCTGTTAAAAAGAAACTTATTTCATAATTCTGTGACAGTTTGAGGATCCTCTAATCTTGTTTAGAAATGTTACCTAGTCTTAGAAGTCTCCAAAACATTGCTGTCCATACTGTGGTGCTTGAAAATGATTGCTGGAATATCTCAAAATGTTAATAGAGTGCCCAGAGAATGTAGAGCTGCTTCAATGATTTTTGTGACCTCCTTTATAATTTCTCTTTCTGTTTTATCATTTAATTTCTTTTATTTATCATCTCATCTGCTTCTGTACCTTCTTTATTTCTTTCAAGTTTTTATAATACTCATTTCATCCTTAAATAGAAAAGGGCTTTTTTCTGAATAAAAATATAATATACTCTAGTTAAAAGGAATTCACCAAAATAAAAAGCCAGAAAAATAAGAACCATTAAATAACAAAAATTCAACTGAGTATGTTGTAAGATCTAATTGTTTTTATTAATCAATTATAAATTGGGCTGCATTCCATCTAGCAAGTAAAAGGGAACTCCAGAGGACTACAGAAAAGGAAAAGATTTTAAAGGTAGAGAGAAAGTGAAAAAAGGAAATTATTAACAAAGAATCCAGTGTTATAGGCAGGGTAGTCCTCCTAAGGGGCCTCTCAGTAAATTTCCTGATGCAGCCTGGGAAATTCCTATGTTGACTGGCTGAAAGTTACATTTTAGGTAGGGGGTTGTTGAAATGGCAGTGAAAGTAGGTATTAAGTCTTAGTTTCCTGACTTGAGGCCTTAACCTAAGTGACAGTGTTTTGGGTCTGTGGTTTTTTGTTTTGTTTTGTTTTGTTTTGTTTTTTTTAAACAGAACAAATAAATGCTATTTATTTATTGGAATTTTAATAGAAGTCCGGTCCTGATGTATTCATCAAAACTTCTTCACTCTTACACTGAAGGAATACCTAAAGTTCTAAATTGTTTAGACTGTCTAAAAGATGGTTTAAACAATTACCATTTTTAAAAGAAAAATCTAAATATTAACGCATATCTGTGCAACTCTGGTAAGACAGTGTTGATATTCAAAATAGTTAACTATTGACAACAGCTAACAGAATGACATGGTGAATGGGTGAATACTGGCTAAATATCAGATTCACATTTAAAAAAAATCTAATGCTTTCTCTTGGAAAGGAGATAAAATTAGAGGCACAAATACTGTGAAATGATTCCATGCCTTAGGGATATAACCAGGGCATTCAAAACCTAAATTCATAAACCAAATATATGAGTTAGTGTGATGGCTAATTTTATGAATCAATTTGCCTAGGCTACAGTGTCCAAATGTTTGGTCAAACATCAGTCCAGGATGCTACTGTGAAGGTATTTTTAAGATGTGATTAATATTTACTTTTTGCTTTTTAAAAAAGATTTATTTATTTATTAGAGAGAGAGAGAGCGCGAGCAAGAGGAGGGACAGAGGGAGAGAGAGAATCCTGAAGCAGACTCCTCATTGAGCGTGGAGCTATGTGGGGTTCTATCCCAGGACCCCGAGATCAAGACCTGGCCACTTAACCAACTGAGCCACACAGGTGCCCTTAGATGTGATTAATGTTTAAATCGGTAGTTCAAATAAACCACATTATCCTACATAAACCAGGTGAGTGAACCTCATCCAACCTGTTGAAGGCCTTAATAGACTAGAATATTTCCCCAAATAGAAATCATTCTCCTCAAGACTATAATATTGAAATATATGTGAAAGGTGGAAAGCTTTCTGCTCGGTGGAATTTGGACTCAAGACTGTAATATCAACTGTTAGCTGAATTTCCAGCTCACTGACTTGCCCTACAAATTTCAGACTTGCCTACTCCTGCAATTGCATGAGACAATTCCTTAAAATCTCTCTCTCTCTCTCTCATCTTTGTCTATCTATCTCTAGCTCCCCTGTATTCCTTTTTTTTTTTAAAGATTTTATTTATTTATTTGACAGAGAGAGAGAGAGAGAGAGATCACAAGTAGGCAGAGAGGCAGGCAGAGAGAGAGGGAGAAGCAGGCTCCCTGCTGAACAGAAGAGCCCGATGTGGGGCTCAATCCCAGAACCCTGAGATCATGACCTGAGCTGAAGGCAGAGGCTTTAACCCACTGAGCCACCCAGGTGCCCCACTAGCTCCCCTGTATTGATGTATCTCTGGAGAACCCTAATAGACTTAGTGACTAAGGTTAATGATAATTTTCTCTCAAAATGCCCCAGAAAAGCCAAACTTGGGCAAATGGGCCATAGTGGTCTTCAGTCCTCAGCAGACAGGTTCTCCTAGAGCCTGACTACCTTGCTATTCTTTCTTATTCTGAATACCAACTTTGATTTCCTCATTACTGTGCTCAGGAAATGCTATCATTCCTCATGTGCACCATCAGCCTAGTAGTTTATCTGAATGACCATCTTTGGTTTTGATACTCTATTTTTAGAGGCTTTCAGAAGGATTTCTTATGACTTTTCTGTTTTCCTGTCTTTTTTTTTTTAAAAAAATATTTATTTGACAGAAAGAGAGAGAGCGTGAGTGCACACAGGCAAGGGGAGTGGGAGAGGGAGAAACAGACTCCCCACTGAGCAGGGAACCTTATGAAGGGCTCGATACTAGGACTTGATCATGTGAGCTGAAAGAAGGCACCCAACTGACTGAGCCACTCAGGTGCCCCTTCCTGTCTGGTTTTTAGTAACTCCAGGAAGCAAGGCTCCATGGAATTGATAGATAATGATGACAACCTGTGGTTTTGGAATTCCTCAACAGCAGCTTTGCATATGGACCATGCTCTTTTTTTTTTTTTTTTATAGAAATTCTTTCTTTTTTTTTTTTTTAAGATTTTATTTATTTATTTATTAGGAAAGAGAGACAGTGAGAGAGAGCAGGTCAGAGTGAGAAGCGGACTCCCCATGGAGCCGGGAGCCCGACGTGGGACTCGATCCCGGGACTCCGGGACCATGACCTGAGCCGAAGACAGTCGCTCAACCAACTGCGCCACCCAGGGGCCCTGGACCATGCTCTTACTTTTTGAATTTGCAGTATTAGACACATTCTCTGCCTCTTTTTTTTTTTTTTTTTTTTTGCCAGATTAAGATGTATAGTAGCCTGGTTATGATCAGCTTGAATTTGTGGTTTCCATAAAGAAATGAAACTTTAAATGCTTTGTCACTCCATTCTATTTTGGAAACACAACATACTATCTGAAGTATCTTTTTTTTTTTTTTAAGATTTTATTCATTTATTCATGAGAGACAGAGAAGAGAAAGAGAGAGGGAGAGAGAGAGAGAGAGAGAAAGAGAGAGACGAAGGGAAAAGCAGACTCCCCACAAAGCAGGGAGCCCAATTCAGGGCCTTGATCCCAGGACCTGATGAAGGCAGACACTTAACCAACTGAGCCACCCAGGCACCCTTGAAGTGTTTGTTCCTTAGCCTTGTTCCTTAATTAGCCAGTAAGCTCATAGAGGTAGAACAATGGTGTGCTCATCTTTGAGTTTTATCTAGAAGTGAACACAGTGCCTGCCAATAGTAGACATGCAATGTAATTTTGAATGAGTATCAGTAGGATTGAAGCTTTTATAATACATTTTATTGATTGAGAATAAGCAATATTTTATTTTATTTTTTTTTAAGGCTGCAAATTTTTTTTTTTATTAACATATAATGTGTTATTTGCCCCAGGGTACATGTCTGTGAATCAGCAGGCTTACACTTCTCACAGCATTCACCATAGCACATACCCTCACCAATGTCCATATCCCTACCCCCTCACCTCCCAGCAACCATTAGTTTGTTTTGTGAGTTTAGGAGTCTCTTATGGTTTGTCTCCTTCCCCATCCCATCTTGTTTCATTTCTCTTCCCCACCCCCCACGACCCCCTGCCCTGCCTCTAAAATTCTTCATATCAGAGCGATCATGTGATAATTGTCTTTCTCTGACTGACTTATTTCGCTTAGCATAATACCCTCTAGTTCCACCCATGTTGTTGCAAATGGCAAGATTTCATTTCTCTTGATAGCTGCATAGTATTCCATTGTATATGTATACCACATCTTTTGAGAATAAGCAATATTTTAAAAATTTGAATCAATGGATAATGTTCTCTATCCGAAATTAGTTTCTTAATGAATAATGTTCTCTATCTGAAATTAGTTTCTTAATGTCTATTCAAGGAAACTGTACTCAAGGCGTCACAGAGCAGAAAACAAAAGATCACAAGGACTCTAGATTATTTTCTTTTCTACTCAACTGCAGGTGCCTTCTATCTTATTTATCATTTCTTTATTTTATAAATAACTCAATGTACTGAGTCACAGTCAGGAGAATTTTACCATGTGCTAGTAAACCAACTGAAACTTAATAGTGCTTAATGCACTGAGATTTACTTAAAAGGTGCTATTTTGTGTTTCTTTTAGTATAAAACAGGTCAAGTAAATGTGTATACCACAAACTCCATTTTGTACTACACATGGGTTTTTATTTGAGGGAATTCCAGGGAGAAATATGGTGCTTTTAGCCTCCTTCAGATTATAAATAATGAGGTAAAGAAAAGCTACTGCTTGGGCAGATTGCTATGGTATTCAATTATGCTGCCAGAAAAAAATGAGAATTTGAAGGGAAGTAATTTATTTTGAAAAAAACCATTCCTTCAAATTTTTATTACTAATGGAAGTGAATTAAGTGAATGGAATTGGAGAATAGGCAATTATCAAGGCAGACATTAAGAATCTGATGCAATTGCACTAAGTTGTATACCTTCTCCAGTTGGGAACCTCTCATATACCGAATTATACCACTGTCTAGGTATAATTAGAGGCAGAAGATATTTTGGCCTTGAGGAAACTTATTGATTGCTAACAATAAATAATCTATGAAAAGTAAACTAGGAGAAGGCAAATAAATATTAAAACAGCCAGGATAAAAAAGTTTTGGAATAAAGGAAAGAGATTTGGAAACTGACTGTAAGTGGAGAAAATAAAATACTGAATATGCTACACTAGAACAGTAATAGAAAAGCAAATGTCATACTTATAGCCAATTAGCTATATGCTTCAATAGCTAGGGACCTGCTTGACCCTTCAGGTCTTTGGGCTTGTCTAGTCTAATCAAAAACCTTGGGAATGTCCCTGGTGATGAGTCCAGAATCTTGGCAGAGTAAATGGGGACACATTTTTCTCATATATTCTGTAATCTTCATAGAGCCCTAGAAGGATGGACTTTCTTATCAATCTGCTATATTGCATACTATACTGAATCCAAAGAAAGTTCTTGCAGACGGTGTCCCCAAAATTAGTGTGAGAGAGAGAGAGAGACTTTAGTTAACCAATAAGTGTTAAGTTGAAATTATGATTAAAATACCTCAACCCAATGTTTTTATAGATGTGTTCTACTGACTTTTCAAGTAAGAGTAATTTCTTTAAGTTATTCTAGAAAACTAAAAAGCTGTTTTGCTTACCTTATAATATGAGGCAAATTAAATCATAATTCCAAAAATGCAAGAAAATTATACTCTTTGGAGAAACAAAATCTTAAATATTAATGAAATCCAATTGTGTGAATCAAAAAACATGATCAAATAGGTTCTATCTTAGTTATGTAAGGATAATTTTATATCCGAAATTTATCAATGTAATTTATCACATTAAAATGTTGACATAGAAAAATAATTACTGATACAGAAAATGCACTTGATATCTACAACCAATTATTTAAAATAAAATTTTAAAGGACATTAGAAATAGAAGGTAGCTTCCTTGCTGTGGTAAAAGTGATTTATCAAAACCTTACAGCAAATATTATACTTAATGGAGAAACTTAGATGCTTCCTCTTTAGGATCAAGGGTAAGAATAAGCTGCTTATACTTTTTATAACAGTTTAATACTGAGTGATAGGTCCAGGCTAATGCTACAAGGGAAAAAATAAGTAGATATTGGCAGAAGTAAAACTTCTGAATTGCAGACTATAATGTTACATAGAAAAGCATTAGAATCAACAGCAAACTATTACTACTAATAACAGAGTTCAGTAAGTTTGACAGATCTATATGATTGACTTAAAAAGCCAACAGACAATTGGACATCCATAGGCAAGTAGAAAAACAAAACAAAGACCACATCTCGATCTAAACCTCATACTTTTCACAAAAGTTAACTCAAGATAGATCATGGGCTCAAATGTAAAATGCAAATTATAAACATTCTAGGAAAGACTATAGGAAAAAAATATTCAAGTTCTAGAGCTAAACAAAGTATTTAGACTTGACCCCAAAATCATGATCCCTAAGAGGAAAAATTGACTAATTGTACCTAAACAAAAATTAAAAACTTTTGCTCTGTGAATGACCCTGTTAAAAGAATAAGACTAATTGCTGACTGGGAGGAAATACTTCTAAGTCACATACCCAGCAGAGATCTAATATCTAGAATTTATTTCACCCTCAAAACCCAACATTAGGAAGACAATCCAATTAGAAAATTGGGCACATGGCCATAAACAGTTTTTTCACCAAAGAAGATACTTAGATGACTAAAAGACAAGTGAAAAGATGTTTAACATCATTAGCCATTAGAAAAGTGAAAATTAAAACTGTAACAAGATATCACTAGGCATCTATCAGGATGGCTCTAAGAAAAAGCAGTGATAATACCAAATGCTGTCATGCATATGGAGGAACTGCATCCCTCCGACATGGCAGGGGAGAATGTAAAATGGTATAGCCATGCTGGAAAGTAGTCTGGCAACTATTTTTGAAACTAAAAATGGATTTATCATAAGAACGAGCAATTATTGTGAAAATTGGACAGTTAAATATAGAAGAACGAAACTTGACCATTCACTTACACCATACACAAAGATAAACTCGAAATGGATAAAAGACCTCGATGTGAGACAGGAATCTATCAAATCCTAGAGAAGAACATAGGAGGGAACCTCTTTGACATCAGCCACAGCAACTTCTTTCAAGAGATGTCTCCAAAGGCAAGGGAAACAAAAGTGAAAATGAACTTCTGGGGCTTCATCAGGACAAAAAGCTTCTGCACAGCAAAGGAAACAGTCAACAAAACAAACAAATCCATGGAATGGGAGACTACATGATGAACTAGGCTCTATTTTAGTTATGCAAGGGTGATCTTCATCAGAAAGTCTATCAGTGTAATTCACAACATTGAAATACTAACATAGAAAAATAAATATCTCAGCTGATGCAGAAAAATGCACTGCATATGGAGTGACAGAATTGAAAATAAATTTTTAGGGGTGTCTGAGTGACTCAGTTGGTCAAGTATCTGATTTTTGATTTCAGCTCAGGTTATGATCTCAGGGTCATGAGATTGAGCCCCACATTGGGCACCATGCTGGGCGAGGAGCCTGCTTAAGAGTCTGTCTCTTCCCATCTCTCCCATCCCTGCCTCTCCCCCTTCCCATCTTCTCTCTCTCTCTCTCTGACAACCTCTTTCTCCCTCTCTAAAACAAATAAAATTTTTAAAGTAAATGAGGAGTAGGAGGGGATTTCCCGAATGTGGTAAAAGTTATATATCAAAATATATTTTTTAAAGATTTTATTTATTTGACAGAGAGAGACACAGTGAGAGAGGGTACACAAGCAGGAGGAGGGAGAGAGGGAGAAGCAGGCTTCCTGAGGAGCAGGGAGCCTGATGCAGGGCTCGATCCCAGTACCCTGGGATCATGACCTGAGCCAAAGGCAGACGCTTAAGAACTGAGCCACCCAGGCGCCCCTATATCAAAATATTTTTATTTTTATTTATTTGTCAGAGAGAGAGAGAGAGACAGCACAAGCAGGGGGAGTGGTAGGCAGAAGGAAAAGCAGGCACCCTGCTGAATAAGGAGCCTGATGTGGGACTTAACCCCAGGACCCTGGGATCCTGACTTGAGCCAAAAGTAGACAATTAACTAACTGAGCCACCCAGGTGCCCCTATACAACAAAATCTTATAGCAAATATTATAGTCACACTCTTATAGTTGTGTAAAATGGTAACATTTAGTAGAGCTACATATCTATATATATATACTCCTAAGTACATGAGTATATAAGTATATGATAAAGTATAAATAAGTGCTATGGATTGTACCAATGCCAGTTTCTTAGTTGAGATGATATACTGTAGTTGGATAAGGTGTTGACTTTGGGAGAGACTGCAGAAAGGCTGCATGGGACTGGCTACAACCTCCTGTGAATGTAGAATTATTTCAAAATAAAAAGTAATGCTTTTCGCCCCTCTTCCCCCACAGAGCCAACAATTTCTCTATACCAACAGGAACCAAATAATACAATAAGGCTAAAATAGCATTCATAAGCAAAAAATAATCTATCAAATAATTTATTTAACCAAGAACATGTAAAACTCAGTAAAATGTTAAGGCACTAATAAAGGACATAAAAGTTGATCTGAGCAAATACAGGGATACCTGGTCTTTAAAGGGATGATTCAATAGCAAAAAATAGTAAATTCTTCACAGTCAGAATTCTACTTGGATTTATTTGAAATTCTTGATACCTATTAGCTATTGTGATAAAAAAAAAAACAACACAACTATAAAGCCAACATAATAGCAACAGTGAGGTACTGGCTCAACAGCTGACCAGTAGACAAAAAAAGACTTCTTAAAACAAAAGTGCATTCTTTTACGGTAAGTCGAGATATAAAAACATGGCACCACAAATAAATGGGGAAAGGTAGCTGATAAGGGAAACACTATCTGGAATAAAATATCTGACACTTTATATAACTATCAACCTCAAGATGAACTAAAGACTTTAATGTAAAGACAAAACTAATTAATATGAGAATGTGTTGGAGATTCTTTGTAAACTAGGGACAAATCAGAGAATTTATTAAAGAAGTCGTTAAATTGTGCAACAAATTTATGATTTTAAATAGAGTTTTTCACTGATGGTTGTTAAACAGTTGAAGAATGGAATAGTTATTAATAGACAGTTATGTATTAGATGATGGAATGGAAGTAATGTTTTGGGTATATAAAACTGATTAGGAATTAATATCCAAAGTATCCAAGAAGCTGAAAAATAAGTTCCCAAAAAACAAAAGAAAAATGAGCAAAAGACACAAATAGTCAATTTACAGAGAAGGAAACGAAAAAGTCACCATACATAAGAAGATACTCAAGCTCATTTATACTTTGAAAAATGTGAATTAAAATGACATTTCATTATGCTGCTATAAACCATAAAGATGGGACTTCTGCTTCCAATCTGATGGAGTAGCAAGGACTAGATTTACCTTTTTCCCTAAAACAACTAACCGTTGGGAAAAAATATATGAGAAAATGATGTTACAAAGTTGGTTTTAATACACTTTGAAACATATTCAGTAAATTAAGATACAAAACTTTGAAACAAGAAACAGTAATCCTCAAGAAGTAGGGAACAAGAGAAAGTTCCCCCAGGTGGAACCCTGAGTTGAAATCCGAGATGCTCAACCCCCAAAACAAGAAACATAAAGGAAACCAAACCAAGAGACTTTAGAATCAAATTGCTGAAAAATCTTAAGAAAGCAGACAGAAAAGAAAGATTCCTTATGTACGTAAAGGTGTACGATAAAGTTCGTAGTGAATTTTTTGTCAGAAACAATGCAAGGTAGAAGTGGAGTAAAACTTTAGAGACTGAAAGAAAATATTGCCAACCTAGATTTAGATACTTATGAAAATAACTTTCAAAAATGAGAACAAGGACCTTTTCAAACATACAAAAACTGAAAGAATTTATCAGTAGTAGATCTGCAGTATAAAAACGTTTAAGAAAATCTTTGAGGCAGAGAGAAAATGATACCAGATGGAAATTTGGAGCTACACAAATAAATGAAGGGCACTGGAAATAGTAACCATGTGGGTAAACAGAAACTTTTTCCTTGTTATTTAAGTCTCTTTAAAGGATAATTGACTGTTTAAAGCAAAAATGATATAATCTATTTTGGGGTTTATAACATATGTAGCAGGAAAGTGTATGGCAACAAAGCAAAAACCCAAGAACAGAGAAATAGCAGTATATTATCATAAGATTTTCAGAGCATGAGTGAAGTGGGATAGTATCTCTTGGAGGCAGACTTGGTGATACAAACAGAAAATAAATGGCAAGATGAAAGATTTTAATCCAAACATACTGATAATCATTTTAAGTCTAGGAGGTCTGAGCCCATCAATTAAAGGCAAAATTGTCAGATTGGAAAAATAGAAGATCCGACTCTATGCTGTCTATAAGAAACCCACTTGAAATATATAGATAAAAGTAGACTAAGATTAATGGATGAGATAAAGAAATCATGCTAACTCTAATCCAAGGAAAGGTAGACTGTTATATTCCTATCAGATAAAGTAGATTTTGGGCTAAACTATTATCAAGGATAAAGAGGGCCTTTTCAGAATGATAAAGGTATCAATTCATCAAAAGGATTTAACAATCTAAATGTTTATGCAGCTTCTAATAGAGCTTCAAAATCTATGAAGCAAGAAACTGACAAATCCAACAAGAAATAGACAACAGAATAATTATAGTTGTAGATTTTGGTATCTGTCTTTCAGTAATTGCTAGAATAGAAAAGCAGTAAGGAAATAACCCACTTAAACCATTTTATCAACTAACTTGACCTAATGGAAATTGATAGAACACTCAAATTAACAGTAGAAAATGTCCTTTTTTTTTTTTTTTTTTTGAAAACTTCCTTTTTGAGTGTGCAGGGAACCATTACCAATATAGATTATATAGTGGGCCATAATTCAAGTCTCAGTAAATTTAAAAAGGTCTAAGTCATCCCAAGTATGTTCTCTAACCATAGTGGAATCAATCAGTAATCAATCACAAAAAGATATCTGAAAAATCTCCACATATTGGAAACCAAATAATAGACTTTTGAAGGAAACTCAGTATCACATCATTTGTGGGCAGTATTTAAAATTGTACTTTGGACAAAATTTAATGTTCTAAATGCCTATATCAGAAAAAAAGGACTCCAAGCAAAAAACCCCTCAGTTTTTGACTTAAACTATAAAAAGAGTAAATGAAAACCACCTCATGCCTTTGCTAAGATCACACATTTATACTTTAAACTTAAAAGAATGATTGTCTAGGGGCAGCTGGGTGGCTCAGCCAACGAAGTGTCTGTCTTCCACTCAGGTCATGATCCCAAGGTCCAGGAATCCAGCCCCACATTGGGCTCCCTGTTCAGTGGGGAGCCTGCTTCTCCCTCTCTCTCTGACCCTCTCTTAGTTCATTCTCTCTCCCTCTCTCTCATATAAATAAACAAAAATCTTAAAAAAAAAAAAATTCTCTGTAGGTGGGGCTGAAGGACTGGATTGTGAAATAGGCTTAAAATAGAAAAATTAGGTGTTTTTTGGTTCTAACTTACATCCCAGGACTGTCCAGGGAACTCAGAGCTGTTTTTTATATTCTATGATGTGTTTCAAATCTCTTAAGCTATACATTTTGACGATATTAAGTTGTTTGCTTGTGAAGATTCAACCCCCTTTTACTTACTCACCATCCTTAATTGATAGATGTGTGTCAGAACTCCATAACACTCATAACTCTGGAATGAAGTCTAAAAAAACCCAGAGTCTTTTAAAACTTTGCTCTAAATATTACTACATTCATGTTCTCTGGCATAGTAGATTTAATTTGAGCATGTTAGATTTTCAGTTGAACAGTATTCTGATAACTGGTTCAAGAATTCGAGAAATCTTTGTACGCTGGGATGTACGCTGACGTGGACACAGTGGTCCGTGGCCATGGCTGGAAAGATGAGTGAGGGGTGCCTGCTAACTATTACTTGAACACTTGAATGACCTGGGGACAAAGCTAGTATAAAAGTCTATAGATACAGTAAAGGGGCTCTGACAATGTGGGGAGAGTAGTGTGTGCGCATGGAAGGAAGAGTTGTGCGTTCCAGCAAAGCAGGACGGGAAGTGTGGGGGTTTGGAAAAAGCTTCAGAAAGCTGAGTGGAGTCAGAATTTAAAGTGAATGTTTGTCAGGTAGATAGGAGTGGGAGATACGTGCAATGAAGAGGGGCCTCTTGACTTCAAAGAGCATTATGAGTTCAGGAAAATGAAATTTTCTGAATGAAATTGTTGAGGTAGGTTTAGAACCTACCTTCCTTGGTGGAAGGAGAAATGAGGCAAGGGATGAGGTGACCATGGGCTCTCACAGTGCTAGAATCCTGGTATCTTTTGTTTTAGTCTCATCTCTTTCATTCTGTTCTTCTAGCCTCTTCTCTTTGATACCTAGCAATGTTCTGAAAGCCTTTTTTTTTTTTTTTAATTTTAGCTGTAGAACTTGATTAACTTCTCTTTCATACCCAAACTGTCATTCTTCAAATTTATTTTTAATGTTAGAATGAATGGGTAATGTGTGAAAGATAGTCTGCTGGTCATTGCCATTATAATACATACAGCTACTTAAATTGTTAATCTATAAATTTTTAAGTTGGTTCTCAAATATAAAAATGCAGTGAAAACTGCTTCCACTTTTACATTGATTTTTCACATCATCCAACTTTTCTGTTTTCTTGACTATTATTATAAAGGTTTTTGGTAGATGAATTTCTTCAGTCACCGATTTTCAGTCATTAGGTAAAGTTTAGTTTCACTGCTGCAGGAGGAGGCACTAAAGATCCAGGGCTGTTGAGCCACAGGCCACCTCCAGGGCTGAGATATGTAGCAAGGAGACTGCGACCCCCAGCAGAGCCCACCTGTGGTCGCTGAAGAAGAGCGAGCATGCCCCATGTCCCAGGAAGAGGGGGCGGAGGGGCTGCAAGCCCACCATGCTATGGGGAAAAGCCCACCATGCTATGGGGAAGATGTAGGAGTTTGTGTAGAAGGTCTGGGAGGGACACTGAGGGTCACCCCATATGATGTACTCCCTGACTGACTGAAGGATAATGGCTACTTGCTACATGACCCCAGACCACCTAGGACCTCCTTCCAGGTTTGCTTCAAGAGCATTTTCCACTTCTATACACAAACTGGCAACATCTGGACTCATCTGCTTGGTTTTGTGCTCTTTCTCTTTTCGAGGATCTTGACCATGCTCAGACCAAGTGTGTACTTCAAGGCTCCGCAACAGGAGAAGGCGCTTTCGGGGACGTTCTTTTTGGGTGCAGTGCTCTGCCTCAGCTTCTCCTGGCTCTTTCACACCCTCTATTGTCATTCAGGAAAAGTCTCTCTGACATTTTTCCAAATTGGATTATTCAGGGATTGCTCTGCTGATGATGGGGAGCTTTGTCCCCTGCCTTTATGACTCCTTCTATTGCTCCTCATAGCCACAGCTCATCTACCTCTCCATCGTCTGTGTCCTGGACATTTCTGCCATCATTGTGGCACGAGGGGACTGGTTTGCCACTCTGAGGCACCAGCAGACAAGAGCAGGAGTATTCCTGGGGCTTGTCTTGAGCAGTGTTGTGACCACCATGAACTTTACTTTCGCTCAGGGCTTTGTCAAGGCCACCACAGTGGGCCAGATGGGCTGGTTCTTCCTCATGGTTGTGATGTACGTCACCAGAGCTGGCCTTAATGCTGCTCAAGTTCCTGAGGGTATTCTTTCCTGGAAAATTTGACATCGGGCTCTCTGCTCGGTGGGGAGCCTGCTTCCCCGTCTCCTCTCTCTGCCTACTTGTGATCTCTCTCTCTCTCTCTCTCTCTGTGTCAAGTGAATAAATAAAATCTTAAAAAAAACCAACTTCCTTGTTGATCTGAGAGGGGAAAAAATTGTCACTGCTGGGGCGCCTGGGTGGCTCAGTGGGTTAAAGCCTCTGCCTTCGGCTCAGGTCATGATCTCAGGGTCCTGGGATCGAGCCCCACATCGGGCCTCCCTCTCTCTCTGCCTGCTTCGCTGCCTACTTGTGTTCTCTCTCTCTCCGTCCAATAAATAAATAAAATCTTTAAAAAAAAAATTTCGCTGCTGCAGATGTTCCCAGGTATTTGGGTCTTGAGAGAGATCGTTAAAGTAGCATCTGTTGTTTCTCACTTATGACTGATTATTCTATCACCTTAGATTAGAAAATTTGTTTAGGTTCTTTAAAATGATGGTTTTATTTATTGAAATATAAAATGTGCGTGGGAAAATACATGACTTACGTTTACATATCAATGATTTTTCAGGAAAAGAACACATCCATGTAGCCAGCTCTCAGGTTGAGAAATAGAATCTAAGCAGCAGCCCTGAAACTTTTCTCACACTGTCGTAGTTACTGCCCCTGCCCCTACCATGGGTAGCCACTGCTCTAACTTCTAATACTGCAGATGAGTTCTGTCAATATTTGAACTTTATGTAAAGGGAATAGTTACAATATATACTCTTTTTGGGTCTGACTTCTGTTGCTCAACATTCTGTGTGTAAAACTGACACATATTGTGGAGTACGCTTGTAGTTTGTTCATTCTCATTGCTGTATAGTATTCTATTGTATAAATCCACAATTTATTCATGTATCTATGGCAGATGGACAATAGGGCTTTTCTAGTTTTTTAGGTTTTTTTTTGGTCAGTTTAAAGTGGTGTCAAACTACTGGTAGTTTGATTTTAACAGTAGTCTCTCTTCAAAGATGTGTGTTATCTTTTACATGAAAGTGTAAATCAAAATGTCCTAAGTCTTAATGAATGAGAGAAATTGTGTTTCTGTTACCTGCAAGTTTTGTTGATGGCAAAATAGCAAGGATTAGATATCTTGTAAAATTCTCCCTTCCCTCACCACAAATCTATATTCCAATTTAAGCGCTGCCAACCGTAAGTATATGAAAATGGAGAGATGACTAAATCATGGGGAGTACTACCATTCTATAAATTAGGGAAAGACAGCTTTACCCCTATAGTGAAATTTGATCATTTAAATCAGGAATCTCTGCTAGAACAGTGTAGATTACAATCTCCAAATCCCTGCTAAAAAGAGTTTAAACCCAGTCATCTTTCCACAGCGAAAGGGAGGAATTTAGCTGGGAAAGAGAGTGCAAACATAGGACAGGTTTAGGGAAGATTGTGAAAGCAGTAATAATGTGGGAAGCAAGAAGCGTCTATTTTTCAGAACATGTTGGATGAAAGATAGGCCTTCTGTTCTGTGTACTGGTCTATCCTTATTGTCTAGAACAGGCATGTAGTAGGCAATAAATACTTTTGAATGTGAAATGATTGGCAGCAAAACCTTCTGCAGAAAATCGGTTGGTAAGTGGTGGCTCCCTAGATGTTTTGTGTATGGGTAAAACCAAAGACTAGAATTGTAGTAATAGAGAAAGTGAAGCAAGAAATGCATTTGTCTCTCAGTGCAGAGAGCTGGATCTGTAGAATGAAGCTCAGGGTTCCCCTAATTGGGCTGATTAAGTATCATTACTAGTCCAGAGTGAAGAGAAATGGACATTCATGTGAATCTTTTTTCTAGTTCACCGCTATTCACTTACTGCTATGGAGAGAATGAGAGTTAGGGCATCCAGCAATATCGTAGTTGTGTCTAGAATCACAAAGCAGCACCTCTCACATTTTTGCTTGTGCATGAGGTGGCCAGGCTTTCAAAGTTGATGATGGCCCAGGAAATCTCTGTAAACAAGTGATATATAACATTTGAAATATGTAACTTAGCGCTTACTAATAAACCCTGTAGAAGGATTTTCTTTTTTTCTGGCATTTCAGACATTCTCAGGCATACTGGAACAATTACAATGGGAAATGAGAGTTTTAGAAATAGGTATCTATAAATTGAAACAGAGTTAAATCTAAAATAATGAAGAGGTTGATTAGTTGTGTCTCTGGGGCAAGTGGAGGAATTAGGGAGAGTGGTTTTTGCATCTGTCTATGAGTGAGGCAGATCAAAGGGGGAGCCAGGCTTCAAGAGAAGCACAGAATAACTCCAGAGAATTAAAAGAGGGAATTGAAAATAGTGTTTCTTGGTATGTGAGTCTGAAAATGTATTCTTCATAATGCATGCAGGCACAGGAGATAAAATGTCAAAATAATCTTCTGTAGGAACCCTGTACTTGTTTTTCTTTCCTTGAGAAAGTGCTACTTCATTTGAATTGGCAGGATTTTAATGAAATAGCAGAGTGTTACCACTCAGATTTAAACCTGGCCTGGACTGTGGAGAATGTGTGCTGGATCTCACTTGCACATAAAACACTTTGTGCAGAGAAGGTCAAGAATGAATGTTTCCTTTGGGATTAGTTTTGGAGAACTTATTATCCCTTTGAAAATACTCCTTAATGACTAATGTTGTTTTCTTATTGGCAAAGTATAATTCAGAGGCCACAGAAATGATTGATATAACAGTTTAATCATTTATGTGGAACTGTAATTTAGTTTTAAAGGAAATGAGCGTGTTAGACATCTAGAAGTAGCATTTGCTAAAATTTCAGTAACACAAATGTGCCAGGTCAATTCAATCATTAGAAATGATTTACTCAATTTATAATGAACAGGATTATCCTAATTTCAAGAATTTATTTTCTGGTGGTTTTCGGTAACTCTTTTTCTTCCCATCTTCTCTGGCTTCTGATGAGGCAATGTCAGAGTGGCCCATCAGTGGGAGTGAGTCACTTATGTCATGTAATGTCATATTCCTATTCATGCATTTCCAGGTAAGAGATTCATGTGCAAACTGAAAGGCTAATTTTTTTCCCCTTTAGTCCTCTGATATAGGAATGGGGCTGGTGGATTGTTAAAGAACAATGAACTTTGGATATGAGGGTACAATTTGTAAATTTTTCAAGTTTATTTTTTTATCCATTATCTCATCTATTGTTTTCATTTCCCTTTTGGCATTATGTCTTTTTGTTTCTTTTAATTAAGGTATAATTGACATAACACTGTATTAATGTCAGATGTATAACATAATGGTTTCATATTTGTATATATTGCAAAATGATTACCACAGTTAAGTCTAGTTGATATCTGTTATCATACATAGTAATGAATTTTCTTCCTTATGATAACTTTCAATATCCACTATCCTAGTTATTTGCAAATATTAAACATAGTATTATTAACTACTGTTACCATGTTGTTAATACACCCCCATAGCTTATTTATTTTATAATAGAAATTTGTACCTTTTGACCTTCTTCACCCATTTTGCCACCCCAATCCCCACCTCAGGCAACCACCAATCTGTTTTCTATATCCATGAGCTCATTTTTTAAAATTTATTTTTATTTAACCAGCTTTTTGTTGATGAGCATTTAGGCTTTTCCAAATCTTTTTTTTTTAAATTAACATATAATATGTTATTCACCTTAGGGGTACAGGTCTGTGAATCATCAGGCTTACACATTTCACAGTGCTCACCATAGCACACATCCTCGCCGATGTCCATAACCCAGCCACCCTATCCCTACTCCCTACCCCCTAGCACCCTCAGTTTGTTTCATGAGATTGAGAATCTCTTATGGTTTGTCTCCCTCCTTATCTCATCTTGTTTCATTTTTTCTCCTCTACCCCCCAAAACCCCCCACTCTGCCTCTGAAATTCCTCATATCAGAGAGACTGAAATTCCTCATATCAGAGAGATCATATGATAATTGTCTTTTTCTGATTGAGTTATTTCATTCAGCATAATACCCACTAGTTCCATCCACATCATTGCAAATGGCAAGATTTTGTTTCTTTTGATTCCACTGTGTGTGTGTGTGTGTGTGTGTGTGTGTGTGTGTGTATCACAAGTTCTTGATCCATTCATCTGTTGATGGACAGCTATGTTCTTTCCATACTTTGGCTATTGTGGACATTGCTGCGATAAACATTTGGGTGCATATGCCCCTTTGGATCACTATATTTGTATCTTTAGGGTAAATACCCAGTAGCGCGATTGCTGGTTGTAGGGTAGCTCAATTTTCAACTTTTTGAGGAACCTCCATACTGTTTTCCAGAGTGACTGCACCAGCTTGCATTCCCACCAACAGTGTAGGAGGGTTCCCCTTTCTCCGCATCCTCGCCAACATCTGTCATTTCCTAACTTGTTAATTTTAGCCATTCTAACTAGTGTGAGGTGGTATCTTACTGTGGTTTTGAATTGTATTTCCCTGATGCCAAGTGATGTTGAGCACTTTTTCATGTGTCTTTTGGCCATTTCGATGTCTTCTTTGCAGAAATGTCTGTTTGTGTCTTCTGCCCATTTCTTGATTGGATTATTTGTTCTTTGAGTGTTGAGTTTGAGAAGTTCTTTATAGATTTTGGATACTAACCCTTTATCTGATATGTCATTTGCGAATATCTTCTGCCATTCTGTCTGTTGTCTTTTGGTTTTGTTGACTGTTTCCATGCTGTGCAAAACCTTTTGATCTTGATAAAATCCCAATAGTTCATTTTCGCCCTTGCTTCCCTTGCCTTTGGAGATGTTTCTAGGAAGAAGTTGCTGCGGCTGATGTCGAAGGGGTTGCTGCCTGTGTTCTTCTCCAGGATTTTCATGGATTCTTGTCTCACATTAAGGTCTTTCATCTATTTTGAACCATTTTTGTGCGTGGTGTAAGGAAATGGTCCAGTTTCATTCTTCTGCATGTGGCTGTCCAATTTTCCAACACCATTTGTTGAAGAGATTGTATTTTTTCCATTGGACCTTCTTTCCTGCTTTGTTGAAGATTATCTGACCATAGAGTTGGGGGTCCATTTCTGGGTTCTGTGTCCTGTTCCATTGATCTATGTGTCTGTTTTTGTGCCAGTACCATGCTGTCTTGATGGTTATAGAGCTTATGTCTGTCATACTGTCATACTGTCAGCTTAGCAATAGAGCTTATATCTGAATTTGGGATGCCACCAGCTTTGGTTTTCTTTTTCAATATTCCTCTGGCTAGTCAGGGTCTTTTCTGGTTCCATGCAAGTGTTAGGATTATTTGTTCCATTGCTTTGAAAAAAGTTGGTGGTATTTTGATAGTGATTGCATTAAATGTGTAGCTTGCTCTAGGTAGCATAGACATTTTCATCATATTTGTTCTTCCAATCCATGAACATGGAACATTTTTCCATTTCTTTGTGTCTTCTTCAATTTCTTTGAGTACTTTATAGTTTTCTGAGTACAAATTCTTTGCCTCTTTGGTTAGGTGTATTCCTAGGTGTCTTATGGTTTTGGGAGCAATTGTAAATGGGTCAACTCCTTAATTTCTCTTTCTTCTGTCTTGCTGTTGGTGTATAGAAATGCAACTGATTTCTGTGCATTGATTTTATATCCTGACACTTTACCGAATCCCTGTATGAGTTCTAGAAGTCTTGGACTGGAATCTTTTAGGTTTTCCACATAAAGTATCATATCATCTGCAAAGAGTGAGAGTTTGACTTCTTCTTTGCTGATTTGGATGCCTTCTATTTCTTTCTGTTTTCTGATTGTTGAGCCTAAGACTTTTAGTACTGTGTTGAATAGCAGTGGAGATAGTGGACATCCCTGCTGTGTTCCTGATCTTAGGGGAAAAGCTCTCAGTTTTTCCCCATTGAGAATGATATTTTCTGGGAGTTTTTCATAGATGGCATTGATGATATTGAGGTATGTACCCTCTTTGCCTATCCTGTGAAGAGTTTTGATCAGGAAAGGATGCTGTACTCTGTCAAGTGCTTTTTTAGCATCTATTGAGAGTATCATGTGGTTCTTGTTCTTTCTTTTATTAATGTATTGTATCACATTGATTGATTTGTGGATGGTGAACCAACCTTGCAGCCCAGGAATAAATCCCACTTGGTTCTGGTGAATAATCCTTTTAAAGTACTGTTGGATCCTTTTGGCTAGTATTTTGATGAGAATTTTTGCATCTGTATTCATCAAGGATATTGGTCTGTAATTCTCCTTTTTGATGGGGTCTTTGTTTGGTTTTGGGATCAAGGTAATGCTGGCCTCATAAAATGAGTTTGGAAGTTTTCTTTCTATTTCTATTTTTTAGAACAGTTTCAGGAGAATAGGTATTAATTCTAATTTAAATGTTTGGTGGAATTCCCCTGGGAAGCCATATGGCCCTGGGCTCTTGTTTGTTGGGAGATTTTGATGACTGCTTCAATCTCCTTACTGTTTATGGGTCTGTTCAGGTTTTCTATTTCTTCCTGGTTCAGTTTTGGTAGTTTATGTGTCTCTAGGAATGCATCCATTTCTTCCAGATTGTCAAATTTGCTGGTCTATAGTTGCTCATAATATGTTCTTATGATTGTTTGTATATCTTTGGTGTTGGCTGTAATCTCTCCTCTTTCATTCATGATTTTATTAATTTGGGTCCTTTCTCTTCTTTTTGATAAATCTGGCCAGGGGCTTCTCAATCTTATTAACTTTTTCAAAGAACCAGCTCCTAGTTTTGTTGACTTGTTCTACTATTCTTTTGGTTTCTATTTCATTGATTTCTGCTCAGATCGTTATTATTTCTCTTCTCCTGCTGGGTTTAGGCTTTCTTCCCTGTTCTTTCTCCAGCTCCCTTAGGTGTAGGGTTAGGTTGTGTACTTGACATCTTTCTTATTTCTTTTCTTATCTTTTCTTTTCTTTCTTTTTTTACATCTTTCTTATTTCTTGAGAAAGGCTTGTATTGCTATGTACTTTGCTCTCAGGACTTCCTTTGCTGTGTCCCAAAGATTTTGGACAGTTGTGTTTTCATTTTCATTTGTTACCACGAATTTTTAAAATTCTTCTTTAATTTATTGGTTAAACTATTAATTCTTCAGTAGGATGCTCTTTAGCCTCCGTGTATTGGAGTACTTTCTAACTTTCCTCCTGTGATTGAGTTCTAGTTTCAAGTTGTTGTGGTCTGAAAATATGGAGGGAATGATCCAAATCGTTTGGTACAGATTGAGATCTGTTTTGTGACCCAGGATGTGGTCTATTCTGGAGAATGTTCCATGTGCACTAGAGAAGAATGTGTATTCTGTTGCTTTGGGATGGAATGTTCTGAACATATCTGTAATGTCCATATGGTCCAGTGTGTCATTTAAAGCCTTTATTTCCTTGTTGATCTTTTTCTTAGATGATCTGTCCATTTCAGTAAGGAGGGTGTTAAATTCCCCTACTATTATTGTATTGTTGTGGATGTGTTTCTTTGATTTTGTTATTAATTGGTTTATATAATTGGCTTCTCCCATGTTAGGGGCATAGATATTTATAATTGTTAGTTCTTGTTGGACAATCCCTTTAAGTATGATATAGTGTCCTTCCTCATCTCTTATTATAATCTTTGGCTTAAAATCTAATTTATCTGATGTGAGGATTGCCACCCCAACTTTCTTTTGATGTCCATTAGCATGGTGAATTGTTTTTCACCCCCTCACTTTAAATCTGGAGGTGTCTTTGGGTCTAAAATAAGTTTCTTGTAGATAGCATATTGATGGGTCCTGTTTTTTTATCCATTCTGATACCCTTTGTCTTTTGATTGGAGCATTTAGCCTATTTACATTTAGGGTAACTATTTAAAGATATGAATTTAGTGACATTGTATTGTCTTTAAGGTGACTGTTATTGTATATTGTCTGTTTATTTCTGGTCTATGTTACTTTTAGGCTCTCTTTGCTTAGAGGACCCCTTTCAGTATTTCCTGTATGGCTGGTTTGGTGTTTGCAAATTCTTTTAGTTTTTGTTTGTCCTGGAAGCTTTTCATCTCTCCTTCTATTTTCAATGACAGCCTAGCTGGATATAGTGTTCTTGACTGCATATTTTTCTCATTTAGTGTTCTGAATATATCATGCCAGTCCTTTCTGGCCTGTCAGGTCTCTGTGGATAGGTGTGCTGCCAATCTAATATTTCTACCATTATATGTTACAGATCTCTTGTCCTGAGCTGCTTTTAGGATTTTCTCTTTGTCACTAAGACTTGTAAGTTTTACCAGTAGATGACGGAGTGTGGACCCATTTTTATTGATTTTGAGGTGGATTCTCTTTGCCTTCTGGATTTTGATGCTTGTTCCCTTCACCAAATTAGGGAAATTCTTGGCCATAATTTGCCCCCAAATACCTTCTGCCCCTTTCTCTCTTTCTTCTTCTTCTGGGATCCCAATTATTCTAATATTGTTTCATCTTACGGTATCACTTAGCTCTCAAATTCTCCCCTCCTGGTCCAGTAGTTGTTTGTCTCTCTTTTTCTCACCTTCTTTATTCTCCGTCATTTGGTCTTGTATATCACTAAATCTCTCTTCTGCCTCATTTATCCTAGCAGTAAGAGCCTCCATTTTTGATTGCACCTCATTAATAGCGCCTTATATTTCAACTTGGTTAGATGTTAGTTCTTTTATTTCTCCTAAAAGGGATTTTATTTCTCCAGAAAGGCATTTTTAAATATCTTCCATGTTTATTTCGAGCCCAGCTAGCACCTTGATAATCGTCATTCTGAATTCTAGTTCTGACATATTACTCATGTCCATATTGATTTGGTCCCTAGCCATCAGTACTACCTCTCATTCTTTTTTTGTGGTGAGTTTTTCTACCTTGTCATTTTTTCCAGATAAGAATAAATGAATGAGAGAACAAAATACTAAAAGGGTAGCAACAACTCAGAAAAATATGCACTAACCAAATCAGAAGCAACCTGAAACATAGGGGAGAAAAAAGGGGGGGTTGGGAAGAAGAAGAAAAAAAGAAAGAAAAAAGTATATATATATGTTAGACTGGTGAATAGAACAGAGCCACACACTTGATTTTGGGTGTATTTTCGTCTGTTAGAAGAAACTACCTCCCAAAATTTTAAAGAAAGAAAAACTTATATATATACAAAAATAAGGGTAAATGTGATGAAGGGATGGAATATGATTGTAAAGATAAAAATTAAAAAGGATTTTAAAAAAGAGACAAAAGCCATGAAGTCTATGTGTTGAATGACAAAAGCCATGAACTCTACCACAGTTCTCATTGATCGGTCAATTTGGTCTTGTCTGGATGTTCTTGTTGATCTTATAGGGGGAGAGGCCTTTTGCAGTGATTCTCAAATGTCTCTGCCTGAGGCAGAATTGCACTGCCTTTGCCAGGGGCCAGGCTAAGTAATCTCCACGGGTTTGCTCTCAGGAGCTTTTGTTCCCTGAAGGCTTTCCCTACCGCTCTGGAGGACAGGAATGAAGATGGCGGCCTCCCAGTCTCCGGCTGGTAGGAGCCGAGAGCTCAGGGCCCCGCTCCTCAGTGTGCCCTCAGAGAAAAGCAATCACTCCATCTCCCTGGTCTCTGGCTGCACTCCGAGCTAACCCAGCCTGTGACTGAGCATTTCTATTTCTGGCTCACAGCCCTGTTTGGAGTCTCTAAACCCAGCAGATTCCCCCAGTGCACTCCTATGCTGCTCCTCCCAAAGGAGGAAGGAGGGTTCTCCCTCGATCTGTCCCTTGTGGGGTCCCTGCTGGAAGAGCAGTGGCTCAACTGCCTCAGATCATGGTTTAGGGTAATCTCAAGCTGAGAGCTCACTTCTTGGCCTCATCTCTGCAGCTGGCTTCCCCTCTCTGATACCTGGGAGCTCTGCCACACTGAGGCACCCCTTGTCTTTTTGTGACCCCGTGGTTCCTGAGACCACATTGTCCCCATGAGGGCTCCACTCCCTGCTTAGCCTCTGAAGTGACATCCCTCAGTGGAGCAGACTTCTGAAGGTTCTAATTTTGTGCTCTGCTGGTCTCTCACTGGCCAGGAACTGGCCCCTTCCCCCATGGTCTATCTTCCTGTCTCTTCGGATTCACTTCACGCATCCTACCTTCTGGAAAGTGGTTGATTTTCTGTTCCTAGAATTGCTACTTTTCTTCTCTTCTATCTCCTGTTGAGTTTGTAGGTGTTCATAATGGTTTGATAACTATATAGCTGAACTTCTGGGACCTGATGATATCTCAGTCTCCTACTTCTCTGCCATCTTACTCCTCTCCTGAGCTCATTTTTTGTTTTTTGGATTCTGCATATAATTAAGGTCATATGGTATTTACCTTTTTCTGTATGACTTGTTTATTTAGACCAATGCCCTCAAAGTCCATCTATGTTGTCATAAATGGCAATATTTGATTCTTTTTATGGCTGGATAATATTTCATTACACAGATACCCATCACATTTTCTTTATCTGTTAATCTGTTGTTGGACATTTAGGTTTTTTCCATATCTTGGCTATTGTAAATAATACTGCAATGAATATGGGGTGCACATATCTTTCTGAATTAGTGTTTTCATTTTCTTCAGATAAATAACCAGTAGTGGAATTGCTGGATCATATAGTAGTTCTATTTTTAATTTTTTTGGGGAAACCTCTATATTGTTTTCCATAGTGACTGTGTCAGTTTGCATTCCCACACACAGTACATGAAGGTTCCATTTTCTCCAACACTTATTTCTTGTCTTTTTGATGATAACCATTCCAATAGGTGTGATATAATATCTCATTGTAGTTTAGATTTTCATTTCCCTGATGATTAGTCATGTTAATTGAGCCCCTTTTTGTGTATCTGTTGGCTATTTGTATGTCTTCTTTGGAAAATGTCTATTTAGATATTCTGCCCACTTTTAATCAGATTGTTTTTGCTATTGAGCTGTATGAGTTCTTGATATATTTTGTGCATGAATCCCTTATCAGATATACAATCTGCAAATCTTTTCTCCCATTCAATATGTTGCCTTTTCTTTTTGTTGGTGGTTTTCTTTGCTGTGCAGAAGCTTTTTAGTTTGATGCAGTCCCATGTGTTAATTTTTGGTTTTGTTTTCTGTACTTTGGTGTCAAATCCAAAAAAACTTAGCCCAGATTTGTCAAGGAACTTATTGGCTCATAGATTGTATGGTTTTAGATCTTGCATTCACATCTTTAAGTCTTCTATTTTTTTTTTTAAGATTTTATTTATTTGACAGAGAGAGAGATCACAAGTGGGTAGAGAGGCAGGCAGAGAGAGAGGGGGAAGCAGGCTACCTGCTGAGAAGAGAGCCAGATGTGGGGCTCGTTCCCAGGACCCTGAGATCATGATCTGAGCCGAAGGCAGAGGCTTAACCCACTGAGCCACCCAGGCGCCCCAAGTCTTCTAATTTTTAATGCTTCTCTAAGAAGTAGGTTGGGAAAGGTTTGAAAGGATGTGTTATTTGCATGAGTTTTATTACTTGAATACATTGTGTTTTAGAGGATGTGATGAGGCTTGTGAGAAGACAAGGCAAAAGACATTTGCCATTTAAATGCTTTTATATTTTATAAATAATAATTTTAGATATTTATGGTTTGTGGTTATTCAAAATATCTTTGTTCTCATGATATTAAATGACAAAATCACTGATTTATCTGCTGTCCCATCAGAATTGGGGAAAGACTTAGATAGACTGCTGTAATGATCTGACTTGAAGGCTCTACTGCTCCCACTGCTATTATTGCTATTACTATTATTCAGTATACATCTTTAAAAATTAATTTAAAATGTAATAGCAGTTTTAGGTTTAGGTTTACAGGAAAACTGAACAAAAAGTACAAAGAGTTCCCATATATTATCACTTCCCCTGCTCTCCCCCAGCTGTTTCCCCTATTAGTAACATGTTGCCTTGGTGTGGTACATTCATTACAATTGAACTGATATTAATACATCATTATTAACTGAAGTTTAGAGTTTACACTAGGGTTTATTCCATGTTGCACAGTTCAGTGAGTTTTTCTTTATTTGTTTTGATGGAGAGAGAGAGAGAGCTGGAGGGAGGGGCAGAGGAAGAGGAAGAGTGAGAATCTTAAGCAAGCTGCCCACCCAATGTGGAAGCCATCACAGGGTTTGATCACATGACTTGAGATTGTGACCTGAGCTGAAATCAAAAGTCAGGCACTAAACCAACTGAGTCACCTAAGAGCCTGTCAGTGAGTTTTGATAAGTGTATAATATCATGTATCCACCATTATTGGGTTATACAGAATGATTTTACTGCCCTAAAAATCTTTTGTGCTACTGTGGACATCACTGCTAAGTATCTTTGGAACAACTTTGTGAAACTTTTTTAAACTATAAATTTTATGAAATTTAAATTGAGATTAAGTATCTTTGGAACAACTTTGTGAAACTTTTTTAAATTATAAGTTTTATGAAATCCAAAATGAGATTAAGTATTTCTGACTTACAATATAGCATACAAATTGAAATGTGCTGTGCTGTAAGTGTAAAACACACCCAGATTTCAGAGTTTGAATGAAAAAGGATGTAAAATGTCCTACTAAGAACTTTCATGTTGACTACATGTTGAAATGATAATATTGTGAAATGTTAGGTTCAGTAATATTTATATTATTGCAATTAATTTAATCTTATTATTTAATGTGACTTACTATTAAAATTGCATATGTGGCTTATAGTATATGTCTCTTGGATGGTACAGGTGTAGACCATGTCAGGAGTAACCTGAGCTCCTCCTTGGGGCTTAACTCATGGCAGAATTGGATAGCAGCATAGGTCATATTTTTGAAGAAAACTTTAATATTTTAGTTTTTGTATCCTTTACTTTAGGATATACATTTGCCACTTGATCTTAGTTCAGCTTCTTTTTCTGTTTCTGTGTGTGTATGTGTGTGTGTGTGTGTGTGTGTGTGTGTTTCAATTAATAGACCTGACTTTTTAAGGAAGTTTTAGATTACAGTGAAATTGTCAGGAAAGTACAGAGTCCCCATGTAGTCTCCCCTGCCCTGCCACACACAGTTCCCTTTATTATTTACATCTTGCATTAGTGTGGTTCATTTGTTACAGTTGATCAGTCAATATTGATACATTATTATTGAGCTCTGTAGTTTACATTTGACTTTTTTGCTTTGTATGTTCTATAAGTGTTCTGACAAAGATGTATGTCTTTGTATTGTACATTCTTTGTGTTTTGACAAATGTGTAATGACATGTGTCCACCATTACAGTGTCATATAGAACAGTGGCACTGCCCTAAAAATCCTCTGTATTCTGCTTATTCATTCCTCTCTTCTTTCCCTCAGTCATAATAGTTCTACTGTATCCAGAGCTTTGCTTTTTCCAGAATGTCATACTTTGGGAACCATATGGTAAGTAGCCTTTTCAGACTGGCTTCCTTCATTTAATAATGTGAATTTAAGTTTCTTTCATGTCTTTTTGTGGCTTGATAGCTCATTTATTTTTATTGCTGAGTAGTATTCTATTGTATAGATGTACCATGATTTGTTAATCCATTTACCTCTCGAAGGACAGGTTGCTTCCACATTGTGGCAATTATTAATAAAACTGCTATAGATATTTGTATACAGATTTTTTTTAAAGATTTTATTTATTTGACAGAGAGAGAGAGATCACAAGTAGGCAGAGAGGCAGGCAGAGAGAGAGGAGGAAGCAGGCTCCCTGCTGAGCGGAGAGACTGATGCGGGGCTCGATCCTAGGACCCTGAGATCACGACTTGAGCTGAAGGCAGAGGCTTTAATCCACTGAGTCACCCAGTCGCCCCTCTTCTAGTCTTTTGATGCCGACAGCCACGCTCTTCCCCTATGGTAGGCTAAAAAATGTCCCTCCAAAGATATCCAGGTTTTATCTCTGGATCCTGTGAATGTTACCTTATGGCAAAAAAGGACTTTGCCCATGGTAATAAATCAAGGATCTTGAGATGGCAGTTTAGCCTGGGTTATTCTGAATGCAGTCACATGTATCCTTATAAGAAGGAGGCAAGGGGAGATTTAATAAGAGAAGGT
>CM052800.1:91009572-91033504 GCA_028533885.1 Nasua narica | reverse complement strand
TTTTTTTTTTAAATTAACATATAATGTATTATTTGTTTTAAGGGTATGGGTCTGTGATTCATCAGTCTTACACAATTCACAGTGCTCACCACCCCACATACCCTCCACAATGTCCATCACCCCACTACCCCATCCCTCCCTCCACCCTCCACTCCAGCAACCCTCAGTTTGTTTCCTGAGATTGAGTCTCTTATGGTTTGTCTCCCTCTTTGGTTTTGTCTTGTTTCATTTTTCTCTCCCTTCCCCTATGATCCTCTGTCTTATTTCTCAAATTCCTCCTATCAATGAGATCATATGATGATTATATTTCTCTGATTGACTTTTTTCCACTTAGCATAATACCCTCAAATTCTATCCACATGGTTGCAAATGACAAGATTTTGGGGTTTTTTGGATGGATGCATAATATTCCATTACATATCTATTCTACATCTTCTTCACCATATCAGTTGGTGGACATCTAGGCTCTTTCCACGGTTTGGCTATTGGGGACATTGCTGCTATAAACATTGGGGTGCACTTGCCGCTTCGGATAACTACATTTGTATCTTGGGGGTAAATATACAGTAGTGCAATTGCTGGGTCATGGAGTAGCTCTATTTTCAACTTTTTGAGGAACCACCATACTATTTTCCAGAGTGGCTCCAACAGCTTACATTCCCACCACTAGTGTAGGAGGGTTCCCCTTTCTCTGCATCCTTACCAACATCAGTTCTTCCCTGTCTTGTTAATTTTAGCCATTCTGACTGGTAGTATCTCATTGAGGTTTTGACTTGTATTTCCTTGATGCTGAGTGATGCTGAGCACTTTTTCATGTGTCTGTTAGCCATTTGGATGTCTTCTTTGCAGAAATGTCTGTTCATGTCTTCTGCCTATTTCTTGATTGGATTATTCTTTGGGTGTTGAGTTTCATAAGTTCTTTACAGATTTTGGATACTGGCCCTTTATCTGATATGTCATTTGAAAATATCTTCTCCCTTTCCATTGGCTTCATTCAAAGACATTGAAGAAACTGTCTTTTTTCCATTGGACGTTCTTTCCTGCTTTGTTGAAGATAAGTTGACCATAGAGTTAATGGTCCATTTCTGGGCTCTCTGTTCCACGGATCTATGTGTCTGTTTTGTGCCAATTCCATACTGTCTTGATGATTACAGCTTGGTAATAGAGTGTCCAGAATTGGGATGCTGCCAGCTTTGGTTTTCTTTTTCAATATTTCTCTGGATATTCAGGGTCTTTTCTGGTTCTATGCAAATTTTAGGATTATCTGTTCCATTTCTTTGAAAAAAGTTGATGGTATTTTGATAGGGATTGCATTAAATGTGTAGATTGCTCTAGATAGCATAGATGTTTTCACAATATTTGTTTTTCCAATCCATGATCATGGAACATTTTTCCATTTCTTTGTGTCTTTCTCAATTTCTTTCCTGAGTATTCTATAGTTTTCTGAGTACAGATTCTTTGCCTCTTTGGTAAGATTTATTCCTAGGTATCTTATGGTTTTGGGAGCAATTGTAAATGGAATCGACTCCTTAATTTCTCTTTTTTCTGTCTTGCTGTTGGTGTAGAGAAATGCAACTGATTTCTGTGCATTAATTTTATATCCTGACACTTTACTGAATTCCCGTATGAGTTTTAGAAGTTTTGGGGTGGAGTCTTTTGGGTTTTACACATAAAGAATCGTATCACCAGCAAAGAGTGAGAGTTTGACTTCTTTGCTGATTCAGATGCCTTTCATTTCTTTCTGTTGTCTGATGGCGGTGGCTAGGACTTCTAGTACTGTGTTGAATAGCAGTAGTGATAGTCGACATCCCTGCTGTGTTCCTGATCTTAGGGGAAAAGCTCTCAGTTTTTCCCCATTAAGAATGATACTTGCTGTGGCTTTTCATAGATAGCTTTTATGATATTGAGGTATGTACCCTCTATCCCTACACTACACTGAAAAGTTTTGACCAAGAAAGGATGTTGTATTTTGTCACATGCTTTTTGTGCATCTATTGAACTTTTTCTTTTATTAATGTATTATATCACATTGATTTGTGGATGGTGAATCAACCTTGCAGCCCAGGATTAAATCCCACTTGGTCGTGGTGAATAATCCTTTTAATGTACTGTTGGATCCTTTTGGCTAGTATTTTTGTGAGAATTTTTGCATTCATGTTCATCAGGGATAGTTCGGTAATTCTTCTTTTTGATGGGGTCTTTGGTTTTGAGATCAAGGTAATGCTGGTCTCATAGAATGAGTTTGGAAGTTTTCCTTCCATTTCTGTTTTTTGGAACAGTTTAAGGAGAAAAGGGTATTAATTCTTCTTTAAATGTTTGGTAAACTTCCCCTGGGAAGCCATCTGGCCCTGAGCTCTTGTTTGTTGGGAAGTTTTTGATGACTGCTTCAATCTCCTTACTGTTTATGGGTCTGTTCAGGTTTTCTATTTCTTCCTTGTTCAGTTTTGGTAGTTTATGCGTCTCTAGGAGTGGATCCATTTCTTCCAGATTGTCAGATTTTCTGGTGTATAGTTGCTCATAATATGTTCTTATGATTGTTTGTATTTCTTTGGTGTTGGTTGTGATTGCTCCTCTTTTATTCATGAATTCATTAATTTGGGTCCTTTCTCTTCTTCTTCTTCTTTTCTTCTTCTTCTTTCTTCTTTTCTTCTTTCTTCTTTTTATTAACATATAATATATTATTTGCCCCAGGGGTACAGATCTGTGAATCATCAGGCTTACACATTTCATAGCACTCACCATAGCACATACCCTCCCCAGTGTCCATAACCCAGCCACCCTATCCCTACCCCTCTACCCCCCAGCAACTCTCAATTTGTTTTTTGAGATTAAGAGTCTCCTATGGTGTGTCTCCCTCCTGATCCCATCTTGTTTCATTTTTTCCCTCCCTATCCCCCATGACCCACCTGCCCTGACTCTGAAATTCTTCACATCAGAGAGATCATATGATAATTATCTATGTCTGATTGACTTATTTTGCTTAGCATGATACCCTCTAGTTCCATCCATGTTGTTGCAAATGGCAATATTTTGTTTCTTTTGATGACTGCATAGTATTCTATTATACATATATACCACATCTTCTTTAGCCATTCATCTGTTGATGGACATTTAGGTTCTTTCCATAGTTTGGCTGTTGTGGACATTGCTGCTATAATCATTCGGGTGCATATGCCCCTTCAGATCACTACATTTGTATCTTTAGGGTAAATATCCAGTAGTGCTATTGCTGGGTTGTAGGGTAGCTGTATTTATACTTTTTGAGGAATCTCCATACTGTTTTCCAGAGTGACTGCACCAGCTTTCATTCCCACCAACAGTGTAGGAGGGTTCCCCTTTCTCTGCATCCTTGCCAACATCTTTTGTTTCCTGACTTGTTAATTTTAGCCATTTTGACTGGTGTGAGGTGGTATTTCATTGTGGTTTTGATTTGTATTCCCTGATGATGAATGATGTTGAGCACTGTTTCATGTGGCTTTTTGCCATTTGGATGTCTTCTTTGCTGAAATATCTGTTCATGTCTTCTGCCCATTTCTTGATTAGATTATTTGTTCTTTGGGTGTTGAGCCTGATAAGTCTTTTTTTTTTTTTTTAATTTTATTAACATAATATGTACTATTTGCCCCAGGGGTAATGTCTGTGAATCATCAGGCTTAGTAGGATGCTCTTTAGTCTCCATGTATTTGAGTTCTTTCCAACTTTCCCCTTGTGATTGAGTTCTAGTTTCAAGGCATTGTGGTCTGAAAATATGCAGAGAATGATCCCAGTCTTTTGGTACCAGTTGAGACCTGATTTGTGACCAGTTGAGACCTGATTTGTGACCCAGGATGTGATCTATTCTGGAGAATATTCTCTATTCTGGAGAAAATAAATTGTTTTCCACCCCCTCACTTTAAAGCTGGAGGTCTCTTTGGATCTAAAATGAGTTTCTTATAGACAGCATATTGATGGGTATTGTTTTTTTATCCATTCTGATACCCTGTGTCTTTTGATTAGGGCATTTAGCTCATTTACATTCAGGGTAACTATTGAAAGACACGAATTTAGTGCCATTGTATTGCCTGTCAGGTGACTGTTACTGTATATTGTCTCTGCTCCTTTCTTATCTATGTTACCTTTAGGCTCTCTCTTTGCTTAGAGGACCCTTTTCAGTATTTCCTGTAGGGCTGGTTTGGTGTTTGCAAATTCTTTTAGTTTTTGTTTGTCCTGGAAGCTTTTTATCTCTTCTATTTTCAATGACAGCCTAGCTGGACATAGTATTCTTGGCTACATATTTTTCTCATTTAGTGCTCTGAATATATCATGCCAGTCCTTTCTGGCCTGCCAGGTCTCTGTGGATAGGTCTATTGCCAATGTAATATTTCTACTTTTGTCGGTTACAGACCTATTGTCCTGAGTTGCTTTTAGGATTTTCTCTTTGTCTCTGAGATTTATAAGTTTTACTATTAGATGACAGGGTGTTGACCAATTTTTATTGATTTTGAGGGGGTTTCTTTGTGCCTCCTGGATTTTGATGCCCATTTCCTTAAACCAAATTAGGGAAGTTCTCCACTATAATTTGTCCCAAAATACCTTCTGCCCCTCTCTCTCTTCTGGGATTCCAACTTTTCTAATATTGTTTCATTTTATGGTATCACTTATCTCTGGAATTCTCCCCTCATGGTCCAGTAGTTCTTTCTCTCTCTTTTTCTCAGCCTCTTTATTATCCATCATTTGGTCTTGTATATCACTACCTCTCTCTTCTGCTTCATTTTTCCTAGCAATTAGAACCTCCATTTTTTATTGAACATCACTAATAGCCTTTTTGATATTGATTTGGTTAGGTTTTAGTTTTTTTATTTCTCCAGAAAGGGATTTTCTAGTTATCTTCTATGCTTTTTTCAAGTCCACATAGTATCTTTATAATTGTCATTCTGAACTCTAGTTCTGACTTCTTACTAATGTCCATATTGATTACGTCCTTGGCAGTTGATTCTGGACTCTTGTTCTTTTTTTTTTTTTTTTTTTTTTGAGCTGAGTTTTACGTTTTGTCATTTTGTCCAGAGAATAATAGATGAATGAGAGAACAAAATGCTAAAAGGGTAAAAATGACCCCCAGAAAAATATACATTGAACAAATCAGAAGAGACCCAAAACCAAGGAGGAAAGAAAGGAAAAAAAAAAAGAAAGAAAGAGAAAAAGAATATAATCAGGCAGGTGAACAAAGCCACACCCTAGATTTTGGGTGTATTTTGTCTGTTAGAAGAAACTACCTCCCAAAATTTTAAAGGAAAAAAAACATATATACACAAAATAAGGGTAAATATGATGAAGGGATGGGATATGACTGTAAAGATGAAAATTAAAAGTTTAAAAAAGGAATCGATAAGATGGTTGAAAAATTAAAGAAGAAAAATTAAAAAAATAAAATTAAAATAACTCTGAAAGACTAAAGAATCATAGGAAAAAAAGCTGTGAATTCTATGTGCTGTTTTCCCCTAGTTCTGGAGTTTTGCAGTTCTCATTGATCCGTGAACTTGGTCTTGGCTGGATATTCTTGCTGATCTTCTGGGGGAGGGGCCTGTTGCAGTGATTCTCAAATATCTTTTCCCCAGACTGAATTGCACCACCCTTGCCAGGGGCCAGCATAAGCAATCTGCTCAGGTTTGCCCTCAGTAGCTTTTTTTCCCTAAAAGTTTTCTATACAGCTTTGGAGGGCCAGAATAAAAATGGTGGCCTCCCAATCTCTGACCTACAGGAGCCGAGAGTTTGGGGCCTCCCTCTTCAGTGCACCCTCAGAGAAAAGCAGTCAGTCACTCCTGTCTCCCTGGTGTCTGGCCATACTCCATGCTCACCTGGCCTGTTACTAAGTGTTTCTATCTCTAGATAGAGACAGCCCTCTTTGGAGTCTCCAAACCCAGCAGATTCCTGCAGTGTGCTCCCATGCTGTTCCTCTTGGTAGAGGAAGGGAGGGGTATCCCCAGATCTGCCATCTGTGGGGCCCTGCTTGAAGAGCAGTGACCCTACTGTGCCAGGGATCATGGTTTATGGCAACCCTAACCTGAAAGCCCCCTCCTCAGCTTCATCTTTGAAGCCAGATTCCCTACTCTGATATCTGGGAGCTCTGTCACATTCAGGCACCCCTGGTCTTTCTTTGACTCCGAGGGTTCTGAGACCACAGCATCCCAGTGAGGGTTCCATCCCCTCACCCCCACTTAGCCACTGGAGCAATGTCCCTCTGTAGAGCAGACTTCCAAAAGTTCTGGCTTTGTGCTCTGCTGCTCTACCGCTTGCTGGTACCTGTCTGACAGAGGCTCCCTCCCCGCCCGGGTCTATCTTCCCGTATATCACCTTGGATTTACTTCTCCACACATCTTACCTTCCAGAAAGTTGCTTTTCTGTTTATAGTATTGCTGCTATTCTTTTCTTCAATCTCCTGTGGAGTTTGTAGGTGTTCAGAATGGTAACTATCTAACTGAATTCCTGGGGCCAGACAAAATGTAGGTCCCCTATTCCTCTGCCATCTTGCCCCTCCCCACAGTAGTTCTACACTTTACAATCAGACACAAGGAGAAGTTAGTCAAATTTTAAGACAAAAGAAAAAGAAATTGAGAATTTATATTGGATGAATGGCACTTAGCTATTCTGAAAAGCAGAGATCTAGGTTATTGCTGAGAGGGAGAGGACTGGGTGTGGGTTTGAAGAATAACAAGTGTTAGAATAAAAACCTTTGGTTGAGACTCTGCTAGGGATGGCCACTGAATAGCAATGGGATGGGAGAGGTCAGATTACAAATTGGACCAGGTGGGCGCTCTTAGTCACAGAAGTTATAGTGTGAAAATTAAAAATTAAAAAATGGGGATAAGAAACAAGAAGTGTATTAGGAAATGTGCAGTTCGTAGATGTGCCTCACATAGTTTTATTCTAGGTTCCAAACAGTGAGAAAATGGAGATCTGCCAGTTTACTTATTGAAGTGGAAATGCCATTTCCAAAGCTAATGAATTAAATCAACACAAGATTAGATGGTGGGATGTTTCTGCAGGCAGTGACCACAGACTGTGGGCTCCAGAGGACAAATTACTTCCTTTGAAAGCTGAGTTATAACAAAGTGGGAAGTGAACTGTGGTGAGGTCTAGCCATAGAACAAAGAGTCTTCACTTGGGAGCTTCTGTGGAAGGAAGTCTTTCCAGCATGGATGGTTCAAATTCTGTTCTATAGGAAGGGGATTCTCTCTGTTCCTTTTCTTACTGTGTATCCTCAAGCAGTTCAAACTTGGATATCTTAATTCTAAGTCAAAATCATGTTCAGCCCTGGCAGAGATGCATACATGTTGAGGGGACTCTCTGGCATGCTTCTTCTCATACCTTCTCAGTTCTACTTACCTCCCTTCTCCAGGTACTGATGAGCTTGATCCTAAGGCCTCACTTTGTAATTTGCAGGGTCACTGTGCATAGTACTTCCTTACTAGAGGTAGCCCCCAACTTTTCTTCTCCCTCTTGTGTCCCTGGAGATGATTGTGTTGCAGGGTCATGGAATGTAATGTTTAAGAAAGAATTCTCGAGGTGTTGTATAGTGCAACTTAGTAAGTTTACTTAAGTAGCCCAGGGACAGGACCCATGGGCAGAAGGTGCTACACTTTTGCTATATGAAGCTGGTGGTTGTCTGCTTAGTGCTGGAGGGGGAGGGGATGTACAGGGAGTTATGATCATAAAAGTTCTTATGACTTTCTACTCATAAAACTACTTTCATAAGATTTTTCTGGTGCTTATGATTCAGTAGGATATTAACTATGGGGGGATTCAATAGGATATTAACTATGGGGGGAGACCCTTTAAGCATGTAGCACCCAGCACATATTGATCTGTTTCAGAACAATGCAGGCTACAGGTCAGTCTTCCGGGCTAAAGGTGAACATTTCTCTGCTTCTGTTCCTCACCAATGGGTCAATAAGCCATGGTTTACCATCTTCATTTGGAGAAGAAAAGCAGAAAATGTTACTAAGGCCTTTAGGACTGAGCTGTATTCTCCAACTCAGATTTTACTGGAAAGCTTTATCTTACTTCACTGGAGGTAACCAATAAAACCTGATAGTTTTAATGTTAATTTGGTATTTTGTTTCTTATTTGACTATTGTTTCTTACGCCTCCCTCTCTTAGCTGGGAATTACGTGGAAGGGAGTCGTAGGGATATTTGTTATCTGGTCTGATGCGGACATTGAGAAGAGAGAAGTGTCCCCTGTCCTTCTGAGGAGGTCAGATGCTGTAAAGCAAGCACATCCCAGAGACCGACGTTAACACAGAGGGAAGCAGAACAAAGGATAGAAAGAGAGAGAGACACAGATTTTAAGGATTCTGGTTTCTTTCTTTTTTTTTTTTTTTTTTTAGGATTCTGTTTTAAACATCTCCTATTGTCCCTGAACGTAGACCAACTCCTGGACTTTCCATTCTACAAGCCAACATTTCCTTATTTTTTTCTTGGTGTTTTTTTTTTTTTAAGATTTTATTTATTTATTTATTTATTTATTTATTTATTTGACAGAGAGAGAGAGAGAGAGAGAGATCACAAGTAGGCAGAGAGGCAGGCAGAGAGAGAGGGAGAAAGCAGGCTCCCTGCCAAGCAGAGAACCCAATGTGGGGCTTGATCCCAGGACCCTGAGATCATGACCTGAGCTGAAGGCAGAGGCTTTAACCCACTGAGCCACCCAGGCGCCCCTCTTCATGACCAATTCTGAGAAACTTTGCCAATGTAACCTTTCACAACTAAGTCTGGTACTCAATACATAGGAAAAACCCAAGCACAAATACTGTTTAAGCATGACTCATTAGAAATGTGCATCTGAAATTTTGATTAGGAAGAACAAGACACATTTTAAAAATTAAAACACTTTTTTGATTTGCTATGAAGCAAAATTCATAGTGTGTCTTTAGTAATGCCACGTAATAAAAGAGCTTATGTTTGCCTTTGTACTTGTATAACTTTCTTTGTTTTCATAGAAAAACCTCATTAAGACATGAAATAAAAGGATAGACAGGAAACTCAATATTCAAACAACTCAAGATGTAGCCAGATGGGTTGCTTAGCTATCTAAGATAAAGCTAGAGGCTCTTAATAATCAAGTGAAAATTCCAAGATTTTCTGAAAAATTATCGTCTCTGTGCCTGTGTAAATCACATTTCTCTGACCCTCAAAGCACAAGAGCCGTTAAACTATTCTGTGACAATTTGCACAATTTGCATCTAAAAAACGAGGGGGGAGTGGCACTAGGGTGGGCTCAGTCTTTTAAGTAGGCTCAGTCATCTGCCTTTGGCTCAGGTCCTGATCCTGGGGTCCTGTGAGCCGCTCTTTGGGCTTCCTGTTAAGCAGAGAACTTGTTTCTCTCTTTCCCTCTACCCCTCCCACTGTCTCCACTCACTTGTGCTCTCTCTCACATGCTCTCTCTCAAATAAATAAATAAATAAATAAATAGATAGATACAATATCAAAAGAAATGAGAAGGGAGATGCTAGATAGTATCTTCTGTGTAGATATCATCTGGTGTCTGCTATCATTTTTTAGGTGGTAAGACTTGAGGTCAGGAAAGATGTCCCTTTATCAGAGTCAAAATGACTAAGTGTCAGGGCCAGTAGCTATGAATATGGGGTCCTCTGATTCCCAGTCATGTCTTCTAGCTCTTCCTTGGGACCCCATGCTAACTTTTTGTTCTTAAGGACTAGTTGAATGACTTCTATTCTTTCTCTCCTTATTTTTTGCTCTTCAGAGTCTTCAAACACATGAAACAATTCCCTGCCCAGATTCTGATCTTCTGTGAAAGGTACTGTACGTATTTATGAATACCATTCTTAATCCATGAATAATTATTGCTGACTATTACATTCCAGGCACTGAGGCCTCTATTGTCCATTCTGTGGTGAATAAATCATACTGAGTCCTACCTCATGTAGTTAATAATCAGGGTGGGGCAGGTAGAGTTGTTAAATAAATATTTGATTACAAATTGTGGTATATTCTAAGAAGTAAAAGGATAAGGGGTTTTTTAGAGAGAGGATAGGGAAATGTAAACTAGGTGGAGAGTGAAGGGAAGGTTTTGGGGGCAATAACATTTAAGGTGAGATCTGAAAGTTGTATATATGTGCCAGCTAAAAGAACAAATTGGGCAACGTGTTGCAGTCAGAGAGAGCAGTGTGTGTGGGAAGCTCAAGAGTTTGCACGGAGTGCTAAGAAATGGTAAGGTGACCATGGCCTTTGGCTTCCCTTAGAGATGCTAAAAAAAAGTTTGAAGTGGGAAAAAAAAGTGTGGTGTGGAATAAAAGAGGTGGGTGGAAATCAGAAAAGTCAATTTTTGTTTTGTATACAGATGAACCATTGTCAAATCAACTTCTTTGAATAGGTTCATTCTTTTATTTAGATCCCACTTTTGTCTCAGAAAGAAAAATGTAAATTCTTTGTTAGGACACCAAAATCTGCATTTTTAATGTTTTTGTTATTACTGTTGAATGAAAGAGAGGTATGACTTCTTTATTGACTTTTGCCGTGTGGTCTATGCACTGGACTAGTCTGACTTCTGAACTTTCTTTTATTTGACTTATTTTACTTCATTTTGTCTTCAACTCAAACTCTACTCAATCACTATGAATTTTTAAATCTATGTGAAAGTCACAGTATGGAAAATGAAGTCAGAAAACCATAGAAATTTAGGTGAAAGACACAAATTATTTCATTTTTGGGTATCCTGCTTTAAAATTCTCTAAGAAACATTTTTTATTCTCTCTGATGTTAAATAACTAGAACAAGGCAAATCGATGAAGTATTTTTCTACTTACTGTTATAATTTTAACTTTTCTTGAGTTGTGCTTTTTATTTCTTGGACTATTATGTACTTAGTGAGGATAACAGAAATCCTGTCCTAGGAGCTGTCCTACGTGCAACCCAGTGGTCTATTTGATTTTCTCAATACAGAATCTCCAGTGATAGATCTCCTGGGTGGGGAGGGTTTTGCTGAAAATCAGGGCAGGAGAATTGGCTTGTTTCTTAAATCACATAACATAAGGTTCAGACAAAATGAAAATGGTTGGAAGAAAAACAATAAGCCAACAGGGCGCTTTTCAATAACTAATCTCAAGTGGCTCTGAGACATTCAGAAATCACTCTCCCTCTCTCCAAGACAAATAGTTTGCATTTTCTTCTTTTCTCAAATCTTTGCTGTTTCCAATTCCTTCTTTATCCTCACTTGAAGACTTGGCTTTTTATTCTACTGAGAAAATAGTAGCAATCAAGAGAGAACTTGTTTTTCAACGACAGTATATTCTACTTTGCATTTAAAATGGATAAACTTTTTGTGTTTCTGTCTAAAATCAACCCTCAACTTATGCATTAGATTCCATTTCCTTTTGCCTATGGAAAGGTGTTACCTTTGTAAATATCTTCTTCTCAATCACCCATTTATTCCTCTCTTGAGGAATATTCTATCATCATACAAACAGGTTGTAATTTTTCCCACTTAAAAAAAATCCTCTAATGAACATAAATGTATCCTCTAACTGCCACTTGTGCTACCACTTGTTTGTTGTTGTTGTTGTTTTTATTTTTATTTTTTTGCAATTTTTCAAAGCAATAAGTAACAATCCTTGCCTTGCAGTATTCCAGTAGGCATAAATTTCAGTTACCACGGGTTAATTAAATAATACCTGTGTTTCAACATGGTTCAAATTTCAGCTCCTACAGTATATTAGCTGAATAATGGCATAAATTACAAATTTGGCACTAGCTCTTCAGTTCACAGATCACTATGTAAATGTGTGCATCATTGTTAGTGACCAATAATGTCACTTCTCTGAATATGTTGTTGATTAGTCACTGCATCTCAGTTCGTATTTATAGCAAAGTGTAGTTCTGTTGCCTTCCATTAATAAACTCCTGTAGCATTTTATAAAAATAGATAGACTAAAATGGAAGTTGGCTAATGAAGATGAAATCGTGACAAAGAAAGAAAAGGTGGTAGTTTTATTTTTAACTTTTTGAGGGGTCTCCATACTATTTTCCAGAGTGGCTGCATTAGTTTGCATTCATACCAGCAGTGCATGAGGATTTGCCTTTCTCCACATCCTTGCCAACATCTTTTGTTTCTTGTATTGTTAATTTTAGCCATTCTGACAGGTGTGAAGTGGCATCTCACATACACCCTGATGTTTACAGCAGCATTATCTACAATAGCCAAATTAAGGAAGAGGTGAATATGTATTATATATATATGCGATATGTATACATATACATATACACACACATATACACACACACAATGGAATATTACTCAGCCTTCAAAAGAATGAAATCTTACCATTTGCAATGCTTTGGATGGAGCTAGTGTATTATGGTAAGTGAAATAAGTCAGTCAATGAAAGACAAATACCATATAATTTCACTCATATGTGGAATTTAAGAAGCAAAACAGATGAACATAGGGGAAAGGAGAAAAAAAAGAGATGGAGGTAAACCCTAAGAGACTGTTAACTACAGAGAACAAACTGAGGGTGGCTGGAGGGGAGGTGGGTGGGAGGATGGGCTACATAGATGATGGGTATTAAGGAGGGCAGTTGTGATGAGCACTGGGTGTTATATGCAAATGATGAATCACTAAATTCTACTCCTGAAACTAATACTAACTAAAACTTAACTAAAAACTTGAAACATTAAAAAAGGTGGTAATGCTGACAATGTAATTCAAATTGGGCATTCATGGAATTATAGAAGAAATAGCTGACCATGGCCATGTTGACACTTACATTGTTTAAGAGAATCCAGATTCACAATTGAAAGGAGTATGACAATTCACATAGAAAAGATGCTTGCTCCATATAGTAGATTATACAGTGAGAAGAAGAAAGTTCTCTTCAGTCTACTCTTTTTGTTGTTGTTGTTGAATGTACTCATGGTAAGTTTTGTTTTTTTTTTTTTTTTTTTTTACAAAGAAATAAAATACGTTAACTCTCCATGTTTCCAATATCTTAAAGTACAATGTACTAAATAAATATTAGTTTGCTATTTATATATTTATAACCATTAGGAGTTTTTAATGTTCTGACAAATATTTTTTTTACTTTTTATTTTTAAAGATTTTATTTATTTATTTGACAGAGAGAGATCACAAATAGGCAGAGAGGCAGGCAGAGAGAGAGGGGAAGCAGGCTCCCTGCTGAGCAGAGAGCCCCATGTGGGGCTCGATCCCAGGACCCTGAGATCATGACCTGAGCTGAAGGCAGAGGCTTAACTCACTGAACCACCCAGGTGCCCCCTGGCAAATATTTTTAAAGGTCATGCAAGAATCATAATTTTTCCCATGATTATTAAGATTATTTTGCATTGTTTCAGATTGCACGCTCATTTTCATCATCTGCACTACCATACAAAATGAAAATTGCCTATGTTGCCCTTAGACTGGGGCAACTGGAGCCCCTGCAGTTTAGAGTCCTGCTTTGTCTTTCTCCACTTAGGCTCTTTGTCATACTTCTCTCCTCCTTGGTCATGTTCTGGGTTCTTAAGATTCCAAAATTTACTGTACCCAATGGCTCTGATTTTGCTTCTTTGAGCTTCTTCCTTGGTCATCCTTTTGGCATAACAAGTATGTATACACTTAGGCCTGAGGAATGGTTGAAAGGCAACTCCATGGAAGAGGGGCCAAAAATTGAGTGAGATGGCGTGGGATGCTCTCATACATGTGTGTGGTGTGGGACAGGGAATGGGAAGAAGAAGGAAGTGAGCCTAAGGACTCAGTAACCTTCTAAGGACTGGAGCCTCCATTTGAACTGCTGTCCTCAGCCTTCCAAATATTGGTGGAGGGCTAACTTCACAGTAAAATTTCTCAAAAGTGAACTCTGTTTTCTGCCTCTACTTTTACCATTCTTTTAAAAACTCATTCTTGTCAGGATTTTATCTCCACCATTGAAACTGTTGGTATATTCAGTGACCTCTATTTTGTCAAATCGTCTGTTCTCTGCCCTCTCCTGTCATGGTCTCCAAGGAGTAATTGACATTAGTGGTCATTTCCTCCTCTTTGAATTGCTTTCTTTACTTGACTTCAGAGTCCAGCTCTAGGCTATCTTGGTGATCTTCTTACCTTATATGCTTTTTGTTGATCCTTAGCTTCCTTTGCTGGTTCCTTTTGATTTTCCATCTGTTCAACACTGGTGTGTTCCAAAGGCTCAATCCATGGCTTTATTTTCTCTATTTATTCTTCCTTCCTTGTTGGTCTTATCTAATCTCATAGCTGTCAGTATTATTTACCTTCTGACAACTTCCAAATGTATAGTTCCAATTTAGAGTTGACCTCTTCTGGAAACAATTGCTTCATCAACCTAATTGTCTATTCTATATCTCCAGTTGGATATTCAAGATGTAAATATTTATAGTGCCCCATTATTAATCTTGGCTTTCTCTTCAAAAGGTATTCAAAGTATAACTTAAGGAAATCACTTTTACTGCTAACACCTAAGTCCAAGCTGATATTGCTCACTTGGTTATTGCAATAGTCTCTTAACTGTTAACCACATTTGCCTGTATTTCAACATGTAGACAAAGAGGTACTTTTAAAATTCTGAATTCGCTCATGTCACTCTCCTCAAAGCCTGCAGTGGCTTCCTTGCCTCAGTGAGACTAAAATTTAAGGTTTTACCATAGCTTGTATAAGAGGCTTAAATACCTGGTTTTTACTTCACTGACATCGTCTCCTACTCTTTCCTCTTTTTGGTATGGTTACACTGACTTGTCCTGTGAATATGCCAAGTATCTGTAGTCTCAAGTTCTGTATAGAAGCGTTCATTAACAAAGAGCTCCAAAATGTCAATATCGATAGCATTTAAACTCAATGAGAATTTATTTCGTATGCAGTTTATAGCCTAATGTGCTTTGGTGATGGTAGGGATCAGGGAGCACTGGCTTTGTTCCACATTGTCATTTGAGACAGAGGCTCCTTCCATTCTGTTGTTCTTCACACCCCCAACCCCAGGACTATAGAGCGTTTTCTATTCAGGTAATGAATAAAAAGAGAGAAAAAAAGCATGGAAGATCATGAAAGAGACTTTATTGGAGGACATTCTATAGGTTAGAACTTGATCTCATGGCCTCACCTAACTGCAGGGGAGACTAGAAATGTAAATCAAATTTGTACTATGAGGAAATGTCTATTTCAGTCTCTACTTTAACCTCAGTACTTACAATAGTGCTTGGCACAAAGTAGACACCAAATAAGTAGGCTGGATGACTAAGTGAGTAAATGAGTGAACTCAGAATCTGTGGCAAGGCTGAACCTTTATTTATTTTATTTTTTTTTTAAATTTTATTCCTTTATTCTGACAGAGAGAGATCACAAGTAAGCAGAGACAGGCAGAGAGAGAGGGGGAAGCAGGCTCCCTGCTGAGCAGAGAGCCCCATGCGGGCATCCTGGACCCTGAGATCATAACCTGAGCCGAAGGCAGAGGCTTTAACCCATTGAGCCACCCAAGCGCCCCAAGGGTGAACCTTTAGTTAGTAACTGAATTAGTCCTGATGCTAGGAGTCAATTGAATTAGAGGCCAGTTGGGGAATATTTTGCCATTCCTTTAATTCTGTTCTTAATCTTAATATGTTTAAATATGTTTAAATAAGAGGGTATTGTTTTTCCCTTATATTACATGGTAGATGAAATTGATGTTCTTAATTTAAAAGATCTCTGTTTTCACAATAAAAATCTCATATGACAAAACATTTTTCACTTTCCTACATCTCTGCAGCAAGGAACCTCACTCTGGTTGAAAAGTTGACAAGAAAGACTGAAGACCTTGTATTTTTTTCTCTACCCTAAACTTGCTACTTATCGCACCTCTCCTTATATTTGTTTGCACCAGATAAAAACCAAAAATGTAATTTTATTCACCTAAACCTTAGAGGACAGTGTGGTAAAAAGCATCATCGGACACATATTTATGAATTACAATGTTGTACACATATTCATCATGCTCTACTAATACATACATACCATCTCACAGGTACTGAGTTCAGAACTACTGTAACCCATTAAGAGGAGTTAGCTCTGTTAATAGAGCAGATTTGGTCCAGGTAAACATGTAGTATGCCCAAGTATTTGTCAAGGTCCCTTAATAAATTCCAAAATGTTTTCACAAGTTTCTCTTCCTGCTTATTCTTGAATAAGCCATTTAAGTAATTGGCTTTCTGCTGGTGCTATGATGTTTTATGTTGGTAGAACTACTGCTAATGGGTATCATACATTCTTTATTCGGTTTGATTTAAAAATGTAGATTGTCAGCAGCCTTGCAAATATTTGTTCCTTTTATGCTTTTCCACAGCCTTTCCTCTTTACCCCTGCCGTCACTGCTGTGGTTTAGGCATTTATCTTTCCTGTCTTGGATTTCTGTAATAACCGTGTAACTTACTGGTCTTCATGTCTCCCATCTGTTCTACTTTTAATTTATTTTCCTTTCAGCTACTAGAGTTCTTTTTCTAAAGTCCAAATAAAGATCAAATGAAGTTCAAAAATTAAAATAATGGCATAAAAAAAAATAGAAATTCTGGGTAAGAAATTCAGAGACACAAGACTATCCATTTTGTCTTTAATAATACCCCTAAGAAGGGGCGCCTGGGTGGCTCAGTGGGTTAAAGCCTCTACCTTCGGCTCAGGTCATGATCTCAGGGTCCTGAGATCAAGCCCCGCATCAGGCTCTCTGCTTAGCAGGGAGCCTGCTTCCCCCTCTCTCTCTGTCTGCCTCTCTGCCTGCTTGTGATCTCTCTTTCGGTGTCAAATAAATAAATAAAATCTTAAAAAAATATTTTTTTAAAAAAATAATACCCCTAAGAATAACATCTTGTGTTAGTTTGGCAATTTTTGTCCGTTTGTTTGTTTGTCAGAATGAAGATATATCTTATCCTCCTTTCTGGTCAGGAGTGGGTTATTGACTAAGTTTGGACCATGAAATTATAAATGGAAAATTTCTATGGTACTTGAGAAAAGGCTCCTTAATGGTAGTTGACTCAGCTGAGAGGTGTTCCTTTTATTCTCTCCTTTTTCCTTCTGTTGTTAATCTAGAATATGTCAGCAATCTTGGGACAAAATGACTTAAAGGATGGAAGTTAAGTAATAAGAATGGCAGAACAGAAAAATAGAAGCCTGTTTCCCTGATGCCACTGTAAAATCACCATGCCAGCTGTCGACATCTTTCATACGATAGAGAATTAATGTTTTCTTTTTTATTGTTTTGGGGTATTATTCTTGCTATATTCAGACAAAGCTAATCTAACAATTTGTCATAGTATAAATAACATGAGACTTAATTTGTTTGAGTTTGAGGAGATGGCTGGAAGGCCTGCCAGAATTGTCCTTCAAATACTGAGATAGGGGACTGGAAGATGTGTAAGAAAAGAGAGAGGTTTTGAGTCTTCTATTTGATAAACATTGCTTAAGCCTCTATTACGTGTAAGGCACTGTGTTAAGTCTCAAAAATATTAATAATATTGAGATGGTCTGTTTCCTACTCATAAATGGCTTCCAGTTTAGTAGGAGAAACACTTAGATCACACTCTGATAGGTCATCAAATAAGGGACAAAAAGAAGACAAGATTAATTATTTTTAGATAGCCAGGGAAGACTCTTATAATGTCATCAACACCTGATGTTGCAAATTCATTTGGACATCTTAGTATTCATATTGTTAGACTTCTCTGCAGCATTTAACATAGTTGGTGGGAGAAGAACGTATTTTCCAAAGTTGGCTGCAGCAAGGCCACATGCTCCTGCCTCATGCTCTTCTGCAACCTTGCCATTCCCCTGCGAAGTGGTAGTCTCCTTCCCTTCCCTTTGTGTCTAGGTGTGCTTGGGACTTGGTTTAAGCAATAGAATGTAGCAGAAGTGATGCTACCTGACTTTTCAGGCAGGGTCACGTAGGGCAAAGCAGTTTCTCCCCTGTTAGCTGGGAGTTTGGTGTAGAGGCCTAAACTTTGAGTAAGAAGATGAACTAATTTAAGCCTCCAGGCTGGGAGAACACTAAGCCCCGTGGAAGGGTTACATGTAGATGCTCCTGTCATCAGGTCTTGTCTTTGAATGTTCTCAGCACAGGTACCAGACATAGGAGTGAAAGAGCTTCACGTAATTCCAGCTGATCAACCCTCAGCCTTCTAGTCAGTCCAACCTCCAACTCCTTCCAGCTGAATTGCAGATATTATGCAGATACAGGCCATCTGTGCTCTTTCTGAATTCCTAACTGATGGAATCCATGAGCATAATAAAAAAGCTACTCGATTTGTGATGTTGTGCTCTTCAGTAACTGGCACAGTAGATTATTCTTGGGTTTTCTTCCCTACCTTTTTGGTGCTTCCTGTGGTCTTTGATGAATTCTCTTCCTTTTCAGATTCTCTCAAAACCTCTGTCCTTGGTGCTCTTTTCTAATACTTATTCCTTAGGAGATCTTTTCCATTCTCTTTGCAATAAATCCTATTCATATGCTGAGAGACACCAAATCTGTATTGTGAGTCCAGGCCGCTACTTTGAGCTCCAGGACTTTTGCCTTTTTTGGAAGTTCCAATTGCTCACTTGGTATCTTGAGTATCTTATGGACATCGCAAACATGATGTGTCCAAAACCAACAGACTAAATTTTTGCCTCAAAATTAACCTAATTTTCTCCATCTTGGTTAATGATACTTTCGCCTCCACTTATTTAATCCAAAAACAAAATTATTCTGGAGTCTCACTTCCTTTTCATTTTTCATATTTAATCCAATCCCAAATTCTATGATTTGTATTCTAAAATTAATCTTAAATCTATCCACTCTTGTCTGAGGATAGCGTTACCATGCTGGTTCAAGCCACCAAAGTTCACTGGTTTGGTATAGGACTTGGAGCTCTACTCTGTTTCTAATAGTTGCAAAGCTGTGGGTGGATCACCTATCTTTGACTCCTATTCCCCACTTCTGCTTCCTCATTATAGAGGACACCTATGTTAGGGCAAGACAGTTGAAACCACTGTAACTAGAAAAACTGGAAGTGAATGCCTCTCTCTATCCCTCCTTGCAGGGTGACAGGGGAATTCTCTGCTCCAGAATCTGACCCAATCATGAGTGAAGATTAACTTTTTGGTATCTTAGTAGCATTTAATTTTAGGGAGGAAATTGTTTTGTATTTATTTTTAATTTTTTAAATTTATTTTTATTTTTTAGGTTTTTATTTAAATTCTAGTTATTTAACATACAGAGTAATATTAGTTTCAGTTGTACTTCCATACGTCACCCAGTGCTCATCACAAGTGCGTGACTTAATCCCCATCACCTGTTTAACCCATCCCCCGAATCACCTCCCCTCTGTAACCATCAGTTTGTTCTCTGTAGTTAAGAGTCTGTTTCTGGATTTGTCTCTCTCTCTTTTTTCCCTTTGTTCTTTTGTTCTGTTTCTTAAATTCAACATATGAGTGAAATCATATGGTATTTGTCTTTCTCTGACTTATTTCACTTAACATTATACTCTGTAGCTCCATCCATGTTGTTGCAAATGGCAAGATTTTGGTTTTTTTATGGCTGAGTAATATTCCAGTGTGTATGTGTGTGTGTGTATGTGTGCGTGTGTGTGTGTGTGTACACACATATGAAGTGTGTGTGTATGTATATATATACACACATACCCCACACCTTTAAAAAAGTTTTTTTAGGAAATTGTTTTTTATTTGGGAAAATACCTTGATAAGCTGCTTGGGGTTAGAAGTGAGACCTAAAAATACAGACATTGCATGTACCAGGGCAAGTAAAGAAGGTGGATAAACTGGTCTGCCTGAAGCTAGGAGAGTAATTTACTTTCATGATGGAAGAAAGTAAGGAGAGAAGAAAGTAGAGAAGATAAGTGAAGAAATGAGCCAGGACACGGTAGAAAGCAGGGTCTCCAATGTAGGACATTTGGAAATTCTCTTAAAGGAGCATTAGACTAATATACATGAGAAGGGCTGAAAACTTGATCCACAGATAATCTGTGAAAAACCAGAGGAACCTAAGGGACTGCAGCAGAGGAGGGGCCATCCTTCATTCCTGCATATGTCCTGAGGGCTGAACTCTCTCATCTCTGGTGTCAAAAATACTACAAGCTAAATCCCATGGCCAAAGCTGGCCAGAATTCAGGGTGATTATTGGGATGAAAGTTTTGTGATTATCTTAGCTGTGACTGCCTGTCAAAACATGCCTGTAGGTGCCTTCCCTGGGAAAAATAAATACAGAGTTCCAACAATAGGCCAAGAATTCTAGATTAGTCTGAAAAGAGTTATTTTTATCATATTCACTGTTTTTCATGTTAAAGGGACAGTCAGGCCAGAGTAGGTAGCAACATCCCTCAAAAGTCCCAATCCCTCATCCCTCAAAAGTCCCAATCCCTGGGGCCAAAATTATGTGGAAGGGAAGAGGATAGCTAAACTGTATTGCTATCCTGAATGTTGCTGTGATAAATGGTTCTTCTTAAGAAAGTTGGTATTAGGAGTACTTAATTTTGTCAGCCTGTACAGATTAAAAGGAAATTAGAAATATTGGTATGTATTTAGAGCTATAATTTTCTATCAGGCTGTTGAACTGAGCTTTCTATTACAAGGTGACTTTGGTTAATTTTAAGCATAAAAGAGTCATGAGAATTCAGTCTATGCTATGTGAAAGGAAATTTCTTTCTGAGAGGCCAATGTTTTTTTTATTGCCATAGAAATTAAATTATTAAAAGCCTTCATTCACCATATTCTTTGAAATGGTAAGAAAATGTAGGAGTTGATTCTAGAAGAGATATAGAAAGAGATCTTAGTTTTAAGTAGATTAGCATACTTTGTCTTTAGTATTTTGCATGCAGCTTTTAAAAGTAATCTGTGAGGTAGAATCTGGTTTATTTTATAAAAGCACAGAATACTCAAATAAAATACCTCTGTGATCACTTCAGCCTTCTCACTGAGGTAAGCACCTTGCCAAAGGAAATAATTTTGCTTCCCCGGCAGAGCTACTTAGAGAACCCAATTCTCCTCTGATTAATGTAGCGCTATTTCAACCATTTGATTGGAATGATCAAGAACATTCTGCTTCTCCTACAATATTTGAATGTGTATCATGATTTCCAGTTCAAGGCCATATTTAATATGCGGATTGCTCTCTCAATACTCTAAAGCCATGACGACGCTTGAATTGCTCCGAATATCATTGGAATGCCATTTATATAATCACTATTCAGCCATAACCTGGCCTCTGGATATCCGTGTTTCAGCTACTGATGAGTAATTTACAGTTACATTGGCAGATAACTGATAACATATAACATATCAGATGATTGCACCCTCACAGGGCAGATAACTGCTAGTACATTTTGGCATCAGCAACCCCTGCGTATCTGACTTAGGGCTAGAGTGAGAAAAATTTGTCCTTTCAGTTATCCTTAGAGATGGCCCAGGGCAAATGTACTAGCAGCCTTGTGGCAGGCCTATACTGCCTCAGGGCCACAGCCAGAGGCATTTTGGAAGCTGGTTAAAAATGCCAGTAGGGAAATTAGAAACAAGATCTAAGGAAACAAGTTCCAGGACAAGTTGCATTGCTTACTAAATGCCAGAAACACATGTGGCTACCATTTCCTTCTTATCTACCAGCTATTTCTTTGCTGTGGTAATTAACAGTCAACCTCTGGGAAATGCCTTGTCTTGGGCACTGGGCTTCCTGCCTGGGCTACTCTTGATGCAAACCAAGCTAGTGTGATGAATCAGGGAGCAATTGCAAAATTGGACTTCTACACTGGGGACCGCATTGCTTCTCACCACAGAAGCACTCTGTTGCCTACTTGATTCCTGGGACGCTGATCTGTATCTTCAATGATGAGCATGGGTGTGGAGTGGCTAAAAGAGTGCTAGAAATTACGGATTTGTTCATGGCAGAAAAAATAGTGTGATTAATTGGTATTTTCTGGAATGGCTTTTTAGTAGCGGTTCCCTAACCTGATCAGTACTCAGAATGACAAGAGGAGCTTAAATACAAAAATTTAGATCCAGTGCTTCTTGGCTGGGTACTGCGAGTCTTTGAGCAGTCCATTTGGGGACCACTGATTTCTGGCAATGGACATGGTCTAGCATAAATAAAATGATTTGGGGAGAAGAAAGCAAGCAGGTTGGTGGACATGGTGATGGTAGATCTCTTCCAGGGGTTGTATACAGAGTCCGTTTTATTTTACATCTTTACAAATATTGAGATTTATTTACATAATCCTAGAACAGACAGCCCTCTTTATGTTTCACATTTTTTTGTAGCTGATTTTATGTTCCAGATGGCTGCAAAATTTCAAATTTCTCTTTCAGACCTCAGTAAATTCTTTGAAACATTGTAGGTATGTGGAAGAGGCAGGTCCATTTTCCTCCTGCCTACTTGTGATATCTCTCCTCTCTGTCAAATAAATAAATAAAATCTTAAAAAAAAAACACAAAAAACCTCATTGGCAGGACCAGACTAATTAACAGGTCAGACTGAGATCAGGGTGTGCTTCCTTCAAGAAAGAACACTATCTTTGGCAGGCGTATTAGTTTGCAAGGGCTGCTGTAACAAAGAACCGGAAACTGGGTGGCTTAAACAATAGAAGTTTATTGTCTCACAGTTCTAGAGGCTAAAAGATCAAGGTATACTTCAGTTGGTTCCTTCTGAGGGCAATGAGGAAAGCTGTTTCTTGCCTTTCTTTCCGCTTCTGGTGATGTGGTAGCAGTTTTTGGTGTTCCTAGACTTGTAGATATACCCTGATCTCTGCCTCCATCTTCACATATTGTTCTCCCTGTTGTGTGTCTGTGTTCTTATTTTTCCTTTTTATAAATGCACCAGTCAAATTGAATTAGGGCCACCCTTATGACTCCATCTTAACCTGATTACTTTTGTGAAGACTCTGTCTCCAAAAATGGTCCAAATCATTCTCCAAATAATTCAACCCATAACAGCCGGTGAACCTGCTAGCAAAGAAACCAGCTGCAGTTCTCCTTGCAGTAGAAGAAACATTTTCACTTTTAGCTAAGGGAATGCTTCATCAGTGAAAAGAGGAAAACCTTCACTAACATCTGACTGCCTGACAGAATCATGTTTTCAATATTTAGGAATGAACTGAGGGTAAAGGATGAGAGAAGAACTTTTTCTTTCTGTGGTGAGGTGTGGGTTTCCCTAGGATAGAGAGACAGGATTGGTCAAAGACTTGAAAAAGTGGACTGTGTGGAAAGGAAAGGAAATTATAGGGAGAGGTGGGGAAGAGATATGGGTTGGAGAGAGAGAGAATAGCCACATGGGATACCTCCTCTGAGTCTTTGCATGCCCTGTGTGATTTTGCTTTTCTGCGATGCACTGGTTCTCTGGCAAAATATATAGTGTGCCTCCTTTATAGTCCTATGTGTGCTGCTCTGGGGAAGACCAAAGGCAGGAGGTCTGCAAAGACTCCTTCGGTCATCTTGCAGGGACTCTGCAGGGTGAAGGTTTCCGCTCCTGCTTCCTGTTCCTATTTGGAATCACCAGGGCTGTTGTCATAGTGGAGTGAGCCATGGGACACCGGTGCAAAGCAGAGACAATAAATCTGAGCCACCCCATGGAGATCACAGACCACATTTCAAGACAGAAAAGGAAGTGTCCTACCCAGTGTGATAAGTCATGAACATTTAGGTGACTATTCAGACGTTCTGTGGATTCCACTGGAGATTGAAGAATAACCTTTTGCCAAGGTGAGACAACTTCCAAACCTGGATTTTTTCACTTCAGATGAAATTTAAATCTTTTGGAGTTTGTCATTCCTTCTCAAGAGAAAGGAAATGCGGTGAGAATATTTTTAAAACATTTATGACCAAAAATTTAGACATCAAAATGCTTTCATGAAACAATATTGATGACTTTAGTGTAAGCAAATTGCAAGTTTTAGTTTGAAAAAACTTAATTTCAAAAAAGTAAATAGAAAAGATTA
>CM052800.1:90993523-91009072 GCA_028533885.1 Nasua narica | reverse complement strand
GAAAATTGTCAATGTTGTTATAATAGCATTGTATGTTTTCAGATGGTAATTATACTTGTGAGCATAGCATAAGATATAGAGTTATAAAATCACCATATTGTAGAACTGAAATGTAATATTGTGTGTCAACTATAAGTCAAATAAAAAAATGAGCTAATGGATACAGATAAGAGATTTGTGGTTGCCAGATGAATGGGGTAGAGTGTGGACAAAATGCATGAAGAGAATAAAAGATAAAAACTTCTAGCTATAAAATAAGTAAGTTGTGGGGATATATTGTACAGCATGGTATGTATCATTAATAACAACTTTCAAGTAATCAATGCAGTATTAAGAGCATAGATCTTAAAAGTTCTTATAAAAATTATGGTGATGAATGTTAACTAGATTTACTTTGATGATCATTTTTCCACATATACAAATAGTGAATCAGTAGATTGTACACCTGGGGCTAATATGATGTTATGTGTCAATTATATCTCAAAAAAATAAACATTAGCTATTATTGCTAGTATTTTCTTGCAGATTTTTTGTTGTCGTTGTTGTTCTTCAGCCTCCTTTATGATATTCTTTTTGTCTTAGTGTCTTACTATGAAATCATAGGTTTAGATTTACTTTTATTTATCTTGTTCAAGGCTTTTCTTCCATATCTAATAGATAGGTATCTTTATATTTTTATAATTCTCAGCTGTGCTTTCTTTTAATATTATGTCTTCCTTATTCTGTATTGTATGTTTCTGACACCCCCAATTACATGATGCTCCAATTATCAAGATGTTAGAACTTGTCATTATAAATTAAATGTCTTAATATTTTTGTTTTCCTCTCTGAGCTCATAATTTTGTTTTCACTTTCCTTTTTTCTTTAACTCTGCCTAATCTTCCATTAATGCACTGAGATTGTAATTTTAACTTTTTTCATTTCTATAGGCTTGATATTTTTCAAAACTCTTCAGCATTTTTGGTAGTATTGTACATCTTTGATCAGCTCTTTGAGTATATCTTTTACTTTATACATTTAAACATAATTTATTACTTTTAATTCTGCAGCTAATAATTCTAGTATCTGCAGTCTTGAGTGATGGATATAAATCTCTGTTGGTTATTTTTTTTCTTGTTCACAGAATCTTGAATGTGTTGATTTATGTCCTTTCAGGATTGGTATCCTTTTGCTTCTGTTAGCACCCTCAGGTATTATAAACCCAGGACAACTTAATTTCTCATCTTTTTTTTTTTCTAAAAAACAGATGGATTATAAATTTAAAATCCAATATCAAGTGAAGACAGAACTTTATTTTATATTTCTCAATGGAGATTTTTTTCCCATATTTTTAACTTTTCACCCAACTTTAAGGCCAAAACAAGTTCTTTCCCTGAAAAATGTCCTTTGCCACAGAATCCAGCTTGAAATTATTTTCACTGTCCAAATCTAAAAATGTGGACAACAAAATAATAAATAATTAAGGTAATGGATTATAGCCTAAGAATTCATGAATCCACGCTGATATTAATAATTAAATAGAGGAAAATGGAAAGCAATTTCCTACAGCAGACACCCAACTTACAAATGCAGGAGGAAAAATGAAATTAGAAAATCACTAATTCCAGTAAGAAGTAGCAATGGATGCTAAAACTGAAGGATGAAAGTTTAAATATATTTTCATTGTCTTAAAGTATGTCTACGCAAAATGCTTATTAGTATCAAGTGTGACAATAGTAACTATACAATGGAGACCCCTGGCGGATACCACCTTAGTCAAATGATGAAAGTCCTACCATTAATGGCATTAATGGGACAAATTAACATCATGTGCCTCCTGATATGATACATTGAGTAGGACATAACATTGCTTCTTTGTAATTCTTGCCCCCAAATGTATAACCTGTATCATATCATGAGGAAACATCAGACAAATCCAAATTGAGGGAATGCTACAAATTAAAAACCTGTATTCTTCAAGAATGTCAATTATTATATGGTTTCACTTACTTGTGGAACATAATAACAGAGGACATTAGGAGAAGGAAAAGAAAAGTGAAGGGGGGGAAATCGGAAGGGGAGACAAACTAGGAGAGACTGTGGACTCCGAGTAACAGCGTTTTAGAGGGGAGGGGGCTGAGGAGATGGGTGAGCCTGGTGGTGGGTGTTAAGGAGGCCACATATTGCATGGAGCACTGGGTGTTGTACATGAACAATGAATCTTGGAACACTGCATCAAAAACTAATGATGTATTTTATGGTGACTAACATAACACAATAAAAATTTAAAGAAAAAGAATGTCATTGTAATGAATGATCGAGTGAAGAAATATTCCAAGTTTAAAAAGACTAAAGAGCTGTTGTGACTGTATACAACATAATTTCTATAAAGGGCAACATTAGGGCAATTGATGAAATCTTAATAAGGTCTGTAGTTTAGACAGGAGTACTGCCTAAGTATTAATTCCCTAATGTTTAGAACTGTTCTTTCGTTAGTAAGAGAATGTCCTTGTTAGCACACTACAGGTAGTTTAGAAAAGAAGCATCATGTCTCTAATACATTTTTATACAAATACCAGAAAAATTATCATCATGTCTCTAACACATTCTTATACAGATACCAGAAAATTTGTATATTCACATAAATAAACTGAAAACACAAATGTAAAATGTTAACATTTTGGAAATCTGAGTGAAGGAAATATGGGAATTTTTTTTACACTATTCTTGCAACTTTTCTGTTAGTCAAAGGTGTGTCAAAATATAAAAGGTTAATAGAAAAGTTTCCATACACCAAGGGGCAGACTTTCTTTCATCCACACTTTTGCTACTTCAAGGCTTGTACTAGTACTTCAAGGCCCTGGATTTATGCAAGGGCTCAATCTTAACTTCCTGCCTTATGTGGAGAAAAGACCATATTTCCCATTATGGTCATTAGGATTTGTGTTTGATTATGAAGCATCGTAGACAGAATAATGGTCCCCAAAGATGTTCAGATCCTAATGCCTGGCACCTATTAATATATTAGGGCACTTGGGAAATGGAAATTAAAGTTGAAGATGGAATTAAAGTCACTAATCAGTTCACCTTAAAAATAGGAAAATTATCCTGGATTATCTGGATGGGGCCAATGGAATCACAAGGTTTTCTTAAATATGGAAGAGGAAAGGAAGGGTGAACTGGGGGAAATTGGAGGGGGACATGAACCACGAGAGCCTGTGGACTCAGAAACAAACTGAGGGTTTTGGAGGGGAGGGGGTTGGGGGGTTGGGTGAGCCTGGTGATGGGTATTGAGGAGGGCACGTATTTCATGGAGCACTGTGTGTGGTGCATGAACAATGAATCTTGGAACACTGAAACAATAAAATAAAACTAATTGAAAAAAAAAATGGAAGGGACAGGCAAGAGAGTGGAAAGTCAGAGAAGTGTGATGATAGAAATAGGGCCAGAGAGATTCTGGTTTTGAAGATGGGGGAAGGAGAACTATGAGGCAAAGAATGCAGGTGGTCTCTAAAACCTGGAGAATGCAAGGAAGCAGATTCCTCTCCTCAAGCCTCTGGAAAGGAAGGAAGCCTGATGACATCTTGATTTGAGCCTAGTGAGACCCATTTAGTCTTCTGACTTACAAGATAACAAATTTGTATTATTTTAAGTCTTCAAATTTATGATGATTTATTACGGCAGCAATAGAAAACTAATAGGTGAGGATTAGCAAATGCTGAGGACTAGCCCACCACTTTTAATTTTTTCTGCCTCTGGGGTTTTCATTTCTTTCTCAGTGTTTGTTTTATTTGATTTAGAAATTTTTAAATATGTATCATATGGTCTTTTTAAAAATAAGTATCTAGTCAATATTGTAAGAAATAAAGTTTTAAGTGAATTAGTTTTTTTCATTTTGAGGTTATAGGCTTACAGAAGAGTTGCAAAAACAGTTCCAGGAACAGAAAGTTCCTGGGTTTTTTTTTTTTAATAATAAAATATTATCAGGCTTAATAAAGCATCAACACTTTGCCACACCAGAACTTTCATTGAAAATGGTTTTTGATGAAGTACTTAAATAAGAGATGATTTAAATCCAGGAGAATGATGAAAGATTATATGACTATATTTTACCTGATAAAACTTATCTTTAAAGTAAATATCCAAGACCAAGACAAAGAAGAAATATATCTGTAATAACCCAGAATTAAAAGTCTACAAAATATCAACATGATGAGAGTTGGGGAATAGGGAAGACAAAGGGATATAACATTAAACTATTACTCTTGTCTTATTTATAACTAGCACTTTTTTTTTTTAGTTATAATAAAGGATTCAAAAGAAACAAAATGGGAGACCAAAGAAATATGTCTATGTATATCTGATGTTCCTCTCCTTAAAGGGACGTATTAAGGTCTCATTCCCTGAAATTAGCCTATAGCTTGTAAGGGCAACAAAATGAGGATGGAAATTGCATACATAGCTTTCAGACAAAAACATTTCATTTTTAGTGTGAGGCACTACAATTTCCTTTTCTCTGCCTTAGCAATTGATTAAGTATATATTGAGACGGAACCCTGGTTACCCTGGGAGCCTGAGGAGCTATAATGAGCGGAGCTCCACTGCCAAAACTTGTTGGTAGCAACTAGAATATGTAGCAAATAGAGTCTTAGAGTTGGTTGTCTTGCATTGTAACAGGTTTATTTCCAAGACTTACCCTCCTCCATTTATTTCTATTCCTTAAGGGCTAACCTGAGAAAAGAAATTGTAACGTCTTGCCAGATCCTCTTCCTAATTACCTAGAGTTTTGGGTTATTTTTTGGCATCTTTAAATTTTTTTTTAAGATTTTATTTATTCATTTATTTTTTTAAATTTCTTTTTCTTACTCTTATTTTTTATTTGAGAGCAAGTGAGCATGCAAGTGGGAGGAGGAGCAGAGGGAGAGGGACAATCAGATTCCATGTTGAGCATGGAACCTGACCTGAGGCTTAGCCATGGGGCTCAATCCCAGGACCCTGAGATCATGATCTGAGCTGAAATCAAGAGTTGATGCTTAACCAACTGAGCCACTCAGGTGCGCCCCCCCCAACCCAGCAACTTTTTAGGTGCCTTTCCAGGGAGTATGTGAGCTCTCCTTGAGCCAAGAGGTGCCAATAAACTACTATTTTTAATAACGAAAGAGCAAAAGAAGTTGAGGGACAACAAAAACATGGTATTGTGTGCTTTAGGAGTTGTAATAGGTCTTTGAACAAGTTCCTCCAAAGTTGTTCACTGGATATTAGAATAAGCTAGAGAGCTTTGAAAATGATGATGCTGCCCCTAGATGCTCCGATTTAATTGGTCTGGAGTAGCCTAGCATCAGGGTTCCTAGCCACTCCTCAGGCAATTCTTATGTACAGTTAAGTAAAGTTAAGCTGTTCTTAACCTCAGTACAGGTTAAGAACCACTAAGTGAAAGTATCGGGCTCCTTCTGGTAGAGATGGCATAAAAAACACGTTAGACAACACTGATCCTATAATCCTTTATGTTTCCCCACTGTCATTTTCAAGAAAAGGTATAGATTCTTTGGCACTTTAGATATAATGGTTAGTACAATTAGAGATAAAATTTCCTGAGCACTTATTATGTGCCAACAGTTTTACAAATTACATTGTTTCCCATTTAATCGTTCCAAATGTTATAGGGTAGGTGCCTTTACTATCTGTATGTATAGATAAGAAAACTGGGGTTTGGGGAGACTAAGTAAATTGTCTGTAGCCATACAGCAATTAAATTAAGAACCTAGAAATAACACCAGGCAATCTAATGCCAGAGACCATATACTTAATCACTATACTTCTCAGTGCTTTGCAGTAAGGAAAATGCATAATCATTTTCTCCATGAAACTCCATGGAGACAAGCTCATAAACTATAGGTGGGAACTGTAATACTCTATAGACTCTAAATACAAACCAAGCCATTGTAGGGAAGAATAAGAAATCTCATACTAGAACACCTATTGTGACTAAATGTCTATCTTGTTTGAATTATATGTAATTAGCTTTTCTCCAGACACTTTCCCTTACCTTCCCCTGTTCTCCACCTCTTTCCAGGTGACTTTCCCAGAATCATCTCTTCCTAGTTATTTGGGGAGAAAAATATTTGCTTCTAACATATACCTATGGGAGAACATGCTGTAGGCTGCTTCTCTAGAGTCACTTTCTCCTACCAGTTTCAGGCATGTGCTCATGGTTTAGCTTCTCCCTCCTTAGAACTTTTCAATATGCTGTTTTGGGTGCCTGAAGGGACAGTCCAGGGAAAGGCACACCACTGTTAATTTAAATAGGCACAGCACCCCTCCATTAATTTTCAAAGTACCACTGTCAAACGTAGGGTGGCACAGAAAATAGACTACCAGGCAACCACTGAAGAATAACTAGAGGGAATTACAACAGAGGGGGAGACAACTTAACATTTGATCCTAAATAAGATTGATTCTTACAATTCAAGGAAAAGCTAACCCTTCCAGAATGCCTTCTCATAGCCATATCTATTTTAGATCTTAGGCTCTTTTTTTGTCTCTCTTAAGAATGATAATCTCTTTATTTTCACAGAATAAATTCTCAGGCAACTGCAGGAAAATATAGTTGTTCTAACCTAGGATCCTTTCACAAGAATCCACTTCCTCTCCTCTTACTCCCAACCAAGACTATGGGACCCAGTAACTTAGGGCAGCACATTTTCCCCAGGGGATCTAGTTACTAGTCTGAAAATTTGTGGGGTCAAGCACAAGCCTCCCACACCCTCTGCTGGTGGGATTTGATAACATGAAGTGTGCTAGTGTTCTCTTATTTGCAGATCCTATTTGCAGATGACATGATCTTATATTCAAAAACCTCAAAAATCCATCAAAAAACCTTAGAATTAATAAATGAATTCAATAAAGTTGCAGGGTAATCCCTAAATGGATACCCATTTCTCCTTTCTTTTCTCCCTTGCTCTCAGGCTCACAGACACACCTCTGATCTCTCAAGGGAAAACACCTCAGAAGACAGTGTAAACAATGGTAAGATGAAACTGATTTACTGCACAGCATGCTGATTAAGAGTAGTAGTATATAAAAATTTCCCTGACCCAGTGAAAAGAACCGTGTCCACAAAATGATGCAGAGCAGTTTCAGTTCCTCTTTTTCCCACCCTCCCATTGCCTCTTCTTCAGGGCATGATAAACACGGTCTATTATAGGATTTAAAGAAAGAACCTCCCCTCTGAGAAGATGCTGCCTTTCCTGAGAAAACCAAACCATGTTATTTTATTTAATAATATTGTTTTTCTTGCTGGTACACTGGCTTTGAGGACAAAGCTTGAGGTAAGAAGGCCCATTCAAAGTCTCTGATGCTATTATCATCATTGGAAGAGGACCTACATCCAATGTATGTACTCAATGGCAAAAGGTTGAAAGCTTTGCCACTAAGATCAGGATCAAGGTGAGGGTGCCCACTCTCACCACACCTGTTCACTTGTGTTGAAAGTCCTATCCAGAGCAATTAGGCAAGAAAAAGAAATAAAAACCACCCAAATTGGAAAAGGAAGAAGTAAAATTTTACCTATTTGCAGATGACATGATCTTATATTCAAAAACCTCAAAAATCCATCAAAAAACCTTAGAATTAATAAATGAATTCAATAAAGTTGCAGGGTACAAAAATCAATATACAAAAGTCAGTTGCATTTCTAAACACAACAGATTATCTGAAAAATAAAGAAGAAAGACCATTTATAATAGCTTTAAAACCATGAAATACTGACACATTCTGAGGGAAAAAAATGATGATGTAGGAGTTTCCAGCTCTCCTACCCTCCCCCCAAAAGATAACCATTAGACAATTACCCATGAACCAAAACAGCTCCAGAGAACTCTAGATTCCACTTAGTTTTAGCAACACTGTGGAACAACAAAAACAGCCAGAACAAAAACCCCCATAATAACCACATGAGAAGGAAGACAAGTTCATTTTGCCTGCATCATCCCCTAAGCCAGTACTGTTCAGCACTAAGAAACTTCCCAGCTAGAAGTTCCTTTGTCAAGAAAGGAGACTGGGGTCAGCAGCCAATTTCTTTAGCCCCTCCTGGCAGTCCCTGAAGGTCCAGCTTCCGTTTCACCCCACTCAGTTCAGCAAAGAGAGCCAGCTCAGAACAAGGAAGAAAATCAGAGGCTATTATTAGCAAACCCATAGCAGAAGTGATTGCAATTCACAAAACCTGTTCTGCAGTAAAACTCAGCAGCTTCCACTACCAACAAAGTTACCATCTAAAATGTGGATCTTGATAGACACTACATTTGCCAACACCAGCCACATCTCAGTCCCTCTCTTTAAGAGTTATTTATTTATTTGAGAGAGAGAGTGAGCGAACATGAGACAGAGAGCACGCAGGATCAAGAGGGAGGGGGAGAGGGAGAGGGAGAAGCAGACTCCCTGCTGTATGGGGAGCCTGATGTGAGACTCAATCCCAGGACCCTGAGATCATGACCTGAGCTGAAGACAGACACTTAGCTGATTGGACTGGGCCACCCAGGTACGACAACCTCAGTCCCTTCATTCTTCCATTCCCACCCTCCCTCGCACCGCAGCCACGAGCACAAGACACCAGTCTAGGAATCCTTGACTGATCCCCACCAGTGTGTCCCTGCTTGGGGCTAGTTCCTGCAGTTGTGTACCTGCATGTCACTGGCCTGATCATTGGCCTCCATTGCAGCACACACATGGAGAGTAGAGTGGCAAGCCATGAGCAAACACATTATTATCCAGGCCCTCCCGCACCTGCTTGTAGATGTGGATCAGACTCTGCTTTCTGTTAGTGGCCAGCAACACCACACTTAAGTATAGAGAGCCACTCCATCTTCACTCAGGCGTACCCTTATCCTGACCCCCATCATTGGACCTCACTACAGCGGATACATCCAGAGGGGAGAGTGTGTAGTCACAGAGACCACACTTAAATCTAGGAATCCCATAGTTTCTTGCAGATTCAAACTAGGTCCTGCTTTATGTCAATGACTTGCACCACTGTGTGTACCTAGTCCTTTCAGCTATCAATCTGCATGCTCCCCATCCCAGTCTTATTCCCATCACTGACCTCCACTGCAAAATCCATAGTGGGGGATAGAGTATGAAGCCACAGGAGAATACACTGACATCCAGGTTCTCTCACTGCAGACACTAGTGAGCTCAAAGTGGGCCCTGGAACTTGCTACCTGCCCTGGTCCCCATCACTACAAGTATATCTGCAAGTGACTTCTGCCAATATACAGGCACCTGCATCTGCTCCCATAAATGAGCATGTGCACACCACTTGTTCCAGCCACAAATGCTACCTACTCTGGCTCCTAGCAACAAGTCCTGCAAGTGTCACTTAGAAGTTTAAGAACACTTGTAACCACTGCAGTCCCCCCATAGAGCTTGCCAAGGACCACACACTTGTTAACACTGTGAACCTCAGTGGCCTGAGCTGAAGAAAAAACACCCTTTTCTGACCCAGTGCTGCTATGTTTCCCCTCACTTAATACCCCAACCACTAGACACAGGGTCATAACATAAGCCAGTGTTCCCCCATCTGCAGGTGGAAGGCTTCTCTTACCAAAATCAGTCCATAACATCTGGAAGAAGTGACTGCTTCTTGTAGTGTGCACACATTTAACAAGGCTACAAAATTCACGAAGAATCAGGGAAACATGTCTCCATGAAAGGAATACGGTAAACTCCAGTAACTAGTCCCAAAGAAAAGGGGATACAGGATGGGGAGGAAGGAATAGAAAGCTTATTCAATGAAACAATGACTGAAAATTTACCAAACATGGTGAGAGATTTAGACATACTAGTTCATGAAGCTAATAAATCACCTCAAAATTTCAATCCAAAATGTTCTCGAAGAAACATAATTGTCTAAAACCAGAGACAAAGACAGAATTTTGAAAGGATCAGGAGAAAAAAATCTCACATATAAAGGAATCCCAAAGGCCTATTAGCAGATTATTCTGCAGAGATGTTACAGGCCAGAAGAAAGTGAAACAGTAAATTCAAAGTGCTAAAGAAAAGAAACTTCCAATCACAAATACTTAACCCTGCAGTTGTCCTTCAGAATTAAAGGCAAAATAAAGATTTCCCCCAATAAACCTGAAGAAATTCATCACCAGTAAACCTGCTTTACAAGAAATGTTGAAAAAAGTTCTAGCCAGAACAAAAATATGGTAATTAGTAAGATGAAAACATATGAACATATACAACACACTGGTCAGTGTAAGCACAGACTCAAATTCAGAATACCCTAATACAGTAATACGGTGATGTACTAACTACTTAATCCTAGAACAAATGTTAAAAGACAAAGGGATATTCAACAACCAATGTGTCAAAGAAGAAATCAAAAGGAAATTAAAAAGTACCTTGAGACAAATGACAATGGAAATATAACATACCAAACTTACGGGATGCAGCTGAAGGATTTCTAAAATGGAAATCCACAGTGATAAATGCCTACATTAAGAAAAATGATTTCAATAAACAACCTAACTTTACACTTGAAGGAACTAAAAAAAGAACAAATGAAGCCCAAGGTTCATTACGAGGAACAAAACAATAAGATCAAAGCAGAAATAGAGACTAAAAAGACAGAAGAAAACAATGAAACTAATAGCTGCTTTTTAAGATAAATAGAATAGACAAATCTTTAGTTGAGACTCACCAAAAAATAGAGGACTCAAAAACAGGTGAAAGAGACATTACAACTAATAGGACAAGGATCATGAGAGATTACTATGAACAACTATACTCCAAAACATTTGACAACCTAGAAACATGTTTCTAGAACATGTTTCCTAGAAACTTAAGTCTCAGAGTGAATTTTGAAGAAATTAAAAATTGGAACATACCAATTTTAAATAAGGAGATTGAATCAATGTTCAACCTTCTCCAAATAAACATAACTCTAGGACCGGATGGTTTCACCAGTGATTTCTACAAATATTTAGATAAGAATATTAATCCTCAAACTCTTTCCAAAAAAATAGAAGAGGAGAGAACCCTTCTAAACTTATTTTACAAGGCCATTTGCAAATTGTATATCTAATAACAAAACTAATAGCTACAATAGGGCCTCACGACCAGCCACGGAGAGAGCAAGCCCTGCCCATCATTATGCCCATTATGTTGTGGCTCAACTATTACAGGAAGGCACACAGAAGCCCACACAGGGGACATCCCCAGAGGACATCATTCTGGTGACCTGAGGGATTGTCCTACAGGGCACCACAGGACCCTTCCACACAAGGCCACTGCTTTCAAGACCAGGAGACACAACTGACATACTTAACACATAGAGGAAAACATGAAGAGTTAGACAAATTGAGGACACAAAGAAAAGGCTAAGTGAAACAAAGAAATATGCCTGATAAAGAGGTCAAAGTAATAATCAAATTACTGGATTTGAGAGAAAAATGGAGAAACTCAAGGAGAGCTTCAACAAAGAAATAGAAATTATAAAAATAACCAATCACAGCTAAGGTATAACTGAAATGAAAAATACAGTAGAGGGAATCAACAGAAGATTAGAGGATGCAGGAAAACAGGTCAGTGACCTGAAGCACAGGGTAGTAGTGAACATCACACAAACTAGACAGGAAAAAGAAGAAATAATAGTAAAACAAGGATAGTTTAAGGAACCTCTGATGCCTTCAACTATAATAATTTTTGCATTATAGGGGTTCCAGAAACAGAAGAGAGAGGCAAGGGGGGAGAACACTTATTTGAAGAAATATGTGAAAACTTCCCTTGCTTGGGAAGAAAACAGACATCGAGGTCCAGGAGGTGCAGAGAACCCCAACAAAACACGTATTAATTATAATGGTAAAAACTAAAGACCAAGAATTGTAAAAGAAACAGGAGAAAAGCAACAGTTACATACAAGGGGAGCACTGTAACTCTATCAGGTAATGTTTTAGAAGAAACTTTACAAGCCAGAAGGGAGTGGTATGATATATTCAAAATGCTAAAAGAAAAATAAAAAACCAACAACCGAGAATACACTACTAGACATGGTTATCAGAACTGAAGGAGAGAGGAAGAGTTGAAAACAAAGTTAAAGTTTATTACTACTGAAATACTTAAAAAATATCAAAGGGAACTGTAAGTGAAAAGAAAAGGCCATAACTATATAAGAAAATCATGAAAGAAAAAATTTAACAGGTAAAAGTAAACATAGTAAAGTTAGTAGATCAATGAACTACAAAGCTAGTAAGGTTAGAACACACAAAAGTGGTAAAATCAACTATAACTCCAAAAATTACTAAGGAATAGACAAAATAAAAAGATATACAACATATATAAAATGTGGAGGAGGTAGTAAAAATTTCATGCTTTTTTATGTTTGAACTTAAGCGATCATCAACTCAAGAAATATGGATATACATTTGGAATGTTATGTATGAACCTGGTAACCATGGTAACCACAAACCAAAAGTCTATAATGATGCACAAAAAATAAAGAGAAAGTAATCCAAATACAATACTAAAAAAGCAATCAAACCAAAAAGGAAGAAAATAGAAAAAGAAAAGAAGAATAACTACAAAAACAATAAGAAAGCAATAAAATTGCAATAAGTACATATTTATCAATACTGATTTTAAATGTAAATAGACTAAAATCTACATCTGAAAGACAGAGGGACTGAATGGATGAAAAGAATGACTTGTCTATATATTGCCTACAACAGACTCACTTCAGACATAAAAACACATGCAAGCTGAAAATGAAGAAATGGAAACACATTCTATACAAATGGAAATAGAAAAAAACCTATGGTTAAAAAAAAAAAAAGCTGGGGTGGCAGTACTTATTGTCAGATAAAACAATCTAAAAACAGACTAACAAGAGGCTAAAAATGATTATTACATAATGATAAAGGGATCAATGCAGAAGAGGATATAGCAATTGTAAATATCTATGCACCCAACCTAGCAGCATCTAAATATATAAAGCAAAAATTAAAAGATATAAAGGGAGAAATTGGCAATACTACTAATATAGTAGGGCATTTTTTACAACTCACTTATATCAATGGATAGATTATCCAGGCAGAAAATCAATAAGGAAACAATGGCTTTGAAAAACACTTTAAATCAGATGGACTTAACACATAAAAACATTCTGCCCCCGAAAAGCATACTTCACATTCTTTTTCAAGTGCATATGGAACATTCTCTGAGGTAGATCCCATGTTAGGTCACAAAACAAGCCTCAATAAATTTAAGACAGAAACTATATCAAATAGCTTTTCTAACTATAATGGTATGAAACTAGTACGCAATTACAAGAAAAAAATAGAAGAAATATAGCATGTAAAGGACAAATAATGTTACTAATATACCAATGGGCCAATGAACTTCTCAAACTCAACACCCAAAAAAACAATCAAGTCAAAAAATGGGCAGAAAACACAAACAGACACTTCTCCAAAGAGGACATATAAATAGCTAACAGGCACATGAAAAAATGTTCATCACCATTAGCCGTCAGGGAAATTCGAATCAAAACCACACTTTATAAAATCTATCTATGAAAAACCCACAGCAAATATCAATCTCAATGGGGAGAAGCTGACAGCCTTCCCTTTAAGATCAGGAACACAACAAGGATACCTACTTTAGCCACTACTGTTCAACATAGTACTAGAAGTCCTAGCAACAACAATCAGACAACCAAAAGAAATAAAAGATATCAAACTGGCAAAGAAGAAGTCAAAAACTCTCTTCACAAATGACATGATACTTTATATGGACAACCCAAAAGACTCCACCCCCAAACTACTAGACTTATACAGCAATTCAGTAATGTGGCAGGATACAAAAATCAGTGCACAGAAATCAGTTGCTTTCTTACATACTAACAATGAAAATATGGAAAGGGAAATTAGAGAATCTACTCCATTTACTATAGCACCAAAAACCATAAGATACCTGGGAATAAACCTAATCAAAGAGGTAAAGGATCTGTACTCGAGGAACTATAGAACACTCATGAAAGAAATTGAAGAAGACACAAAAAGGTAGAAAAGCATCCCATGCTCATGGATCGGAAGAATAAACATTGTTAAAATGTCTATACTGCCCAGAGCAATCTATACTTTCAAAGCCATCCCGATCAAAATTCCACCGGTTTTTTCGAAGGGCTGGAACAAACAATCCTAAAATTTGTATGGAACCAGAAAAGACCCCACATTGCTAAGAAAATGTTGAAAAAGAAAAAGCTTGGGGCATCACATTGCCTGACTTCAAGCTTTACTACAAAGCTGTGATCACCAAGACAGCATGGTACTGGCACAAAAACAGACACACAGACCAGTGGAACAGAGAGTCCAGAGATGGACCCACAATTCTATGGTCAAATAATCTTCGACAAAGCAGGAAAAAATATCCAATGGTAGTGATATTGAAGAAAGACAGTCTCTTCAATAAATGGTGCTGAGAAAATTGACAGTGATATATAGAAGAATGAAATTTGACCATTCTCTTACACCATACAGAAAGATAAACTCGAAATGGATAAAAGATCTCAATGTGAGGCAGGAATCTATCAAAATCCTAGAGGAGAACATAGGCAGTAACCTCTTTGACATCAGCCACAGCAACTTCTTTCAAGACATGTCTCCAAAGGCAAAGGAAACAAGCAAAAATGAACTTTTGGGACTTCATCAAGATAAGAAGCTTCTGCACAGCAAGGAAAACAGTCAACAAAACAAACAGGCAACCCTCAGAATGGGAGACGATATCCGCAAATGACACTACAAAGATCTGATATCTAAGATCTATAAAGAACTCCTTAAACTCAACACTCACAAAACAGATAATCACATCAAAAAATGGGAAGACATGATTGACACTTCTCCAAAGAAGACATACAAATGGCTAACAGACACATTAAAAAAATGTTCATCATCATTAGCCATCAGGGAGATTTAAATCAAAACCACATCGAGATACCACCTTACACCAGTTAGAATGGCCAAAATCAACAAGACAGTAAACAACAAGTGTTGGAGAGGATGTGGAGAAAGAGGAACCCTCTTACACTGTTGGTGGGAATGCAAGTTAGTGCAGCAACTTTGGAAAACAGTGTGGAGATTCCTGAAGAAATTAAAAATAGAGCTACCCTATGACCCCGCAATTGCAGTACTAGGTATTTACCCCAAAGATACAGATGCAGTGAAAAGAATGGCCATATGTACCCCAGTGTTCATGACAGCAATGGCCACAATCACCAAGCTATGGAAAAAGCCAAGATGCCCTTCAACAGATGAATGGTTAAAGAAGATGTGGTCCATATATACAATGGAATATTATGCCTCCATCAGAAAGGATGAATACCCAACTTTTGTATCAACATGGATGGGACTAGAGGAGATTATACTGAGTGACATAAGTCAAGCAGAGAAAGTCAATTATCATATGGTTTTTGCTTACTTGTGGAGCATAGCAGTAACATGGATGACATTAGGGGAAGGAAAGGAAAAGTGAGTTGGGGTAAATTGGAGGGGGAGGCAAAAGATGAGAGACTGT
>CM052800.1:90960167-90993023 GCA_028533885.1 Nasua narica | reverse complement strand
ATTTGTCTTTGAAAAACAGAGGGGCTTAGTTTTGTAAGTTTTTATAATTAGTGGGGCTTACCACTTAGAACTAAAAAAACAGTGGGCTCAGTCCTGGGAGAACTGGAGTATGATAGGAAACAGAATCTTCACCATTAAGGAGATAGTGTAACAAACAGCCTCACTGAGACATAGCATAGAAGCAGTAGTTTGAAAAATGCCCCAGGTGTACAGGAAGGAGATTTATTTACTGACCTCAGAACATGTGCTCGAGGAGCAGATATCTTTAAGAGACTTCTCCAAAATCAAAAGAACTGGAAGGTACCATTTCCTTCCTCTGCAACCCAGCCTGGATACATGGACACCTACCAGAACCAAGTCAGGGCAAACACTCCACCTTGCTTGCTAACAGTGTACCCAGCCCCAGCACTCTTCTGCCTCTTCCAGGATGCCCTCACCAAGAGTCTATCCAAAACAGGACCACAAGTGTAGCAGTGTGCAAGCAGCCCCAATAGGGGCCAGCATCACTCCAAAGTGACTCCTGCCTTGGAAAGAAGGGGAAGGTAACTACCCACAACAGTGGGCTGGGGTCAGACATCTGGTCTGATTGCAGGCCCTGCCCACCAACAAAAGCTTCTCAGAGGAAAATACAGGGAGAAGACCCTGCAGTTCAGTGTGATTGCAACTCTGGCAAATGCCTGATCTGACCTAACCAAAGCCCAAGGTGGTCCCAGACTGGCCTACTAACAATATAGGCACCAAATCCTGCCTATAACAGGGAAAGAACCATTGCAAATAACTGGACTGAAGGCAAATGCTGCCCAGACACAAAAGTAGGAGGCATGCAACAAACATAAGAGACACCCTTGAGAGGTCACGTTCTGACATTACACTGCAGGGAACTCCGAGACTTTGTCTTCATAAGGCCACTACTCTCAAGAGGAGAAGATGTAACTGACTTTCCTAACAGATAGAAACAGACACAGAGAGTTAGACAAATGAAGAGAGAGAAGAATATTTTCAGAATGAAATAATAGGACAACAACACAGCAAGAGAGCTAAACAAAACAGAGTTAATATGCTTGATAGAGAATTTAAAAATAACTGTCATGAAGATAGTGGAATTGAGAAGAGTGGAGGACCTCAGTGAGACGCTCAAAAAAAGAGAAAACATAAAAATGAACAAACTGGAAATGAAGAACTCAATAACTAATTTAAAACACACTAGATCGACTAAAGAGTAGAGTAGAAAAAGAAGAATAATCAGTGACCTAGAGGACAAAGAAATGGAAAGCAATTATGCTGAACAGGAGAAAGAAAAAATAATAATAACAAATGAAAATAAATAAAGGCAACTTACCAACACTATCAAGCATAACGTTCACATTACAGGGATCCCAAAAGAAGAGAGAGAAATGGAGCAGAAAATGTATTTGAAGAAATAATAGCTGAAAACTTCCCAATCTGGGAAAGGAAACAGAAATCCAGGCCCAGGGGGTCCTAGGTGGCTCAGTTGGTTAAGTGTCTGATTTTAATTTTGGCTCAGCTCATGATCTCAGGGTCGTGGGATCAAGCAACCCCTCCCCACCACCCCGCATTGGGCTCTACACTGGGCATGGACCCTGCTTAAGATTTTCTCTTCCTCCCCTCCACCCCTCCCCCCACTTCTCAGGTATAAAAGAAAGGAAAGAAGGAAAAAAAAAAAGAAAAAGAAAGAAACCCACCCAGAATCAGGAGGCACAGACAGTCTCCAACAAAATAAGCCCTAGGAGGTCCACACCAAGACATATAGCAGTGAAAGTGGCAAAATGTAGTGACAAAGACAGAATTTTAAAAGTAGCAAGAGGGGCACCTGGGTGGCTCAGTGGGTTAAAGCCTCTGCCTTCGGCTCAGGTCATGATCTCAGGATCCTGGGATTGAGCTCCACATTGGGCTCTCTGCTCAGTGGGGAGCCTGCTTCCCCCTCTCTCTCTGCCTGTCTCTCTCCCTCTCTCTGGGTCAAATAAATAAAATCTTTAAAAATAAATAAAAAGATAAATAAATAAAAGCAGCAAGAGAAAAAAGAAGATAGTCACACATAAGGGGAAACCCTATAAGGCTATAAGCTGAGTTTTCAGCAGAAACTCTGCAGGCCAGAAAAGAGAGGCATGCTATATTCAAAGCAATGCAAAGAAAAAGCCTGCAGTCAAGAACACTCTATCCAGCAAGACTATCATTCAGAATAGAATGAGAAATAAAGAGTTTCCCAAACAAAAGTTAAAGGAATTCATCACTATTAAAGCAGCCTTACAACATATGTTAAAGGGAACTCTACATGGAAAGGAAAGACCATATGTATGAGTGAAAAAAGTAGGAAGCTTTTTACAAAAGCAGTAAAATTGAGTATATCTATAAAAATCAGTCAAGGGACTCACAAAATAAAAGGATGTGAGAGATAACACCATATCCTAAAATATAGGGAAGAGAGAAATAAGAATTTAGTGCTTTTAGAATGAGTTCAAACTTAAGCAACCATCAGTTTGATATAGACTACTATGTGCATAAGATCTTATGTATAAAACTAATGGTAACTACAAATCAAAAACCAGTAATAGAGATGCAAAAAATAAAGAAATCCATGTATATCACTAAAGAAAGCTAGCAAACCATGAAAGAATAGAGCAAGAGATTAAAAGAACAAAGAACTATGAAAATAACCATAAAACAAGTAACAAAATGGCAATAAACACATGCCAATCAATAATTACTCTGAATGTAAATGGTCCAAATGCTCTAATCAAAAGACATAGGGTGACAGAATAGATTAAAAAGCAAGACCCATCTATATGCTATTTACAAGAGATTAACTTCAGACCTAAAGACACGTACAGATTGAAAGTGAAGGGATGGGAAAGCATTTATCATGCAAATGGATGTGAAAAGAAAACCAGATTCTCAATACCTATATTGGACAAAATAAACTTTAAAACAAAGACTGTAACAAGAGACAGGAACTCTACATAATTATAAAGGGAACAAACCAACGAGAAGATGTAACAATTGTAAATACTTATTCACCCAACATGGGAGCACCCCAATACATAAAACAGCTAATAACAAAGTAACTCATTGGTGGTAGTACAATAACAGTAGTGGACTTTAACACCCTATTTATATCAATGGAAAGATCACGCAAACAGAAAATGCAGAAATAATCCCTCTGAAGGACACATTAGACCAAATGGATCTAACAGATATATTTAAAACATTCTATCCTAAAACCACAGAATACACATCCTTCCCAAATGTACATGGAACATTCTCCAGAACAGATCATGTTAGGCCACAAAACAAGTCTCAGAAAAATTAAAAAAGATTGAAGTCATATCATGCATCATTTCTGACCACAACTCTAGAAATCAACCACAAGAAAAAATCTGGAAAGAACACAAATACATGGAAGTTAAATAACATGCTACTAGACAGTGAATGGGTCAACCAAGAAATCAAAGGTATATTAAAAAAACACATGGAGACAAGTGAAAATGAAACTACAAGTTCCAAAATCTTTGGGAAGCAGTAAAAGCTGTTCTAAGAAAGTAGTTTATAGCAAAACAGGCCTAACTCAAGAAGCAAGAAAAATCTCAAATAAACAACCTAAACTTACACCTAAAGGAACTAGAAAAAGAACAAACCTAAAGCCAGTATAAAGAAAGAATAATGATTAGAGCAGAAATAAAATAGAAACTAAAAAACAAAACAACAACAAAAAACAGACCAATGAAACCAGGTGCAGATCTCTGAAAAGATTAACAAAATTGATAAACATTTAGCCAAACAAAATGAGAGAGAGTGAGAGAGAGAGACAACAAAATCAGAATTAAAAGAGATGGGGCACCTAGGTGGCTCAGTTGTTGTGTCTGCCTTTGGCTCAGGTCATGATCCCAGGGTCCTGAGATCGAGCCCTGCATTAGGCTCCCTGCTCAGTGAGGAGTCTGCTTCTCCTTCTCTCACTCCCCCTGCTTCTGTTCCTTCTCTCACTTTTTCTCTCTCTCTGTCAAATAAATAAAATCTTTAAAAAATTAAATAAAAGAAGAGAAATAACTGACACCAAAGAAATAAAAGATTATAAAAGAATGCTATGAAAAATAGAAAAATTTTATTCCAAAAAAATTAAACAACATAGAACAAATAGATAAACACTTAGAAATACATAACTTTCCAAAACTGATTCAGGAAGAAATAGAAAATTTGAACAGGCCAATTACCAGCAATGAAATTAAACTAATAATTTTAAAACTCCCAACAAACAAAAGTCTAGGACCAGATAGCTTCCCAGGGAAATTCTCCCAAACATTTAAAAAGAGTTAATACAAATTCTTCTTGAACTATTTCAAAAAATAGAAGAGGAAAGAAACTTTCCAAATTCATTCTTAGAAGACAAGCGTTACCCTGATACCAAAAGCAAATAAAGACATTACAAAAGAAGACTACAGGCTGATAGCCCTGATGAACATAGATGCAAAACTCTCACCAGTTTTACTCTACATACTACAGGAAGTCCTAGCCACAAAAATCAGACAACGAAAAGAAATAAAAGGCATCCAAATTGGCAAGGAAGAAATTAAGCTTCATCTGTTTGCAGAGGACAGGCTACTATATAGAAAATCCTAAAGACTCCACCAAAAAAATGCTACTCTAAGGGATAAGTGAATTCAGTTGCAGGATAAAAAAATCAATATACAGGAACCCGTTGCATTTCTATACATAAATAATGAAGCAGCAGAAAGAGAAATTAAGGAAACAATCCTATTTACAATTGCACCAGAAGGAATAAAATATCCAGGAATAAACTTAACCAAGGAGATTAAAGGTCTATACTCTGAAAACTATAAAACATTGAAAACTGAAGATGACACAAATGGAAAAGTATTCCGTGTTCATGGACTGGAAGAATACTGTTAAAATGTCCATACCACCACCTAAAGCAGTCTGCAGATTTAATGTAGCTCCTATCAAAATACAAACAGCACTTCTCACAAAACTACAACAAATAATCCTAAAATTTGTGTGAAACAAATATTTGTATGAAACAAAACCTTAAATAGCCAAAGCAATCCTGAAAAAGAAGAACATAACTAGAGGTATCACAATCCCAGATTTGAAAATATACTACAAAAGCTGTAGTAATCAAAAAAAGTATGAAACTGACACAAAAATAGACACACAGGTCAATGCTATAAAATAGAGAACCCAGAAAAAAAAACCATGATTATAGGGTTGATTAATCAATGACAAAGGAGGCAAGAATATGCAGTAAGAAAAAGACAGTGTCTTTAACAAATGATGTTAGGAAAACTGGATAGCTACATGCAAAAGAATGTAACGGAGCCACTTTCTTATACCATACACAAAACAAACCCAAAATATATTAAAGACCTAAACCTGAGACCTGAAGCCATAAAAGTTCTAGAAGAGAGCACAAGCAGACATTTCTCTGACATTGGCCATAGCAACATTCTTTTAGATATGTCTCCTAAGACAAGAAAAACAAAAACAAAAATAACCTATTGGGACTACAAGGAAAACCTTCAGAACACCAAAATAAACCACCAATGAAACAAAAAGACAACCTAGTGGGGCACTTGGGTGGCTCAGTGGGTTAAGGCCTCTACCTTCAGCTCAGGTCATGATCTCCAGGTCCTAGGATTGAGTCCTGCATTGGGCTCTATGCTCAGCAGGGAGACTGCTTTCCCCTCTCTCTCTGCCCGCCTCTCTGCCTACCTGTGATCTCTCTGTCAAATAAATAAAATTAAAAAAAAAAAAAGACAACCTAGTGAATGGGAGAAGATATTTGCAAATGGTATATCTGATAAAGGATTAGTATCCAAAATATATGAAGAACTTATACAACTCAACACCAATAAAAATAATAGTAATAAGAATAAATAATCCTATTAAAACATGAAGATATGGACAGACATTTTTACAAAGACATACAGATGGCCAACAGATACATAAAAAGATGTTCAGCATTCCTAATCATCAGGGAAATGTAAATTAAAACCACAATGAGTTATCACCTCACATCTGTTAGAATGACTAAAATCAAGGACACAGGAAACAAATATTGATGAGTATGTGGAGAAAAAGAAACCCTCATGCACTGTTGGTGGGAATGCATACTGGGGCAACCACTATGGAAAACAGTATGGAGTTTTTCAAAAAATTTTTTAAAAAGTACACTATTATCAAGTAATTATACTATCAGGTATCTATACAAAGAATATGGAAACACTAGTTCAAAAAGATACATGCCTTCCTGTTTATTGCAGCATTATTTACAATAGTCAAATTATGGAAGTGGTCCAAGTGTTCATCAATAGATGAATGGATAAAGATCTCTCTCGACTGTGCACTCTGAGAAACAAACTGAGGGTTTTGGAGGGGAGAGGGGTGGGGGATTGGATGAGCCTGGGGTGGGTATTGAGGAGGGCACTTATTATTGCATGGAGCAGTGGGTATGGTGCATGAACAATGAATCTTGGAACACTGAAAAAATAAAATTAAAAAAAAAAAAAGACCTCTCTCTCTCTCACACACACACACACAACACACACACACACACACACACACACACACACACACACACTGGAATATTATTCAGTCATAAAAAAGAATGAGATCTTGCCATTTGCAAAACCATAAATGTTTCTGGAGAATATAATGCTAAGTAAAATAAGTCAGAGAAAGACAAATACCATATGATTTCATTTAGATGTGAAAATTAAGAAATAAATGAACAAGGAAAAAAGACCAAAAAAAATCAGACTCAAAGAAATTATTAAAGAAATTGACTCAGTAATCAAAAAATCTCCAACAGACAAAAGTTCAGTAACAGATGGCTTCACAGATGAATTCTACCAAACATTTAAAGAAGAGGTAATACCTGGTATTCTCAAATTATTCCAAAAATAAGATAGGATTGGAAGCTTACAAACTCATTCTATGAGGCCAGCATTACCCTGACACTACAAAAAAAAAAAAAATTACAGAACACACCCTCGTGAGTATAATGTGAAAATTTTCAATAAAATATTAACAAATCAAATTACATTAAAAATTGTTTGTCACATTCAACATCCACAAATTAAGGTGATACACTACTTAAATAAAAGGAAGGACAGAACTATATCATGCCCTCAATAGATGCAGAAAACACATTTGACAAAGTACAGCATACTTTCTGGATTAAAACTCTTCATAGGGTAGGGATAGAGAAAACATATCTCAATATCATAAAAGCCTTTTATGAAAAGTCCACAGCAAATATCATTCTCAATGGCTTTTTCTCTAAGGTCAGGAACATGGCAGGGATATCCACTACCACCACTGCTATTCAACATAGTACTAGAAATCCTAGCCTCAGCAATCAGACAGCAAAAAGAAATAAAAGCATCTGAATTGGCAAAGAAGTCAAACTCCTACTCTGCAGATGACATGATACCATATGTGGAAAACCCAAAAGACCACCCCAGCATTGCTAGAACTCATACAGGAATTCAGCAAAGTGGCATGATATAAAATCAATGCACAAAAATCAGTTACATTTCTATACACTAACAATGAGACAGAGAAAGAAATTAAGGAGTCAATCCCATTTACAATTGCTCTACAAAACATGAGATACTTAGGAATAAACCTAACCAAAGAGACCAAGGATCTATACTCAGAAAACTATAGAACACTCATGAAAGAAATTGAGGAAGACACAAAGAAATGGAAAAACATTCCATGTTCATGGATGGAAGAACAAATATTGTTAAAATATCTATGCTACCTAAAGCAATCTATACATTCAGTGCAATCCCTATCAAATACCATCAGCTTTTTCACAGAGCTGGAACAAATAATTCTAAAATTTGTATGGCTCAAGAAAAGACCCCAAATAGCCAAAGAAATGTTGAAAAAGAAAACCAAAACTGGTGACATCACAATTCTGGACTTCAAACTGTATTACAAAGCTGTAATTATCAAGACAGCATGGTACTGGCACAAAAACAGACACATAGATCAATGGAACAGAATAGAAGGGCCCAGAAATGGACCCTCAACTCTATGGTCCACTAATCTTTGACATGGAAGGAAAGAATTCCAATGGAAAAAAAAGACATTGTTTTCAATAAATGGTGCTGGGAAAATTGGACAGTCACATGCAGAAGAATGAGACTGGACAATTCTTTTACACCATGCACAAAGATAAACTCAAAATGGATGAAAGACCTAAATGTGAGGCAGGAATCCATCAAAATCCTAGAGGAGAACACAGGCAGTAACCTCTTTGACCTTGGCTGCAGCAACCTCTTGCAAGACACATCTCTAAAGGAAAGGGAAACAAAAGCAAACATGATCTGTTGGGACTTCATCAAGATAAAAAGCATGTAAAGGGAAATAGTCGACAAAACTAAAAGGCAATCTATGGAATGGAAGAAAATATTTGCAAATGAAATATCAGATAAAGGGCTAATATCCAAGTTCTATAAAGAACCTATCAAATTCAATACCCAAAAAACAAATAGTACAGTCAAAAAATGGACAGAAGACATGAACAGACACTTCTCCAAAGATGATATACAAATGGCCAACAGACACATGAAAAAAAATGCTCTACATCACTTGTTATCAGGGAAATACAATCAAAACCACAATGAGATACCACCTTACCGCAGTTAGAATGGCTAAAATTAACACGATATGAATTAACAAATGTGGTGAGGATGTGGATAAAGGTGAACCCTCTCACACTGTTGGTGGGAATACAAACTGGTACAGCTGATCTGGAAAACAGAGCAATTCTTCAGGAGATTCTTCAGGAAGTTAAAAATAGAGCTACCTTATGACCCAGCAATTGCACTACTGGATATTTCCCCCAAAGATACAGGTGTAGTGTTATAAAATAAGTCAGGATGATAAAAAGTACATCATAAAGAATATAGTCAAATAATATTGTAATAACTTTGTGTGGTGACAGATGGTAACTACACTTATCATGATGAGCATTTAGTAGAGTATATAACTGCAGAATCACTGTGGTGAACATGTGAAACTATTATTTGTCAACTATATTTCAAACTAAAAAAAAAATGAAAATATCTATAGCTTCAATGATATGTTTATTGATACATCATATAAATGTAAGCGATGACACCAAAATTTAAAAAATAGGGAGAGTAAAGGAGAGAGTTTCATATCTGATTACAGTTAAATTGTTATAAATAGATATGATTTTTTATGTAAACCTCATGGTAACCACAAAACAAAAAATCTATAATAGATCACAAGAGATAGAGAGAAGGGATCTAATCATACTACTATGGAAAATCATCAGTTTACAAAGGAAGGCATCAGGGAAAGGAATAAATAAAAAAATAGAATTACAAAACAGGAAACAAGATGTAATTAGTAAGTCTTTACAATTCCTTAAAAACTCTAAATATTAATGGATTGGATTCTTCAATCAAAAGGCACATAGTAACTACATGAATTAAAAAGATTCAACTACATGCTGTCTACAAGATGTCTCATCTATGTGAATCTGTGTGCTCCATGGACACACACAGATTCAAACTGAAGGAATGGCAAAAGTATTCCATTAAATGAAACCCAAAAGATAGCAGGATTAGCTATACTAATATCATACAAAATATACTTTAGTGGAAAAATAGTAACAAGATAGAAAGATGCTCATTATATAATAAGGGGCTCAATTCATCAAGAAGATAGATTAATCATAAATATATATGCATCCAACACAAAAGCATCCAAAAAGATATATTAAGCAAATACTAACAGATCTTAAAGGAGAAATATTAAATAATACAATAGTGGGGGGCTTAAATACCTCTAAACAATGGGTAGATCAAACAAATAGAAAATTCACAAAAAATGTTGGACTGCAACCATACTTTAGGTCAAATGGACTTAACAGACATAGAATATTTTATCCAACAGCAACAAAATATACTTTCTGTTTAAGTTCAAATGGTTTATGCTCAAGGATAGATCACATAAGTCACAAAATTAGTATTAGCAAATTTAAGACTGATTTCATACCAAGTATCTTTTCTAACTACAATTATATAAATTAGAAATCCTTAACAGGAAGAAAGCTAGAAAATTCACATATATATAGATATTAAACAACATGTTCCTGAAAACCAATATGTCAAAGGAGAAACCAAAAGGGAATCAAGAAATATTTTTAAACAATATAAAATCGAAATATGATGCATCAAAACCTAAGGGATTCTATAAAAGCAGTTGTATGAAGGAAGTTTATAGCAAAAAATATCATACCGAGAAACAGGAAAGATCTTCAAACCTTATTTTACATCTCAAGAAACTAGAAAAGAAGAAATGAAGCCCAAAGTTAGTAGAAAAAAGAAAATAATTAAGATCAGAGCAGAAATAAGTAGATAAATTCCTAAAAACATACAACTTACCAAAACTGAATCATGAAGAAATATAAAATCTGAACAGGCCAATATCAAATAAAGAGATTGAATCTGTATTTCCAAACGTCCCAAAACAGAAGAGTCTAGGACGAGATTGTTTCACTAGTGACTTCTACCAAATGTTTAAAGAAGAATTAATACCACTCCTTCACAAACTTTTCCAAAAAACTGAAGAGAAGGGAATACTCTCAAACTCGTTTTACCAGGTCAACATTACCCTAACATGAAAGCCAGATAATGATACTACAAGGAGGGAAATTATACCCTGATATCCATGTTATACAGAGATACAAAAATTCGACAAATATTAATAACTTAAATTCAACAGAATATTAAATGATCATTCACCACAATCAAGTGGAATTTTTCCCTGGGATGCAAGAATGATTCATCATAAGCAAATCAATAAATGTGATCCATAACATTAGCAGAATAAAAAAGTCATGTGATCATCTCGATACAGGAAAAGCATTTGACAAAGTACACCTTTTTTTCATGATAAAAATGCTCCATAAACTGGGTATAAAAGAAACAAACCTCAATACAATAAAGACCATGTTTGACAAACCCACTGCTAACATCATAGTCAATGGTGAAATGTTGAAATATTTTCATCCAAGATCAGGAAGACATCATGATACTACTTAAAATGCTAGTGAGAGCAATCAGATGAGAAAAAGAAAGAAAACCTATTAAAATAGGAAAAGAAGAAGGAAAAATATCTTTGTTTGGAGATGATGTGATCTCATATATAAAAATTCCCGAAGACTTCATCAAAAAGAAAACAAAAGGACTCATCACACAAAGATAGAAAAAATGATCCTAAATATGGAGATAAAAAAGACCCTGAATAGCCAAAATAATCTTGAAAAGGTGAACAAAGCTGAACACATCACACTTGATTTCAAACTATACTACATAGCTACAGCAATCAAAACAGCATGGCACTGGCATAACAATAGACAGAACAATGGTACAGGTGGAGATCAGAAATAAACCCCTGCATATAGATATGCAAAATATTTGACAAGGGAGCCAAGAATATTCAATGGGTCAAAGATAGTTTCCTCAATAAATGGTGTTGGGAGAACTAGAAAACAAATGCAGAAGAAAAAAATGGACACAAATCTTGTACCACTCACATAAACAAACTCAAAATAAATTAAAGACTTATATTTAAGTCCTAAAACTATAGAAATCCTAGAAGAAAACAGGAAAAAATCTCCTTGACACTTTTATTGACAGTGATTTCTTAGATATGACAGCAAAAGCACAAACAACAAAAGCAAAAATCAGTAAGTGGGACTTCATCAAGCTAAACAATTACCACACAGCAAAAGAAACAATCAACAGTGGGGCGCCTGGGTGGCTCAGTGGGTTGAAGCCTCTGCCTTCGGTTCAGGTCATGATCTCAGGGTCCTGGGATGGAGTCCCGCATCAGGCTCTGTGCTCGGCAGGGAGCCTGCTTCCCCCTCTCTCTCTGCCTGCCTCTCTGCCTACTTGTGATCTCTCTCTCTCTGTCAAATAAATAAAATCTTTAAAAAAAAAAAAAAGAAACAATCAACAAAATGAAAAGACAATCTATGGAATGAGAGAAATTACCTCAAATTATATAACTGATAAAGGGTTAACACCCAAAATACATAAAGGACTCATATGACCCAAGAGCAAAAAAGCTAACAACAGGATTTTAAAAATAGACAGAAGGGTGCCTGGGTGGCACAGTCAGTTAAGCATCTGCTTTTGACTCAGGTCATCATCCTGCGGTCTTGGGATCAAGCACCACATTGGGCTCTCTGCTAAGTGGGGAGTCTGCTTCCCTCTCTCTCCCTGTCCCTGCCACTTTGCCTACTTGTGCTCTGTCAAATAAATACAATCTTTTTAAAAAATTAAAAAAATAAAAATAAATAAAAACAGCAGAGAAACTGAACAGGCTTCCAAGGAAGACATTTGAACAGCCAACAGGTCCATGAAAAGGTATTCAATATGACTAATCATCAGGAAAATGCAAATCAAAACCACAAGATTTCACCTCACACCACTTGGTCCAGTTATTGTCAAGACAAAACATTAAGTGTTGGGGAAGGCGTGGAGAAAAAGAAATGCTAGTGCTCAGTTGGGAGGAATATAAATTGGTACAGCCGCTATGGAAAATAGTATGAAGTTTTCTCAAAAAAATAAAAATAGAATTAGAACATATGATTCAGCAACTCCACTTCTGGGTATATACAAAGGAAATGAGAACAAGATATTGAAGAGCTGTCTATATGCCCATGTTCACTGCAGCATTATTCACAATAGCCAAGATATAGTAACAACATAAGTGTGCACTGTCAGATAAATGGATAAATGTCACATATGTAGATATCCGGTTTTTATCTATTTACATATATACTCACATATGTGTATATGAATATTATTCATCCATGAAGAAGAAAATCCTGCCATTTGTAACAGCATGGATGGACCCTGAGCGCACTATGCTCATTAAGTGAGCATAATATTTCACTCATTTAGTGAAATAAATCAGAAAGACAAATGCTATATGATCTCAGAATCATATCATATATATGGAATCTAAAAAAAAAAAAGAGAGAGAAAGAAAAAAGCCAAATTCCCAGAACAGAAAAGAATGATGGTTTCCAGGGGCTGGGTGGGAGAGAAAAATGAAGAGATGTGTAAGTAAGGAAATTTCCAATTATGCGATGAATAAGGTCTGGGAATCTAAGGTATAGCATGGTGACTCTAGTTAACAATAATATATTCAATACTTGAAAGTTGCTAAGAGAGTGATCTTAATGTTCTTGCCATAAAAAAAAGGTTGTACTTAAGTAAGGTAATGGATGTGTTCAATAGCGTCATCATGGTAATCATTTTGCAATATATACGTATATCAAACCATCACATTATGTACCTTAAACTTATACAATGCTTTGTCATATATCTCAATATAGCTGGGAGAAAATAATTTTACTTCATCAAATGTGAATGATAAATCAGATGTGCATGGAACTTGCTTTGTGTGTAGTTGACAAATGTAAATATTAGTGGCTTCTTTGTCCTTTCTAATTTATGAAATATTTCTAAACATTTTCTGTGATGTTACATGGAACTTTCTTATAGCAACATCCTAATATGAAATCAAGTCCTGCTAAACAACATTGTAATCACCATATTTAATCCTCACAATAACCCTATGGAGTTAGTACTCATACTCCCCTTTTCACAGGTAAGAAAATGTATGTTAAAGTGATGTGGTCCAAGTTCTTCAGAGAGTATGAGATCTCTGCGCAAAGAACCTGGTAAGGGAGAGTAAGGCATAAAACAAGTAACAGCAAAATGGAAAGTTTTAAAAGACTGTGAAAGAAAAACAATAACCCTTTTAGTTACGGGCTCCTTAAAGATTAGAAGCTATATAATATGGTAAATTTCCTTAGTTAGACTGAAGCAAAATCAGTATGTGTGCCCTTTGAACTTAATGCCTGGAATTGAGTCATGCCCCTGTCTGAGAAAAGAACAAAAAAGATGATCCAGAAGGAAAATTTTAATGTAAATAAAATTAGCAGGGTTTATAAGTAGTGTAGGAGATATTTTGTACAGATGTCATACTAAATATCCCCTCTTAATAAGCTATATTAAAATTTTGTTAATATATGTCTTAATATCAGGTTTTTACTTCTAATGAAACAATCTAATTCTGATTTTCCATTCTCTTCAGAAAATCTATTTCATGCCAATTACCTACATGCTGAGCGGTTCCAGCCCGAACTTCTGGTAGAGTACTTCCCTGATAATGGCTTTCCTAGGGAAGATTCTTGTCATCTGGTCAAGAAAGATCAGAAAAACTTCCTCAAATTATGTCAGATGAAGTAATAATTGTAAGTGCTGCCTCTCTTATGTTATCCTAGACAGGTATTTGAGAACTAATTCCTCACAAGTGCTTTTTAAAGATTTCTTTATGAGCGAGAGCAAGTGCCCTTGAGAGTAGGGGGAGTGACAAAAGGGAGAGAGAATCTTAAGCAGACATGCCACAACTCTTGAGATCATGATCTGAGCTGAAATCAAGAGTCAGACACTTTATTGACTGAGCCACCCAGGTGCCCCTACAGGTGCTATTTAAAGAGCAATACTGTACATCTTATGAGTATATTTTCTCCATTGCTCTTTTTATGTGCCTACAAGAGGGAAATGTCTATTTTATAAAGAAAGATTTGGCTCACAGCTTGTTTTAATAATAGCCCTTGTTTGTTTTCATGGATACCTTTTAATGTATTTAATATTAATTTAGGCAGAAATAAGTCTCAACAGAACACACATTAAAGGGCATGATTTATCATCATCCTTTTATGGAAACACCCAGCAATGCCACACAGTTTATCCGATTTATGAGGCTTCAGTATAAACAGGCTTGCTTTCATTTCAAAGCTAAAATTGAGCTTTGGGGTAATCTATTAAACTTTGTAGAAGAAATATACACATCACTGATCATTCTGTTTTCTGTCTGTGAAATGGAAAAGTTGATGTTTTCTATAGATACAATTTTTAGGGAGTATGCAAGTTTCCCGCTGCTGCTCTAATAACGTATCACAAACTCAGTGGCTTACAACAATACAAATTTATTATCATGTGAAAAAATGTCACAAGGAATCTGGTGAACCATCAAGTATATCTAAAAAACAAAGAGACTGAATTTTATAGGGAAAATGTGGCTGTGTTTTATGATAGTTCAAAAGTCCCCTTATGTTTGAAAAAGGTTTTTTTCCTGATGTTTGACTTGCCAGCAAAGCTGCTCTGTGGATTACACATGTTAGCTCACTGAATGTTTCTGCTCACTGTAGAGTCTGTGCCTTTAGACCTTAAGAGATGGAGGAATTTTAGACATTCTTTTTAATCCAACTGTGGTAATTTATAAATGAATAAACAAACACACAAAGAGTAATTAACCTGCCCAAATTCACATAGGCATCATTTAAGTTATAACCAGAATCTGGCTCCACATCTATTCCAGTACTTCGTAACTTCTATGCCCTGGTACCTCTGACTTAATTTACATTGTAATGTCTGCATACAAAATGGCAGGTTAAATTTGAATATTAGAACTTTATTTTCATAGTACATAGATAGGGATTAGTGTTAGTTTCTAAAATTCAGAGACTGATGAAGTAATTGTTTAAAAGGAACATTTTTTTCACAGTTAAATTTATTCCACAGGTCTTACTTGTAAAAAATCAATTAAAATGGGCAGAAGACATGAACAGACACTTCTCTAAAAAAGACATACAAATGGCTAACAGACACATGAAAAAATGTTCATCATCTTTAGCCACCAGGGAGATTCAAATCAAAACCACACTGAAATACCACTTTACACCAGTTAGAATGGCCAAAATCAACAAGTTAGTAAACAACAAATGCTGGAGAGGATGTGGAGAAAGGGGAACCCTCCTCCACTGTTGGTGGGGATGTAAGTTGGTGCAGCCACTTTGGAAAACAGTGTGGAGATTCCTCAAGAAATTAAAAATAGAGCTACCTTATAATCCTGCCATTGCACTACTGGGTATTTACCCCAAAGAAGCAGATGCAGTACAAAGAGGGCCACATGTACCCCAATGTTCATAGCAGCAATGGCCACAATTGCCAAACTTTGGAAAGAATCAAAATGCCCTTCAACAGATGAGTGGATAAGGAAGATGTGGTACATCTATACAATGGAATATTATGGCTCCATCAGAAAGGATGAATATCCAACTTGTATCAACATGGACGGGACTAGAAGAGATGATATGGAGTGAAATAAGTCAAGCAGAGAGTCAATCATCCTATGCTCTCACTTACATGTGGAGCATGAGGAAAGACATGGAGGGCATTGCGAGAAGAAAGGGAAGGGTGAATGGGGGGAAATCAGAGGGGGCGATGAACCATGAGAGACTGTGGACTCTGAACAACAAACTGAGGGGTTTGGAGGGGTGTGGTGCGGGGTTGGGCGAGCCTGGTGGTGGGTATTGAGGGGGGCACGTATTGCATGGAGCACTGGGTGTGGTGCATGAACAATCAATCTTGTAACACTAAACAAATAAACATTTGTGAAAAAAAACAAACTTAAATCAATTATCCTTAAAATTATTATTGTATATACAATTATTTGGTAAAATGGTCATTGCTTTCTGTAATGCACCTTTACCCAAATAATTTTATTGTTTTCTCTTTTGATAAAGTTTCATCTGGTTTTGAGTTAAAATAAAATCTAAACTTCCCTTAACTTATAAGGCAAACTGGGAATATTCTATTGTTTACTGAGAGAAATCATAAATTTAATATTTTTGCCAGAAATGTCAACTTCCTAGGATCTGGGATTATTTTAAGTATTTTATATAACCAGGATGTCCCCAGCCTTCCTTAAACAGAGGTTACAAATGAGGCTTCATTATAACCTGAATTTCCTTGGTTTGTTAGACCCCATCTGCTGCCTATGATTCCATCCTGTCCCTGAGGCCACCTACGTATCATTTCCTGGTCTTTCTTCAGGCTGGGTCTCAGACGTATTCTTCTACCTGTGGCCTCCTTCCAGAGCAGATGGATTGGGGGAAGCCTCTCTCCCATAGTCAAGTCTATTATATGTATTTTTTTTTTTTTTTTTTTAGTCCCCAAAGCAGCCATTTGTTATTAAGTTCCCTAGAAGTCAGTTAGCTTCTGCTCTTTTTCTAGCAAGCTCTCTCTTGTCCTGTGGTGTTAAGGAATAGAAATGATCAGTTTTTTCCATTTTTTAGTTTCTCTATCCCAGGCACCAGCACAGACCTTGTCACATGCATACTGTCAATTAATGTGGCTAGGTACTCGATGGGGAGGTGCTACTGTCGTTCAAGCTCAGCTGGGACTACTTTTCTACATTGAGATAAATAACTGCCTGTTAATTTGTATGGCAGGAATAAAATGCCTTTCCAACAGATCCCCATTCTTATGAACATTGTTGTAGCTTATTATTTAACAACTTGTCAGAATTGGAATCTGTTAATAAAAGTAGGAAAACTTAGAGCTAGCTAATGTTCTTTGTTTAAAAAAAATCTACTCTGTTGAAAATACTTTAAATGAGGGAAATCTAGACAAAAGCTACAAAATATACTATTCTAAATAAAAAACATTGTATTCATTTGTCCAGGTTACCCTCCAGTACTGCTTTTAGTGCCTCTGTAATACAGGTTATTAAACCTGGAAAGACTTGTGAAAGAAAGACCCCCTGTGGGACCAAGATGTGCTTTGATTATAATATAAATTTGCAAACTTATCTTCACATAGGATAAATTCTTTGAAAACTTTCCCAGTTCTAGCTTTCAAAGATATGAAAGATACCTTTTGACATTTTTTTTAACCACCGATATGTAAATATTTTTCTTCATAGTTATTCAGCCAGACTTGTGAAGGAGTTTCCGGTGGCTGGACTGTGGCATGCAGGTCTGTTCTCAGCCTCTGAGTGTCTTCTCTGAGCCCTGGCTCCCCGTGGTTGTATAAAGGCTGGTCTTGGTGTAATAAGTGATATTTAAAAAGTGATACTTCTGGGGAGCCTGGATTGCTCAGTGGGTTAAAGCCTCTGCCTTCGGCTCAGGCCATGACCTCAGGGTCTAGGGACTGAACCCCCCCCCCCCCCATCGGCTCTGCTCAGCAGGGAGCCTGCTTCTTTCCCTCTCTCTGCCTTCCTCTCTGCCTACTTGTGATCTCTCTTCTCTCTGTCAAATAAATAAAAATAAAATCTTAAAAAAAAGAAGTGATACTTCCCCCTGCGGTTTTCTTCACCCTGTCTTCCCATATTACATGCTATTTTGAGATTCCGAACATATTTTCTGTGGCTGCTTCTCGGATTTTTTCCTGTGTTCCTCTCAAGAAAGCTTTTATATAAAAAAATAAAATAAAATGCTGAATCATGGGGGTGCCTGGCTGGCTCAGTCTGTGGAACGTGTGATTTTTGATCTCAAGGTTGTGAGTTTGAGCCCCATGTTGGGTATAGAGATTGCTTGAAAATAAAATGTTTTCAAAAATAAAAAAAAAAGCTTTTATGTATGTACTTCATATGTCTTGGAGAAGTGACTACTTTGGTACTGATTTGTCTCTGATTTTGTTGTGATGTTCTATTTCTGCTTTTTTCAGATTAAACTCAAGTCTCTCCGACATTTTTTCTTAAATCAACATGAATACAATTTCATACTGGGAAGTAAGGGAATTGTAAGCTGTTTTAAAAACACAGACATATAACGAGGTTTTGGGAATAAGGGAAGACCGCTCAGTGGGGGTGACATCTAAGTGAAGACTGTGAGCTGAAGAGGAGTTAGCTTGGCAAATTCAAAAGTCTTGTTCTTGGAGAAAGAGATTTGAAGTGAGGCCAGGCATGTGATGGACTCAAACTTCTGGAGGGAGTGCAGTGTAACTGGAGCATAGGTTGTGAGAGTAGTGTGGTAAGCAAAGAAGGGTTTCATAAACAATGGTCAGAAGGTGGGGTTTTTTCCTGAGAGAGAACAGTCTCTAGTAAAGAGAGGAAGTGTTGTAAGCAGAGGAGTGAGAGGATCACTGGGTTATTGCATTGGATACTGAGTGTGGGAGACAAGATAGGAAGCTGATTTAAATAATCTAGGTAAGATGTGCTGGTGGTCTGAACTGAAAAGGTGGTGGTGATATTGGGAAGGAGTTTACTGGAAAGAGATTTTAGCAGTAAAATTGACAGAACTAGGGACTAATTCTGCATGTAGATGAGGAAGAGGGATTTTCTTGAGAGACATGGATTTCTGGCTTCAACAAATCTGTAGATGCTGATGCCTTTCACTGAGTCAGAAAACAGTTGAGGAAGACTGGAAAACAGTGTGGAGATTCCTCAAAAAATTAAAAATAGAGCTACCCTATGATCCTGCAATTGCAATAAAGGGTATTTACCCCAAAGATACAGATGCAGTGAAAAGAAGGGCCATATGTACCCCAACGTTCATAGCAGCAATGTCCACAATCATCAAACTGTGGAAAGAGCCGAGATGCCCTTCGACAGACAAATGGATAAAGAAGATGTGGTCCATATATACAATGGAATGTTAGTCAGCCATCAGAAAGGATGAATACCCAACTTTTGTATCAACATGGACAGGACTGGAGGAGATTATGCAGAGTGAAATAAATCAAGCAGAGAAAGTCGATTATCATATGGTTTCACTTACTTGTGGAGCATAAGAAATAACATGGAGGACAGGAGAAGGAAAGGAAAAGTTAATTGGGATAAATCGGAAGAGGAGGCAAAAGATGAGAGACTGGATTCTGAGAAACAAACGGAAGGTTATGGAGGAAGAGGTGGGGGGATGGGTGAGCCTAGTGGTGGATATTAAGGAGGGCACGTACTGCATGGAGCACTGGGTGTGGCGCATAAACAATCTTGGAACACTGAAAAAAATAAATTAAGATGTTAAGGAAAGAGAAACGTTGGGGTTTATGTGTATGAGGGATGGAAGTGGAGATAAGTATGTGTAGCTCAGAATTGGAAATACAGATTTGGAATTATCAATAATTGGCAGAGATCCACAAGTCCAAATCTCAAACTCTGAAAACAAAGTGTTTTTATTTTGAAATTCATGCAGATGTATTTGTAAGCAAAGCCTCATAAACTGAAAAACCTTTTAATCTTCATGTATCCCAAAAGTATGATTTATACCTTTTGTTGCAGAAATGTTAATATAAATATATTCAGTTGTAAGGTGCTTCACAAGTCCTGATGTTGATGCTAGTAATGTATAGTATATGCAAGTGTTTTAGATTTTTAAAATCCAAAAAGAAAATAGGAATTCTCATCCATCTGGTCTTAAGTGTTTGTGGACTGTATTATAAGTCTTATGAGTATGTAAAATCCCTGAGACAGTGTAAGAGTTCTGTGAGGGATATGGTGAAATATCACTCCATTTCCATTCCAAACTCCATTCTGCTCTGCAGAAACTTGAAAGTTAAAAACTATTTTCTCTTAAGTATACTTAAGCAGACTTTTCTCTTAAATATACTTGAGAGTACACTTATCATGATGAGCACTAATGTATAAAATTGAAGCATTATATCATACACATGAAACTAATATAATACTATTTTAAAAACCCCTATTTTCTCCTTGGAAGCTGCCATTTGGGATGTAATTTCATAAAGCAGAAGTATTTCTGCAAGATTTAGAAGATGAAAGCAAAGTAGAGGCTTTTCCTGCAGCTGGTGCTGGTGACCATGCTAACAGAGGGTGGAGGGAGTCTGCCTTTAGGGTTATTCTTGACCTGAATGTGTTCTTCCCCATCACAGGAGTCCTGACTATTGCAGTGGAGAAAGTTAGAAATATCACATACAACCTTGTGAACAGTTGTAGAAATAAGACCTATGATAGCTACCCATTAATACATAATTAAACATAATAAAGTATATATAAAGTGTATGTTTTATATATACTTTTTCTTATGTTCTTTTTTTTTTCCTCCTCGTGAATGCAACTGTAATGGTATCCATTGGTACAAGATATCAAAGTAGTACTGTAAACTGAAAATGGTTTGAGAATCACCCCAGGGTGGATACAGTCAGTCATGGGAATTTGAATCTCCCTTTTGTGAGGAAAGTTAAGCTTGCTTTCGTGTGTATAAAGCAGAGTTCTATCATGTTCAATGTTGGCACTTTGAGGAATAGTTGACAAGTAAAAATTATACGTATTTATGGGATATAACCTGACATTTTGATGTACACTGTGGATTGGTTACTGTTATCAACTTAATAGATCCATCACCTCACTTTCCTTTTGTTTGTGAGATGAGAACATTTAAGATCTACTTGTTTAGCAAATTTCAAGCATATAATACATTAACCTTAGTCACCATGATGTGTATTGTCTCTAGAACTTAATTATTCTGCATAACTAAAACTTTGTACACTTTAACCAATACCTCCCCATTTTCCCCATCCCCTGACATAGTCTACTCTCTACTATAAGTTTGACCTTTTTACATTTCACATGTAAGTGAGATCATGCAGTATTTGTCTTTCTGTGCCTGGCTTACTTTACTTAGCATACTGTCCAGTTTCAAATGTCAGAAATGCTAAGATTTGACAGGATTTCCTTCTTGAGGCTGAATAAAATTCTATTCTGTATGTATATCCTTATTTTCTTTATTCGTTCATCTGTCAATGGACATTTAGATTGATTCTATATGTTGGTGACTGTAGACAATGTTTCAGTGAACATGAAAATGAAGACTTCTCTCTTCCAGATACTGAATTCATTTCTTTTGAACATATACTCAAAGGGATATATATTGCTAGATCATATGGTAGTTCTATTTTTAATTTTTTGAGAAACATCAATACTGTTTCTGTAACCATCCCTCAGAATAATATACTGCTGAAAATATAACTGAGGAGTTGTGCTGGTCATGTAAGCATACTTAAGGATAACCTTGAGAAAAACATGTACCAGCAGCAGGCCTCAGGTGGAGGGGATGATACATGTTTTGAAGCCCAGCAGCTGGGGAGGCCCGGCTTGCTCAAGGCAGAATACCGCCTGCTTCCTTTTTCCTTATCTTCCCTGCCTCCAAGAAAGCTTGCTGATGGGGTAATCCATGTAAGTGCTAAGTGGGCTTACTCTACAATGAATTCCATGCTGATTGACCAAGCACACCCTTCTCTTCTACATGTTTAATCTATAAGACTTGTGCTCAACGTATGACTCACATTCCTTCTTGTTTACCTATAAACAATGTATAATCTTCTTCTTCTTGTTTGTTGTATCTAATAAATATGGGATTAAGGAGTTGTTCAGGGTGGCAGTCTTCTCCACTGCTAACCCCTGCTCCCAATCTCTCTTGAAGCTGACTTTTTTGTGCCCCATTCTTCTCCCTTGCGCTGTCAGGAAGCGGCATGTTTCCATAATGGTTGTTACATTAATTTGCATTCCTCCCAATGGTGCACAAGTGTTCCCTTTTCTCCATCTCCTCCATCTTGTCAGTATTTTATCCTTTGTCTTTTTGATAATAGTCATTCTAACAAGAGTGAAGTGATATCTCATTGTGGTTTTGATTTATATTTCTCTGATGGTTAGTGATGTTGAACATTTTTCATATACCTCTTGGTCATTTGTAGGTCTTCTTTTGAGAAATACCTATTCAGGTTCTCTGCCCATGTTTTAATCAGGTTATCGCTTTCTTCTTCTTTCTTCTTCCTATTGCTCTGTTGCCAGTGGTAAATGTGGATAAAAAACGGTGAGCAGCCACTGGAGTATTGATCCTAGTCTAATACATTGTCCTTATTCAGAGGCTGAAAGGCCAAAACTACATTTCCCATTTTCTCTTTGTAATTAGGATTCTTTTTTCTTTTTTTTACTTGACAGCAAGAGACATCACAAGTAGGCAGAGGGGCAAGCAGAGAGAGGGGGGAAGCAGGCTCCCTGCTGAGCAGAGAACCCAAGGCGGGGCTTGATCCCAGGACCCTGAGATGAGCCTAAGGCAGAGGCTTTAATCCACTGAACCACCCAGGTGCCCCTGCAATTAGGATTCGTGATATGATTCAGGTTATATCAAATGGATGCCCTTCTGTGATATTTAGAAAATAGAAGAGGAAGCCAATTTTACTGCTGTATATGCTGTGTATGAAGCATCATTTGGAAATGGTGTCTTCCCCATTTGGGCAGCTTCCCAATCCTGAGTCATTTGTATGATTAGCTTCCTGACTGTGGCAGTGGGGTTTAGTTCTGGAGTCAGCAGATAGAAGGATCCCATCACAATTTGACAAACGGCTTTATAGTTGTAAGAAACAATGTCTCCTTTTGTGTCCATGATGTTACTGAAAGGTCAATTTTGAGTCTCTCTTGAAGTTACACAATAATTCTCTAAGTAATTTAATGCCTTATAATAAGTCCCTTCCTGTTTAGGCTGGCTAGAGAAAATTTTCTGCAATGAATTCTGACATAGTTGCCTAGGGAAAACCCTTAGGGAATACAATTTATGATGCTTAAAAGAAGAAAACTTTACTAAATGAAATGTGGTAAACAGAGTGGTGGAAAGGAAAAAAAAAAAAAGTTCAATATCACAGAGGCAATAAGAGATTAGGAGCAGCTTCAAAATAGGCCATAGTGAGCCTCGATAAATGGCTGAGGAAAAGGATCCAAAGATCACTTCATCCCACAGATACACCTCTGTACCTGCCATATCAGTGTAACTAACCCAGAAAATGACCTGAATACTGGAAGAACAGATTCTCCACAGTTAATCATACAGAGGAAGCCATATCAAAAATGTTAGAAAGGGTGGAGACATTATCAAGAACCAAACTAACCAAGAATGAGAGGGAAACCTCTAACATGGAGAAGGGAGAAGAACAGACCCCACATCAGGCACCCCTGACAAAGGATACCTGCAGTGGGAAGATGAGTTCCTATAACATTTGACTTTAAAAACAAGAGAGGCTCAACTTTGTGATTTATAATCAGTGGGACTTAACACAGAGAACTTAAAAGTCAGTGGGCTTGGTTCTGGGAAAGCCAAAGGGTGATAGCAAACAGTTCTTGCCTTTAAAGGGACTGGATAACAAATAACTCCACTGAGATACAGCATAGAAACAACAATTTGAAAAACACCTGGGATATACTGGAAGGAAATTTATTTACTAATCTCACAATGTACATTGGAGAGGCAGAGATCTTTAGGAGACTTCTCCAAGAATGAAAGAACTTTTAGGTGCTATTTCTCTCCTCTGCCCCCAAGCCTAGATACCCAGACACCTTCAGGAACCAGCATGAACACCTGCCTTGTAGACTGCTAACACCACATCCCCCTTCCATATCCCTACCACGTTTCTCCTGAAAATTGCCCCATCCAACTCTCCCCACTCAGCAGGAGTCCCTTTAAAGCTGTTCCAGATGTATTTCATTCTGCAGGTAGTTCCAGCAGTGACCAAAACCACTCCAAAGTGACTCCTGCCTTGGGGAGAAAGGAAAATAACTATACCAATTCTGCTGCATTCCCAACAGTAAACTGGAGGAAGACATCTAATCTGACTGCTGGTCTTGCCCACTAACAAAAACCTCACAGGGGGCTTCACAGGTGGTTGCACAGGAGGCTGCAAACACAACAGACAGACTGAGGGGCAGATATATCATCTGACTACAGGTCCTGTCTACCAATGAAAGCTTCTCAGTGAGCAATACAGGGAGAGCTCACTACAGTTCTGGGAAATGAGTTGAGGGAAGACATCTGGTCTGACCCACCTCAGACCCAAGGCAGCCCCAGACTGAGGGCCATTGTGGATGATTGGACTGAAGGCAAACAAGGCTCAACCATAACTGTACAGTATATATACACACAGAGGAGATATTCCTGGAGCTCTAGGTTCTGGTGAACAGGGGACATTGCACCATAGGACCTCTTCTTCATAAGGCCACTACTTTCAAGATCAGGAGATACAGCTAACTTTCCTAATATGCAGAAACAGATACAAAGAGTAAGACAAAATGAGGAAACAGAGTAATATGTCCCAAATGAAAGAACAAGACAATATCACAGCAAAAGAGCTAAATGAAACAGAGATAAGCAATATGCCTAACAGAGATTTCAAAGTAATGGTCAAAATGATACTCACTGGACTTGAGAAGAGAGCCAAGAATCTCAGTGAGACCTTCAACAAAAAGATAGGAAATATAAAAAATAACCAATCAGAGATGAAGAACTCAATAACTGAAATTAAAAATATACTAGAGGGAATTAATCAATAGGAAATTAGAAGAAGAAGAATGGATCAGCAAACTGGAAGACAGTACTGGAAAGCAATCAAGCTGAATAAGAAAAAAAGAAAAATGAATGAGAATACTTCAGGGAACTCAGCGTCATCATCAAGTGTAATAGCATTCAGGCTATAGAGATCCCAGAAGAACAGAGAGAAAAGGGGGCAGAAGATTTGAAGAAATAATAACTGAAAACTTCCCTAATCTGGGAAAGGAAACAGAAATCCAGACCAAGGAGACACAGGGAGCCCCAATCAAAAATAAATCCAAGGAGATCTGCATCATCTCCAACACATAATAATCAAAATGACAAAAAGTAATGATAAAGATTTTAAGGAAAGTAAGTGAAAGAAAACAGTTACATACAAGGAAAAGCCCATAAGGCCATCAGCTGAATTTTCAGAAGAAACATTGTGGACCAGTAGGGAGTTGCATGATATATACAAAGTGCTTAAAGGAAAAATAACTGCAACAAAGAATATGCTATCCAGCAAGGCTATCATTCCGAATAAGAGAAAAAGTTTCTCAGAAAAATAAAAGTTATATAAATTCATCAACCCTAAACCCGCCATACAAGAAATGTTAAAGGGAATTCAAGTGGAAAGGAAAGACCATAATCAGGAGTAAGAAAATTAGGAAAGGAAAAAATTTCACAGATACATACAAATATAAAAAGTAGATTAATCACTTATAAACCAGTATGGAAGTTAAAGCACAAAAGCATAAACATCAATTATATTTATAAAACTCAGTCAAGGGATTCACAAAATAAAAGTATGTCATCATATACATAAAATGTGAGGGGAAGGGGAGTAAAAATTTAGTGCTTTTAGAATGGGTTCAAACTTTTTATGTTCAGTTAGCCACTGTATAGTAGTACATCATTAGTTTTTGTTGTAGTGTTCAACAATTCATTAGTTGTGTATAACACCCAGTACTCATCACTACACTTGCCCTCCTTAATACCTATCACCCAGTTACCCCACCCCCCAACCCCCTCCCCTCCCCTCAGTTTGTTTCCTGGAGTCCAGAGTCTCTCATGGTTTGTCTTGCTCTCTGATTTTTTTCCCCTTCAGTTTTCTCTCCCTTCCCCTGTGGTCCTCTGTGTTAGTCCTTATGATAATTGCCTTTCTCTGCTTGACTTATTTCACTTAGCATAATTCTCTCCAGTTCCATCCATGTCAATGAAAATGATGGGTATTCATCCTTTCTGATGGCTGAGTAATATTCTATTGTATGTGTGTGGTTGTGTGTGTGTGTATGTGTGTGCGTGTATAATCTTCTTCATCCATTCATCTGTTGAAAGGTATCTTGGCTTCTTCCACAGTTTGGCTATTGTGGACATTGGGATGCATGTGCCCCTTCTTTTCACCACATCTGTAACTTTGGGGTAAATCCCTAGTAGTACAATTGTTGGGTTGTAGGGCATCTCTATTTTTAACATCTTGAGGAACCTCCATACTGTTTTCCAGAATGGCTGTACCAGCTTACAGTCCCACCAACAGAATGGGTTCAAATTTAAGCAACCACCAGCCTAATATAAACTGCTATATGATAGAATGTTCTATATGAACTAATGGTAACCACAAATCAAAAATCAATAATTGATGTGCAAAAAAAATAAAGAGAAAGAAATCCAAGCATATCACTAAAGAAAGACATCAAACCACAAAGGAAGAGAGCAAGAGAAAAAAGAAGAACTACAAAAACAACTGTAAAACAAGTAAAAAAATGACAATAATACCTATTAATAATTACTGTGAATGAAAATAATGGACTAAACGTTTCAATCAAAAGACAAAGTGTGACTGAATGGATAAAAAAACAAAACCCATCTACATGCTGCCTATAAGAGGTTCACCAAACCTAAAGACACATGCAGATTAAAAGTGAAGGGAAGGAAAAGCATTTATCATGCAAATGAAAGTGAAACGAAAGCTGATGAAGCAATACTTATATCAGTCAAAATAGACTTTAAAACAAAGACTGTAACACGAAACAAGAGGACACCTGGGTGGCTCATTTGGTTAAATGTCTGCTCAGGTCATGAGCCCAGAGCCCAGGGAGTCTGCTTCTCCCTTTCCTTATGCCCTCCCACCCATGCCCCCCCCAACTGTATCTCTCTTAAGTAAATAAAAAAAAAAGAGAGAGAGAGAGAAAATAAGTATATTATATAATCACAAACGATGAATCCAACAAGATATAATAATTGTAAATATTTATACACCTGACATGGGAGCACCCATATACATAAATCAACTATTAACAGACATAAAGAAAAAAATCAATAGTAATACAGTATTAGTAGGGGAATTTAACACCCCACTTATATCAATGGACAGATCATGAGCAGAAAAATCAACAAGGAAATGGTGGCTTTGAATGACACATTGGAACAGATGGGTCTAATAGATATACTCAGAACATTCCATACAATGAAATGCACATTTTTTTTCAAGTGCACATGACATATTCTCTAATCTTGGTGACATGTTAGGCCACAAAACAAGTCTCAACAAATCCAATAAAAATTTATATTGTATCATATATCTTTTCTGACCACATGATATGAAACTGGAAATCAATAACCAGAAAAAATCTGAGAAGAATAAAATTCATAGATATTAAATAACATACTACTAAACAATGAATAGGTCAACCAAGAAATCAAAGAGGAAATTAAAAAAATAGAGAAAAATGAAAATTAAAAAATAGTCCAAAAACTTTGGGATGCAGCAAAAGCTTTTCTAAGAGGGAAGATTATAATACAGGCCTACATCAAGAAAAATTTCAAATAAACGACCTAATCTTACACCTGAGTGAAAAAAAATAAAGAAGAACAAATCCCAAGGCTAGTAGAGGAAATAATAAAGGTTAGAGATAAATGGGAATTGGAGCAAGATGGTGGAGAAGTAGGAGACGGAGATATCATCTGGTCCCAGAAATTCAGCTAGATAGTTATTGAACCATTCTGAACACCTACAAACACAACACGAGATAGAAGAGAAGAAGAGCAGCAATTCTAGGAACAGAAAATCGACAACTTTCCGGAAAGCAGGAGGTGTGGAGAAGAAGAGCTTTTCCCTAAGATCAGGAACACAGCAGGTATGTCCACTATCTCTACTGCTATTTAACATAGTACTATAAATCCTAGCCTCAGCAATCAGACAACAAAAAGAAATAAAAGGCATCTGAATTGGCAAAGAAGAAGCCAAACTCTCACTCTTTGCAGATGATAGGATACTTTATGTGGAAAACCCAAAAGACTCCACTTCAAAACTGCTGGAGCTCATACAGAAATTCAGTAAAGTGTCAGGATATAAAATCAATGCACAGAAATCAGTTGCATTTCTATACACCAACAGCAAGACAGAAGAAAGAAATTAAGGAGTCGATCCCATTTACATTTGCACCCCAAACCATAAGATACCTTGGAATTAACCCAACCAAAGAGGTGAAGAATCTGTACTAAGAAAACTATAAAGTACTCATGAAAGAAATTGAGGAAGACACAAATAAATGGAAAAATGTTTCATGCCTATGGATTGGAAGAACAAATATCGTGAAAATGTCTATGTTACCTAAAGCAATCTACACATTTAATGCAATTCCTATCAAAATACCATCAATTTTTTTTCAAAGAAATGGAACAATAATCCTAAAATTTATATGGAACCAGAAAAGACCCCGACTACCCAGAGGAATGTTGAAAAAACAAAACAAAACACACAAAGTTTGCTGCATCACAATTTCAGACTTCAAGCTTCATTACAGAGCTGTAATCATCAAGACAGTATGATACTGGCACAAAAACAAACACATAGACCAATGGAACAGAATGGAGACCCCAGAAATGTACCCTCAACTCTATGGTCAACTAATCTTCAACAAAGCAGGAAAGACTATCCAATCAAAAAAAGAGTCTCTTCAACAAATGGTGTTGGAAAAATTAGACTGCCACATGCAGAAGAATGAAACTGGACCATTTCCTTACACCACACACAAAAATGGGCTCAAAATGGATGAAAGACCTCAATGTGAAGTAGGAATCCATCAAAAATCCTTGAGGAGAACACAGGCAGCAACCTCTTTGACCTCAGTCACAGCAACTTCTTCCTAGAAACATCACCAAAGGCACAGGAAGCAAGGGCAAAAATGAACTATTAGGACTTCATCAAGATAAAAAGCTTTTGTACAGCAAAGGAAACAGTTGACAAAACCAAAGGACAACCAAAGGAATGGGAGAAGATATTCACAAATGACATAACAGATAAAGGGCTAGTATCCAAAATTTATAAAGAACTTATCAAGCTCAACACCCAAAGAACAAATAATCCAATCAAGAAATGGGCAGAAGACATGAACAGATATTTCTGCAAAGAAGACATCCAAATGGCTAACAGACACATGAAAAAGTGCTCAACATCACTCGGCATCAGGGAAATACAAATCAAAACCACAATGAGATACTACCTCACACCAGTCAAAATGGCTAAAATTAACAAGTCAGGAAGCAACACATGTTGACAAGGTTGCAGTAGAAAGGGGAAACCTCTTATATTGTTGGTGGGAATGCAAATTAGTATAGCCATTCTAAAAACAGTATGGAGATACCTCATGAAGATGAAAATGGAGCTACCCTATGACCCAGCAATCACAATACTGGGTATTTACCCTAAAGATGCAAATGTAGTGATCCCAGGGGGCACGTGCACCCAAATGTTTATAGCAGCAATCCACAATAGCCAAACTACGGAAAGAACCTAGATGTCCATCAACAGATGAATGGATAAAGAAGATGTGCCATATATATCCAGTGGAATACTATGCAGCCATCAAGAGAAATGAAATCTTGCCATTTGTGATGATGTGAATGGAACTAGAGTGTATTATGCTAAGTGAAGTAAGTCAATCAGAGAAAGATAATTATCATATGATTGTTCTGATACAAGAATTTGAGAGGTAGGGCAGGGGGGTGTGGGGGGTAGGGGGAAAAATGAAACAAGATGGGAGGGAGGAAGACAAATCATAAGAGACCCTCAGTCTCATGAAACAAACTGAGGGCTCCTGGGGAGTAGGGGGGTAGGGATAGGGTGGCTGGGTTATGGACATTGGGGAGGGTGTGTGCTATGGTGAGTGCTGTGAAATGTGTAAGCCTGATGATTCACAGACCTGTACCCCTGGGGCAAATAATACATTATATGTTAATAAAAAATAAATTAAAGATTAGAGATAAGTGAAATAGAGACTAAAAAATATAGAACAGATGAATGGAACTAGGAACTAATTCTTTGAAAAGAATAAAATTGATAAACCTTTAGCCAAACCAAAAAAAAAAAAAAAAAAAGAGGACTCAAAATCAAAAATAAAACAGGAGAAATAACAGACACTATAGAAATACACAGGATTATAAGAGAATGTTATGAAAGATTATATGCCAGAAAGTTAAACCTAGAATAAATGAATACATTCCTAGAAACATATAACCTCCCCAAGCCGAATCATGAAGAAGTTACTAGCAATGAAATTACTAGCAATGAAATTGAATCAGTAATGAAAAAACTCCCAACAAATTCAAGTTCATGACCTTGTGGACTCACAGATGAATTCTACCGAACATGTAAAGAAGAGTTAATACCTATTCCTCTCAAACTATTCTAAAAAATAGAAGAAAAAGCTTCCAAGGCCAACATTGAGGCCATCATTACCCTGATACCAGAACCAGATGAAATCATCACAGAAAGCTACAGACAATAGCTCTAATAAACATAGATGTAAAAATCCTCAACCAAATTTCATAAACGGAATCAAATACATTTAAAAAAATTGTTCACCATGATCCAATGGGATTTATACCAGGGATACAAGGATGGTTCAATATTAGTGAATCAATCAACATGATAAATCACATCAATAAGAGAAAGAATAAAAACCATATGATCATTTTGATAGATGCATAAAAAGTATTCAACAATGTACATAATGCTTTGTGATAAAAACTCTCAAGAAAGTAAGCTTAGAGGGAACATACTTCAACATAATAAAGGCCATATCAAAAACAAAACAAAACAAAACAAAAAACAACTATCACCCACAGTTAAAATCATACTCAATGGTGAAAAGCCAAAAACTCTTCCCCTAAGATCAGGAGCAAGACAAGTATGTCCACTCTCACCATTTTTATTCAACATAGTACTGATGTCCTAGGCCCAGCAATCAGACAAGAAAAATAAATGAAAGGCATCTGAACTGGTAAGGAGGAAGTAAAACTTTACCTATTTGCAGATGACATGTATAAAAACTGTAAAGACTACACCAAAAAGTTCCTAGAACCAATAAGTGAATTCAGTATTGTCAGAGTACAAAATTAATGTATAGAAATCTGTTGTATATCTATACACCAGTAATGAAACAGCAAAAAGATAAATTAAGGAAATTATCCCATTTAAAAATGCACCAAAAATAATAAAATACCTAGGAATAAACTTAACCAAAGAGGTGAAAGACTTGTACACTGAAAAGCATAAAACATTGAAAGACATTGAAGATGACACAAATGGAAAAATAGTTCATAATCATGAATTGGAAAAAACAAATATTGTTAAAATGTCCATACTACCCAAAGTAATCTACAGATTTAATGTACTCCCTATCAAAATACCAATAGTATTTCTCATAGAACTAGGATAATCCTAAAATTTGTATGGAAACACAAAAGATTGCAAATAGCCAAAGCAATCCTGAAAAAGTGGAAAGAAATCTGGAGGTATTATAATCCCAGATTTTAAGATATACTACAAAACTATGATAATCTAAACAGTATAGTAGTCACACAAAAATACACGAATGGAACAGAACAGAAAACCCAGAAATAAACCCACAATTATATGGTCAATTAATGTACAACAAAGGAATCAACATACAATGGGAAAAAGACTCTCTTCAACAAACGTTGAGAAAACTGGACAGCTACATGCAAAAGAATGAAATTAGACCACTTTTTTAATCATCAATAAAAAAAATTCAAGTTGCCTTAAAGACATAAATGTGAACCCTGAAACCATAAAATTCCCAGAAGAAAACATAGACCCTAATCTCTTTCATATGAGCCACAGAAACGTGTTTTCTGATATATCTCCTTTGGCAAAGGAAGCAAAAGCAAAATTAAACTATTGGGAAAATAAGGTCTTACACAGTGAAGGAAAGCATTAACAAAAGAAAAAGACAACCTATCCAATGGGAGAAGATATTTGCAAATGATATATTTGATAAGGGATTAATACAATTCATACGTACATCTACATAAACACATATACATTTACATAAACAATTCATATATATATATTTACACACTTAACACCAAAAACTCCTCAAATAATCCAATGAAAAAATGGGTAGAAAACATGATGGCCATCTCTAGGTCTTCTTTGTAAAAATGTCTAACAGGCACATACGAAGATGCTCAACATCACTTATCATTAGGGAAATTCAAGTCAAAACCAAAAGAAAATATCAACTCACACCTGTCAGAATGGCTAAAATAAAAAACACAAGAAATAACAAATACTGGTGAGCATGTGGAGAAAAATGAACCCTCATGCACTACTGGTAGGTATGCAAGCTGGT
>CM052800.1:90909935-90959667 GCA_028533885.1 Nasua narica | reverse complement strand
ACAATTGCCAAGCTCTGGAAAGAATCAAGATGCCCTTCAACATATGAATGGATAAAGATACGGTCCATATATACAATGGAATATTATGCCTCCATCAGAAAGGATGAACACACAACCTTTGTAGCAACATGGATAGGACTGGAAGAGATTATGTGGAGTGAAATAAGTTAAGCGAGGAGAGTCAATTATCTTATGATCTCATGTGTGGAGCATAAGGAAAAACATGGAGGGCATTGTGAGAAAGAAAGGAAGGGTGAATGGGAGAAAATCGGAGGGGGAGATGAACCATGAGAGACTGGAGTCTGAGCAACAACTGGGTTGGGTGAGCCTGGTGGTGGGTATTGAGGAGAGCATGTATTGCATGGAGCGCTGGGTGTGGTGCATGAACAATTAATCTTGTAACACTGAAAAAATAAAATAAACGTATTTGGGGAAAAAAATGTTATTACTCATGCTCTCCTCTAGGATTTTTATGGTTTCCTGTCTCACATTTAGCTCTTTAATCCCATTTAAATTTATTTTTGTTTATGATGTAAGTTAGCGTTCCAATTTTATTCTCCTGCATGTTGCTGTCGTTTTCCTAACACCATTTGTTGGACTATCTTTTCCATCGTATATTCTTTCTTGCTTTGTCAGAGATTGACCACATAGTGTGGGTTAACTTCTGGGTTTGGTATTCTGTCCATCACTGGCTGCCTTGATTATTCTTTTAGCCAAATGTCATGGCATGTGTGGGTACTTGCAATTGTGACAATGTTCTTTTCTTTTTATAGCCAGAAATGGTTATATGTGTTTTATTTTGAGGTCCAAAAAAGGCCTCAACTGTGCTGAACTTTTTACCTACAAATTCAGCAGAGAGAGAACAACTTTCTTAGGACAAATGTACCTGTGTTTATGTTTTCTCATTTTCTATGCACAAAAGGCTACAATGCACTGTAAGTTTGACATTTGGCAGAAGGAATAAAAATCCAAAAAATATCCAGTACAATAAAAAAAAAATCAGGTGGAAGACACAGAATCTCATCTTTTCTCTGTGGCCTTATTTCTGTGCAACATCTGGGTAATCCTAAAACAAGGTGTCTGGACTTGATAAGATATTCTCAAAATTTCAGAGAGCAGTTTCAGAGCAGAGTTTCTGGAGATCGGTGTAATTTTATAGAATAAGGATTTAATTCCATCAAACTAATGGGTACCAAATTTATAATTAGGTTATGTAAGAAATCACAACCACTAAAAGCAATTTATTATTATTTTTTGATTAAAAACTAACATTCATTCAAATAATCCAAATACTTTGTGCATCATATAACACTTACAACACCATATACTATAGTGTCATATTCCCTTCATTGCATCAAGAGAAAGTGAGAAAAGTAATTTCCAGTGTTTTTATTTTTAGCCACCCTATTTAATCTAGTTTAACTGGGACAGTTTTCTCTTTGGCATAGTATCAAAGCACTGTTCACAAAACCTGTATCAACTTAATACTGTGAATTCAATTTAATATGCTCATTAAAGCAGTCATGGTAGACTATTTAAGAGTAGATGAAACAATAACATAAGCAAAAGTTTATGAAAAAAGATGATTGAGGGCGCCTGGGTGGCTCAGTTGTTGAGCGGCTGCCTTCGGCTCAGGTCATGGTCCCGGAGTCCCGGGATCGAGTCCTGCACCAGGCTCCCGGCTCCACGGGGAGTCTGCTTCTCCCTCTGACCTTCTCCCCTCTCATTCTCTCTCTCTCTCTCTCAAATAAATAAATAAATCTTTAAAAAAAATGATTGAAAAAAAAAAAGAGCTAAAAATTCCAAGTATGTTATCCTCTTTTTTTTTTTACATTGAGGGAAATGCCAGTGTCCAACATTAGACAAAGGGGTTTAAGTCTAATGTGTTGAAGATTGATATTCTAAATAAGTACTATTTAAGAACCTCTGGACTATATATCCAAACTCAAAAATGTCTAAAATGCCTCCTGATCAAATGTTACTTGTTCTAATTATAATTGCTTTTCAGTTTGATACCAGGTATTTCACAACTTTCTGTAAACATTAACGCAAAGCTTTTAATGAGATAACCATTCAAAGTGGAAATTCAGGTACAAATTATGCTCTGGACCAAAGCTTCGGGAATATAGTGTTATCTTTCAGTGCTGCTCAAATGTCTCCATGGAAACACTACTTCCCACAGAGGAGAATAAAAGTGCACCTCAAGGTATGGGTATTCTGAGACCTATTACATGTGCAGGATATCTTCAAAATCTGGATTCTGTGTTTAAGAACTATTAAAGTGTCTTATAAAAATTAAGTTACTTATCGCCAGCAGGAAAAAAGTTACTAAAGAAGGGATGGAGTTAGATGGCTGTACTCTTCCTCCTGAGACTTGTTATTTCATGAGTGGTGGGAGGTAGGGGTGCTCATTCTCAAATTTACCAAACTCATCTTAGCTCAAGACCCCTTTTTATCTATCTAGTACAGACCCATCATCAAAATACCACTGCAAGGACAAAGTAATTCACCCACAGTAAGAACACTGGTAACTCTGTTACAGGCTAACTGCTATGCCCAGGGAAAATTAAAAATAAGACTTGGTTAGAGTCAGAGTTTGTGTCCAGATTAACACTAGACTGTCAGCATCCATGTGTTAACTCTGTCCCTAAAAATGACTCATTATGTAACCTTGGGATCATTGCTTTTAGTGAGAATAGAAATATACTGTCAATTGTTCTAAACAGAGAGGAACCTCTTGTGATGCCTCAATCCTGGGTGAAAGAAAACTGATAAAAGGGGAGAGGTTGATGAAAGAGCACATCAATCAATATTTGTTCTCTTTTCCAAGGTAGCATTTTAAGGCAATCTGAGCCACTACTGAAATATTTGAAGCTTCTCCAAAACATTCTTGAATACTCAGATAGTTGATATGACAGATACACCTATACTTTGGATTAATTACTTCAAGCTTTTTACTTTCATTGTTCAGATCAACACTAAACGTCTGAGATATTGTCTTATTCACAAAAAAAAAAAGGGAGACAAGAAGGGAAATTACTTATTCGTTTTGCAAGTTTAAGATTAAATAGATGCAAAGGAAAGTACATCTTTCATCACCACCTCAAAATCTCTTGGCTTTTTATTTATTTATTTGGCTTTTTATGAGAACCATTCTTTCATTCATTCATTCAACAAATAATTTTAAAGTTTCTAAAATCTTTCAGAGACTGCTGCAGGTACTGAAGAAACAAGTATATAACACAAAGCCCCAGTTCTGATGAGTGGACATACCAGGGGCAAGAAAGGATATATACAATGCTAGATAATGATCATTGCTACACACAAAAAATAAGCAGGATAAGGTGATAAAGAGTGCCCAGGCAAGGTTATTTAGAAAGAGTGTACTGAGAGAGCCTCTTTAATAGATTGTCCTTGACCTTGGTCTTTGCAGTGATTTCATAAATTTAACACCAAAATCAAAGATAACAAAAGCAAAACTAAGTAAGATCATATCAAATCCCAAAGCTTTCTGTATAGCAAAGGAAACCACTGACAAAAATGAAAAACCTACAGAATGGGAGAAAATATTTACAAATCATATTCTGATAAGGGGTTAATACCCAAAATATATGAAAACCTTCTACATCTCAATAGCCAGAAAGCCAATCTAAAAAACTGGCAGAGGATCTGAATAGACATTTTTCCAAAGACAACACACAGATGGCTCAACAGGTACATAAAAAGATGTTCCACATCACTAATCATTAGGGAAATGCAAAGTAAAATCACAATGAAATGTTATCTTATACTTCTTAAAATGGTTATCATCAAAAAGAAATAATCAGTGTTAAAGATGTGGAAAAAGGGAACTGTTAGGATGTCTGGGTAGCTCAGTGGGTTAAAGCCTCTGCCTTCGGCTCAGGTCATGATCTCAGGGTCCTGGGATGGGCCTTACATCAGGTTCTCTGCTCAGCAGGGAGCTTGCTTCTGCCTCTCTCTCTCTGCCTGCCTCCCTGCCTACTTGTGATTTCTCTGTGTCAAAAAAGTAAATAAAATCTTTAAAAAATAAAAAAAGGGAACTGTTGTGCGCTGTTGGTAGGAATATAAACTGGTATGGCCCTTGTGGAAAACAAAGTATGGAAGTTTCTCCAAAAAAAAAAAAAAAAAAAAATAGAACTACTACATAATCCAGCATTTCAACTTCTGAATATTAAAAAAAATAAATTCACTCTTGAAAACATATTCATACTTCCACATTCATTGCAGCATCATTCATGATAGCCAAGAAGGAAACAACCACCTAGGTGTCCATCAATAGAAAATGGATAAAGAAAAAAAAAAAAAACGGATAAAGAAACTGTGGTACACACCACACGCACGCGCACACACGTGCGCGCACACACACATGCGCACACCACAGTATTCAGTCATGAAAAAAATTTAAAAATTTGTTATTTGTGACAATATGGACTTTCAGGACATTATGCTAAATAAGTTAGAAAACAAATACTGTACAATCTCATTTACATGTGGGATCTAAAAACATAGAAAAACAAAAGCCTACCAAACTCCTAGATACAGAGAACACATTGGTGGTTGCCAGGGGCAGGGGCCAGAGTCAGGGGTGGGGCACCAAATGGATGAAGCTGGTCAAAAGGTATAAACTTCCATTTTAAGTCCTGGAGATATAATGTAAAATATATTAAAAGAAAGAGGAACAGACAGACACACAAACTATGTGAACAACAACTTGAAAGAAGTAAAGGAGAGAACATGGTAGAAATCTGGAGGAAAGATGCTTCTTGCTTGAGTTGGTATAGTCAAAGAGGAGCGAGAAAGCACTGTGGCTGGAAGCAGAGTGATCAAAGAGACTTGTGGTAAGAGATGAACTTGGAGGGGGGAGGGCAGGGCCAGACCCAATAGGAGAGACCTTTGGTGAGGAGTTTAGGGTTTTTTTTTTTTTTTTTTTTTAAGTATGATGGGATGGTGCTGGAGAAATTTGAAGAGGGAAAAGGTATAATACTACTTACATTTTAAAAGACCACTTTGTTGTGTAGAAAGAATAGATTGTGGAGAAGCAGAAGGCTGGAGACTAATTAAGAGAGAGTCTAGAAAAGAAATTATGGTGGCTTGAACTGGACTGAAAGGTGTGAAAATGGTGGGAAATGGTTGGATTTGGGATATATTTGAAAGTAATGTCTATAGAGGAATTGTTTAGTGGGTTGAATAGTAGCTCCTCAAAAAAATATGTCTATATCCTAATCCCTGGAACCTGGGACTATAATCTTATTGGGGGGGAGGGGAGTTGGGGAAAGGCCTTTGCAGATATAATTAAGGATCTCCAGGTGAGATCATTCTGGATTACCCAGGATGCCCTAAGTCCAATGCCAGTATCCTTATAACAGATAGAAGAGAACATACATAAATACAAACAAACGATGACCATGATGATGAAAGCAAAGATTTCAGTTATGTAGCCACAAGGCTAGGAAGGCTCGGAGTCACCAGAAGCTGGAAAAGACAAGGAAGTGTGGAGTTAATTTTAGAAAATATGATTTGAACTTCCACGCACGAATCCAAGGCATTTGCTTAAATGTCAGCATCAGCTTTGCCTCAACCCCTCACAAGTGATGGTATTGGAGACAAAGCTCTCATGATCTTTATGAGGCTGTAGGGGACAGGGATAATTATAGATAAAGTATTTCTATACATACTTTTTGAGTAACTGCACATATCCTATGGGTGAGTTAGTAGTTAAGATTTAAAAGTAATAGCTTGCCTTTGTTCTACTCCTTCCTTGCTTTGAATTTGTTGGTGAAACCGCCAGATAACTTTCTCAATAAAAACCATGTTTAAGCCATGCAGTTAGTGTTCTCTTCTGGAGGCAATCCTGCACATCCACTCAGTATTGAGTCTGAGTGTATTATTTTCAGTGCATGGTGACAAGGAAGATTTCTCCCCTATGGCCTTTGGAGGGCAGAGTCCTAATAGCACACCTTGATTTCAGACCTGAAGCCTCTAGACCAGTAATACAATTTTTGTTTTAAGACACCAAGTTTGTGGCAATCTGGTATAGCATCCCTAAGAAATTGGATATGCTGCATGAGATGAGTCTACAGCTCAGGGGAGACCCAAGAAGGTCTGTACCAACACACATAGCAATGAACATGGCAGAGTAGTGATAAAGATACAATTTTAAAAGAGAAGAACAGTTATATATAAGGAAACTCCACAAGATTATAAACTGAGTTTTCAGCAGAAACTTTGCAGACCAGAAGAGAGCGGCATGCTATATTCAAAGCACTGAAAGGAAAAAAATATGCATCCAAGAATACTCTATTCAGCAAAGCTTTCATTCAGAATAGAATGAGAGACAAAGAGTTTCCCAGATAAACAAAAGTTAAGGAGCTCAGGATCACTAAAGCAGCCTTAGAACATATGTTAAGGGAGACTAAATGGAAAAGAAAGACCATAGTATGCATAAAAAAAAGTAGGAAGCACAAAAGTAGTAAAATTAAGTATATCCACAAAAGTAGTAAAATTAAGTATATCTATAAAAATCAGTTAACGGACTCACAAAATGAAAGGATGTAAATGATGACAGCATATATCTAAAACAAGGGGGAAGGGAGAATAAAGAGTGGGTTTAAACAAAAGCACCCATCAACATAACATGGACTGATTTGTAGAAGATGTGATATACAAATGAGATGGTAACCACAAATCAAAAAAGTCATAATAGATACACAAAAAGTAAAGAGAAAGGAATCTAAGTATATAACTAAAGAATGCCAGCAAACTGTGAAAGAATAAGAAACAAACAAAAGAACTACAAGAACAACCACAAAACAAATAACAAAAGGGCAATTAATGCATATCTATCAATAAGTACTTTGAATGTAAATGGTCTAAATGCTGTAATCAAAAGATATAAGCTGAAGAAGTGGATTAAAAAAAAAAAAAGACCCATCTATATGCTGCCTACAAGAGACCCATTTCAGACCTAAAGACACATGTAGATTGAAAGTGAGGGAATGGAGAAACATTTATCATACAAATGCATGTATGATAGAAAGCCAGGGCAGAAATAACTATTGAACAAAATAGACTTTGAAACCAAATTGTAACAAGAGACAAAAAAGGACATTATATAATACAGGGAACAATCAAGCCAAAAGACACACCCAACATGGGAACACCCAAATACATAAAGCTGCTGCTAACAAACATAAAGAAAGTAATCAGTAGTAATACAATAATAATAGGGGATTTTAACACCCCACTTTCATCAATGGGCAGATCATCTGTGTAGAAAATCAGCAAGAAAACCAAGGCTTTGAACGAGACATTAGACCTGATGGATTTAACAGGTATGGTCAGAACATTCCATCCTAAAAAAGCAAAATACACATTCTTTTCAAGTGTGCATGGACATTTTCCAGAATAAATGATATATTAGGCCACATAACAAGTCTCAACAAATTCCTAAAGATTGAAGTTACATCATGCATCTTTGCTGACCACAACACTATCAAATGAGAAATCAACCATAAAAAAAATCTAGAAAGACCACAGATACAAGTAGGTTAAATAACATGTACTAAACAATGGATGGGTCAACCAATAAATCAAAGTGGAAATAAAAAAATACATGGAGACAAAGGGCAAGCAAAACACAACTGTGCAAAATCTTAGGAATGCATCAAAAGTGATTCTAAGAGTAAAGTTTGTAACAATACAGACCTACCTCAAGAGAAAAATTTCTAACCTTACACCTAAAGGAGCTAAAAAAAAAAGCAAAGAAAACACAAAAACAGAAGGAAATAAATAAATAATAAAAAGTAGATCAGAAGAAAGTAAAATAGGATCAATAAACATTAGAACAGATCAATGAACCAAGGAGCTGGTTCTTTGAAAAGATAAAAAAAACTGACAAATCTCTAGCCAGATTCATCAAAACCAAAACAAAACATATTAAAAAAAAAAAAGAGAGGACTCAAAAAAAATTAGACATGAAAAGGAAATTACAACCAATACCACAGGAATACAAAAGATTATAAGAGAACATTATGAAAAAATACATGCCTAAAATTGGACAACCTGAAGAAATGGGTAAATCCCTAGAAACATATAACCTACCAAAACTGAAGCAGGAAGAAAATTTGAACAGACCAATTACCAACAATGAAATTGAATCAGTAATCAAAAAACTCTGAAAAAACCCAAGAGTAGACAGCTTCATGGGTAAGTTAAGATATATATATACATATATATATTTTTAAAGTTTTTTTATTTATTTGACAGAGAAGAAAGAGATCACAAGTAGGCAGAGAAGCAGGCAGAGAGAGAGGGGGAAGCAGGCTCCCTGCTGAGCAGAGAGCCCAATGCAGGGCTCGATCCCAGGACCCTGAGATCATGACCTGAGCCAAAGGCAGAGGCTTTAATCCATTAAGCCACCCAGGCGCCCCTAAGAAAATATTTAAAGAAAAATTAATATCTATTCTTCTCAAATTTTTCCAAAAAATAGAAGAGGGAGGAAAACTTCCAAATTCATTCTATGAAGCCAGCGTTACCCTGATACCAAAACCAGAAAAAGACACTACGAAAAAAAGAGAACTATAGGCCAATATCTCTGATGACACAGATGCAAAAATCCTCAACAAAATAATAGCAAACTGAATCCAACAATACATTAAAAAAATCATTCACCATGATAAAATGAGATTAATTCCCAGGATGCAAGGGTGGTTCAATATCTGCTGATCAATTAACTTGATACATTACATCAATAGGAGAAAAGAAAAAAACCATATGATCATTTTAATAGACACAAAAGTATTTGTGTCTTTGATTAGAATCAATCCATTCATTGATAAAAGCCATCAACAAAGTAGGTTTAGAAGAAACATGTTCAACACAATAAAGGCCATATATGAAAAACCCATGGCAAACATTGTACTCCATGGTGAAAAATTGAAGTTTTTCTCCTAAAGTCAGGAACAAGACAAGGATGTCCATTCTCACCACTTCTATTCAACATAGTACTGAAAGTCCAACCACAGCAATCAAATAACAATGAAAAATAAATAAAAAGCATCCAAATTGGTAAAGAAGTAAAACTTTACCTATTTGTAGAGGACATGATACTATATATATATATATATATATATATATATATATATATATATATAGAAAATCCTAACAGCTCCACCAAAAACATCTCCTAAAAATGATAAATGAATTCAGTAAGACCAGAGGATACAAAAAATCAATGTACAGAAATTTGAATTTCTGTGCACTAATAATGAAGCAGCAGAAAAAGAAAATATAATCCCATTTATAATTGCACCAACTAGAAACACCTACAAATAAACTTAACCAAGGAGATGAAAGACCTATACTCTGAAAGCTATAAAACATTTATGAAAGAACTTGGATATAACAGAGACTTTGTTTTGTAAGATGTTCCATGTTCATGAATTAGAAGAACATATATTGTTAAAATATGCATATACCCAAAGCAATGTTCAGATTCAATGCAATCCCTATCCAAATACCAATGTCATTTTTCACAGAACTAGAAAAGATAATCCTAAAACTTGTATGGATACACAAAAGACCACAAATAGCCAAAAAAAAAAAAGAAATCTTAAAATAGAAATACAAAGCTAGAGGTATCACAATTCCAGATTTGAAGTTATACTATAAAGTTGTAGTAATAAAAACAGTATGGTGTTTGGCACAAAAATACACACATAGATCAATGGAACAGAAGAGAGGGTCCAGAAATAAACCCATGATTATATGGTTAATCTTCAACAAAGGAGGCAAGAATACACAATGGGAAAAAGTTTCTTCAATGAATGGTGCTGGAAAAACTGGGCACCTACATGTAAAAGAATGAAAATGGACCACTTTCTCACACCACATAAAACTAAACTCAGAATGGATTAAGGACCTAACTGTGATATCTGAAATCATAAAAATCTTAGAGGAGAGCACAGGCAGTAATTCCTCTGACATTGGCCATAGTAACTACTTTCTAGATAAGTTTTCTGAGGCAAGAAAAACAAAAGCAAAAATAAACAACTGGAACTACATTAAATTAAAAAGCTTCTGCACAGTAAAGGAAATAAGCAAAAAAACCAAAGACAATCTACCAAATGGGAGAAGATATTTGCAAATTACATGTCTGATACAAGGTTAGTATCCAAAACATATAAAGAATTTATACAACTCAAAACCAGAAAAATGATAATCCAATTTAAAAAAGGGCAGAAGACATGAACAGACATTTCTCCAAAGAAGACAACAGATGGTAAAAGACACATGGAAAAATTCTCAACCATCTTGGTAAAAATAAATCAATAAGTACAAACATACATACATACAAAAAACACAGGGAACCAGAAGTATTAGCAAAGTTGTGGGAGAAAAAGGAACCCTTGGGCACTGCTAGTAGGAATGTGAATTGGTACAGCTACTATAAAAAAACAGTACGGAGGTTCTCAAAAAATGAAGACTAGAACTACTATATGATACAGAAATTCCAGTACTAGGAATTTACTCAAAAAATACAAAACACCAACTTGAAAAGATATTTGTACATCTATGTTTATTGCAACAGATTTACAATAGTCAAATTATGGAAACAGCCCAAATGTCCATCAATAGATGAATGGGTAAAGAAGTGGTGTCTTATTGTAGTGAGTAATATTACTCGGTCACAGAAATGAATGAAATCTTGCCATTAGCAAGAACATGGATGGAGCTAGAATGTATGATCCTTAGTGAAATACAATATGATTTCACTCATATGGTGAATTTAAGAAACAAAGCAAATGAACAGAAGAAACAAAAATACGCAGACTCTTAACTAGAGAGAACAAACTGATGGTTGCCAGATGGGAGGCGGGTAGGGGTTGGGTGAAATAGGTGAAGAAGATTAATGTGCTCATCAGTATCTTGATGAACACTAATGTTGAATCACTATATTGTATACCTGAAACTAATACTGTATGTTAATATTGGAATAAAAAATAAAAATAAAAATATATAAAAACCCATCTAGAATATAAAACCTGTGTACAAAGAAAAATTAAAAATTCTGGATCTTTGATCACACTACATAATTTAAAACAAAAGGTCATTGGTTAAAATTTTTTCTAGTTTACTCATTCCTTTGGCAAGATGGTGAATATTTATAGTTAGTTCAGTTGCATTTATGGCATAAAATATTTTTCAAAACAGAGGAACCAATTTCCCTTAAATATAACAGCACTCTATTTCCAGCAACAATTGTATTTTTTAAAGGTTAATTTGTAGAACAAATGTACAACTACATTTATTTTCTACTCTATACTCATCATTTACGTTATTTACAATGCTAATAGCCACATACAGGACAATTTTTCACTTGTCCCCCCACCTCACATTTTATTCAAAGATTTTTTCCTCCCACTTCATTTCTGACTTAGTTGGGGAAATACAGGAGTTTCAGACAAGGTATCTATGTGTTTAATGGGATTTTTTCCTCCCTTGGTAATCTCTGAAATTTCTTTAAATTATATACTGAACACAGCAGAGAAGTTGTTTTTTTGCACACAAGACTGCATCCACCTGAAATGCTCTCCCAAGTACTAATGTCAGGGTGTGTGTGGTAATCTTGCACACGATATTCTTAGAGGTTATACATGAACTTGTTTTATACACTTAGACTATGTATCTGATGTGATATATGTACAGTATTAATGTCAGTCATCTCTTAGAAGTGAACCTATAAATATTGTGTAATTTTCTTTGGTCAGAAACATTTGGATGAGTGGTGCCATTTAAGTAACTATCTTTAGCTTGGGCCATTAGCAAAAATTTTGTATAATGCAACAGAATATCTTGCAGTTGTTACACATTAAACTTCACATGAGGGATTCTTCACTATTCTTCTGGAACTCAGTCTAGCAAAATTAGAAGAAAAGCCCTAAGGGAGGTTTATTATGTTAAGAGAAAAAGCCTGTTTTCAGGCTCAACAGTTGAATACATTACAGATAATAAATAGTGCCCACATCTCAACCAGAGTTTACAGTGTTGGGATTCAATTTGTGCTTTCTGTGGGGTAAAGTTGGATAAAAACTGAGCAGCTAAAGTTTCCAATCCCATACATCTCCCAAATAGATGTTCGAAAATTGACTTGCAGACTCAAAGTAACAACTATCCTGCATATTTATTGTTGGTTTTTCTGTTTTGTTGTATTTTTTCGTAAACAGGTGAAATTTCCAACCAGGTCCATGCTATTCATTGATCTGTCAATTACACAGTTATATAAAGCAGAACTGAAGGGGGGAATGGTTGTTGTATACACTCAATTTCTTTGCATAGTCTCATTTGAGATAATCAATGTAAAAATCTTGACTTTTATATTACTATAAAGAAAAGTAGAAATAAAAAGTTGATTTAAGGATCACATGGAAAACCCGAAAAAGAAGATCTAGTAGTATATAAGGGATGCCAATCCCATTAGGCACCAAGCCAATAAAGCCACCATACTTAATAGCATTGAATATTGGCACATACAGAGACAGACCACTGGAGTAGAAGACAAAAGTTAAGAAACAGACCCAGGTCCATGTGAAGAGTTAGTACATGATAAAGGTGGGCTTTTTAATTATTGATGTTGAAGCAAGTAGTAGCTGTTGGGAAGAGAAAAGCTCAGATCTATACCCCACACTATAGATTAATCTCAAATTGATGAGCTAAAAATTAAAGTACCAGAATAACCCACAAGTGAAGTATTTGATTTCTTGGAATTGAAGGTTTTTCTAAATAGGTCTCTAAGTTTTAATCATATAGTGTAAAGAAAATGTAATTATTTTCATCAAGCTCCAATATATATGTGAAAACTCAGTTTACCCATTTGCCTTAAGATAAACATTTTCAGCGTGAGCCAGGATATAAAATGTCAAGAAGCACTGCTCTACACAATTCCTTTTTCCTACTTCTTCTACACATTCCAGACACTTCGCCTTTTGTTAGAATTCCTCTATTTTTAGGAAGAAGTTAAAAAAAAATCAACCAGTTAGAATATTTATAGGCAAATGACAATGAATCATTTCATATGTGAAACTTTTTACTTTTGCAAAGAATAACATCTTTTTGCTCCTTGACAGTGCTAAGATACTTGAATTCAAATAAATACAATTCTTAAGGAAAGTGTCATTATGAAAAATCTTTTGTTCTTTTACTTCCATGTTCAAAGTTACATTTAACAAACTTCAGAATTAAAACTTACACAAAAGCTTTTTATTTTGAGCAGTCCCAATAGTTTATTTTTGCTTTTATTTCCCTTGCCTTAGGAGACATATCCACAAAAATGTTTCTATGGACAATGTCAAAGAAATTACTGTCCATGTTCTCTTCTAGGAGTTTTATGGTTTCAGGTATCATATGAGAGTGTTTAATCCATTTTGAGTTTACTTTTGCACATGGTACGAGAAAGCGGTTCAGTTTCATTCTTCTGCATGTAGCTGTCCAGTTTTCCCAGCACCATTTATTGAAGATTATCTATTCTCCATTGTATATTCTTGCCTAGGTCCTAGATTAACTGACAATATAAGCATGGGTTTATTTCTGGGTTTTCTATTCTGTTCTATTGATCTATGTGTCTATTTTTGTACCAGTACCATACTGTTTCGACTACTACAGCTTTGCATTATATCTTGGACGCAGGAATTATGATACCTCCAGCTTTGTTCTTCTTGTTAAAGATCAGTTAGGCTATTTGGAGTCTTTTCTGGTTCCATACAAGTTTTAGGATTATTTTTTCTAGTTTTGTGAAAAACGCTTTTGGTATTTTGATAGGGATTTCATTGAATCTATAGATTACTTTGGGTAGTATGGACATTTTAATCCTTCCAGTCCCTGAGCATGAGAATTTCACACATTGCTCACTGAGAAATCATGCTCTATGACACATACCACTAAGAAATTGTTTACAAATTCTTATAGAAAAAAATACATTTAAGCAAAGATAATATCTAGAAGCTATACATGACAGTTCTACCAAGAGAAAAAAAAATGTAGAGTTTTCAGTTGTCTTCAAAATCTCTTTTGTTCTTGGAATGTAGGTAAAGCTTATATTACATGGAGATAAATGTTCTTTCATTTCTCAGAAAAATTGGTTTTAAAATTTAAAATTTTCTTTACTGTAACCTCTAGTAATATTTCAAGGCATGGTTTTATTACATGGTCATTTAAAAGATCAGAATTAGGTTTAGGAATAAGTGTGGTCACTCAACAGAAATAAATTGCTTCTATGAGAGTTGCAGAATAGTGTGACATTAGGATTCTGCCAACAATAGCTCTCATTTCCTAGAATATGATGGAATGAGAAGCCATCCAAATCATATGGGCTCTGAACAGAACATAAAAGTTGTTCCTTCAGATCAGCTACAGATCTCCCTTATGTCCTGATAAACCCATTTCGAGTTGAAAATCTTGGAAGTTGATTTGGAAGTCGAAAATGCATTTGATCACCTAATGTACCAAACATCACATTGTACGCTTCCCTTATCTTAAACATGCTCAGAATACTTACATTAGCCTACCGTTGGGCAAAATCACCTAACAAAAAAAAAAAAAAGAAAAAGAAAAAAAATCTTATTTATTTATCTACTTATTCTGGATAATCTCATTATTACTTAAAAACATCATAGTCAATTCTAAGTAACTGTCAGTGAAGCAACTGTGAGGCATAGTGCAATTGTGAAGAATGGAAATTTCTGAAGCATAAGCATAATGTGTAAAGAAAAAATAAAATGTGAAACTAAGGATCCAGATAATTTCACAATGATGTGGGTGTCAGGGATGGAACTGGAAGAGAAAGTGTAAAAGTGTGCTAAAGGTGCAATGACCACAATCATCAAACTGTGGAAGGAATCCAGATGCCCTTCAACAGATGAATGGATAAAGAAGATATGGTCCATACATGCAATGGAATATTATGCCTCCATCAGAAAGGATGAATACCCAACCTTTGTATCAATATGGACGGGACTGGAAGAGATTATGCAGAGTGAAATAAGCGGAGAGAGTCAATTATCTTATGGTCTCACATAAGGAAAAACATGGAGGGCATTGTGAGAAGGAAAGGGTGAATGGGGAGAAATTGGAGGGGGAGATGAACCATGAGAGACTATAGACTCTGAGCAACAAACTGAGGGTTTTGGAGGGGAAGGGGGTGGGAGGGTTGGGCGAGCCTGGTGGTGGGTATTGAGGAGGGCACCTATTGCATGGAGCACTGGGTGTGGTGCATGAACAATCAATCTTGTAACACTGAAAAAATAAATGTATTTGGGGGAAAAAATTTGAAAAGCTTATTTATGATTGTTGAGTATCTAATGTAATTTCTTGAACATTGTACTAGAAGTGAGAAATGGAATAATTGTAAGTTTATCAGTTGTTTACTCTCATGACTGTGTGGCTGACTGGGAGCTGTGGATTGCTGCTTCTGCCCAGCATCCAAGAGAATATTATACTGCATATCGCTAGCCCAAGATCAAAATTCAAAATCATAGCTTCTACCAAAAGCGTATTGCTTTTGCCCCATAACATTGCAACATTTTAAGTTGAGCCATTCTAAATGGGGGACAGTATGTATATTGAAATAGTCACAACCAAGAGAACATTCCTCTTATGGCTACATAGGCAAGGTAGAAGTAAATTTTAGGCCCTGACATTTTGTTTCTTACAAAGCAATTTGGTTGTTCTGCTAAAAGCAGGTCTTATTCACCAGACCATGTAAGTGCTGTGTATATCATTTATTAACAGTGTCCATTGCCCATAAGACTGGCTGGTTTAGGTCCTTTTGGAAATTTTCTACTAAAGAAATTTAAAGTCCAGATAAACTGTAAATGAAAGTAAGAAATGTTGAAGCTAAGAACTCATCACAGATTCTCTTTAAAAGTCAGTTAAGTTGGAAGCATCCGTCTGCAGAAAGAACTTCAAAGGACTGTGCAGGACCAAGACCAATAGGTAGAACTGGGTGTTCCTGCTTTGCTGGGCTCTAAAGTTTTCTTGATTGTTTCAGGCATCCTTCAAGACCAATAGAATTGGGCTCTCTGTGGTTGCTTAGAAACATGGAAAACACTGGAAGTGTTTGAAAATGCTCTAGTTTATATACAGTGTTTATTTTCCTCATGCTCATGAATTCGCTCAATTATTATCTTCTCAAATTACAGATGTACTATGTATTCAGAATCAATCTCAGCCATAAACTAATTTAGACGGAAGTTAAGGAAGGTCAATCCCATATATCCGGTTATTTTCTTTGCCTACAGGGAGATCTTTTAGGGGCAGGGAAGAGGCTGGAGGAAAGAATCCGTGTAGGTCACAGGGCCTGATCCTGCCTTTCCCACTTACTCCAAGAATCCCTGATCAGAACCATCTGGGCTGATTCTGCTAGAGCTCAGGACAGCAGACAGCAAGTTAGTCACTATAAAGGACCAGTCGTAGGTGGGTAACTGGAGACAGAAAAGAAAGTCGAGAAAGGAGACGATAAATACACGGAACCCTTCGGATTGTCAGCCACAAAGGGACCTCACTGGCATCCTTAGTGACTGGAAGTCTCCAGTGTGGAGGTGCTAAGAAAACTTATAGAACCGGTAATGTAATAGGAATAGCAGGAATACACTTTACTATAGTAGAAATTAAGATACCTTCATTTTTCCCTGTGCTTGCCTGATTACTCTTTCTTACAAAGGAGCTCAAACGTCTGGTAATTTTGTGGGCGAGTGTGGATGTAGGTGCATGCAGGGTTTCTTAAGGATATAAACCTGACCATGCCTTGACTTCCCAGATTGGACATTAAGAAACTTGAATTTTTCTGATTTGTATTCATCTTGGGAGATTTACTGGTCTGAACCCAGAATACTTCAAAGGCTGGTACCTTTGTGATCTAGAAATTCTAACCCCCTAGGACTATGTGGTCCCAGTCACAATTTATTTTTCCTGGTGGTAGACCCTGGTCAAGACCTGTAATTGAAAGGACAGTCTCTGCCCAAAGCATTCTGAACCCCAGAAAACTGAGCAGCATAGGCTTCTGCAATTTCAGGTCTCTTTTCCAGACTGTAAAAAAGCTGAACAATAAACACAAAAACCAGACGGGTAAACTAGCAAATCAGCCAGACAAACACTGAATAGAATTTTGAGGATGAATTGCATGAATCACAAGGGCTGTATGGTATTCTGGAAACTCATGGGAGTTTGTTTTATAGCTGATTTCCCAATAAGAGTGTAATAGGCAAATTATGTCCTCAGATTCTTAAATTACTTCACTTACATCCCAATACCCTCTGAATGGCTGTTGTAACACAGTCCTAATTCAGGTGAAATAATCCTGACAAAACAGGTTTCTGAAAGAAGCACTGCTAATCTTATCTACTTCTGAATGCCAGAGTTGGGACTTTAATGATCAGATAGGATATTCCTGGTTCAGGTGTCTCAACATAAACTCAGAAGGGAATTTCTAATTTGAGGCTGGATGAAGACTCACTTATTTAAGAAGCAAGCATTTATAGCAGTATGAAGGCATTTTCCTAGGCGGCTTATAAATACAAATTGCTTTGATTTTCATAAGAGCTTTTTGAGAAAAGGTACTTTTATGGTTTCTTTTTATAGATGAAGACACTGCCTGTGTTTCCCCCGAGGGTACACAGCAAAGTCAGGGTTCGGGAAGGCTGATAAGTCGTTCTAGGCTTCCTCACCTGGACTTGGAGAGTATAGGTATATTCTTGGTGGAAATTACACATTTAATCATACACAGGACATATAAGAAGGTTACACAGTAGGTGTAGAGGCCTCTACCACCTCACTAAAGAGCCTCACCAAATGCCACAGGCTTTGACCAATGCAGCTGAAGGGCTCTTCTGTCAGTGCCTCTCCTATGCACTTCAGAGGTCCTCATAAATCAGAGAACTTCTCGGCTTTCTGTTCCAGATTTGGTCTTTAAGCAGCATGTAATCAATTTCCTTGGAAAGTGTTGCTTCTTTCTGAAACAGTGCACAAAATTCTGCCTGGCTGCTTTGCTTGCCAACCTCAAGAATTCTGCCTCTAACCTGAGCACCCAATAACCACATTCTATTTCATGGCTGTGGTCACTCTGCAGTCATCAGGTTCTGCTGGGCTAAAGGGTAACAAAAGGACTTCCATCTCCCTTCGGCCAAAAGAACCATTTGCTATGCAGACTCTGAGATAGAAACAGATTTCCCATTCCATGACATGCTGACATTTCCTAGAAAAGGTAGCATAGGTAACTATTTTTGGAGAAGTGCCTCAGAAGTGGCCTTGGGGGAGAATTTCGGTTTAAACCAATAGCATGTGGGCTACGATATTACACTATCCTCGGAACACCAGCAGGTAGTTGTTACCCTCATCCTAAAACACCCCACAGGAATAATAAAGGCTTCTGAGTATAGTCATTGTGTATAATCTTTGCATGAGTACACGTACGTACACACACACACACACACACACACACACGAGAGAGGACTCTTCCCCTTTGTGGCTTCCCTGAAAAAGCATCTGACTCAATGAATCCCTTGCTCCAACAATTTGACAATTTATGGCTTTGCCTAGTTTTTAGGGTCATCCTCATAGTAGGAGAATCTATAAAACAAGCACTATGGACCCAGTGCTATCACATCCCAAATTTGACCACAAGGCTGATCCTTTCCAGTTGGTTCTGTATCTGCAGTTTGATTACTTGTCATTCGCAAATAAATTAGACTCATTTACTCTAAGAATGATTTAATTAAACACAATCCTCATTACTTAAAGCAGCAGAGTTCTGTAGATGAGTGATTCTTCAAACTTGACTAGCCATTAGAAACATCTAGGGGGCTTTTTACACTAAGACCCACGCTGCCTCCAAACCACTTACATCAGTATCGCAGGGGTTGGGATCCAGGTGTCATACATTTTGAAGTTCCCCAGGAGATTCCAGTATGTAGCTGAGCTTGGGAACTACATATTTACAAGGAGGTTTTAAAAAATATTATTTAATAAAACTTACCATAATAAGGAACACTTGGTACATTGTACCGGCTACAGACTAGGCACTGCTGTAAACATTTTATGAATATAAACTCAATTCTCACTAGGACCTTATATTATTACCTCTGTGTTAGTTGATGGAAAGAAGAGCCAGAAATTAAGTAATTTGTTCAAAGTCACCCACGTCGTTGAGTGGCAGAGTAATGATTTTTGCTCAGTTTGGTTCTTAACCATTATTTGGCCCATTTTTTGTATTTTTAAATAGAGCAGTTCTACAGCGGAGGCAGCAGGCACACATAGGCACACTCCTGAGTGCTTCTTACAGACTTTTTGCTTTTGACGGTAATGAAAACTTCCTTCATGAATGCCAGTCTTATTAGTAACTGCTTTTTTATTGTTCTAGTCCCAGAACAAACCTCCCAGTGTTTAGGTAACTGAAATTAGCCCCTATATCCCATACCAGGGACTTTAGCTTAAAATCATTTATTGAGATTGGCAAACGTGCATTGCTATGAAAATCTCATTCATATAGTCCTGCCTTTCATGCTCTTAAGCCAACAAGTGATTCTCAGCCCCCTCCTAAACACATAAATGAACTTCTTGCTCTCACTGGAGTCCCACTGTCACAGAACTTGATGAGTGTTCCCCCAGAAACGCTCTCCTATGTTGTGGGGCATTCTTAAGTCGAGCTCATTGCCTCTCCAACATTCATTATTAACCCACTTGCAGCTTTCCGATAAATCCTTCAGATTCACCCAAGGGCAGCACAGAAACAAACTGCTCATGAACCCCCAAACCCAGGGAGAACTTACCTTCCTCTGGCGTACAGCAACAGGAGGGAGAGAGGTGTCCTCCCAGCGTCAGGCCTCAAGGAGAGGGGAAAAGCTCCCGTTGCCTCCTTCGCCCTGAGACCTATTTCTACTCTGCCTTATAATGATCAGCAGAGCCTTGCTCATATGAGGCCCTTAAGGACCTGCAGCTGGAACCACTTAAGAGCAGCTACTGCCATCTAAGCCTGGCTGGGGGCCTGGAATCTTTCCTCCATGAGGAGCTTCAGAAAGTCACGCAGAAGTTGCCATATCCACAGTCATTGATCATAATGTGGCCTTAAATCTGCCTTCAAATAGGCTGTTGATTTACTTCTGGGATCACATCTTTCTTTATATTTTAGTTTTAAGAACCGTGTCTCTGTTGTTCTGTTCTAAGGTAAGCCTTCACGTTCCAGCCTCTGATGCAGGCCCCAACCTGAGATAATGGCCCTTTCTTATTCCCTTGCAGTCCTCTGGGGTCTGTAGTCCAGCTCCCAGCCTGGACTGGTCACCAGCAGGCAGCTCTTGCTGAAACTCACAGGCTGCTCTCACGGCCTCGGCCTCTTGCCAGACCCCTCCGCGTGTGTTTGCCAATCTCTCCAGATGTTTTTTGCTTTACTGCCAACTGCTGAGACTTGTCCCCGTGACTTCCTCTGCCCTAGGAGTTCTGGTGTGCTTCTGCTTGCCGATCTCTTTTAGCCTGACCCATCCCATGTGCCATTTGAGCCTGAGGTTTGGCAGGCTTCTTTCCACTGGAGATGGGGTTGTGATAAATTACTTATCTCACATGCACTTTGTTTTTACTGAGCCGTGTCACAAGATTCAGCAGTTTTTCCCACCTGCTTCAGGACAGCTGGCACAGATGGATCCTTAATTAATGGAGCCAGGTTCTTCTTAGCAAAACACTTAAAAATCACATCGAGGGCCGCCTGGTGGCTCAGTTGGTTAAGCATCCAACTCTTGATTTCGGCTCAGGTAATTATCTTGCAGGGTCACGAGATCAAGCCCCAGCGGTGAGCTCCACGCTGGGCATGGAGCCTGCTTAAAATCCTCTCTGCCCCTCCCCACGCACCCCCTGTTCTTACATTCTCTCTCTCTCTCTAAAACAAAAACCAGAAAACCCACATCCAAACAGGACACATCTGTAGCCAGGTGCCCAGTAGTTTCACAGTCCATCAGTCCTCCCCACACACTCACAGTTCCTCATCCTCTCCTGGCGTCACTGTCCAACCTCCAGCCTAGGCTCAGCCTCCCCTTATCCCGCACCTCCTTCCTCAGAGCCACTATCCGCCAGTGTCGATATCCATTCTTCAGGCTGCGGCTGCATACCAGAGTCACCTGAACCACTTTAATTAAATCAGAATCTCTGCAGACAGGGCCTGCGCAGTGGTGGTGTTACAAGCTCTGCAGATGATTCTAAAGTACCTGTAAGCCTGGACTTCGCAAAATTTAGGCTTCTGTTCTTTGAAGAACAAAAGACTCTGTCGCCTTTTGGTCATCAAACGGCTCCATCACCCAGAATTGCACTGTATCCAGTTTATCATTTTAGCCCTGATATATAACATACCACGTAGCATATCTTAGAAACAATGTATATTTGATGAATAAGTAAATAAATATTCTGAAATGTGTTCCACTTTTTCCTATGGCTGAAGCTTTTGATTCCTGTTCACTAAACCCAAGTGGCTAGAAAATTTAAACAAAGACATTCTAAATGTATTTACATCTAATTATAAAAATTTTAGATTTTGACATTCTTGATTGCTTTACTTTTTAAAATTAAATATATAAATATTATAGTATATATATTCATTGTAAGAAAAATTTGAAAATACTCGACCAAAACCAAATAACTAAAACACACTTGTACTTGTACCACCCAGAAATAACCACTGTTAAACCTTTATCCTCTCTCCATTTACTATGTGCATACATTCCTACATGTATTAGCTGAATCATACCTTGCTCAGTCCCTAATATATTGTGTTTAATCTTAGTTTTATTAAAACATAACTTATAGACAACTGAGCTAAACATTACAGAGATTAAAACACAAATGTCAAAGTTCCCTAGAAAGCCCATAAAACCTTTCTAAGATTCAGTTACTCTTGTGTTCCACTAGTGGTCAAATCCTTAAATAACTTCTGTATTTGTAAAATCTAAAAAGTTACTCTCCAGTGACTATAGATGGGAACAAAAAAGGATTTTTATGAAAATGAAAACATTTCCTGAGGGTTTTGAGCCTTAAACTCATAAAATTTCTTCAAACCTGTACTTTTTTAATTTTGACAGAAAAAAATCAAAATAACTAATGTTTGTCAACCACTTTTTTTAGGGACTAAACAATCTACATGAGTTATTTTGTTTTCTGGTTCTCTGTAGAGCGTTCAGTGGGTATTAAAATTCCCAGATCATAGTCAAGAAACCAGAGGTTTAGTTTGGTTAAGAAAATCACGTGACTTCTGCCGATCCTAAGCAACGGAGCTGAGATTCATGGATAAATACGTTATTCCCTGCCCCGTGTTCTGCTGTCACTAAACCACACCAAAACAAAACAAAACAAAACAAAACAAAACAAAAACACGTAGTGCGTTGACAAAAATGATTTCACCTAAAACCTGTGCTGATTATCTCCCTACTTTTATGATATCACGCTAGAATTTAACTGGCCCAAATTTATGGTTTAAAATCCCCATTTTGGGGGGCGCCTGGGTGGCTCAGTGGGTTGAAGCCTCTGCCTTCGGCTCAGGTCCTGATCTCAGGGTCCTGGGATCCAGCCCCGCATCTGGCTCTCTGCTCCGCAGGGAGCCTGCTTCCCCCTCTCTCTGCCTGCCTCTCTGCCTGCTTGCGATCTCTCTCTCTGTCAAATAAATAAATAAATAAAAATATTAAAAAAAAATCCCCATTTTCCATCTGGAAAAGTTGAGAATTTACCCATGTCTCTAGTCTACACCATATTTCTTTGTCTTCTGATTTCCTCAAGATTTCCAGAGTCGTTCTTCCCACACGTGTTGTCGGTTAGTCCTCCTCAGGCTGCACGCGCAAGGATCTGTTGCTGACTCCATGCACAACGGAAGGATCCACTTGAACAGTAGGACAACACAGCTGAGCCCTTCCACTTTTTATAACGAATTCATTAATTGGTGGATGCCTTGTATCCAGAGCACATGGATCTCTTTTCAAACTATGGCAGAGATGACCTCATTTATCTCAATTTAGAGCCATTTCCTGTATAGCTCCTAGTCAAAGCCTGACAAATCAATTGATATTCCGGGCTGATAGTTTATGAGACACGAGTGAGTGGTTACACATTCCCTAAGCTTTCTCTTATTGCGTCAAATCACCAGAAAGCAGCATACCTACATTCTGGCTCGCCACATAAATCACCTTACAGGACTGTGACTCGAATTATACCATTAGCTTGCACTACCTTTGCTATTATAAACAGCTAGCTATGTGCAGAATGACCACTGCTATTGAAGACACTGTGCATTATGTATGTCTATGTTTCTTATATAAAGACTAATATGGTAAATTCCTCCCAGAGTTCAGAGCCAGAAAAAGGTTGGTCTCTTCTGATATACCAATATGCTTCTTTTCTTTTTTAGGTAATGAGGACTGCAATACTCCTTTATATTTTTATTTTGGCCCTGACTCTCTAGTTGTCAGGAAGCTGCCAGCTAAATATTCTATTCACTTGCTGTAGCTTCCTGTAGTCTAGATTTGCTGGTATAATTAGCTGCTTGGCTTTTCCGGTTACCAGCCTCATGCCTCCATACCCTCCTTCTCCTTTTTCTTTTGTCTTAATAAGTTTGCAGCTTTTTGCTTGGTAGTAAACACAGTATAGGCTTAAGAGTCTGACTTTCTAGAATTTTGAGAAACAAACTAATAGTTTTTAACCGTGGGACCTTGAGCAAGTTTCATAATATTCCCCATGCCTCCTATTTTCACTTACAAAATGAGGGTAATAAAAGTACTTGCCTCATACAGTTGTGATTTTTTTTAACGATAAAGTATGGTTTGAATGATGTTATTAATATGATTTTTTCCTTTTTTAAAAATTATGGGGATGCCTGGGTAGCTCAGTTGGTTAAGTGTCTGACTCTTGGTTTCAGCTCAGGGTGTGATCTCAGAGTAGTGAGACTGAGCCCTGTGTCAGGCTCCATCCTCAGCATGGAGTCTGCTTAGGGTTCTCTCTCTCTCCCTCGCTGCTGCTCTCCTCTCTCTCTCAAAAATAAATAAATAAATAAATAAATTGTGACCGAATATAAATAACATAAAATGTAGTATTTTAACCAATTTGAAGGGCACAGTTCAGTAGTGTTAGATACATTCATGTTGTTTTGCAGCCAATCTCCAGAACTCTTTACTTCTTGTAAAACTGGAACTCTATAACCATTAAACAAGAGTAGTCCATTCCCTCCTACCACTAACTGCTGGCAACCACCATTCTACCTTCCATCTTTATGAATTTGACTACTCTAAGTACCTCAGATAAGTGGAACCATACAATATTCATCTTTTTGTAACTCGCTTATTTCACTAAGCAAAATGTCTTCCAGGTTCATTCATATTGTAGCATGCATGCACTTTCTTCTTTTTCAAGGCTGAATAATATTCCATGGCACGTATATACCACATTTTGTTTATTCTTCCATCGATGGATGAGTTGCTTCCACCTTTTGGCTATAGTTTTGTTTGTTTGTTTTTGTTGTTTAAAGATTTTATTTATTTATTTGACAGAGAGAGAGAGCACAAGCAGGGGGAGCAGCAGAGGGAGAGAGAGAAGCAGACTCCCTGCTGAGCAAGAATTCCCATGTGGGGCTAGATCCTGGGACCCTCAGATTATGACCTGAGCTGAAGGCAGACTCTTAACTGGGCCGCCCAGGGGCCCCCAATGTTTGGCTGTTGTGAAAAATGCTGCTATAAACATGGGTGTGTAAATATCTCTTTGAGTCTCTGATGTTAATTCTTTGAGGTATAAACCCAGAAGTGGAATTTTTGGATCATATGGTAATTCCATTTTTAATCTTTTGAGAAATTATCATTCTGTTTTCTATAGTGTCTGTACCATTTTACATTTGTACCAACAGTGCACAGGTTTCCAGTTTCTTTACATTCTTGCCAACACCTGTTATCTCCTATTTTTGTTTCTTTTTTTAAAAAATAGTAACCATCCTAATGAGTGTGAGGTGGTATCTCATTGTGATTTTGATTTGATTTCTCTAATGATTAGTAGTGTTGAGCATGTTTTCATGTGCTTGTTGGACATTTGTATATCTTTTTTGAAGAAATGTCCACTCAAATCTTTTACCCATTTATTAATCGAGTTGTTTTTTTTTTTTTAAAGATTTTATTTATTTATTTTAACAGAGAGAGAACACAAGCAGGCAGAGAGGCAGGCAGAGGCAGAGAGAGGAGCAGGCTCCATACCGAGCAAGGAGCCCGATGTGGGACTCGATCCCAGGACGCTGGGATCATGACCTGAGCCGAAGGCAGCTGCTTAACCAACTGAGCCACCCAGGCGTCCCTCGAGTTGTTTTTTTGTTGTTGTTGAGTTGTAGGAATTCTTTATGCATTCTGGATATGAACCACTTATCAGATATATGATTTAAAAATATTTTCTCTCATTCCATACATTGCATTTTCACTCCACTGATTGCGTCCTCTGATGCACAGTTCTTAATTTTGTTGTAGTCTTATTTATTTTTATTTTTGATACCTGTGCTTTTTGTGTCATATCCAAGAAATTATTGTCAAATCCAGCGTTCTTAAGATTTCCCCCTGTCTGGAGGACATTAGGAGAAGAAAAGGAAAAGTGAATTGGGGCAAATCAGAGAGGGAGATGAAGCATGTGAGACTGTGGACTCTGAGAAACAAACAGGGTTTTGGAGGGCCGGGGGTGGGGGATGGGTGAGCCTGGTGGTGGGTATTGAGGAGGACATGTATTGCATGGAGCACTGGGTGTGGTGCAAGAACAATGAATCTTAAAACACTGAAAAAATAAAATAAAATAAAATTTAGAATAGAGTTCTATAGTTTTAGTTCTTACATTTTTGATTCATTTTAGTTGATTTTTATATATGGGATAAGAGTCCAGTCTTTGTCATGTGACATTAAGTTTTACCAATTATTTTGTTGAAAAGACTTCCCTTTCCCCACTGAATAATGGTCTTGACATCCTTGTTGAAATCTTTTGGCACATATGTGAGAGTTACTTCTGGGCTACTACTTCTCTATTCTATCCCATTGGTCTAGATGTCTGTCTTTATGCAAGTAGCACACTGTTTTGATTAATGTATAGTTTTGTACTAAATTTTAAAATCAGGAAGTCCGAGACCTCCCACTTTGTTCTTCTTTTTCAGGATTGTTTCAGCTATATAGGGTCTCTCGAGATTCCACAAAAATTTTAGGGTGGATTTTTCTATTTCTCAAAACAAGAGAGGAATCTCTGCTTACTGCTAGAAAACTGAAAAAGTAAATTAATATTTATTCCTCTATTCAGTGACTTTTTTGGATGTCTGTGGTATAGCAGGCACTGTACTCATCATTGAGAGTGTGGTGAAGAAAAAGACCCAACCCCTGTTCTTAGGAGGCAACTCCTGATGGGCAGAGCATGGTAGCCTGCACACAGGGGCATAAAATATAGCCATATTTGGGCATATTTGGGCAGCTCATAATCCAGTTCAGAGGTCAGCAAACTACAGCCCAGGATGAACATGGTTTACTACTTGCTTTTGTATGAACCATTAACACATAATGGTTTATACATTTTCAAATGATTGAAAAATTAGCATAAGAAGAACATATTTCATGACAGTAAACTGTATGAAATTTAAATTTTAATGTCTATAAAAATAAAAAAATTAACTGGAATAAAACCATACTCATTGTTTACATATTGCCTATGGCTGCTTTCATGTTATAATGAAAGAACAGCATATTTGCCACAGAGACTATATGGCTCTCAAAGCAGAAAATATTTATAAACTGATCTTTTGCAGAAAAAGTTTGCCAACCTCTGATCTTGTTAAAGATCCTACCATCCTGACGGGGATGTGACCTTCTGCCCGATGGACCTGCTGCATTCTCTGTATGCTGATGTCCTGGTAGAAGCTGCATGACTGACTCAGACACTGTTGTTCCCAACATTGGTCTCATGGAGTCAGAGTGAAGTGTTGTCAGCTGGGGAGAGAAGGTATCATCCACCTAAGGCCTAAAAAAAAAAAGAAAGAAAAAAGAAAACGGCTCAACTCTTTAGTTCCAAATGCAACCTGAGCTGGGTGGAATTTCTTTCAGGTTCCAGACCCCACTGGTAGGCTCCTCCTGCTACATCCTGATAGCTCATTACCACACCGCCCGGGGCAGGGGCACAATGGTGTGGTGGTGGACAGCTCTAGGGCTTGTTACTACCACTCTGGAGCCTGGGGAACTGGGCTATCCAGCTCACCTCTGCCTCCTGGAGAAAGAGCTCCACCATGTCACCTCTCAGGGTCCCTCAGCCAGTCACTCCCCACTGCCCTCAGGGCCCACAAGCTGCACAGACTCCTCTCCCAGCATCTTTCCCATTGCAGCTCTCCACCACCTACAGTGGTGGCAAGCCACATTGCCATGCCTTCCAGAGACTCTGACACTGCAGCTCACCACTCCCTCCAGTGGCAATGGTGGGCCTTCCAGAGACTTGTTTACATATTGTTGAATTCTACTATTTTTTAAAGAATTTTCATGTCTCTCTTCATGAGTGATACTGGTCCATGAGTTTCTCTTTTTGCACTATCTTTGTTGGATTTTGGTATCATAAAATAACAGAAAATATATATAGCTCTCTGCATCCAGTTCCTGGCACAAAGCTCCTGAAATTCTTGTAATTTCTTAAGTGATAAGAGCACTGGGAGCATTTTTTATTCTAATATTTGGTCTTTGATTCTAGGTCCTAGAGCTTTTATTTTATTTTATTTTTGGAATTTAAATTCAATTAGCCAACATACAGAATATCATTAGTTTCAGTTGCAGAGTTCAGTAATTCATGGGTGGGTGCCCTCCTAGGGGCATGGTGGCTTCTCCTGCCCTGAAACATTCGCCCCATTTGGGATGGCACAATTTCCTGCGCGGTGGCAGGCGGAGTCCAGCAGTGGAGGTCCGGGGTCCTCATGGACCAGTATCGCTCATGAAGATAGACATGAAAATTCTTTAAAAAATAGTAGAATTCAACAATATGTAAACAATTATTACCATGACAAAATAGGGTTTCAGATATTCAAGGCTGGTTCAATACTCAGAAGTCAGCCAAAGAGATCTACATTAACAGGATGAAATAAAACCACAGCAACATATGATTGTATTAATTGGTGTAGAGAAAGTATTTGACAAAATTCAACATAACTTATGATAGTCACTCAATAAATTAAGAATGAGGGGAATATCCTCAAATTGATAAAGTACATCTATAGCTAACATCACTTTTAGTAGTGAAAGACTGAGTTTCCTCCTCCGAGACTGAGGATAAGAAAAGATGCCCATTGTCATCACTGCCATTTAACATAGTACTGGAAGCTTCAGCCATTGCAATTAGGCAAGAAGAAGAAATATAAATCACACAAATCGAAAAGGAAGAAATAAAACTGTCCTTCTACTCAAATACTATGATTATCTTAGATAATCTCAAGAAATTTACTACAAAAACAACAAATAAAATCTCCTAAAACTAATAAGTGAATTCATCAACATGATAGGTATTGAGATCTAGATACAAATAAATCACATTTCTATAGTAATGAATACATGGAACTAAAAATTAGAAATATGACACTGCACAAATACTTAAAAAAGATGTACTTAAGTGCAAATCTAACAAACATATAAGACTTATATGCTGAAAACTGAAAAATGCTGATAAGAGAAATAAAAGAAGTCCTAAATATATGGCGAGACGTACTCTATTCATAGACTGGAAGACTCAACAATGTAAAGACATTGATTTTTATCAAAATCCCAGCAAGGATTTTTTGTGGACATAAATAAATTTATTGTCAGATTTATATGAAAAGCCACAGGCCTTAGGATAGCTAAAATAATTTTGAAAAAGAAGAATATAGTGGGATAAATCACTCTACCTGATTTCAAGACTTGCATAGCTACACTATTCAAGATTGTGTAGTATTGGAGTAGATACACATATAGATCAACACATGGAACAGAAGAGAAAGCCTAAGATGAAAAATGTAAAATTATAAAATTTTTAGAAAAAGATATAGGAGAAAATTTGGGGGACATAGGAGTTGATGAAGAGTTATTAGACTTACATCAAAAGTGTAATCAATAAAAGAAAAATTGATAAATATGATTGATTAAAAATTAAAAACTTTGATTTGTGAGAACGCCTATTAAAAGGATAAATAACAAGAAACAGACTAGAAGAAAATATTTGCAAACCACTTATTTGACACAAGTTTAGTGTCTAGAATATAAGAAAAACCCTCAAAACTAATAGCAAATAAACCAAAGAGTTCAATCAGAAAATGGGCAAAATACATGAAACGACATTTCACTGAAGAAAATACTAGGATAACAAAGAAGCACACAAGAAGATGTCCATCATTAACTATCAGGGAAATGAAAATTAAGGCTGAAGGAAATATCACTTCACACTTATTAGAAGAGCTAAAAAAATAACGACAATGTCAAATGCTGGTAAGGTTGTGGAGAAACTGAATCTCTTCTATGTTGCTGCAGAAAATGTAAAATGGTACAGCCACACTGGAAGGTAATTTGGCAGTGTCTTCAAAATCAAAATATATAAACCATAGACTCAACAATCAAACTTGTTGGCGCTTCCCAGAGAAAGAAATGTTTGTTCACACAAAAACCTGTACATGATTCTTCATAGCAGCTTTATTTACAATAGCCCCAAACTGGAAACAACCAAAATACCTACTAAACATGAATGGTTAAACAAAGGGTGATATATCCTCAGCAATAGAAAGGAACATACACGTAACAAATTGGGTGGATTGGAATAGCAATAGCATTATGTTTGAGTGGAAAAAAACACCAAAAGGTATTATAATGTGTGATTCTGTTTATATAACCTTTTGTCGAAAGTATAGAGATGGAGAACAGATTAGTAATTGCCAGGACTTCAGGCCTGGGGTGGGAGGTGGGACTTGGTATGAATACAGACCTAGCAGGAGGGAGATCATTGTGGTGATAGAATAGTTTTCTCTTCTGGTTTTGGTGATGGTTACAGGAATCTACACTTGGGATAAAATGACACAGACTTTACACAAAAGTACTTTGTACTGTACCTATGTCAAATTCCTGGTTTTGTGTTGGACCATAAGTAAGATGTAATCAATGGTAGAAAGGGAGAAACAAGATGAGGGATACATGGGACCTCTCTGTACTATCCTTGCAATTTCCTGTGTGCTGTAATTATTGTTGAAAATGCAGAAAAAAAAATAAACATAATCCTATTTCGCCTTGGATAGCTGTGGCCCACATTACTTTGTCAGAGGAGAAGCCATGAGACCGTAGAAACCCCAATACTGCGTTTTAAATAAAGCATGACCTGGGGCAGAAGAAAGTCGCCCTGTAGCAGAATGTGGGGAGCCAAAGAGGTGATTCCCAGGCCCCGAGGATGTGCGAGGCGGCGTCCGCGCCCCAGAAGCTGGGAGGGGAGTGGCGCGCCCCAGAGTTCCAGCCCCTCCCCCCGCGGCTCTGGGAGCGGGTGCGGTGAGTGCACCAGAAGGCTGGGGAGCCAGAAGCGCTGGAACTCTTGAGCGGCGCTCCAGCATTGCCAAGCGCTCCAGCCCCTCACCTTGGAGAAGAGCAAGAGAACTTTGAACTGCGGACATTTTTGGTAACGGGTTTGTGTCCCAAGCTTTGGCTTCCCGCCTCTTGATTGTGGGTTTGATCCCGCGCTCTCTCCTCCCGAACCTCCTGGGGTGCAGCCGGGAGTCCTTTATCGGGTCAGAGTCTGGAACAGAGGCTGTCCTGGCCTCCAAGGGTGGGAAGAAGCCGCCGGCCGGTCTCCTAGCAGCTCCCACCCCGCCGCGCCTCGGGGCGCGCGGGGGGCGGTGGCTGGCCGGGCTGTAGCGGACGGTGCCAGGCGCTCTGGGAGCACGCGGCATGCAATCTCTCAACATCACACGGGAGCAGTTCTCCCGGCTGCTACGCGACCACAACTTGACCCGCGAGCAGTTCATCGCGCAGTACGGGCTGCGGCCCCTGGTCTACACCCCGGAGCTGCCGGGGCCCGCCAAGCTGGCTTTAGTGCTCACCGGCGTGCTCATCTTTGCTCTAGCACTGTTTGGCAACGCGCTGGTGGTCTACGTAGTGATCCGCAGCAAAGCCATGCGCACGGTCACCAACATCTTTATCTGCTCCTTGGCTCTCAGCGATCTGCTCATCACCTTCTTCTGCATCCCGGTCACCATGCTCCAGAATATCTCTGACACCTGGCTGGGGGGTGAGTCCGCGTCCACACCTTCTTCCCTAATCCCCCAGCTTTCCAAGGGACTCTCCCCGCCCCTCTGTTCCTTACATTTCTCTACCAAATGAATCCAGACCTCTTTCTTAGAACTTCCTCACCTGCGCTCACTTAGAAGTTTTTTTGCTACTTGATTGGGTGCAACGCTTCTTCTCCTTGTTGCTTAAGGACACATTTAGGTTTCTTTGCATTTCCCGAAGGACCACAGGGGAAGGGAGGGAAAACTGAATGGGAAGAAATCAGAGCGGGAGACAAACCAGGAGACACTCAACTCAGGGAACCCAACTGAAGGTTACAGAAGGGAGGGGGGGTAGGAGGATAGGGTAAGGGTATGAAGGAGGGCAGGTGTGGTGATGAGCACTGGATTGTTAAACGCAACTAATGAGTCGTTGAACACTACATCAAAAACTAATGATGTACTGTATGCTGGCTAATTGAACATAATAATAAAAAAAAGAAACAGGAAAATCCTAGGAAAAGTACAAGGCAGTGAGATGGGGAGTCGCATTGCTCACCAGTTACTTTAGCTCCTTTTCTCATAATAACCAGGATTTTTTCTATTTTTTTGGGTAAGATAAAAATATTTCAAATAATAAAAATACCTTATCTACTCATCCTCCCAAAGTACAGGCTCACTCCACAGTTGTCTCTGTGGCTTCCAAACGGGTGTTTGTAGGTATTTGTAGATCCAATTTATATAGGGACTTAAAACTAATTATATATATATATATATATATCATATATTTGTTATATATAATTATTACATAATTATAAATAATGTATATATTTATTTATTTATATCCCCTGCAAATGGATTATATATATATATTATATATATGTACACACACACACACATATATATTTGCAGTGGAAAAAAATCTTGGATTAGTCATTTTTTTTCAGGTTGGATTAACAGGGTCAAGCAGGGAGAAGTAACACAGAAAACATATCCCCCTCCTAACTGTTAAAGAAGGAGACATTGACTCCTTCTCCTTCCTTAAAAGGGGAGTGGAAATGGCAGAGAAGCCATTCAGAGTTACTGAGCTGGGAGCCCAATGTAGAGGTTGAGAAAAGATAGACACTGCACTTCCCCCAGGTGATCCAGTCTTTCCAGACACACAGCTGCAGAGCATGTTCTAGTCCATAAACAGTAATGCCTTCTGTTGTCACCAGAGTTCAATGGTGTGTCTTGGAGATGAAGCACTGGTTGTACCCCCATTGTCATGGGTGGGTGCATTCTTGAAACCACACCAAATGCTTCGAATGTGGTTGCAAATACAGAGAACGTGGGAGGAATGGATCATTATGCCTTCAAGCCCTGCCATTTCCATTCCTTTGCTACTTCCTTTTAATTTCACTGAGCGTTTCTTTTATCCTACCATTAACAATTTGAGATCTTCAATTTCTTTCCCTGCCATACCTTTTTTTCTATTAATTTACATTGGGTTTATCTTTAGCGCATCAAAAGGTTAAAATCTTTGATTCCCATCTCATCTACAATGTAAATATTTCCAAAAATGCACATTGGAAAACATAGCATCAACATGAAACTGACATATAATGCTGCAAGTTGCAAACTGACTTATGACTTACAGCCTTTCTTATGCACTCTAATGCAATCATTGTACTCGGGCATCTTAAAGTTGTCCTGTGCAACTAACCCCATAAAATTAATGGGGAAAATTTGATCATCACATAAACTTAGTTTTTTGAGAAAAGAGCATAAGAGGTTTCATTTCTACATGTTTGTGAAGGCAGATTTATGAACCAAATGTGTATTTCTGGATGATTACAGCTCAGTTTGTTAAGGTGAACATAATTTTAAAAAGTGGGATGTTATACTGGGAATCCAAAGACCAGGGTTCCTATTTTGGCTCTAATACATGTTAATTTAACACATCTGGGCCTCAGTTTTTTGGTAAAATATTAGGATTCTAGAAGCTTGGAAGTGAAATGAGGCAGATGTTTCGGCCTCAGGCAAATTGGGAAATCATGCTTGGGGAAGACTATAGTAGATCTTGCTTCCCAAGGACTTTGGTGGGTGGTGCAAAAGTTTTTCTTAAACTTTCTATTTTCCTTGCTTCCTAGTTCATGGAGCACATTTCACTTTAGCTTCTAAATGCTGAAAAAGGGTAATGCATTCTGTATTTCACACGTTAGAGTGAGGATAAAGTGTATTAGTAAAAGTGCTTTGAAAAAATTGATCATACCATGAAAGTGTAAGGTATAAATTCTATTAAAAAGTGTATAATTTTAGGTGGCTTATGTTTATGTGGCATTAGATTTATAGAATAAATATTCTTATAAATCAAGTAAATAATACCAAAATTGTAGATGGGGGGAGAGGAAAGAGTTTGCAGAGTTTCTGGAGATAATGATGCAAACAGAATTAACTTGTCCTTTATGGGATAGGATAATAATTTAAAAACTCCCTTGGTAAATTAACAAAAGAGCTTTCAAGGGAAAGTAATCTAATAGTTCAACAGTAATTCACAATTTATTATTTCATAAAGCTATTGAGGATCTTCTTTAAGGCAAAGCATTCTACCTTGGTAATACAAAAAAAAAGGGGGGGGGATAAAGCTCATCTAATCCCTTTTTGGACCTCTGAAAATAGGAAATATGCCCAAATGAACAAATATAGGATTTAATAGAAGAGGATCCCCTCTGCTGTGGGAGCACAAAAGTCAGGAAGTTTTCTCCAAAGAGGGAACTTTTGAGTTACATATTCAAGAATGATTCAGATTGTTTCCAGCAGAGAAAGAAGGATGAAGTGTGTCCTAGGAACAAGGGTCAATCCAAAGGTTGGAGGAAAGAATGAAAGTGATAAATTCCAAGAACACTGTATAAGCCATTTCAAGTATATAGTTTATACGTGAGGAATGGTGGGAAATAGGACAGAAGGGTAGGATAGTGCAACTGGGAAGGAAAAAGTATCAGTTATGCTAAACCTAAAATATGAATACCCCTCAAATATAAACGAAGCAGTGGAGACCACTAGGAGGCAACAGTGGCAGGACAAAGTCTCAGAACCTCCCCTAAAGGGAGCAGGACCCCTGAGGCAGGACTGTGTGCCCTGAATTGTCAGATTTTTTTTTTTTTTTTTGGCTTCAGAGAAGCTGGAGAAATGGAATTTTGGAATTTTATGATCTTGACATTTAGTTCAAATTAAAAAAAAAAAAAAGTAAAATGCAACTGGGTAAAAGAAAACCTCTCTGTGGGTTTGGCCACAAATAATTCATAGACCTCCAGTTTGTGACTTTTCTTCAACATCTCCTTCTCAAACATTTCTGAGGAAGGTAGGGCTACAAATGACTGTTTTCTTCTTTTTTACTCCACTTATCTCCCTTGCTAGGGACCAACGTTACCAGCTGAGTCAAAGCCTGCATTTGGACAAGGTCTCCGGGTGATTCATAAGCAAATGAAAATTTGAGAAGCACCACTTATAAGTAATGATTCTCAGACCTGGATGCACAGAGAAGCTCCTGAGGGGCTTTAAAAATGTTCTGGGCCACACCAGCCCCAGTCCAGACTAGTCACATCTGACCCTGGAACCAGCTTGCACTGACTTCCAGAGACCATTGTGCACATCTCTACCCTATTCCCCATTCAGAGACATCTTGTTATTGGCTCGAAATCCATCATGACAGGAATATTTACACTGTGGATGTCAGCAGCAAAAACCATCTTTTAAAAAACCAAACCAGGGGATGCCTGGGTGGCTCAGTTGGTTAAGTAGCTGCCTTCGGCTCATGTCATGATCCCAGAGTCCTGGGATCGAGTCCCACATTGGTCTCCTTGCTCAGCAGGGAGCCTGCTTCTCCCTCTGCCTCTGTCTGCCACTCTGTCTGCTTGTGCTCTCTCTCTGACAAATAAATAAATAAAATCTTAAAAAAAAAAACATGCATTTGTTTTCCAGCACACCACTGAGCAAAGATTTAAGAGTTTCCTTTGGTACAGTGATGGCACCATAAATGACAGGTGCAACGAAGTGTATCCATAAACATTTAGTTTATGTGAGTTACACTCAACTTAGAAGGAGATCCAAATTCAGCACCTAAGTGTTGGTCAGCATTGAGGCAAGTGTATGTGCGATTCTTGTATGTATCTGGCATTAGCATCCTAATGCCGACACTCCGTGGTCCACCAGTTGGCGACTCCCACACTGCCCCCCAGAGCATCCGACATAGAGCTGGCATGAGTGGGGTTTCTCTTCTCACAAGAAGAGTAAAGCATTTGCTTATTTTTTTTTGAAGTCACTGATATGAGGAGGGGGTTGTATTGTTATAGCAATTAGGAGTCAGACCTTGGAAGTTCTGTGTGTGTTCTGCCCACCAATCTATCTGGAAAACTCTAGCAGTCAACTTGCCCATTGTACTCTTGGGGCCACGGAATTTTCCTCTCCTTATCTGCAGTCTGTTATTCCTCATTTTGTCTCTTTTTTTCCCTCCTCCTTTAATTTCTTCCTTTGAAATATCTACATGTTCCTCCAAATTCACTGTCTGAATATGTTCTGTTTTTTTCGGCTGAATTCCACACAATAGATTTTGCTTCTCAACAATGCTGCAGAACACTTTTCTCTCTTTCTTTATATTCTGCCCTTTGATGGTTCTCGTAATTCCTCTCAGTTTTTGAGAGTGTCTCCACTGAAGCTTAGCATGCAATCTCTTCTTTCATCATCCATTTCTGCATGGAGACTCTCACCAGGACTCTCCTTTCTTTGCTAATTCTAAAATCAGTATCTAATTATCTTACGCCGTAATCCCACTGATCTGAGTCTGGACATTTACACACAGATATCTTATTAGCATCCAACATTCCCTTACCTAATCTCTCTGCCCAGGGTCTAAACTATTATCATTAATACTCTGAGTCATTTTTATATTCAGCATTTTCTGGGTATCTGCTGTGTGCACTGGGATATTAAAGGTGTAGAGAAAGCTGTGTCCTTATGGAATTGCCAGGTTTCAGTTAGAGCAACACAGATTGCACTGTGGAGCAAGCACGGGGGAAGTGTTGGGGGAACTGAGGGCATGGATCAGAATGGGAATGTTTAGAGCCTGGATTGGGTCCAGGGGCAAGGGATGGTCTAGGAGAATGGGACTCATGGTGACTGAGGTAAACGTGCATTTATAAAACATGGGAGGCTCAATTCTGAAGAATTCCCAGAAGGTGGTAGAAAATCATTTCTCATTCTAGCCTCTTTATGACTCTCAGCATTAATGAATTGAGATGGGGAAGGCCTTGATGGCCTTGCCAGAGCCACAGGACTCTCTGCCTGCTTTTATCCTATTGTGGGTATGGTCACAGCCAAGGGAAGGGATGATCTCCCCGGGTACACCCAGAGTTCTCTGCATCTCCCTGCGATCCCTCTGTGGGCACCGAAAAGAATTTTCTAAAGATGACTGGTAAATTGACTAAAAGCAATTACAGAAAAGGAGTTCCCAAAATAGCCTAAGTAATGGCAGCCTCACTGAGAGAAGTGCACTTTTATGTCTACTTACTTACTACACCTGAAGACTGCTTGCTTGGGTAAGAAAATGTAAAAACTTATTTTCTCAGCAGCTGATAGGAAAATTCTGCTTAGAGCGGTGGTCAGGCTTGCCAACACAAAATCACTCAGAGAGTTTTTCAAATGATGCCTCGTCCCTACCCTGGGAGATTCTGATGTAATTGGTCTGAGGACCCAGGTATTGGATTTTCTAAAGTTCCCCAATAACATAATTTGTAGCCAAGGTTGAGAACCACTGATGTAGGGCAAATGCTGACAATGCCAAGACGTGGGCTGTTGTGAAGATGAAAGAAATAAAGGACATAAGGTGCTTCCGTAGCACTGTGCCTGCCACATACACCAGTGCAAGGTTGCTCTATAGTGAAGGGAAAAAATCGCCATCGGAGTTACAGCGCTTGGAAGATGCACTCTAAATCGTATAAAATGAAGCTCGACATGGAACTGTGAGGTAATAATTCCCCATTATACTCAGTCAATCACATCTTCACAAAAGCCCTGAAGTTTTTTGGAGTCTTTCGAGGTGGATTTAGAAAGAAGTCATGAATGATTAAAATGTTGGGATACCTGACATATGACAAGAGACCGAAAGAATGATTCTCTCATCTGGAGAATAAAATTCTGGTTTTAAATGAGCACATCCCCACAGCAAGGTTTTCAGTCCGTGTTACTAGAGCCTTGGTGGTTGGTTTGGGCGGGTGTGGAGCAGCTCCCTTCTCTCTTTTTAATAAGTAGGATTTTCCATTAGATTTCATATTTGTAAAAAAGGATTTTACTGGAAGGAAGACTGGAGGGAAGGAGGATAGGAAAGAAAAAAACACTCACTGCACACCACACAAAAAATTTAGGTGGGGGCCACCTGAGTCGCTTACTTGGTTGAGTGGCCAACTCTTGATTTTGGCTCAAGTCATGATCTCAGGGTCAAGAAATCGAGTCCCGCTGAGCACGGAGTCTGCTTGAGATTCTCTCTCCCTCTGCCCCTCCCTCGGCTCTCATGTTCTCTCTCTCTAAATAAATAAAATCTTAAAAAAAAATTAGGTGAGTTTTTAGAGATTTCAACCTGATAAATTGTGAAACGGGTTATTAAAGGAAGTCATTGGGGTGCCTGGGTGGCTCAGTCGAAGGGTCTGCCTTTGGCACTGGTCATGAACCTGGGTTCAAACCACCACCCCTCCACCACCATCGTCCTCATCTGGCTCCCTGCTCAGCGGGGAGCCTGCTTCTTCCTCTCCCTCTGCTCCTCCCTGCCCCCCATCCCCAACCTGTGCACTCTCTCTGTCTCTCTCTCTCTTTCAAATAAATAAATTTTAAAGAATTTAGAAAAGGAAGTTGTTGAATTATGTGGTGAAAAGATCTTAATTTGGGGGGCCAGCTCAGAGCAGAGGGATTAGACTAGAACCTCTTCAGGTCTATTTTATTATTTGATTAGTGGTTGGAAAACGTCACTTATAATAATAATTTTCCCTTTTCTATAACATTTTAGAAACTGCAGAGTTCCTCGGGGAAACTAAATATGGTGAAACTGATGCAAAATCAACAGTATCATGGGACTTTATTTATTAATTTATTTTGGCAGCTATGAATAAAGCTTCTAATATCATCTGTGAGCAGTGTTTTATGTAGACAAGTTTTCAACTCATTTGGTAACTACCAAGGAGTGTGATGGATGGATCTTATGGTAAAGTTATGTTTACTTTTGTAAGAAATGGCCAAACTTTCTTTGAAAGCAGTTGTACCATTTTTCATTCTACAAACCATGAATGAGAATTCCTGTTGCTCCATATCCTCTCTACCATTTGGTGCTGTCAGCATTTTGGATTTTGGCTATTTTAATAAGTGTGTTGTGTTGTTTTAATTTACAATCTCTAATGATATATGTGGAGCATCTTTTTTTTTTCTTTTCTTTTTTTCCCCAAATACTTTTATTTTTTTCAGTGTTACAAGATTCATTCATGTACCACACCCCGTTATGGGACTTTAAAAAAAAAAATTTATCAGGAATGATGAAAGCTGCTAACAAAGAATAGACTCACTGAAGTAATTGAATCAATTATGTGCACACTTTAAGAAGAAAAGATGCCAGGGTCAAGAAATTCACTAAGTTTTCTCAGGAGGCTGGAAGGTGATAGTATCAGTATTGGGATTTGTATGAGTCTCTCTACCTAGGACAACAACATTTTACAGTTTAAATAAGGACACAAAAGATTTGGCAATGAGAATATTTGAAAAATTTCATTGTGTACTTAGAAAGCATAAAAAAAATTCCCTTTTTCATTTGCATTTCTAAAACATAGCTTAGCATGTTCTTTGACCAGTGATTGGTTTATTAGGATTCTTGTTTGCAAACAGAGAAGCCCATCTGAAACTAATGTAAGAAAAGGTGAGGGGGGATATTCTGTCTCATGGAACTGAAAAGCTCAGGATTAGGTCTAGCTTCAAGCATAGCTGGATCTAGGTCTTCCAACAGTGACTCCAGGGCTCTGCCATTCTCCCTGCCTGTGCCCAGCCACACTTTCTTCTGTAGTGCAGTTTCATTCTGGGATTATTTTTGTCAGGTATTACAAAAGATGGTCCTGGAACTATTGGTTCATGTTTCTTTAAAACTCCCTATTTCCTGGGTGCCTGGTGGCTCAGTTGGTTAAGCATTCTACTCTTGGTTTCAACTTAGCTCATGAACTCAAAGTTCTGGGATTGAGCCTCATGTCCAGCTCCACACTCAGCATGGAATTTGTTTGAGATTTTCTCTCCTCCCTCTGCCCTTTCCCCTTCTCTGTCTCTCTCTCTAAAATGAATAAATAAGTCTTTCTGGAAAAAGAACTCCCAGTTTCAACTCGAATGTGTATTCACAGATAATTTTGTTGTTTCATTTTCTATATTAAAATTAAGTATTGGGCACCTGGGTGGCTCAGTTGGTTGGGCGACTGCCTTCGGCTCAGGTCATGATTCCGGAGTCCCAGGATCGAGTCCCGCATCGGGCTCCCAGCTCCACGGGGAGTCTGCTTCTCCCTCTGACCTTCTCCCCTCCTCTCATGCTCTTTCTCCCTCACTCTCTCTCAAATAAATAAATAAAATCTTTAAAAAAATAAAATAAAATTAAGGATTGATTTCTAATGATTAATTCTGAAGTACTCAAGTGTTTACTGTTTTTATCTATCTAGGCAAGACTAAATTTGTTCTTCTTGTGGCTGTGCTCTGAGAATATGCATCATCTATAGTACCAGAAAGATTGTAAATTAAGAACTAGTGGAATTCTCCTTAAAATATGAAATGTTCTCATAACCTGGGGAAAATAAAAGAGATAGTTTGGTGCAGTGAAAATGAATATGCACTCTAGAATGGACAATATTGGGTTCTAATACTGTTGCACCATTTATGATTCATAGGTTACTGAATTAGCTATTAACTACATTTCCTTGCATTCTGTCTGCCCCTATTAGGAGACCAAGCAGAGAAGTTATAAAATTATATATGATGTTGCCCCCCAGTGGTCAATGCAGCAGCAGAAACTACAACAAAGATGCAAGATTTACATCATGCTGTAGTTTATCAAAAATAACTAATGCATATCCAGTTCTTATGATTTCCCATTGTATTTCAGTAAGAAGTATGCAATATTTACACATTTCCACCTCTAAAATCTTTCATCTATAAAACTTGAAGCATGCATGCTTTTAATGCATGTTTAAAAATATTATTAAAAAAACTCTTTGTAAAATTGAGAGGCATTTAATACCTGCAGTGTTCTTTGCAGGCTGGCAAACACTGTGTTTCATGTTGGGACAAATATTTTATTTCTCTTTTTATGGTTTCCCATCTACAAATGTGGGAAAAGCTATGCCTACCTTATAAGGCTGCTGGAAGAAGGAATGACACTGTGTGTAAAGGGTCTGGCACTTAGTGGGTAGCTAATGGAAGGAAGCGGATTGTTGTTTATAGCTGCAAAGTATTACTATTTAAAATGGTAGGCATGTTTGTATGTACAGGATGACAGAGTCAAAAAAACTGTAATTGCAATATTAATTTCTCAAAGACATATGTATGCATTTACATAAAACCACTATAAGTAACCCTTCCACGTATAACTTATTTTTGTTAATAAAGTCTTGAATAATTATCATGACAATATTTACTCCTATCCTCAAACAAAGAAAATTCAAACTAATTGTTTGTACTCAGAAAAGAGAAAAAAGGATTTGCTTTCATTTATTTTAGAAGCAATTATACATCCTGAAAAGGGGCTGAAGTGGTCAAAGGCTTGTTGCGGTTGATATAGATTCCGTAGTTGCTTGCCCAGGCTCGGGAGTCTCCCCAGGACACTGCAGACTGAGAGGCACAAGGTTGCCACACTAGTATTTTTTTTTTTTTTTAAGATTTTATTTATTTATTTGAGATAGAGACAGTGAGAGAGAGCATGAGAGGGGAGAAGGTCAGAGGGAAAAACAGACTCTCCGTAGAGCTGGGAGCCGGATGTGGGACTCGATCCCAGGACTCCAGGATCATGACCTGAGCCGAAGGCAGTTGCTTAACCAACTGAGCCACCCAGGTGCCTGCCACACTAGTATTAATACAGAGCTGTCCCACGGACCCTGCCCAGGTCTTGTAATGCAGCTCCTTTGGCCACACTCCCCATCCCATGTTCATGGAACCTCCCTTGATTGTGAACCTCGGCCGCCAGTTACTGTGTGAACATTCTTGCTGTCTGGTTCATGGCCTGAAAAAGGCTCATGACAGCCCCTCTGTGTGGCCACCAGAGTCAGGGTGCAACAGTTCCATGACTTCTGTCCTTTGACAGCTCTAGAGTGCTGGCACAGATTGTTGGGATCTGGCCAATTCTGCCTGCCAGAGCCTCACTCTGCACTGCAGAGAAATGGAAATAATAATATCAAAATGAACACCAAACTCCTAGGGCTCACTATGTGAGAAGTATATCACCATCTCCATTTTACAGAGGAGAAAATGGAGGCACAAAAAGGTGGGGTTGGTATACCAGTTATCTCTTTTGCATACTCAAACCCTTGTGGATTAAAGAAGCCGCTGTTTTGTTTTTTGTTTTTGTTTTTGCTTATGATTCAGTGACTCAGCCATGTGGCTTGTCTCCTCTGGGCAGTTCTTTTGCTAGTCTCACCTGAGGGCACGCATGAGATGATGTTCATCTGGTGGCCCGATAGAGACTCACCATTTTAGATGACCTCAGAAGGGCAGGCTATCTCTGTCCCCTTCTTCAGCAGGATAGTCCACAATTGTGGTCCCCTTCTTCAGCAGGATAGTCCACAATTCTTTATGTGGAAGCACAGCGTTCCAAGAGAGTGAGAGCAGAAGCTTCAAAACCTCTCGAGGTCCAGGATTGGAAGTTGCACCGATGTCCCTTCTGTGATTAAAGCAAATCACGTCATCAGTGGGGAAGGGAGGTCCTTCCACTTGGTGAGAGACCTGGCAAAGTCACAGTGATGGGGGCGGGAGAGGGAGGAGATTGCAAATAGTAACAGAGGAAATTGAAGCCTTTTTTTTTTTTTTTGGTTTAATCTATCACATTTAGGACATTGCTCATGCTCATATAAATAGGAAGTACTGCTGCCAGGACTTGAGGGCAAGAGCTGTGCTTCTGTGTCGGGCTTTTCACCACAGCAGCTCTGCGGGAATGGGGCATGGTTGCTCTTTCTGCAACGCGTTGTCTCATCCCCCGCTTCTGCCCCATTTGTGCACAGTGCTGCCTACACACTTAGAGCTCAGGTACTCTATTTCTGGGACCTGGAGGACAAAGTTCTGAAATGAAAAGTTGTCCGGTCTTTTCCCCAAAAGCCTTCCTAAGAATGGACGCCTGCCCATTGGCTCTCTGGCTCTGGCCACCTGTCTACTGATGCTTGCAACCTTAACACACATCTATTCACAGAAGTCCATATTGACTCAGGTTTAGAAGTCCTGTCAAGCTAGTCTACAGACTGAGCAACATGCTTGCTTTTAAAAACTTTTCCTTTACTGCATTATCTATAAACACTAAAGGATTTATTTTTATGAGGAGGAATTTTATTGGGTCAAAATCTAATCTAAGTATCGATATAAACCTGATCCAAGCAGTGATTTCCTCAGTGGATCTGAAGAAAGGACAGTGAAAATGTATTTTAAAAGAACAGTTTTACTTTTTTAAAAAAGAAAAGGCAGGGGGATGAAACTTTGGAAATTGGCAGTGATCTAATGCTTAAAACAAATTATATGAAGATGTAATGAAATAAAACTTCACTTTGGGCAAGGTGTAGGTCCTGTTAAAATTTTATATTACCTATAAATAGATCATTGGGTATAAAATACAGATCTCCACACTGTGCTTGCAAGATGCAAAAACAGCTGGTTAATTCAGTGAGCACACTTTTCAAATTAGACTTCCAGTATTGAGGAAATAATACATGTGAATTTTATTATTTTTGAAGATACAATCTGTCTATTTTTGTCTCCTTCACTAGAATATAAGCTCCATAAGGTCAAAGACTTGATCTCTCTTGCATATCCAGCACTAACTTGCCTAGCTATTACCAGGTTATATAGTAGGTTCTCAATAAATATTTTTGAATGTATTAGTTTATCACCTAATTTGTTTTTGTACTAATATTTGAGGCTTTTAAGAAACCAGTTGTATTTATCTTTGTGACATACAGAAGAATGAGATTGTATTAATCTTCATGTCTTCACTTTTTTTGGTTTCAAGGAACAAAGATTCAATTTACCTCAAATAATTGGAGTTATGGCAAGCTTGTTTTGTAGCCGTGAAGAACAGGGGGAACTCTTGAATTTAAGGACAGTAACAGGTAGGTCTCATGGAAATTGAAGGGGGAGCTAAAGCAGCAGCTGTGTGGAGCTCAGCATGAAGAATTCATGAATCTCCAGGGCTCAGCCATAAATATGACTTTGCTCCACTCCACCCGTGGACGAAGTCTTGCTTATTAAATCTGATTGCTCTTTACTACCATAGTGTTCAAACTTTCAGTTTATTCAATCTTTTTCCTATCATGTATCTTCCAGCTTCTGCTTTATACTCTTGGAAAGCTGAATAAATGCTAGTGCTCCAAGTGTCAAATTCAAAGAGCCGTAGTTCAGTGACCAACACTAGTGTAAAATAATTTTGATCTTTACTTATATGTCTCAAAGAAATTTTAAAAGATTTTAATTCATTACTCACAAGACTATTTCTTTTTTTTTTTAATTTTTTTTAAAAGATTTTATTTATTCATTTAACAGAGAGAGAACACAAGCAGGCAGAGAGGCAGGCAGAGGCAGAGAGAGGAGCAGGCTCCCTGCGGAGCAAGGAGCCCAATGTGGGACTTGATCCCAAGACGCTGGGATCATGACCTGAGCCAAAGGCAGTTGCTCAACCAACTGAGCCACCCAGGCGTCCCCACAAGACTATTTCTTAAAACCCTTTTCTTTCATTTCATTCTGGTCTTTGCTAGACCATTTTGTAGTGTTCCACAGAACTTTTTTCACCTTGCAAAGATCACATGTCTTTTCAGGCCACCCCAGACAATAGACACAATGTTGCCACACTAGTATTAATACAAAGCCCTCACTGACTCACACCCTCATCTTGTAATGCTGGACCTCAAGGTCTCTGAACTTCCCCATCCCACCCCCAGGAAACCTCTCTTGACTATGAACTTATACTCCAGTTCCTTGTGGACATTCTTACTGCCTCCTTCTTTCCCTCCATCCTCATCAGCCTATCTCCTTCACTGCTCTCCCTATTTCTAATCCTTCTCTCCCCTTCTCTCTTTGTCTCTCTCCCTCCAACTCCCACTTTCTCTCTCTCTCTGTTTAAATCTCAGTCTTATATATGCAAATATCCTATCCTGATACCTGACCCAAATTATTCCACACAGTCTGGTTAATAAAATGACCCATAGAGGGAACTATCCAGCAGGCAGGTCTTAGTTAAGGAGAGAGGAGAAGGGTGGAAGAGAGAAGCTAGGAAAACGTATACACTAATTTTATCCCTGTTTTATTTGTTTGTCTTTAGGTTTTCTACTTTCTCATAACCCTTGTGGTCCCCACTCTTACTCATGGCTTTGTTCTGAAGAAAAGATTCACAGCAGCTGTACTCTCAGTTTTGAAGAGGAAAAAAACACTTTCTTGATATTATAAAAATCTAATAGAAAGAAGAAAAGGGCAATCTATGCATAGATGAGGGCAATAGTAAGCAGTAAGGAGAATAAGACAGAGTTACATCAAATAGGGTACTTACAACATCCTACCTCATTGGCTGGGAAAGCCCCGTGGAGACAGCCAGGCTGGAGTCCGGATTGAGAGGCCTGGGCGGAGCGTCCTCCCCTCAGGTGAGACTTCCAACCAACTATCTCCACAAGGAAGTTTGAAGGTGAACATTTGTTTGCCTGCTTGCTGTTTGGAGCAGCTGCATTTCTGTGTTGTCTTTACATCTTCAAGGAGCCTGGGCTAGGTGTGCAGATCCCATTCTGGGGGGGGACAGGACAGCTTGGAGTGTTAGGCAAGATTTCCAGCTCTTGGCATCCAGACCAGGAGGGGCAATTCTGACCTGGAAGCCAGCTAATGTCAACTAAACAGGCTCCCACGGTCACTCATGCAGCGTAAGGCTCACAAACAGCATTCCTTAACCTGCCTACGTGTTTGCAAGTCACAGTGGTCAGTTATGCAGGACAAATCACAGAAATCTTCATCCCTACAATACAGGCTTTTCTGTATGTACATTGGTTTCATCTCACAATGCATCCTTATACTATTTCCTACGTCGTAGCCCATAGACGAGGAATTCGACTGACTTAGACTTTGGGTCCAATATGGTTCAATCGATAAAGGGCTAGGAGAAACAGGTGACTTCATGTGACCCATATAGGACTTGGCTTTCCACAGAGCTGGAGAGAAAGGTCACTGCCTTAGCCTTGCAGGATTGGCTTGAGGTAAGGAGTAGTTTGGGTTCCTTCATTAGGAAATCCCTAGAGGCTGCAAAATGCACTAGGCTTGCATAGATTGCAGAGAGGTTATGGACTAATTTATTTCTTTGAAATTATCTGTGAAATTTCAAATTTTTGGAAGAACAGTTCTCTAATATATTTGCAATGTTATTTCAGTAACAATGATGAGAATTTTAAGTCAGCTGAGTATGAACCTTGGTTATTATCTAAATTGGTTTGCTTCATAGCCTTGTCAGACTTCATTTTCAATAGTCTTTCTTGTAGTAAGCATGTCAAAGAAAGGTTTTTTTCTGTATTTAAAGTAACTCTGTACACCTGCACCTTTTTGTCTCTTCCTGGAGAAAGGTATATAGCAAAAGGGGAAAAGAAAAGAAAAGAAAAGAAAAGAAAAGAAAAGAAAAGAAAAGAAAAGAAAAGAAAAGAAAAGAAAAGAAAAGAAAAGAGAAAAGAAAAAACTTTTAAGAAGGGAGAGAACTGGGGGAAAACACCCACACTTTTCTAATATTGTCAGAAAATCTTGACTTACAGATGTTACTGACAGATGAGAAACTGACTATATGAGAATGGAATTTGATTTTTTTCCATTAAAAACCTTCAGGAGCACTCTAACAGAAAAAAAAATTATTAAGCGAGTGGCATGCAAGTCAAAATTCTATACAGAGCTATTTGGGTTCTGCATGGCTTTTATACATCTTTTCTCCATGTTTTCAGCTCTAGGTAGTAGCAACGTCGATATAGCAGACAATTGAAGTTATTAATTTCTTTTAAGTTTCTCACATAAAGAGGTAATAAAAAATGGCTCCCTCGTCAGTAACTGGAAGATACTCTATTTGGGGACAAACTGTACTGGTTCCCTTAATTTGAAAAGGGAAAAGAAGCTCCTTGTTAGAGAAGCAGCCTAAGAGAGGCTGCTCCTTTGCTAAAACAGTTCTGCCCGCACAGGAGGTCATGAGGTCAAGTAGTCGTAGGACCCACTTGTGGCCCAGTTATCCCAGTAACAAAAATGTTTGTGTCAGGAAGTAGTATTCTCTAGGAGCAAAGACAGTCTTCGATATACTGTGAATTTTCTTGCCACTTAGAATCCGCCCTGGACCAGCAGCATCAGCATCACCTCGAACCTTGTTAGAAACAGTCTCAGACTCCATGCCAGACCTATTGAATCAGAATCTGTATTTTAATGAAATTACCAGTGTGGTCCTTATGCACAAGGTAATTTGAAGCTGGTTTATAATATAACATTGCTGTGTTCCACTTTTGCTTCTGATGAACACAGGATAGATTATTTTCACCAATGGTGAAAGGCTACCTATTAGCAAATAGATTGGCTAAATGATTCTCTTTAATTATCTATTATACCACAGAGGCGGTTACTACAGTAACCAGGACTTATGTCATTACAGCTTATTTTTCCAAGTGATCATTATACCAAGAAGGGCATGGAATTTAATACACAGTCAACTTTTTTTGTGGGCTTGATTTACTGATGACAAAAATCAAGCTGACCCGAATTAAATGGGTAAAAAATTCTTGAGTAAATAAGCTTTTATGAAATGGATTACTCTGGTTTTCAAAAATTACAATTTTCCTTAATAAACCTCTATGTTATTGAATACTTTTTCTCCTTCCTGTAGCCAATGTCCGGGTTTTCATTGTGAAATCAGTGAGATTTTATTGTCCAAGTATATTCTTTAGATGTCGAAAAAACTTTCTCATCTGTTCATTTATTCATGCATTTACTCATCCAACTAATATTTATTGAATATAGTAGTATGCCAGCCACTATGTTGAACTCGAGAGACAAGGGTGAACAGTACATGGTGTAGATATTGTAAAGATTTTGAGAGACATCAGTCTTCCTGGAAAATATAAGTAGTTCTATAGGCTTGGATCTTTAGCATTCAAAGTGGGAGTGGTGAGAGATAAAACTGGAGAGGAAGGAAGACAGATCATGAAGAGCCTTCTAGTGCTATGTTAAGGAGTCTGAATGTTATTTTGGAGCAGAAGCATCTCTGTTCTAGGGCAGTGAATTTCAAAGGAGGAGTTGCAATGTCTTAATGAGTCAGGAAATTATTTGATGAGTCAGGATTAGCAATTGAGAAAAAAAACCTAAATATATTAGAGTAAAGAATATCAAAGAACATTTACATGGTAAAAGTTTTGGTTGTGTGTATACATATACATGTATATATAAATACATATATTTCTGTGATATATACACACACAGTATATATATGTATACACACACACATACACACAGAAAGAAATGCCTTTATGCACGTGTGTATGTGTAATGGAAAGGTACTTCTTATTATTGTGGGTTTTGGTCAAATCCACCGTTGAAAGTTGGGTTAGAGCAAGCACAGTTGACCATAAACAGGTTAAACCCAACAGGACTCAGCAATGCCGTGATTGGGGCCTATTGCTACAGAGTGACTATACTTCATTTCAGCCAACTCTCACAACTGGGTTACTAAACTGGAGAAATTGATGGTGCAATTTATAAGAAACACAGATAATTGAAAAATTGATTTACCTGTGGTTAGTTGCTAATAAAGTAGTAAGTATTTTATTCATCTTGGAATGTGTGGGTATAAATGAGACTGACAAAGGAGAATTGTTTAGATTAGATTAGCCACCACAAGTGGTGGCGGAGTGGAAGAACGGTTGTCTTACATATAATTTTGCCTAGGGCCTCCTAGCTCTCTTGTTTTTTATTACTGCAATAAAAACAGAGCTTTTGTGGGGAAAAAAAGTATCATGTACTCTTTCTGGATACCACATTTTAATTTTTAGACTTTTGAAGTTGGAGATCAATAAATTATAGCATAGGAGCCTCACCATTCAAATAAATTTTAGAAAAACGTTACCCCAGGGGCACCTGGGCGGCTCAGTTGGTTAAGCAGCGGCCTTCAGCTCAGGTCATGGTCTCAGGGTTGGGGGCCCTGGGTTCCAGACCTGTGTCAGGCTCCCTGCTCAGTAGGGATTCTGCCTCTCCTTCTGCCCCTTCCGCCCAGCTTGTGCTCTCGCTCTCTCAAATAAAATAAAATAAAATAAAATAAAATAAAATAAAATCTTAAAAAAAAGAAAAAAACATTACTTCAATAAGATTTGAAAACCTAGTGTTTAGAAAAACGAGGTGGGAAAGGAATAGAAAATGTGAAGAATGTAGAGATGAGAATTGGCTCATGTAGTTATGGAGGCTGCAGAGTCCCACAGCCTGTTATCTGCAAGCTGGAGACCCAAGCAAACCACTGGGGGTGGGAGTTCAAAGGCCTGAGAGCCAGAGACCCCAGGTGTAGGTAGATTCCAGTCTCAGTCTGAATGGCTGAGAACCAGGGACCTCCAGGATAGATCAATTTCTCAGCTCAAGCAGTCAGGCAGAGAGCGAATTTAACCTTCCTCTTTGCCTTTTTGTTCTATTTAGGCTCTCGACAGATTAGATGATGCCCACTCACATGGGGAGTGCCATCTGCTTTACTCAGCTCACCAATTCAAATGCTAAGAATCTCTTTTTGAAACAGCTTCACAGACACAACAGGAGATATTGCTTAACCAGATATGTGGGCATCCCATGGTCCAGTCAAGCTGACATCAAATTAACTGTGTAACAAGAATTTATCCACATTCTGTCTTCTCATTCATTCAAACGTTTGTTCATTCATTCACCTGTGGGTCATATAGTGCTGACGGCTTTTTGAGTACAGAGAAAGACAAAACAAACTCTCCCAGCTGTTCTTCATGGAAAGAGAGCAGACATGAATATCCCACAAATAAACATTTAATTACAAAGCAGTATTCCAAATAATTCAGTTTGAGTACAGTCAAGGATAAAGGAGTCAAAATACTTAAAAACCAAAAGCAGAATGTTGAACTAAAGTTGATTGAGAAATGACAAAAGAAAAACATACATTAAAGCAATATTGGTAAGTAATTCCTAGAACGCTGTCTATTGCTTTTTGCTTTT